>CANSNZ010001006.1:902500-2102500 GCA_947646795.1 Beta lomatogona | reverse complement strand
CGGGCCCAAGTCCAGCCCGCCCGGGGAGGGGCGCCCGCCCGGTGCAGGGATTCGCCACACTTTCTGCCTTCGAGGCAGAAACACTCCAAAAGCAGTAGCCCGCCCGAGCTGGGTCAAGCCCGCCCGGGCTCACCAGCCCGCCCGGGCCCATGTCTGCCCGCCCGGGTTGGGCCTCCGAAGCTTGAAGTTCGAGGCGCTGCTGGGCCGTGTCTTGCTCGCGTGTGTTGGGCCGTGGCTTTGGGCTTTGTTCCGCTTAGTTTGTTGGCACAAACTCCACACAAACCCAACAATCTCCCATTTGGAGATTTGGGCCAACCAAGTTCCAAAACCACCAATGCAACCCCAAATACAAACCATATACAAACCCAAAAAATACATCATCCATACCCATTATCACCAAAGATGCTTACTCTCCTCCATCTAGCAATGGAGACCAATTGAGGTTCTACACAACCTCAATTTCTCACTAGGTACAACCTTAGTGAGCATGTCCACCGGATTCTTTGAACCGACAATCTTCCTCAAAACCAAGACACCTTCATCCACCAAACTCCTAGTGTAGTGGTAGTGCCTCTTTATGTGCTTGGTTCGGTAGTGAAACATAGGATTTTTAGCCAATTGAACCGCACTTTGACTATCACTATGCAACACACATTGTTGTTGTTTCATGCCCATTTCATCAAGGAAGTTCTTCAACCATTCCATCTCCTTTCCCGCCTCCGACATAGCCACATACTCGGACTCCGTAGTAGACATGGAGACACACTTTTGGAGCTTGGACATCCAACTAATGGCCGTACCACCAAATCACCAATAGTGAAAACATACCCCGAAGTGCTCTTGCTTGAATCAACACATCCTCCAAAATCAGCATCAACAAAACCTTCCAAGATCACTCCTTTTCTCCCAAAGCAAAGAGTCATAGAAGAAGTACCTTGCAAGTACCTCATGAGCCATTTCACGGCTTCCCAATGTTGCTCTCCCGGATTTGCCATGAACCTACTCACAACTCCCACCGCATGAGCGATGTCGGGCCTTGTGCACACCTTAGCATACATCATGCTACCAACGGCCGAAGCATAAGGAACAATGGCCATTTGCTCCTTTTCTTCATCCGTTTTGGGTGAATCCTCCTTTGACAACTTGAGGTCAATAGAAAGAGGAGAACTTCGAGGCTTCGCATCAACCATGTTGAACCTCTTTAGCACTTTCTTGACATAATCCTCTTGAGATAACCTCAATAAACCCGTCGATCTATCTCTCAAGATTCTCATGCCAAGAATTTGCTTCGCCTCACCCAAGTCCTTCATCTCAAACTTCTTTGACAAATTTTCTTTCAACTTGTTCACAAGATCCATACTAGAACCCGCAATAAGCATGTCATCAACATAGAGAAGCAAATAAACACAACCATTTGCGTACCTTTGAAAGTAGCAACAATGATCGCCATCCGATCTCACAAATCCATTTCCTAGCATGAACATGTCGAACTTCTTGTACCATTGTCTTGGAGCTTGTTTCAACCCATATAAGCTCCTCATGAGCTTGCACACCAAGTTCCCTTTACCCGAAACTTGAAACCCTTCCGGTTGCTTCATGTAGAGATCCTCTTCCAAATCCCCATGTAAAAACGCGGTTTTCACATCCATTTGCTCAAGAAAAAGATTTTCGGAAGCCACTATTGCCAACAAGATTCTAATAGTGGTGAGCTTCACAACCGGAGCAAAAATCTCTTGATAATCAACCCCTTCCTTTTGTGAAAACCCTTTTACCACAAGCCTTGCCTTGAAACGGATTGTGCCATCCGGTTCATCCTTCTTACGAAAGATCCACTTGTTCAATAGTGCTCTATTTCCCTTGGGTAGTTCACACAACACCCAAGTCTTGTTCTTCACCAATGAGTCCATCTCATCTTTCATGGCTTGCTCCCACTTAGACGATTCACTAGACTTCATTGCTTCACCATAGTACTCAGGTTCACCCGCATCGGTTAACAACAAGTAATGCAATGAGGGAGAGTATCGATTCGGTGGCTTGATAGACCTTGAAGATCTCCTCACGTGAGGAGTGGAGCTAGCTTGTGGAGTGCTTGGTTCACCTTGAACCTCATCATCCATGTCATCAAGAGGATCATCTTCTAACTCAATAGATTCATCAACATTAGGAGCTTGAACATCATGTTGAGAAGCTTGAACATCATCTACCTCAACTATTTCTCGCTCTTCTCCAATCCACCCTCTCTCAATTGAATCTCCACCAAAATTATCCTTATACAAGGATTTCTCATCAAAGGTCACATCACAATACCTAATCACCACACGGTTCTTAGGATCCCAAATACGATACCCATATTTTTCACAACCATATCCTATGAAGTAGCATTTAATGGCCTTTGGGTCAAGCTTATCACGCTTTTCGGATTGAACATAGACAACACAACCAAAAGTTCTCAAGTGTGAAAGACATACCTCTTTACCACTCCAAACGTCCTCCGGAATCTTGAACTCCAAGGGAACGCTAGGTCCCCGATTGATCAAGTATGCCGCGGTGCTCACGGCATCGGCCCAAAAGCACTTGGGAAGACCCGCGTGGATCCTCATGCTCCTTGCCCTCTCAAGTAGTGTTCTATTCATTCTCTCCGCTACCCCATTTTGGCGAGGTTTCCCCGGAATGGTCCTCACCAAAACAATGCCATGCTCTTGACAAAGCTTCTTGTAAGCTTCCAACTCATACTCACCTCCATTATCGGACTTGATACTCTTTATCTTCTTACCCGATTGATTCTCAACTTCCGCCTTCCAAACCTTGAAGGTTTCATACACCTCGGACTTGTGCTTCATAAAGTAAATCCATACTTTCCGGCTAAAGTCATCAATGAAGGTCACAAAATACCGTGAGCCACCAAGGGAATTGATGGGGGAAGGTCCCCATACATCTGTGTGCACTAGCTCTAGCTTCTCATCTTTCAAAGACTTCTTGGTTTTTGTGAAGGACACTTTCTTTTGCTTCCCAAAGACACAACTCTCACAAAATTCCATGTCGATTGATTTCAAATTCGACAACTTACCCCTTGAAGCTAGAATCTTCATCCCTTTCTCACTCATGTGCCCAAGCCTAGTATGCCATAGCTTGGTGTCACATTCCATGGTTGTAGCAATCATGCTCTTACACCCTATGGTAGTGTAAAGTGTGCCGGTTTTAGAGCCACGAGCCACCACTATAGCTCCGTTGGATACTTTCCAAACACCGTCACCAAACATGGTTCTATAACCACATGAGTCCAATTGACCCACCGAAATCAAATTCTTTTTCAACTTAGGTATAAACCTAACATCTTGAAGCTTCCATAGGCTCCCACTTGAAGTCTTGATCATAACTTCCCCTTTCCCCATGATATCCAAAGGTTCATCATCGGCTAGATAAACCTTTCCCAACTTCCCACCCTTGAAGTTGCGAAATAGCTCCTTGCATGGAGAGGAATGAAATGAAGCTCCCGAATCAAGGATCCAAGACTCAATTGGGCTATCAACACTCAAGATCAAAGCATCACCAAGTTCACCGGATGCAACACTAACGGATGAACTTGCATCATCCCGATTCTTATGATTCACACCACCCTTCTTCTTGGGATTGGGACACTCTCTTTTAGTGTGCCCCTTCACACCGCAACCCCAACACACAAGATGAGCACCTCCCTTCGACTTACTTCGCCCCCTAGACTTCGATCTCCCATTCTTGGCATTGCCCTTTTGTTGTATTCCCCTTCCCCTATTACCACTATGATAGGCTCCACCCAATGATTCACCGGACTCCTTTCTCCGAGTGCTCTCACTCAAGATAAGATCCCTCACATTGTCACATACCAACTTTTCTTTCCCCGAAGAGTTGCTAATTGCGGAAACCACCGTATCCCATGACATAGGCAAAGAAGACATCAAAATCAATGCTCTCACTTCATCTTCAAACTTGATATCAACCGAAGACAATTGGCTAATAATCGAGTTGAACTCATTTATGTGTTCGGC
The DNA here is from genome assembly GCA_947646795.1 of Beta lomatogona. NCBI lineage: Eukaryota > Viridiplantae > Streptophyta > Magnoliopsida > Caryophyllales > Amaranthaceae > Beta > Beta lomatogona. The sequence continues at coordinate 2,098,475 of CANSNZ010001006.1, read as the reverse complement.
GGCCGAACCTCCATCAACCATCTCAAGATTAAACAATCGACGCATCAAATACACCTTGTTAATTGCCGAGGGCTTCTCACACATATTTGATAGAGTTTGCATCAACTCCGCCGTTGTTTTCGTCTCCTTGACATTGAAAGCCACACTCCGGGCCAATGTCAATCTCACTACACCAAGAGCTTGTCGGTCAAGCACTTTTCATTCATCCTTCTTCATACCACTTGGCCTTATGCCTTCAAGTGGTAGGAAGAGATTCTTTTGGTACAAATAGTCCTCTATTTGCATCTTCCAAAAGCCAAAAGCCAAAATCTTTCCCATCAAACTTCTCAAGTCTCACCTTTCCATCCTCCATTGTTGAACAACAATCCAAGTTCAAAAATCACAACTTTATATCAACAAAGCAAAAAACTTTGAACTCCAATCACCAAATAACTAGTTTTGCATACAAATCTAATTCAAATACATTTCCCAAGGTAAACCTTAGCTCTTGATACCAATTGTTGAGTATTAGATTAAGCAAACCAACTAATTACTTGTAATTGCCACTAATCAACAATCAAATGAAAAGTAATGAAATCAAGAACAAATAAGAAAGCAATGAAAAGCACACCGATTTACGTGGGAAACCCGAGCACCGGGAGAAAAAACCCACAAGCAAGCACCTTTGATTAATGGATGAAAATGGATGAACAATACAAGCATTAATGGAGGATTTAATGCTATTTTCTCTCTCCTCTTTCACTAAACCCTAGGTTGATCTCTCTTTGTGTGAATAGTCACCTAAAACATGAAAGAGGGGGGTTTATATACTTTTAGGGGGTAAATACAAATCAAGGGTCGAGATTAAAGCTGAAAATCGCAAAAAACCCCAACAGATCTGGGTTGCCCGTGCGAGCACGAGAAACCGCTCGCCCGGGCCATGCCGCCCGCCCGGGCCCAAGTCCAGCCCGCCCGGGGAGGGGCGCCCGCCCGGGCCACCATGCAGCCCGCCCGGTGCAGGGATTCGCCACACTTTCTGCCTTCGAGGCAGAAACACTCCAAAAGTAGTAGCCCGCCCGAGCTGGGTCCAGCCCGCCCGGGCCCATGTCTGCCCGCCCGGGCTGGGCCTCTGAAGCTTGAAGTTCGAGGCGCTGCTAGGCCGTGTCTTGCTCGCGTGTGTTGGGCCGTGGCTTTGGGCTTTGTTCCGCTTAGTTTGTTGGCACAAACTCCACACAAACCCAACATTTTCCTAGTGCTGTTTCAATCTCCTTCACATGATTTTATGAGAAGATATCCTTCTTGCAATCATTGACTAATTTGTTGTTGATTTTCCAGGTCAAATATCTCTCACCATCAATAATGAGTCTTCAACCACAAGATAATTCAAGGCTCATGGACCACATCTGATTTTCGACACGAAATATCATCCATGTACCTGTAAATGTAAATCATTTACTGATTGGTTATTTCAGCACCAAAATACTACTTTGTGGTGGTAAATGATTCTTCGATTTATGGTGAAATATCTATACATATATAATGTACTCTTTTTGAATATATAATGATCTTTGTTTCTTTGAAGGAGAGTTTTTTCTTGACAGTGGAGTATCAAATTATATAAATGTACCCATTTTAATTGGCAATTTTTTGTTCTCTTTCCAATAGTAGAACAGACCAACAAACAAATGCATCATTAACACATATACAACAGACCAGTAGAAGGGATTAATTCCTTCTGATTATAATTACATAGAAGTATAAGTATTGACTTGTAATTTGAGGTCTTTCACAGCAATAGGCAACATAGTGATTATTGAAATTTTCATAATGTTGAAGTTTGCATAAGTTTTGAAGCTTTGACTAGTCAAGATGTCATAACGATAAATATCAGTGTCAAAACAACTTACTTTGACATTTGGTAACTCAGGCAATTAATAGCATAGAAAGCTGCTTCTAACATCATGGACTAACTTTAGCTAAATTACTGAATTCCACGGAAATAGAGAAATCCTTACGCTACAGGAGGGAATTAAGACATGTAACGGCCGTAGTTTATTAGTATCAAGAGTTATTATTGTTTTCAAAACCTTTAATACAGAAAGAAATGAAAACGATACAAAGTCGCGTATAAAGGGGTGCGTCGCTGGTCAGTGCCGATGATGGTGGATGCAAACCTCGAATGGCTGATGGAAGTGGCAGAAGAAGCAATTGACGATCACGATTCAGACAAGGAACAGCCAACGGCGAGCGTCGCGTCTCGTCGTATGAGCAATCCCACCGATCTAACATCACTTGGGATTCTGAGCTCATGACCATGTGAGGAGTCACGTTCCATTGTGACTCACTACTCTCGATCGAGAGTATTGCAGGTGTTTCCATGATGAAGGGGAAACGCTGATGAATGGGCGTGCTGTAAACCTCCACATGCAACTGGGGTGCCGCCTGCAGATTTGAAGTTTTCAAGGCAAAGATCATTAAGATCAATGCCAAGCTAAAAAGAGAGCCAAACAAGGTGAGCCCTCGAACACACCTCCGGTTTTCAAAATCGGTAGATATACGTCTCAACCATGAAAGTCTATCATCACCTCGTCCTTGCTCACAAACATCGTGAGCCACCTTGTCCCTCAGCACATATTCCAAAAAACCAACATACTTAACTGTTACTACTTCGAACCACCAATCTTGACCCAACTGACTAATATTTTTCTATGGCAACAACCAACCACTGATAACAACTTTAGCAACTCGAAAACAACGCACTCCTATTATTTGGAGATTAAACGCGTTTTTTTACTAAAAACGGGCCATAGTGACATCCAACATAACTATTTGGAGAACCCAACAACCTGGGGGGAGGGGAAAGGGAAGCCGGACACTAACGAGAGGGGGAAGGGAAAGGGGAGTTCGACACTAATAGGGGGGAGGGGAAAGGAAAGCCCGTAACAACGACAAGGGAGGGGAAAGGGAAGCCCAAAACAACCACTACACTAAACTGGAGATTGTGTCGACTAGACGCGAGGACGGGGACGGGGACGGGGATGGAAACCATGAACAACAACACTCGGAGAAAGCGACGGGAGGGAAAATACTGATCAACGCAAACACCGACCAACGCGAAAACTAACGCGCAAGGGAGGGTGAGGGGGGAAACTCGGCGAACACCTCGACGAACAATGGAACACCAGGTAACCACAACAGGGAGAAGATCTACACGACAACAGGGGAGGGGAAGGAAGCCGACGCATGCATAGGGAAGGGGGGGAAACCACACGCACGACGCTAAACTAGGGGTAGCAGGAAGACACGACGTGACACCAAGGTTGATGGGGAAATGGAAACGAGGGAAGGAGAACGACGAGAGGGGAAAGGAAGCGAGGGAAGGGGGAACATCGGGAAGGGGAGGGGAAGCGAGGCGCGGGCGTGGCGGCAGAGCAGGGGCGACAAAGGAGGGTGGGGGAAACACTGCGGGGAAAAAAAAACCCTAACAAGTAACAACGACGAATCTAAGCTGGGGCCTGGCTCGCCGGCGACAAGGTTGGATGCCAGCCACCGGCGAGCCGAGGAATAGAGGGCGCGGGGTAGTTTTATTTTTAGGGTTTTTTTAGAGAGAGGTTTCCTATGCGGGGGGAAAGAGTGTTGTTATTCCATTTTACTTAGAGTTTCTAAATGTAATTGAGACCTCTTGTATGTTATGTATATGACAGTAAATGTAGTTCTCCAGAAACAAAGTATTAAACCACTATTGTCTTCACAGTAAACATATCTTCTCCTACTCGTGAATCTTCCTTGCTAAAACAAAGATCATTGTTGTAGCAACAATAAATAGATGCCTCATTGATCATGCGTTCCCTAAGATTTTTTTTGGGTGAGGTAAAGGGAATTTTTACCCCCGTCCCTTTTCCCCAAATAATCCCTCTTATTGAACAAATAAGATCACAATTTGTTATTTTTTGGTTATTAGTCCCTATCCCCTTCCTTACCCCTCAAACCAAACACCCCTTTAGAATTTGCCCCATATTAGTTTTGTTATCTTTTTAATATATATTTTTTGTGTTAATGGAAGAGTTTGTCCTTTTGCACATGTGACTACAGAGACAAAATGAAATTTACTTGCCTAAATAAGATATGGAGCAATCTTTAAGGGAATTAAAACCTAAAATGAAATATGGGTTAAAACATTAGGGACAGAAGGAGTAATTGCTATATTTCATCCACAAGTTATTAAAGCCTATATATGAGGTGGTTAATCTACCAACAACTGGCTAGATAGACCAATGCGCGCACACACAAAAAAAGTTTAAGAAAAACACTTCAAAATTTACCGCTTCTTAAAACCATGTACACTCTCCGTCCCTCAAAGATTGCCCCTTTGAATTTGTTTAGGTTAAAGTTTAAAACTTTTGATTATGATACTAACCTATAAAAATAATATAGTCTTATGGAGTCTTGTTAAATTTATTTCAATGTACCAATTATGACGCGTGTAGAATTGAAGATATTTAAGTTGGAGTTATGTCTTGAAAAGCCTGAAAAGTCAAATTGAGCTATCCTAAGGGGTGGAGGGAGTGATTACTTTACTATTTGAGCTAATTAAAGTAGTCATTTAAAAAGTAGCGCAAAAAGAAAATAACCCTTTTAAGATAAATAGTGAGACAATCTTACTTTACAACTATTTTCTCCATCCCATAATATAATACTCACTTTTTGTTTTTCACTGAAATTAAGGAAAACGGAAGTAGTAGTAGGAATTCTCAAAAAAATATTTAAAAAAGTGCTTTTTTGGTACATTTGTTTTGGAACTAGCTCTTTATTTTCTTTTTCCTTTAAAAAAAATTAATATTCAATATTTGTTCTTTGAAATATTGTAAAACAATAATAAATAGAGGCATATATATTTTGTTCATGTAATAATTTCAATTTTTATACTACTTAGTAAAAAAAAAATCAATTAATTTGACTTTAATAATCTAATATATCGCTGGATTTAATCCCACCTTTTGATTATTTTAAAATAATCTCAACTTTGGGGGATATCTTCTCAAAATAATCCGAACTCTTATTTTTGTTGCATACAATAGACCCAAAACGGATTGGTGATGGCAAAAAAATAAGAGTTCTGATTATTTTGAAAAGCTATCCCCTAAAGTTGGGATTGTTCTAAAATAATCAAGAGGTGGAATTAAATTTAGCAAATCGGCGAGAGGTTGGATTATTAGAATCAATTTTTATTTTTGTACAAGTAATAGATATTTGAGGGAGTTCAAACATCTGCTACGAGAAGTTCTCAAGACATCTCATTGGCCATTGGCCATTGCTCAATAAAAGTCATTGGCCCGTGCAGCACGCCAGCACGGCGCAGCCCCATAATTCCATGTCCCTACCATAATTCCATGTCCCTACCATAATTCATAATTCATCATTCATTGAAAGGAGACCTTTCTAAACAACGGATTCTGCATACTTCCTCCGTTTCATTTTACTTGCTACACTTCTCAATTCACGGACTCCTAGGCAATTTTTGGAGAAGAGAGAGATAGAGAGTAAAAAGAAAAGAGACCCATGTGAGAGGAGAGAGATAGAGAGAGTTTATTGCCCAAAAAGGAAGTGTAGCAAGTAATATGAAACTTCCCTATATGGAAAGTGTAGCGAGTAATTTGAAACGGAGGAAGTAGATGCTATAACAAATGACTATATCCATCCAAAAAAACATAAACATCTACACAAAATTAATGTCTCCGTTCTTGTATAGCTTATTGATCATCTATGCAGCTGCTGTCATCTAGTGTCCACTGTCCTAATATCCACTGCTGAGAACAGTGAGACTGACCGGATGGCGTCGGTCGAAATCAAGGACATATACTTGTAAAGTTTAACTTTGGTAGAAACTTTCTAAGGATGGGCATGGTTAATGCTGCCTAATGATCTCAACTTCGTTTCTTCGATGAGTAATGTCACTAAGGCCCTGTTCTTTTGGGATAAATAATAATAATTTGTCACTATGGGAAAAGATGATTTTAGGAGAGAGAATGGAGAATAATTGGTGAAAGGGCATTAATTGTAACAATTGGGTTGAATAAACAAAGCAAAAAACTAATTTCATGAAGCAAAAAAATGATGGGGACACGGTTTTTCTAGGCAAATTAAGGAAAAATGTGGAAACAAAGGTAGAAACAAGAACTATATTTTGGCACACCCAAAATGAAAATAGGAACTATATTTTGAAACGTAGGGAGTATAATGTTCTTCAAAAGCATTAAATTTTGTCCGATTATTATTGAAAATTAAAATTATTCATTTCTTATTATTTGAAAATAACGCTATTAATTGGATGAACGTAATGCAAAAGGAACATTTTGAAGAACTTAAAAGAACATTGAAACTGGGTATCATATTAAATTTTAAAGATCAATGCTCTTTCGATTTTACTCAATGTTCATTTTATCCAAATAGATGTTTATTTGCATGTCATTCTTATATACTCCTTCCGTTTCATTTTAATCTACACAACACTTTTCACGCATGCCAATGCAAAACTTTGAAGACATATATCTTTAGTTTTGTATTTGAAAAAATTATAAAAAGTACATATTAATAAAATTCATGTTATGATGAATCTAACAAGATCCCACATGACTATATTTTCATCCGCGTATAAATCACAAATGATGGTCAAAGTAAAATTTGTGAATAGTGTAAAATGTCAAAATGTAGATTAAAATGAAACGGATGGAGTATATTCATAAGCTCATGTTTTTTTTCTTATTTAACTACGTTTTGACTCGTGCAGCATAGTGCTTAACCATCCACATGTTGGAACACTTTGGCCTATAATTTGGTGTGCGCTAAGAAAGGTACATTTCCAACTTGTGGAGCACGGTAGAAAAAATTGTTGTTGTGGACTCATTGTTGTGGTTTTTCAAGTCAATCTATCAGAACTCGATTTTTACCAACTCCTCTGTTTTTCAACTTCCAATCATTGCTATATTCCGCAAGTCTATAAATTGCCGAGCTTGTAGCATGCTTTTAGAAAAACTGCATTACCATTCCATTGCTTTTGGCTCATATTTTCCAATTAAAAACTTCAATACCATGCCATACTTTTCATTTTACTTGCTCATCTGTGCTTCTATGCTCTTCTACCGTCTTCATTTCTCTACTGTTGCAACAAATGAGACAGACCGAATGGCGTTGTTGGACTTCAAAGCCAAAATAAGCCATGATCCTTTGGATGTGTTGAGCTCATGGAATGACACCCTCCACTTTTGTAAGTGGCGTGGGGTGATCTGTGGGCGTAAACATCAGAGAGTAACAGCACTTGACTTGCATTCGTCGAAACTCATAGGTATCGTCTCTTCCTCTCTTGGAAATTTAAGCTTTCTCATGTCATTGCGCCTCCACAATAACAGTTTTGCTGGCACACTTCCGCCTGAAATTGGTCGTTTGCACCGGCTGCAAACTCTCTCACTTGTTAATAATTCCATTGGAGGGGACATTCCATCAAATATATCAAGTTGTAATAGCCTTATTAAGTTAGACCTTTCTGGTAACAAGTTGGTGGGAGAAATCCCACCTATGTTTGGTTACTTGTCAAATTTGAAAACTCTTTATTTGGCATCAAACAATTTGACAGGCAACATTCCTTCTTCCTTAGGGAACTTATCTTCGCTCTCTGAGCTCTCTCTAACAACTAACAACTTGGTTGGAACAATCTCCTCTAGTCTAGGCAAACTAAAGAATTTGATCATATTGTATTTAGCCAACAATAAGCTTTCTGGAGCATTCCCACCCTCGATCTTCAACCTTTCTTTATTGACAGATTTAGATTTAGGCATGAATGAGTTGGTTGGACACCTTCCTTTAAATTTGGGTAACACTCTTCCACATATTCGTTATTTTTCTGTATTCTCAAATCGATTCACTAGACAAATTCCAGCTTCAATGTCCAACTCCTCAAATCTAGAAATTCTACAATTGAGCCAAAACAATCTTCAAGGACAAGTTCCTTCTTTACACAAGTTAGCGAGGCTTACTCTTCTTATACTTTCCGAAAACTCCCTTGGGTATGGTCATGCCGGAGATTTGAAATTTCTTTCTTCCTTGCCCAATGGAACCAATTTAGTTTGGTTAGAGCTATATAAAAACAACTTCAAAGGAACTTTTCCAAGGCCAAAATTTGATAGGCGTGTCGCGCACCTAACAAAAATAATTTCCTAACTAATCCTCCTAACTATGTAGTAGGGTAAGTCAAGGTCGAATCCACAGGGACAAACAGTATCAAACACTAGAAATCTCGACTCAATTTAGCTAAACAAGTGACAAACAATGATGAAAAAGTGTTGAACTAATAATAACACTAATTATGACAAATATTAAGAACACACGAGACAAAAATCAATCAATAAAGACATCTAGAATTAAGTATCCCCTCTAGCATGAATAATACATGAATAATTCCCATCCCAATAAACATAATTAATGATTCAAGAGGAGTAATGCACTCTATATAACTACCAAAGATCTCTCTCGAGTACCTATGGCTACTCTAAACATGCAATCAAACCTATTCCCATGAAATCATGCAAGAAAGAGACATTAAGCATGGCATCACAAATAAATTCCTAGTAATCCTATCTACTTATTCCCATAGAGATATTCATACTTTTGATTAAATCACAAATTCATCTAGATTCAATTCCCATTGAAAATAAGATATAATGAATCAATTCAAAATCACCTATCCCTAGTATGATAATGAAATTAAGCACAATTCAATCAAACAAGAACAACTAATCACATCAAATTGGAATTATGGGAGGGCTTCATGCATTAGTCATTGCTAAGGTTCAACTTAATCCTAGATTATAAAACTACTCACTTATAATTGAAATAACAAAGCAATTAATAATTAAATTGAAAGACATAATAATAATAATGAAAAGAAGAAAATTAGAAAAACTTAGTCTTTACTTCAATGGATCAAACTTGTAGAATTCAAGGCTTCAATAATGGAGTTTCTCTCCAAAGCTCTCTAAAAGTAACACTCTAATTTCTAATTGTCAAAAACTGCTGTCAAAGCCTGTTTTAATTAAACCTAAAATCGTTTACAAAAACTAAAAAAGGAAACAATTGAAATCGCGTAAATCCGGTTAATAGCGGCTTGCACGGCAAGCGAAAACGGCACGGGCGTGCGCTACATCGCACGAGCAAGCGAGATATCGCTTGGGCGTGCACGCGAGACGAAAGGTTTTGATGGTTTCGTTCACGGATCTGCACGGGCAAGCGGGATCTTGCTTGGGCGTGCAGATCGGTGCATGGGCAAGCAAAATCTTGCGTGGTCCCGCGAAAACAAAAATTCTTCGGTATCATAATTCCTTCAATCCTAAAGCATTCAAACTCATTCTCTTGCATCCGAGAGTCATCAACTAGATCATCAATGAGCCATATTATCCTTTCTTGGTCACAACCGCCCATAAAACCTGAAATTCAAGAGTAAGAGGTAAAAGTATCTCCGAACAACACAATGGTTCAAAAGAATGCTTAAATCATGCAATTAGACCTTAGATGCACTACAAACTACATGGAAATGAGACTTAAGACCTACTTAAATGCAACTAAAAACCGACTTATCAGCCAACAATAAGCTTTCTGGAGCAGTCCCACCCTCGATCTTCAACCTTTCTTTATTGACAGATTTAGATTTAGGCATGAATGAGTTGGTTGGACACCTTCCTTTAAATTTGGGTAACACTCTTCCACATATTCGTTATTTTTCTGTATTCTCAAATCGATTCACTGGACAAATTCCAGCTTCAATGTCCAACTCCTCAAATCTAGAAATTCTACAATTGAGCCAAAACAATCTTCAAGGACAAGTTCCTTCTTTACACAAGTTAGCGAGGCTTACTCTTCTTATACTTTCCGAAACTCCCTTGGGTATGGTCATGCCGGAGATTTGAAATTTCTTTCTTCCTTGCCCAATGGAACCAATTTAGTTTGGTTAGAGCTATATAAAAGCAACTTCAAAGGAACTTTTCCAAAAACCATATGCAATTGTTCATCGCTTGCTGTCTTGTTATTAACAAATAACAACATAGGTGGAGAAATTCCAAACTGCATTGAAAACCTTGCCAAATTGCAAAGTTTGGAGGTAGGTAGCAATGCACTTTCCGGGGTCATTCCTGCAGGCATAGGGAAGCTTCAAAGCCTCATTTATCTACAACTACACAATAACTTGATCTCTGGCGTCATTCCATCCTCAATTGGAAACTTAACCATGTTGTCTACGTTTTACGCACTAAATAATAGTCTAGATGGCGAGATACCACCAACTCTTGGAAATTGTAAATCACTATTGTATATATATCTTTCAAATAATAATCTTAGGGGCAGGATACCCTCACAACTGTTTAATCTTCGTACATTATCTGTCGCACTTGATTTATCTGCTAATAAGCTAACTGGGACTCTCCCTGAAGAAATTGGACAACTCAAAAATCTTAACAACATTGATATTTCACAAAACATGCTATCAGGTCAGATACCTAGCTCCATTGGTAGTTGTGTGTCCTTACAAAACTTATACTTGGGGGAAAACTATTTTCAAGGCTCCCTTCCTGATGCATTGAAAGATTTGAAGGATCTCCTTTCGTTAAATTTGTCGTACAATAATTTATCTGGTAAAATTCCAAAGTTCTTAATGAGCCTACAATTGCAAGACATAGATCTATCACATAATAATCTTGAAGGAGAAGTGCCCACAGTTGGAGTCTTTAGCAACGCAACTAGTGTTTTCATTACTGGGAACAAAAGGCTTTGCGGAGGCATACCTGAGTTAAAGTTGCAGAGCTGCAGTTTTAGGCACAATACCCATAAGAGAAGATTGGAGCGTAGGAAGAAATTGACTATTGCAATTCTATCTGGCTTCTTTGGAGTTGTTTTTCTTATTGTTTTACTTGTGCTAATCTACATCTTCTGGGGTAGGAGGGTCGCGAAGTCTATCATTTCTGATGATTCAGACAATTTTCCAAATTTATCTTACCAAACCCTTCTTAAAGCCACAAACGGGTTTTCATCGGAAAGTCTGATTGGTAGTGGTACATTTGGGGCTGTGTACAAGGGAATGCTCGACGAGGATGGATCAACATTTGCCATCAAGATGTTTAACCTTCAAAGTCGTGGTGCTTCTAAGAGTTTTATGGCTGAATGTGAGGTCCTGCGTAGCATCCGACATCGAAATCTTCTCAAAGTGATAACAGCTTGCTCCAGTATTGACTATCAAGGTAGAGATTTTAAAGCTTTGGTTTATGAGTACATGGAGAATGGAAGTTTGGAAGATTGGTTGCATGCATCACAGGAAATCGATAGGGCAGAAGACAATAATATTACCTCACAGTACTTGAATCTTCGCCAAAGACTTGATGTTGCAGTTGATGTTGCATTTGCCTTGGATTATCTTCACCATTATAGTGGTGCCTCCATAATTCATTGTGATCTTAAGCCGAGTAATGTTCTACTTGATAATGAAATGGTTGCACATGTCGGCGACTTTGGGCTGGCCAAGTTCCTCCCAAAAGACATGAGCATACCTCACACAAATAACTCTAGCTCCATCGGAGTTAGAGGAACTATAGGTTACGCTCCACCAGGTATATTAACTATCATCCTGCTATTTATACATGTTTAAATATTATAATTATGTTAAATTTTCTGCAAAAATTTTAAGGCATGATATGATGATGTGCAGAATACGGTTTGGGAAATGAGGTATCAACTTGTGGCGATGTCTACAGTTTTGGAATCCTTTTACTGGAAATGTTTACAGGAAAGAGGCCTACCAATGACATGTTCAAAGACGGACAAAGCCTTCATGGCTTTGTGAAAGAAGCTCTACCTGAATGTGTTACCAAGGTTCTAGATAATGCCCTTCTTGAAGATATGGACCAAGAGGAGACAGATAGCAGTGCAATGTTGGAGGCCTTGACTTCTGTACTTCGAATAGCACTTTCATGCTCAGCCGAGTTCCCGCAAGAAAGGTTGGACATGAGTGACGTGGTTACAAAGCTATCATCCATTAAAAACACGCTACTCGGGACTCGACTGCAACAAAGGAGGAGAATTCAAGGAGGAGTGCAAGTTGATTGATGTTGTTGATCTCCTATATGTGTTGCATAAGTGATCTTTTATTCTTCTTGCTCAACCCTGAAGGTATTTGAGGATTGAAACATTACAGTTTAGGCATCAACTGGATGGATTTTCAAGCTTTTTTTCTGCATGTTCTCAAACTGAATGTAATTGACTAATTGTGTTGTCTTCCATTCGCTTTTGCTCAACTATAATATTGAAGGATCTGACTCATAAAATTCTTAGACCCTTGGTAAACGGTTCATCGCAATCGATCGCTTATAGCATGACCAAATATCACAACCCAGATTTTTCCAGAACACTTTGACTTCTGAAAGCCAAACTCACAAGTGATACAGTCATGCTTTAACATTCATCAAAATAAGTAAAAATGAGAAAAACATGAAAGATTACATCAGTTGCTATATAAAGAATCTTCCTTCTCCACGTAAACACTAAGGCTCCGTTTGGTAGGGCGTAAAATACTTTCCTGGAAAACTCTTTTCCACTATTTTCAGTTTTACATTGTTTGGTTGGCAAAAGATTGTAAAACTATTTTCCTTTTGAGTAAAATTGCTCTCCCAATGATGGAAAACCATTTTCCCTTCAAAATGAAGGGAAAACTGTTTTCCTTATCTCTCTTGTACACTCCTCTCACTACCTCCTTGCTTTTCCTTTCATTTTCATTTCATTTCATCATTTTTCTTACATGGAACCAAACAACGGAAACCTAGTTTTGGAATTGTGTTTTCCATTGTAAATTGTTTTCCTTGAAAATCATTTTACACTGAAAATGTTTTACGCCCTACCAAACGGAGCCTAATTATCCAAAATCACTTATCATTTCGGATTCTCCCTTTTCTTGTAGAGGAAATATTCTACAAATTTTTAATATATCTAAACAAGCTTTTATAACGTATACTCTAAATGTTTCAAAGAATTGACCAAACAACCATTTAATAAAGTGGAAATTATAATCCAACCTCCTCTGCCAAACGCATAAAAGTAAATATTACCACCTTTAACCACATTTAATAAAGATAATATTCTTACATTTGCACATTAGTGACAGCAAATCACTTAATTTAGAACAGCTAAACAACAAGGCGATAAACCAAAAGCAAAGCAGCTATCATTCATAAGTTCATCGGAAATTTTACCATAATTTAGATGCCTACGAGGGCCGCACGATGTTTTTCTTACAATTGCCTGAGGTGTTTTCCCACGACCATGTTTAACTCGCTACAAAAAAATTGTAACCTCCCTAATATATTACACCTGCAATGTGATCAGCAAGACCCGAAGATTTACAGAAGCAAAGCGGAGGAAATAACAAATCTTAAAAATCTACATCGTGGTGGTTAGTTAAAAATGGGTCAGACTTCCTCAATCCTCATAAACTTGTATCAGCTGGGTGATCAGGGGGCTTGTTTGAGCTGTCCGGCTCTGTTTTGACACAAGCTTCCGGTTGCTCTGAGCCCAAGTTTGAAACCTGCAAATGAGAAGAGACAGTACATGTCAAATGCTTGACAAACTCGGAAAAGGTGGATGATCCATGGCATCTTCAGTTCGTTCACCTTCAAAGATGTGTTCCCTGTACCATAAGAGAGAGTCATGTCTCTCGCATGATCTACAAGTTCTTTGACATCCTCCTGAAATCAAACATGGTGGTCAAGTTTCTTCTTGTAAGTTGTAACTATTCCAGGCTCTGAATGATAGCAAACAGATAGCAACTCCTCTATGAACTCAAGATAGCTAAAAAGATACGAAATGATCAGGTCACAACACAAGTACCACAAGCAATAGGTAAGTAATGTATTTTGTAAAGCACTAAAACCCAACAGGAGAACATTTCGCACTACTGAAGGTTTGAAGCACTATTCCAACTTCATTCCTGCTGGGTCTTATTGGTTGTGTTGCCTTGTGGCACAACACAAGTACCACAAGCAATAGGTAAGTAATGTATTTTGTAAAGCACTAAAACCCAACAGGAGAACATTTCGCACTACTGAAAGTTTGAAGCACTATTCCAACTTCATTCCTGCTGGGTCTTATTGGTTGTGTTGCCTTGTGAGCTGTAAGTACAGATTACAACAATTTTGGTTGCTTAGCAATGAAAGTTGATCTTCTTCTTAGCCTTGTTTGAGTGTGCTAGATTTTTCCAGAAGGTGTACATTAGTAGTGAGTACTGCTTTGCATGATAGTTGCTTTGTTATTAAATAGAAATACATATCAGCCAATATCTTAAGAGGTACTCCCTCTGTATTTTTTTATCTTTCTCACTTGGAATCTTGACACTATTCACAATTAGAGATAATCTTTTAAATTTTTCTCAATATATAAGAAAAATATAGTCACGTGGGGTCTTGTTTGATTCGTCTCAATGAGTATTTTATTAATATTCAATTATTATAATTTTTATTAATATGTAATGAAAGATATTTAAGGTAGAATAAGTACATTGGCACATGTGCAAAGTCAAAGTAGGAAAGATAAAAAAATACGGAGGGAGTACACAGTATAGTTTGAAATAACAGAGTAATAACTTCACTAGTATTCTTAAATTTCATTTTTCCTTGCAATGCTCCATAAATCTTCGACGGAAAATACCATCAATGATTCCAAGCTTCCTACTAGAAACACTGTCCACAGGTCCTTTCTCACAGATTTGGTATCCAAATAGAAGTTGTGCATCAAAATGACAAGAAAAACTGTAATAAACTTCAGCTAACCATTCAGACATATTTAAATAAATCTGCAAATGTTTTCCCAGACACTGAATTCCCTATAATTATGTACATGCCTCTCAACCAAATATTCTTGCTTATCAAAAGAAGGTATGGAGGAATATCCTGAAATAAAGTAATCATAGCAGACTCATTAAAAAAAAAAAAGATAGCAAGAAACATACCGAATCTTTAGCATCAGGCTCCACAGCCTCTCTCTTCACTCTGTTTCGAACAGATAAAGGACTGCACCAAATAAAACAACAATATGTAGACCCAAAATAGAGGTGTCAAAAAGAGAGGTTAAAATGTGAAAACAAGCAAAAGAAATGAATTATACGCACCGATCTTCAATCTCCATATCAGAATCTGGATCCCATCTTTCATCTAGATCTTGCTGATCTTCGTCATCCTGAACAGTAGGCAGAAACTTCAAGGTATATAACTGCTTATAATAATGATAAGTGGCATGTAAAAACTCTATGGAAAAGGGGGCAATATCCAGCTTTCCTTTAGCAAAAACAAACGTAGAATATCCAGGACTCACTTCTTTAGTTGATTACAAGTCAGTCCTAATGGAAAAAGCACATCATTTGACTTTTTAATTTAATGTTCCTAGCTTGAGGAGGTGAGTGATTTTAATTTAATCCCCTTACATTGCATGTCAGTGTACAAAAGGCATGATGATTCTTGTTCCTAACCCTCTTTGCAGTGCCTTGCACACATAAAGCAACCCCCTTGATGTCCGTCTGTTTCATCTCTAACCGCTTTCTTTCTTTTTTTTTTTTTGGGTGGGTTTTTTTGGGGGGGAGGGGGTCAGTGAGGTACCCTTTTGACATATTTTTCATAACCATCTCAAGGTTTGGATTCATAAAATGAGGCACCACAATTTGGAAAGAGAGATTATAAATACTACCTTCGTCTCCTAATACTTGCAACATATTCCTTATTATGTTTAACAATACAAGCGACATTTCTCTTTTGGGTAAAAATTTTATACAAAGAAAGTCTTACTTTATTATTAATCACATGGACCTTTCTTTACTCTCTCTCCTCCACCTTGGTTCATGGGCTCCATATTTTACAGGTATTAAGAAATGGAGGTAGTATCTAATAGATTCACTCATATTAACATTTGGCGCATCTTTCAATGCCAAGTGTACCCATATTTTTTTCAAGGAAACTACATATATGTAAATCATGAAGTACCATATACATGCAATAAATAGGAATTTAATATAAGCATATATGGAAGACATTGATATTATGTAAACATATACCTCCCCCGCTCCAAAAAGAATACAACACTTGTATTTTTAGTGTCAAACTTTACAAACTTTGACCACAAAGTCCCACTACTATATAATAACAACATGATCATGTGAAATCTTGTTAAATTTGTATCAATGTGTAGTTTTAAAATATAATTTTTGATAATTTTGTTAAGTACATATCAAATATACTTATGGTCAAAGTTGTGCATTAGAGACATTGAAAACTCAAGTGTTGCATTCTTTGTGGAAAGAAGGAAGTATAATCTTTCCATATTTCACACGCAATCATAGATATGAATCTTAAGATAATCTTATGGTCAAAGTACATAATTTTGTCAAGTACATAATCAAATATACTTATGGTCAAAGTTGTGCATTAGAGACATTGAAAACTCAAGTATTGCATTCTTTGTGGGGTGAAGGAAGTATAATCTTTCCATATTTCACACGCAATCATAGATATGAATCTTAAGATAAATGGAAAGTGGCTGAAATTACTCATCATATATAATATTCTGAAAATATTTATTTTTTCAATCAAATTTTGTAAATTTTACTTCTTAAACCAGCTGTAATTAAAAAAAATTGAATATTAGAATGTTTTCAACTGAGAGAGATAAATTTGATTATGTATGACTTGATATACCTCATCCTGGAAACCTAAACCACAAGATGTCCATGGGAAAAATGGAATATAGCTAAACGCTTCAGATAACTTCATGAGACTAAAAATTCCGTACTCAATTGAATCAGCAGATTTGTAAAACTGGGAAGGAAATGAAAAATTGCCTATTTTGCTCCACATGTCAGTCAGAATTAGTGACATCAGGGTACACTACGATGATAGGTCCCAAACTCCCAACAATAATTCATGTCAATCTAAGTGATCCATGTCCCCAGATTTTCAACGAACCCAAAATTGCATTCTTATGCACAAGAAAAACTTTCTACAATGATAACCAGTATTCATCTTAGACTGTGCGCCATCATTTCAACAATTGCAAGTCTCATTGCAATCTACAGAATCCTCTCAAACAAGAGTTTTACTATTCCCCAGCTTCACATAATTCTGAAGAGCATATAATACATAGTTCTGAACAAAAAAAAAAAAAAACAAGAAATCTACCTCTGGGAGCTCAGTGTCTGGAGGACGCTCCTGAAATGGAACACTTGGTGCATGTTGTAGAGTTGACAGATTCTCAAGAAGCTTTGCTCTAATATCCTCCAACATGGGCCGTGAGTTTTTATTTTCCATGTTACTTGGAGCAACATGGAGAGTATAATCAGGACCAAAATACTCATAATACTCATGTTGTGGCATTTTATCATCAAGCTCAATCCCAAGGGCAACCCCAGTCTGTCAATTGCATCAACAGATACTCAGTTGGATAAAAGAAATTAAAAAGGGAAAGTAAGCCTCGAACTTTTCGTATTCTTTCTCTTTTCTAGTTAGGCAGAAAAATTATGCTGAGTTGGCAAGTTCAACTTACTAACCTTGACATGATTCATCAATAAACAGGGAATATCTTACAGGCAATGTAGATGTCATGAAGTTATAATGCCCATTCAGGAACAAAGCATTCAGAATCAGGTTGATAGAGTAAGTCCTCGACCTATGACCTACGTTACTAGGACTCAGCTAGAAGAGTCAAACACCATTATGTGTCCAAGAGTCAGACACGGCCACGTAATGACATCTTATAAGTGCCATATGCATGTCCAAGTGCCGATTATCTGACACGGGTACTTAAGAATAAATTAAAAAGTCCAGCGTAACATAGTATTGGATACAGTACATATCTGATATGAACTAAATCTGGAACATGCATGTCTGCAACCCCTGAAATCACACAATGCCACAATGCCCAATCATCTTAGCCTCAACAATGTGCACAATTTTATTATAAAGGTTGATGACTTGAGCCAAAGACGAACATAGCTCAAATGGATTCATAGCCTCTTTCTACAGCTTCACCCATAACTTGTATCATACATCATACATATTAGTATATTACATAGTAATTTAAACAGAACAGCAGACACCTTCAAATAAGTGCCTCAAAGAAAGAGAAACCATTGCTAGATGTAAAATTTCCCAATTAGCCTTCATCTAGACTGCTATTGAGTCCACCATAACTTGTGGTTTTACACTAAAATCCATCATGTATGCAAAAAATTGATAGCACTAAGATATTTCAAATTGACACGAAACATATTCAGCCAGACCATTCAAGCAGAATATATACTTCTATAACTAATCAAAAGCCTTGGTTTTACACTGAAATCCATCATGTATGTAAAAATTGATAGCATTAAGTTATTCCAAAATTGAAACAGAACATATTCAGCCAGTTCATTCAAGTAGAACGTTTACTTCTATAACTGATCAAAAGCCTTCCATTCCAAAATTGACCGCACCACTAAGGGTCTGTTATGCTCAACTTATTTTTACTTATTGTTAGAAAACTTCAACAAAAGTTGAAAAACTTCAGAAATGTTCAGATACATTGAGAAAAAGTTTACACAAGTCTGGAGAAGTTCAGGAAAGTTCAAATTTCGGAAAACTTGAGAAAGGTTCAGAAAGTCAAGTAAACTTAATAGAACACTAAGAAAAATTCTAAAAACAAAATAATAAGTTCAAAAAAATTAATTGAACAAAAAAGACCCTAAGATGCTAGATTGCTTGAAAAGTATAATTAAAATATATAACTGGGTGAAATTCCTTGCAATCCAAATTAAACTTTGACAAGAGAGTTGTCTCATTATTAAAATGCCAATCAGCCAGTTGAATGACATCAATTGGAAATGCCAAATAACGAACTAAATAAATGCCTAATCATACTCAAAACATAAGCTCTTTCTTTAGATATTACTGCTGAGAGGGCAAGGTGAACAATGATATCTTACAACTACTTATTACATGTGTGCAGTTTTTGATAGATGTTAAAAGCAAAAGTCATACCTCATAACACCAGCAACGAGCTACATTTCGTATGGTATAGCCACCTCCACCCACCAACAGTAATGGGACATTAAAGGATCTCATGTATTTGACGCACTCAGCATGACCTCTGATTGAGAGGTTAAAACAGCCCAATCTATCACCAGACAAGGAATCAGCACCACATTGCAGGACAACAGCCCCAGGGTTAAAAACCTCCATTACTTTTCCCATAATGGGCCTAAACAATGATTGGTAGCTCTCATCATCAATGCCATCATCTAGGGGCACATTGAGAGAATAATACTTCCCCTTTCCATATCCAGTATCACGAATATCTCCTGTACCAGGAAAATAATCCCCAAATTTGTGAAAAGACACTGTCATGACCCTGTCTGTAGTATAAAAGGCCTCTTCTACACCATCACCATGGTGGATATCAATGTCCACATACAAAACACGCTGCAATATTTCAAAAGTGCTCAGTTAAAAACAGAATACGTAAAATGACAAGAATGTACAGGGACAATAGAATAACAAAACAAGTTTAATGTCTACTCATACAAAATTAGACATGTGAAGAAAGTAAAGCACATGAAGATGCATACTTTCATTCAAGACAATTTTTGTTACACTGTATAAGTGAACCAGGCTTCGCACTCATAGCATTTTCTGATATTAGCTCTTGAATGATACTTTGCACAGTTTTGATTGAACAAACACAAAAGCATGAGTGTGAATGTACTGCATAACACCTTGAGTAAACTAAACAAGTTAATCTTTACTCAGAAAGATGTTGACTGCAAAAGCTTGACGCCAATACATATGACACTGCAGAATATATACATGCACACTGTGTGGTTATATAGGATGTGTCAATCTGCATTTACTGGTATACAGCCAGTCAGTCTATTCAGCAGTAACTTCACTTGCTCAAAAAGAGCAGTAGAGCACTATGGGAGAGCTTTACTTATACAGCCAGGGTGTGTAAAAAAAATGGGGTAGAACCGTATAAGGTCCACTATCGTCGTCACTGGGCTAGAGAGGACCAATAGAATAACACAATAGAAGAAAGTACTACTTCTTTGTAAACGCGATAATGCCTTGGGTTCTTAAAGATTTACTAAAAAGTTTCTGCACATGCTATTACATTCAACAATCTACAGAAACCTGATCGAGGCCACCAATCACCATAACTTTTTATTCTACCAGCATCCTCAAATAAAATTATCAAAGGAATTCTTAACTTGGAAGCCTAATCAAAGATCTAACCAGTTAATACCAACAAAAAGTAATAAAATATGTTGAGTCAAAATCCTTCCAATAAAATAAATAAAATAACAAAAAGAAATCACGAAGGCTATCAAGCTAATGTGCCTCGATGAAAAAACAAAGGCTGCTGTATGTTTCATTCCGTCGGTAAATGGAATAAAACTCGATGGGAATATTCACACATCACAAACAAAGAACAACATTTGAAACAAACTTCATTGCGCAAGATAGCTAATCTTAAAAAAATGAAGTAAAAGATGAAAGAATAACACGTACACTGTATACAACAAAAATATCTTTTGAAACAGGTGTATAACGACAACATACAGTTAAAATCTTGTTTTTAGAAAGGTCTACAGAAAAAACAAAAGTTATCACCATAAACAAGTAGAAGATGATCAAGATCATCCCACTCACCTCATGCACTTTAAGAAGTTCCAAAATTGCCAATACAATATCATTCACATAGCAGAAACCAGACGCCTCACACTTCTTTGCGTGGTGCAAGCCACCTGCCCAATTAATTGCAATATCACAAAGTCCATGGTTCAATTTCACAGCACCCCCAACCGAACCTCCAGCATACGTCTGACAAAACGAGTACAAACCATCAAATACAGGACAATCTTCACCAACATTAAACCTCTTCAACTGCCTCAACTGATCCTGCTGCGTTTCCGGGGTAATACCCCTAAGGAAAGACACATAATCATCAGCATGGAACCTACAAAGATCCCTATCTCTCGCCGGAACCGGCTTAAGCACTTGCATATGTTGAAGTAAACCATAGTGAGCTAAAAGAGCATGTGTCATACGAATCCGATGCGGCTTCATCGGGTGACCTTGTCCATAGTAATAATTTCCAACTTCTGGATCATAAAAATATGAAACCTTACGTTTCACCCCGTCTGGTCCAGACGGAAGCGAATTACCACCTGAATCCATACCCTAAAATTGGCACCAATTCCTGAAAAAAATATGAACTATTTCTCTCAAAACCTAACATTCACTAAATTAAACCTTCAACTTCAGTATATGAAATTACACTTTTATCAACAACATACAAATTCAACAGGCAAAAAAAGTTCACAATGTACATGAAGAAATGAGTAATAATCTAAAATTTTTTTAGCTTACAAGTGAAAAAAATCAATAACAATAAATCAACAGATGATTTATGAACTCATACTAAAATATGTGTAAGCTATAAATTCTGAATCTTAAAACTTACAGAAAAATTAGTCTGAACCGACCTTCAAATTGTTGAAAGAACCAATATTAGGTCTCGTCGAAAAATATAATTTTGCGCGCGATATTTAGATATTTTCTCTCGCTCTTCTTTATCTTCTCCTCGGACTTGGAAAAGGTAAGCTGGAAAGGATGAATGTAGAAACTAGAGAGAGATGTAAAATGTGATCTAAGGGTTAGGGCTAAAGACCAGGAGTGGAGTACTTCCGTATGTTTCTTTTTCACTCTTGTTACAAAACTTCACAATTGTTGATGGATGATATAAATATAGTTTTAAAAAAATTGTACAGTTTGCATTAGTATTTAGTATTTACTGTTCACATTTTATATTTTTATTATCTTTGGTAACTTATATTTTAGGAAAAATATAGGTCCTATTTGACCATTAGCGAATACTCCCTCTGTTTTTTTTTTATCATTCTCACTTTCTTTTGTGCGTTTCCTAATGCCTTTCTTTGAACTTAAATATTTTTCATTATATATTAGTAAAAAATTATCACGATTGAATATTAATAATGTACTAATTGAGACGAATCAAACAAGACCCCTCAAGACTATATTTTTCTTATAAATTGAAAAAAAATGAGAAGATTCCCTCTAAGTATGAATAGTGTCAAGATTCCAAGTAAAAAAGATAAAAAAAAAAACAGAGGGAGTAGTTGTTAGCTGATATCTGATAGTATTAGCTGATAGTGATAGCTAATTGTATTAACTGTTTATATATAGGTTTTTGGTAAGTAGTTTATAGTTGATTGATACTTAATTGCGTAAAATTTCCAGTAAAGTCATGGGAAAAATTTCCACTCTTGTACTTTTTGTTGTTTATAAAATAAATATATTTGGTGAATATATATTTGGGATAAGAGATACTAATAAATAATAATTTTAGCCACATCTATAAAATTCAATAGCAATCATTATTTAAATTTTTTAGAATATTTAAATTTATGAGTTGATAATTCCCAAATATATTATTATACTTTTTATTGTTTGTGAAATAGATATGTTTGGTAAATATATATGGGAATAAGGCCCTGTTCTTTTGGACTTATTTTCAAGAAAATAAGTAAAAATAAGTTCAGTTCAAAGAAAATAAGTAAAAATAAGTTCAGTTCGGCAAAAATAAGTTCAGTTCAGCCAAAATAAGTTCGGTTCAGCAAAAATAAGTTCAGTTCAGCCAAAATAAGTTCAGTTCAAGAAAAATAAGTTTAGTCTTGTCTAATGTTGTAATTATTATTTTTGTTTTCAATATTACTATTACTATTGTTATTATTATTATTATTAATATTATAATTATAGTAACGATAAATTTGTATTTTTTATATTTTTTATTTTTTTTATTTATTATTTAGTATTTATTATTTATTATTATTTATTATTATTATTTATTATTTATTATTTATTATTATTTATTATTATTATTATTATTATTTATTATTATTATTATTATTATTATTCTAATTATTTATTTATTTATTATTATTATTATTATTGTAATTATTTATTATTATTATTTATTTTTTTATTATTATTTATTATTAATTATTATTATTATAATTATTATTATTTATTATTTATTATTATTTTTTATTTTTTAATTTTATTTATTATTTATTATTTATTATTATTATTTATTATTATTATAATTTATTATTTATTATTAATTATTTATTATTATTATTATTTATTATTATTTATTATTTATTTATTATTAATTATTATTTATAATTTATTATTTATTATTATTTATTATTTATTAATTATGATTTATTATTTATTATTATATATTATTATTATTTATTATTTATTATTTATTATTATTATTATTTATTATTATTATTTATTATTTATTATAATTATTATTTATTATTATTATTTATTATTATTTTTTTATTATTATTTGTTATTTATTATTGTTTATTATTAATATTAATATTATTTTTTATGATTTATTATTTATTATTTTTTATTATTAATATTATTTTTTATTATTTTTTATTATTATTTATTATTATTATTATTTATTATTTATTATTATTATTATTTATTATTTATTACTATTATTTATTATTATTTTATATTATTATTATTATTTATTATTATTTATTATTTGTTATTTATTATTATTAATATTATTTTTTATTATTTTTTATTTATTATTTTTTATTTGTTATATTATTTATTATTTATTATTATTATTTATTTTTTTATTATTATTTATTATTTATTATTTATTATTATAAAATAATAAAATAATAATAAGTATTGATAATATTATGTTAATATTTATTGATTATTATAATAATAAGTATTGATAATATTATGTTAATACAGGTTTAGTTCAAGAAAAATAAGTTCGGTTCAGCAAAAATAAGTTCGGTTCAAAGCAAAAATAAGTAAAAATAAGTTCGGTTCAAGCAAAAATAAGTAAAAATAAGTTCGGTTCAACAAAAATAAGTTCGGTTCAGCCAAAATAAAATAAGTTCAGTTCAGTTCAGTCAAGATAAGTTCATAAGAACAGGGCCTAAGACATATAAGAATAAGAAATCAGAGATGAAAAACAAGACTAATGCAAGATTAACAAAAAAATTACAACAATAAGAAAAGTCAAGGAAAGAAAAAATAAACTCATGATAAGTTTAGGGATACCTTGGGAAGGTGGTAATTTTAAAAAACTTTAGGATATAAATGTAATTTCCCCTCTCATTTTCAAACCTCTAATATCAAAATGCTCCTCCCCCAATTTTTTCAAAAGAGTTTTTTTAAATCCAAAAATATATTTCAAATCTCTCTTCACCAAACACCTAAATTAGATGATTGGCTAGTCAAATCCTCTAATTTTTGCCCAAACCTCTCTTTACCAAACATGGAATAATAAAATGTACTCATATTTGAAACCATGCATTGTCAAGCGTGAAAACATTCAATGGTGCAATTATTTCTGAACAGAAGATGTATAAGTTAAAAAAAAAGATTGCCTCGGCTTAGGGCACAATAACTTACTAGTAAGTTTGTGTAAGATCACCTTACTTCCTCCGTTTCGTTTTAAATACAATAAAGGGGTATTTTTTGTGAGATATAAAATATTCCTTTTGTTGCATTTAAAACGAAACGGATGAAGTATATAAAATTACTATAAGTCTACATCACTTAATTCCTTAAATGAGTTACTTTGTTCCTTAAAAGGGTCACTTTGTAAGTTAAAAGAGCCACTAGGAATTAAAAGGGTCACTTTTGAGATAATGGATCACCCTGTGTCCTAAAAAGATCACTTATACCCTAAGTGACCCTGTAGGACAACAAGTTATCAACGCTTACCATGAATCATGGTAAGATGGTCTTGTATGAGACTTATGGATAACTTTAAGGGCACCAAGTAATCGTATGATATAGTTAGCTTTTACTTTATATCGTCAGTTTCCGCATGATATATAGTAAGTTTTTGTATGATATAGTCAATTTTTATTGTGAACTATGTCCATCCTATACTTGCTGATAAATGTCGTTAAAATAGTGAACATTCTATAATAAGGAAAATTATATCAGTATATTCTTTAAAGAAAAAGTTAAATTTGTATTTCCCATAAAAAATTGTAGAGTTAATTTGCATGGACCTGCTCCACGATAATATTATTGTGGACCAAAACCACTTATTTAACATAGTGATCCTTTTTTCCATATAGTAACCTTTTTAAAATCTTAAGTTATACTGTATTATACAATTAATATCTACTATAGTGACATTTTTTTTTTAATATAGTCACTCTTTCTCACATTAGTTAATCATGATTAAATTTTCACTTTGTGACATAGTAATTTTTTTTTTCCACATAGTCAAACTTCACAATCTATATCTACTTATCTTATATATCTATTTTTTTTATAGTGACCTTTTTTTTCCATAAATCACATGAATTAGCATTAGGTCCACACTAATTTAGTGTGAACCAAGTCCATATAAGTTTTTTAACAAAATTGTATCCAATCGATATATTTTTTCTTTCCTACTTTGACTGTGCGCGTTTGTCAATGCACTTGTTGGACCTCAAATATCTTTCATTTTATATAAGTAAAAATAATAATTATTGAATATTAATAAAGTACTCAGTGAGTCGAATCAAACAACACCCACGTAACTATAACTTTCCTTACATATTGATTTTTTTTTTTTACTCTCGAATTGTGAATAGTATCAAAATTCAAGTGAGAAATATAAAAGAATACAAAAGGAGTATTTAATAATTTTTTTTAATAGTTTGATAAGAGCATCCACATCCATGAGGCTCCCCTTAGTTTCTCTTTCTTCATCTCATTAGTCCACATCAGTTTCCACTAACTTTATCACATACCTTCCCATTTCACAATTGATACCTACATTCATTAACCTCCCCTATTTACCTTATCTTTCCTACTTTTCCCTACCCCAACACCTTTTATCTCTCCTACCTTCCATACCCTACCGATATCAATAAAATAATTTGATTCATCACATTAATTTTAGATAATATTAATTAAATCAAAATATGATAATTATTATTAAATAATTATCTTCTAATTAATCCGATTGATTCATTAATTGTATTAGAATTTTGTTGGAAATTTAGGTTTCTTTGATATCTATTTCCATAATTAGGATGATTGGGATCCATAATTATCAAATAAGATTTATGGAATACTTAATGAGAAATTATGAAATTTTGAAGTGTTGAAAATATATCAAAATTGTCCTCTATTTATAGAGGAAAAAATGGCCTTTGGTATAATTTTTTATAATTCATTATATTTAAAAAGTTATTTATTTTTTTGTAAACGGGAATATCAATATTGTAAAAGATGCAATTTGGACACATGGCGTGACGCGAGTCGCTGGGCCTCTGGTGCGCTCTGCTTGCGACACTTGTCGCCACTGATTGGTGGACATTCTTTTTTTACACACAACCTGCTTTGCTGTGCATTTCACCTGGCATTTTCATCCCTTTGCCTTTACATGTGGTGATACCCGATTTGTCCTCAATATGAGAAGGTTCCCCAATTATTTCACTTTTTTGGGGAACCAACCAACATCTATTTGCATTTTTTTGCTTTGGGGATCCTAAAATGCCACTAATGTGGGTACTCTTAATAACACTATCAAATGAACTTGAAAATAAGTTTAGGCCTTCCTTATCTCCATCATATATGGGAACTCTTGAGGACTTTAATTTTCACCTAAATTCCCTTAAATACTTTTTATGTATTTGTTATTCAAAGATAATTAATGAGCAAAAAAAAGTCATAAAAAATAAAAAAAAAACTCTAATGTAACTGCCGAGTCTTGAAGGTAACTTTCAGATTTTTAAAAACAAAAAAACATGTACAATACGATCGATGAATCTCAAAGTAATAATTGGAATTTTCTATTTAATCGTTATTTATTATCTATAGAGATATAGTTATACACTTATCTTACGAGTAGGTTTTCACAAAAATTTACCAAGTCTTTCTTATATATATATAATTATCAAGCCTTACATGAGTAATTGCATCATGTTGACATGTGAGAGATTCTAGTCCAATATGACACTTCATTTTTACCAACCTAATAAACATATATCTTAACTTAATACTTTTTGTAAGAAAGAAGTGGAAAGAGGAGTAGCAACCCTACAAAACTAAATATATTTTTTACCTTCACATATTTATGTAGATAAGGAAAATAGTAAGAAAATACACTCTTGAGAGAGAGATAATACGTGTATAGTTGTGCTGACAATTGAGACTATATTTTTTCTGAAAGAAAAATTGAGAAGATTTTTGGTCGACTCAAATTCAGCTACTAACATATTTTAGTATCTTAATCTAAGTCAAACTAAGCACTGCAAAAAGTTGCTCATTTGTTTGTCAAGTGTGACTATTCAACTAAGGGTTTTGTTTGCTCAACTTATTTTCATCCCTTATAAAAGAAAATAAATTCAGATAAGGTCTACTAAATAACAATGATTAATAAAGACTAATAAACTCTAATAAGTTTAGATAAATTCAGTTCAGCGTTGACACACTTACAAAATAAGGTCTAATAAGTTCGGATAAGAACTACTCCTTCCATCTTTTAATTGTTGCTACATTTGCTTTTTCACACAGACCAAGGAAATGGTGGGGGCCCACAATGCAGAGGCATTATTAAGGGGAAAATCAGGGGACTAATCACTAGTGGAAAAAAAGCTATATGTCACAACACAACCGCTGCGGTCCTTGAGAGAACCGCAGCGGTAAATCCTTGAAAATTTGGGTGGAAAATTTGGGAACATATACCGCTGCAGTTCTCAGAAAACCGAAACGGTTAACAGAAAACCACCGCGGTTCTCTGTTAACCGTTTCGGATCGGTGAACCGCAGCGGTTAATACTATTTTTTTCCCCCTTATTTTCAGCCCAAATCTCTTCTTCACTGCTCACCTAATCTTTGATCTATCATCCAATCATCTGTCATCCCTCTCTCTCATCCAAATCTCTTTCTTCAATCGCTCCTCCTAATCCATCTATCGCCGTCGCCGATCTCCTTATCTTCACGGCGCCACTCATCGCTTCTCTTCTCTTTCCTCACTTAATCCTCCTCTAACACTCGTCTCGCGCTCTTGGAACGAATTCGTGGCGGTTTTTGGCAACGAATCGCCACCAGATCAGGCGAAGCAACGAAATGCGAAGAATTCGTGGCGGTTCTGCACTCGCTCACCGTCGCTCGTCGTCCTCTCTCAGCCTTCACTTGCTCATCGTCGCTTTCTTACACAAGGTATGTCGCCGTCTCACACCTTCCTGTAATTTCATTTTTATTTTTGTTTTCTTGTAATTTAATTCATTTGTAATTTCATTTTTTGTTTTGATTTTCAATTAGATCTAGGGTTAATGTTTTTGTTAATGCTGGATATTGAATGTTATGCATCTCTCTAGATTACAGGTCCGTATTCTACCACTACAATTTTGTTTTCTATCTAAAAAGTTCAGTTTCGTATCTGCTCAATTCAAGTTTCTTTCGAGGAAAGAAATTCAGGATCCCAAAGGTTTATTCAGGTTTCAAGACTTAAATTTTGCAGTTTGTTTACCATTATAAGTTCAGTTTCGAATTTAGGACTAGTGTTATTTGCAGTTGCTAATGCCCTTATTGTTGTTCTTTGTCAAGAAATGGTGCGCTCAAGCAGCAACTTTACAAGGAAATTGAGGTAGAGTTTGAGATATGGCCCTCAGTTCTTTGTTTATAGTTTATACTTGATAGTTTGGTATATACACATAATTTGATTGCTTTATTATTCATTTCTTACAGGTGGCAAGTGTGGATTCTTTTCAGGGAAGAGAAAAGGATTACATCATTTTATCTTGTGTCAGGAGTAATGAACACCAGGTTATCTTTCTAGATTGTTTATTGACGTTATTTGTGCTGCTTTTTTTTTTTTTTGGAGTTGTCTACATATATATATATATATATATATATATATATATATATATATATATATAGAGAGAGAGAGAGAGAGAGAGAGAGAGAGAAAATGTTGGAGTTTTCATTTGGATATTCTGGGGGAGGTGGCAAGTCTCTTGGTTGTTAGTTTGTCTGTATTGAGTATACTGTATGGTTGCGTCACAATATCACTTGGCTCAATAGCTACACACCTGATTCCTTGTGATGATCATATTGCCTTTTACTTGGCACATCCTTTCTCTGTATTGTAAGCTGGCCTACATTTAATTACATATTGGTGCTCGTTTTGATATGTGCCCACTTGAACTATATTCGAGATCAAAATGTGATCCATAAAACTTTAGCACCGGATGTGTTAAGCTGTAAGCATTTTTTGCATGTATCTTAAGAATGATTGATAGTAACCTGGTTGATCTTGCCACCTTTGTTGGGCTTCCTTAAGTTGTTCCTTTTTGGTTCCCGACATCTCTTTGCAATGTTTTCTTAGGCATGTTGTTCAAACTTAATTTTTTGTAGAAATAGATGAAAGAGCTTCACAACTAAGAATCTTGAGTCTCATACACTTTGCTAAAAGGTGACCATTAGATTTGGGACCTGAGACAGTAAATATGGGTTTTATGAGACAGTTCTTTGTTATGCATTGAGATCATTACACCAATATCACTTTTCGTGTCAAGAGACGAGTATCTTTGTCCCACATCAATGTTCTTACTTTCTACTGTGAGATGTTGATCAATGTCTGCACATATTAATTTAACCTATGCACTTTGTTTATCATGATGCTTTTGGTTTCCCTCAATCAATTGTGATATATGTTCATTTATTTCGATAGCTACATAAAATATCTAATACATCATTTATATTCTTTTTGTCTTTTTTAATCCTTGTGTTTGTTGAATGACTAATCTTTATATGGTGTGAAGGGTGTATCTGTTTTTTCTGTTTTAAATAATCAGGATTTTGGTTTGGCATTCGTTTGCTTGTGAAATGTTTTGTACTTAAGATCAAGAAAAGGAGGGATTTGTAACTTTTTAATTGCTTACGGATGTTGAATTGTTGAAGATATAGTAGCTTGTCCATTATTTTGAAACTTTTGTTGTATGTTGATGTTTGCTGTCAATTGATATGTTGTGTTCAGGGTATTGGATTCCTCAATGATCCTCGTAGGCTCAATGTTGCACTGACACGTGCCCGTTATGGTATTATTATCTTGGGGAATCCTAAAGTTCTGAGCAAGCACCATCTCAGCAGTATGCCATCCCCTCTCGAGGTGCCGTACATGGTCCTGTTGGAGCAGTTCCTCAAGTCCCTCAGCCTGGTAGCCGCGGTTTTGGTGCTGGCCGTGGCACTTCTACTCCCATTGGAAGTCATTTACAACACCAACAAGGCTCACAGCAACCTATTGGAAGTCTTAGGCCTAGTTTCAACTTTCCACTGGAAAGTCCCAATGGCCAACCTTCTGTTGGTGGTCCATTGTCACAACCTGGTTTTGTTTCTAATGTTAGTAATTTTGTATGATTTTTTTTTTATTTATTTATTGTTTTTTCCTGTTGGTTTGAATGTTTGTTATGTTGAATGGTGTTGGTTATGCTGAATGTCAGAAGCCTGTTTAAGGACCTAGCCAATCTTTCCGTGATGGGTTCTCAATGAGTGGAATGTCACAGGTAATTTGATTAGCTCTATTCAAGAAAGGTCCATACCTTCATGTGGCTACCCTTTTAACTTTGTTTGATACTAATACATGTGAACAATTTTTTTAGGACTTCTTGGGTGATGATTTTAAGAGTCAGGGTTCACATGATCCTTATAATATTGCGGAGTTCTCAACACAGGTATGATAATTGAACTATTGCCGTTTATAGTAGTTCTTGTACTGTGCCTCAGGTTTTACTGTTTATGGCTTGTTGTATGGCTTATTGTCTGAATTTTCATGGTAAACTTGCTATAGAATGTCTCCTATGCAATGTGTGCTTTCACATCTAATCTGACAAGTTTGATGCCTAATATGTTTGTTTTTTTCAATTGTTCTGGTACTGGATAAATATTCAGATCCTTTTGTTGATGCAAATGCTGAGAACTCTGATGCTGGATATTATGTGCACATCCGTGTACAACAAAGGAATGGTAGAAAGAACCTGACAACAGTACAAGGATTGAAGAAAGCATTTAGCTATAACACAGAGCAAAGCTCCTGATGGAAAATGCAGACTTAGCCATGTAATATATGCATACTTAGCTAGATTATAGTTGTTAATATTCAGATGTATCTAATTATTTATACTAATGCTTCAATTGAGCATAATATGCATAATAAAATGATTATTGATATATATTATTGATTTTCTATTTATTAAAAATGAAAAAATGCAAAAAAATTTTTTTTTTTTTTTTTGGTTTTTGGGGTGGTTAACCGCTGCGGTTTTGACCCAAAACCGCAGCAGTTAATCATTAACGCTGCGGTTTTGGGTCAAAACCGCAGCGGCAAATTATTAACTGATGCGGTTCGGAACCGCAGCAGCTAAAATTTGGCTGCCGCTGCTAGTCCAACCGTTGCGGCCAAAAACCGCAGCGGTAAGCCCGGTTTTGACCGCAACGGTTGAACTTTATTCCACTAGTGAATTACTTGGGGAAAAGTTGGATTAAAAGGCATTAAAAAGAGGAGTTGGCCCACACATTGAAATCTGGCGGTATTTTTTGGGGGATTTTCAAGCCTCTTTTCCCTCCAAAAAAATTAGAACATATTTTATTGAATTTCAGTTACAACATGGACTAAATATACAACCAAGGGACGAAATTTATTTCCCTTCAAAATTTCAGAGGACTCTATACACAATAAGGGCATTCAAATTTCCCCCAAAAAAATTTGTCAACTAAACCAAGACTATATACACAGCGGCATAGTCATTTTCCCCCAAAAAAAATCCAAGTACTTTAATTTCATCTTTGAGAGCAGTCACCACAAAAATTTCACCTTTGAGCATTTCACCAGCAAGGTCATCAAACACATCAACCAACCAGCAACAATTTGGGGGGGGGGGGTTTGGGGTAGATTCACTCTCAGGATAATCATCATTGAGTGATTTTTAGTGCCATTTTTTTTAGCTTCACTTGAGGAAAGTGCTAAAGCATTCTCAGCTTGAACATGTATGGCATCCATAGCTAGACAGTTCTACTGATAAAACCTCAACACCATCCACATCAGCTCAATCCATACCACAAAATCAGCCAACATTTGATCTAAATGATCCACTGCCAGAAGCAGAACCACAACCATAAGCAGAGGTCTTTGATCTGAACAGACCCCCAACAGATGCATCTCCAGATCAACAAGATGAATTCTTCACTGAAAGGCAAGGAAATGAAGAAGATGAATTTATTGCTGAATGGTTAGATAATGACGCAGATGTCCAAGTCACAGAATACGACTGGACAGATAGTGAATCAGAGGATGAACAACAACCACCACCATAAGTGTTAAATGCAAAAAGGAAGAGCTATGAGTTGGACAATGCCTCTAGAGCTAATGTTGCAGACAAGCTACAACAGATGGTACAAAAAAATCAATATGGAGAGTACAAATTACCCATGGAGCTCTCAATAAATTAGCTATTGATTTCAAGACTTCAAGGTGGACATTGGCTAGAATATGGAAGCATGTTGCACAACAACTCCAAAACAATGCAAATATTGAGGTCAATCACAACAGAACTGGCCGAGTTGGAAGAAAGAGAATCCAGTTGGATCCTCAACAATTAATGTCAATTCCACTAAGGAAGAGGACAAGTATAAGAGCAACAGCAACAACATTAGGAATTCACAGGTCAACTTTGCACATATTGGTTAGAAGGGGGGCCATAAAGATACACACTAATGCCATAAAACCTCACCTGACCCCAGCACACAAGGTTTCTAGGGTCTTGTGGTGTTTGAATTCCATCATACCAAACACTATCAGAACAATACCAAAATTCAGCAACACGTACAATGTTGTTCATGTGGATGAGAAATGGTTTTGTATGAGCAAAATCAGTCAAAGGTACTACCTAGTCCCAGGTGAAACAGAATCATATAGAAGATGCAAAAGCAAAAGATTCATAGTCAAGATCATGTTTATGGGTGCACTAGCAAGACCCATTAATTCAATTAATGGGGAGGTCATTTTTTATGGGAAGATAGGCATCTTCCCATTCATAGAAGAGGTGGCAGCAAAGAGGTGGAGTGTAAATAGAGATGCAGGAGTGGTGGAAACCAAACCTCTACTTAGCATCACAAAAGAGGTCATAAGAGAGAAGCTCATAAAGCACATACTGCCTGCCATAAGAGAGAAATGGCCAGAGAATGGATACAAGCAAATCTGGATTGTCCAAGACAATGCAAGGCCACACATAGCAAGTGATGATGCTGAATTCAACATAGAGGCAAGCAAAGAGGGGTTTGACATAAGATTAATAAATCAGCCAGCACAATCTCCTGACATGAATGTCTTGGATCTAGGTTTTTTCAATGCAATTCAAACATTAAAAGACAGAATTGCACCAAGATCAGTCAAGCACTTAGTGAAGGCAGTCAAGAGAGCATATGACAAACATGATCCTAAGCACTTATTGTTGCAAGATAAATTCAATCAGATTTCTCTTCTTGTCACTCATATTTAAGACAAAATGATAATCAGTTTCAACAAATTGATCAAACAAGTTAGGCATGATTAACAGTCCTCTTAGGGAGTCCCCACTCATCCATATAACTCAACACATGCATTCAAACAAGAGGGAAGAGCACAAAATTCTGGTGGCAATACGAGGTTTAGAGTGTCAAAAGGCATAATGGCCAAGATATAAATCAGCAGACCTCATTCATCATTGAGGATTAGGGTATTCCTCTCATGTAAACATATTTGAATTCATTAATACCCTTTTGGACAGCCTATATAACACCACAACTAACATTCAAATGCCTCATCAGTAAATCATACTACAATCATATTCAATCTACCACTGATTAAATGCAAAATGGAGTACGTTTTTGGATGTATCATCCCATATCATCATTGAGGTTCACACCAACACACACTCACAAACAGAGTCAAACAGAGGCAAAAATGCAACACACCAAGTACACAACAGAGCCAAACAGAGCCAAAAATGTATCAAACAAAGTACACAACATAGCCAAACAGAGCCAAAGATGCATCAAACCAAGAACACAAGAGAGCCAAACAGAGCCAAACAGATCCAAAGATGCATCAAACATGATCTAAACCAAGTTATTTCATTCAAGCCTCTTCGACTGAATTGAACAAATTGTGCAACACAATTTGTTCAGTTCAGTCGACAAGAAGAGCTTGAAACATGATTAAATGAACTTACCAAAAGCAAATGTAGCAACATTTAAAAGACAGAGGCAAACATGAACAGAGGCAAACCAAGATGATCTACTAACATGACTATAAACATTGTCAACAACAATATGAAATCACCTAACATGAAGAAAGATCCAAACCCTAAAAGTCACCTCAATTGAACTAACATAAACCCACATCAACTGAAGTTACACAAAAGCAACCAACTCAACATTAATCAAGCAATATTCAACTTAAAGCAAATGAAATCAACTCAAATCAACTACAAATGAACTTAAACCAACTCAAATCAACAGAAATCAATGGCTTTTCAAGCAACAGCAACAAAAATGACATGCATATCATAAATTTTGAAGAACAACATGAAATCACCTAAAATGAACTAAGACCCGAACCCTAAAAGTCACCTCAATTGAACTAACATCAACCCAAAGTACACAAAAGCAACCAACTCAAATCAGATCAAGCAATATTCAACCAAATCAACTCAGATGAACCAATATTCAACATAATTAAACTAAAATCAATAAAATAGAAGGAAAATCAACCAAATAAACATAATTCACCCCTCAATAAACTTAAATCAACAAAATCTCCATAAATCAACTCAAATCAGTGAAATAACCGTGAAATCAACTCAAATCAGTCAACGCCAACTAAAATCAACCTATATCAAGTGAAATATACATAAATATACTAAAATCAACCAACAAAAATAAACTTAAATCATAACCCTTAACATGCAAGTAAAACGAAAACAAGATCATGCTTCCAAACACAATCCCACAGGTAGTTTATTCAAAAAAATAAAAAAATAATTACAAACAGAGAATAAAGTTAAGGAGTGGACCGATCTTCCGCAAAATAAGTTAGGGGACGTTCAAAAACCATTTCTTGATGGTTTTTATACCATACAAGGTAAGATCACCATGAATCGAAGCCTTCTGGTGGGGGATCTTCATTTTTTTTGCAATTTTTTTTTGCATTTTTAGACCACCAACGTCAAGATCTGGTGGTTTCTTTGAAGGAGCACCGCAAGACCAACAAAAATTCCCAAAATCGAGCTCCTTTTTGGAAACCCTAGCCTTTTTTGTCTCAGCATCAAACTCATCAAGCAAAGAAAACAATCGTTTCTTCGAGTTTGGAGTTAAATCGTCCATGGAAAACCCTAAAATACAGGGGACTCAAAAAATTAACTCACTCAAAAAACCCTAAAATTGGTTTCAGATGAATCATAGTAATGCGTAGATTATTAATCTACGTTTTTTTGGAGAAATTCGAAGAAAGAAACCCTAGATCTGATGATTTGAGGAGGAACAAGAGAGAGGAAAGTGAGAGTCAGAGGATGAAATCATCCGTCAGAGAGAGACAAAGAGAAATGAGGGGAAAATAGGATTAGGGTTTTCGAGGGAGTATTAATAGGGCGGTTGTGAGAGTTAAGGGGGAGGGGAGGTGGGTAGTAAATGAGGTTAGGTGGGGGTTTTGGTTTTATGTGGGTTTAATTAAATGGGTTGATGGATATAAGTGGGCCCCTATTACCATATATAGTAATTTTTGTAAATGTAGCAAGTAAATTGAGACATACCAAAATGGCAAAATGTAGCAACAATTAAAAGACGGAGGGAGTAATAAAGACTAATAAGATTTGATAAATTCACATGAATTCGAATAAGCAATAATTTAAAAAGAATAGGGACTAACTACGTTAAATATCTCAACGCTTTTATCATTTAGTGAACTATATACTCTAATAGCTGTAAAGTGACCTTGGCTAATGGCTATATCGAAAAACACATTTCAATCCCTTCAAATAATAATACAAGAATGGTTGTGATTTGTAAATATCAATTCAACAATAATGGACTATCTTGATATTTCAATCCGAACAAACTATATAATAATACAAAAATAATAATTGTAAGCACAAGCACTTCAAACGTTACAAGAATGTATGGAGTTGGACCACACTTCATAATTTTACACCCGAATCGTCTGCCCTTACTTCACCACGCCATTAGATATTTAGATTATAGTCGTCCCACCATTCTTGTACTATTACACTGTTACACACTGTCAAACTAAAACGCCGAATTAGATACGCTTTTCAAACTTGGAAGTCTATAGTTTTGTATATAAAAAATACAGGCTACTCCACCATTTGCACATCCTTGTCATTTTGTCTTCCAATCATCTTGTTTTTCATTGAAGTATTTTGCGAACTTTGACTCTCACATCACATCTGCATAAAAACTAAAAAGTGGTTACCTCTTATCTACATATTTCTCATCCCCTCAAAAAAAAAAACCAAAAAAATACCACTTACTTTCCATCTTCATATAAGAATATATAAACTACATCAGGCTCTGATCTCCAAAAAACTAAGCATGTCATGCTCACACTCTTCATTATACTGGATTACTTTTGCTATGTTTATATTTTGCTCTCTTCAGTTCTCAATAGCCGAGAACAACAACAGCAGCAGCAACAACGATAAGCTAGCATTGCTCGAAATCAAAGCCAAAATAAGTGATGACCCTTTGGGTTTGATGAGCTCATGGAATGACACACTTCACTTTTGTGAATGGTACGGTGTTACTTGTGGTCGTAGGCACCAAAGAGTGACGGTACTTGACTTGCATTCCTCAAAACTCACAGGTATTCTCTCCCCTTATCTCGGAAATTTGAGCTTTTTGACGACACTGCACCTTGAAAATAACAGTTTTGGTGGCATAATCCCGCCTGAAATTGGTCGCTTGCATCGGTTGCGAATTCTCTGGCTCTCTAATAATTCCATTGGAGGGGAAATTCCATCAAACATATCTGGTTGTTATAACCTTGTTGATCTTCACGTGTCTAGTAACATGTTTGTAGGAGAAATCCCACCAATTCTTGGTTCCCTGTCACATTTGCAAATTCTTACTCTAACACGGAATAACTTGACGGGAAACTTTCCTTCATCTTTGGGGAACTTATCATCCCTCTTTATGCTTTCCGTTGGTGGAAACAACTTAGTTGGAAGGATCCCAGATAGTTTAGGCAAACTAAAGAACCTGACCAGTCTACAATTATGTGGCAATAACTTTTCTGGTGTATTACCACCCTCAATCTTCAACCTCTCTTTATTGACAAAGCTATGTTTATACCAGAATAACTTAGAAGGAACCCTTCCTCCAGATTTAGGTAACACTCTTCCGCGTCTTCAGTGGTTCTCTATATACGATAATCGGTTCACCGGACAAATTCCAGCTTCAATATCCAATTCCTCAAATCTAGAAGTTCTCGATTTGTCGAAGAACAATCTACAAGGACAAGTTCCTTCTTTGCACAAATTAGTAAGGCTTATTCACCTTGTTCTTTACAGTAACTCCCTTGGCTATGGCCAAGCTGGAGATTTGAATTTTGTTTCCTCCTTGGAAAATGCCACAAACTTAAAATGGTTTGAGATAAATAATAATAACTTCAAAGGAGTTTTTCCTAGAACCATATGCAGTTTCTCATCAATCACTTTCATAGAATTAAGTAAAAACAACTTAACGGGAGAAATTCCAAATTGCATAGGAAACTTGGTCAATTTGCAATATTTTGGGGTTAGTAACAATGCTCTTTCTTGGGTCATTCCTCAAGGTATAGGGAAGCTTCAAAACCTCAACTATCTAAATCTAGATTATAACCAATTATCCGGGGTCATTCCTCCCTCAGTCGGAAACTTAACCAACTTGTCTTCATTATCCTTGTCTAACAATCATCTTCAAGGCGAAATACCCCCGACTCTTGGAAATTGTAGATCACTATCAGAATTACATCTTTCTAATAACAATCTTAGCGGCACTATACCCTCACAACTCTATAATCTCGCAACCTTGACTATCGCACTCGATCTATATGGAAACCAACTAACTGGGTCTCTTTCTGAAGAAGTTGGGCAACTCAAAAATCTTAACAGCCTTGATATTTCAAGTAACATGTTATCAGGTGAGATACCAAGCTCTCTTGGTAGTTGTGTATCGTTAGAGTCCCTATACATGGGGGAAAACAAATTTGAAGGCACTATTCCTGAAGCACTGCATGCATTAAAGGGTCTCCTCGAGTTAGATTTGTCAGACAACAACTTATCCGGTAAAATCCCAAAATTTTTAGCGAGTCTCAAGTTGCAAAGGCTAGGCCTATCAGACAATAACTTCGTAGGTGAAGTACCCAGTGATGGAGTCTTCAAGAGTGCAGCTAATCTTTCAATCACTGGTAATAAAAGGATATGTGGAGGTATATCAGACTTAAAGTTGCCACATTGCAATTTTAGTGACAAAACTCAGAAAGAAAGACGAAAGCAACGAACGAAATTGACAATCACAATTGTTTTTGGGTGTTTGAGTGTTATTTTGCTTGTGGTGTTACTTGTGTTCTTATATATTTACTTGGAGAAAAGAAAACCCAAAGAACACACACCTATTGGTAATTCGGAAAATTTTCCCAATTTGTCCTACCAAACCCTTTACAAAGCCACAAACGGGTTCTCTGCCAGAAACTTGCTTGGTAGTGGTACATTTGGGGTTGTATACAAAGGAGTCCTCGACGAGGGAAGATCAACAGTTGCCGTCAAAATATTTAACCTTGAACATCGTGATGCTTCCAAAAGTTTTCTGGCTGAATGTAGGGTCCTCCAAATGGTTAAACATCGGAACCTCGTGAAGGTGATAACAGCTTGTTCTAGTATGGATTATCAAGGCAGAGATTTTAAGGCTCTGGTTTTTGAGTATATGGCAAATGGCAGTTTGGAAGATTGGTTGCATCCAATACAGACAATTAGTACGATTCAGAGTACAAGCAATGCCTCAAACTTGAATCTTTGTCAAAGATTTGATATTGCAACTGATGTTGCATTTTCTTTGGATTATCTTCACAACTACTGTGGTGCCTTCATAGTGCACTGTGATCTTAAGCCAAGCAATGTTCTCCTTGATGAGGAAATGGTTGCATACGTCAGCGACTTTGGACTAGCCAGGTTTCTCTTAGCAGGCACCAGCAACTCTCATGTGAACCAATCCAGCTCTATCGGAGTTGGAGGAACTATAGGTTACACCCCTCCAGGTAACTAACTAGCATAAACTGATCATATCAATTATATCTACCAATCAAGCCTTTTTAAGCATATAACATGTTTTCTTAGTATTAACATTTGAGGCATGTCATGCAGAATATGGTTTGGGAAATGAGGTGTCTACTCGCGGGGATGTTTATAGTTTCGGAATCCTTTTACTGGAACTGTTTACAGGAAAGAGGCCAACCAATGAAATGTTCAACGGAGGTCTGACCTTGCGTGGCTTTGTGAAAGAAGCTCTCTCCACAAAGATCACCACTATTTTAGATCATGCTCTTCTTGAAGACATAGAAAGAGAGGAAACAACTAGCAATGTGGTCTTTGAGGCCTTGACTTCAATACTTCAAATCGCACTTTCCTGTTCAGCTGAAGTAGCACAAGAAAGGCTGGACATGAGTGACGTCGCTACAAAGCTATCCTCACTTAGAAAGAAGCTCCATGGAACTAACTTACAACAGCAGAGAAGGATTCGAGCAGGTAATGTTTCAACTATTGTTTCGCTTTTACCTTATTAATGGATTTTATATGAAGTTTAACATAACTTCTGTTGAATGCTGTTTGTTTTTCTTTCTTGTGCAGGTGCGAGATAGTGATGGATGCCAAACAATGCTTGCGATTCAGTGGACACCAAGAGCAAAACAAGCTCATATGCTTTAGTCTATTTCAAAAACCTTAGTTTCTAAGCATTTTTTTTCACTAAATACTAGTAGTACATGTGGTGTGTCAGTGTGAGCCACAATAAGTGCAACAGTCTGAAAGACTTCTGTAAACTCTCAAATGAAACGGTTGACATAAAATCAAACAGGGTATATGGTCATATGCTATCGAATCTCATAAGGAATTAGCCATTATTAGTCCATATTTAAGTATTTTGATGTGTAATTAATACCTATAATAAATTGCACAACACTTACGAGGATCATAATTTATTAGCAAAAATTCAGATAAAAATTAATAAAGACTAATAAGGTTTAATAATTTACATGAGTTCGAATAAGCAATAACTTGAAAAGAACATGGCCTAAATACGTTAAATATCTCAACACTTTATCATTTAGTGAACTATATACTATAATAGCACTGTAAAGTGACATTGGCTATATCTAAAAAACACATTTCAATCCCTTCAAATGATAATACAAGAATGGTTGTGATTTGTAAATATCAATTCAACAATAATGGACTATAATGATTTATTTCAACCCGAACAAACTATATAATAATACAAAAATAATAATTGCAAGCACAAGCACCTCAAACATTACAAGAATGGATGGAGTTGGACCATACTCTATAATTTTACACCCGAATAGTCTGCCCTCACTATACTAGGCCATTAGATATTTATATTATAGTCGTCCCACGGGTCCGGATCCTCTAGAGTTTTATGAAAACTCTACAAAGTAGAGTTGAATCCTAACCATATATTATAAAATCAAGGGCTCATGATTAGTGAGAAAGGAAAAGATATGGGCAAGATATTCGGGGCAAAAATAGGGGGGATTTTTGGAAAAGAAAATACAAGCCTTTGATTTCTTAATTAACGACTGATATTTAACAAACTCTACAGTGTAGAGTTATTTTGAAACTCTAGAGGATCTCAACACGTCGTCCCACCACTCTTGTACTATTACACTGTTACACACTTTGTCAAACTAAAACGCCGAATTAGAAATGCTTTTCAAACTTGGAAGTCACAGAGTTTTGTAAATAGGATATACAGGCTACTCCACCATTTGCCCATCCCTGTCATTTTGTCTTCCAATCATCTTGTTTTTCATTGACATATTTTGCGAACTTTGACTCTCACATCTGTATAAAAACTAAAAAGTGGTTACCTCTTATCTACATATTTCTCATCCCTTCTTAAAAAGAAAGAAAAAAAATACCACTTACTTCCCATCTCTGTATAAGAATTTATAACTACATCAGGGTTCAGGTCCTGATCTCCAAAAAATTAAGCATGTCATGCTCACACTCTTTATCATACTGGATTATTGTTGCTATATTTATATTTTGCAATCTTCAGTTCTCAATAGCCGAGAACAACAGCAGCAGCAACAACGATAAGCTAGCATTGCTCGAAATCAAAGCCAAAATAAGTGATGACCCTTTGGGTTTGATGAGCTCATGGAATGACACACTCCACTTTTGTGAATGGTACGGTGTTACTTGTGGTCGTAGGCACCAAAGAGTGACGGTACTTGACTTGCATTCCTCAAAACTCACAGGTATTCTCTCCCCTTATCTCGGAAACTTGAGCTTTTTGACGACACTACACCTTGAAAATAACAGTTTTGGTGGCATAATCCCGCCTGAAATTGGTCGCTTGCATCGGTTGCAAATTCTCTGGCTCTCTAATAATTCCATTGGAGGGGAAATTCCATCAAACATATCTGGTTGTTATAACCTTGTTGATCTTCACGTGTCTAGTAACATGTTTGTAGGAGAAATCCCACCAATCCTTGGTTCCCTGTCACATTTGCAAATTCTTACTCTAACAAATAATAACTTGACGGGAAACTTTCCTTCATCTTTGGGAAACTTATCATCCCTCTCTATGCTTTCCGTTGGTCGAAACAACTTAGTTGGAAGGATCCCAAATAGTATAGGCAAACTAAAGAACCTGACCAGTCTACAATTATGTGACAACAACTTTGCTGGTGTATTACCACCCTCAATCTTCAACCTGTCTTTATTGACAAAGCTATGCCTATACCAGAATAACTTAGAAGGAATCCTTCCTAAAAATTTAGGTAACACTCTTCCGAATCTTCAGTGGTTCTCCATATACGATAATCGTTTCACTGGACAAATTCCAGCTTCAATATCCAATTCCTCAAATCTAGAAGTTCTTGATTTGTCAAAGAACAATCTACAAGGACAAGTTCCTTCTTTGCACAAATTAGTAAGGCTTATTCACCTTGTTCTTTACAGCAACTCCCTTGGCTATGGCCAAGCTGGAGATTTGAATTTTGTTTCCTCCTTAAAAAATGCCACAAACTTAAAATGGTTTGAGATAAATAATAATAACTTCAAAGGAGTTTTTCCTAGAACCATATGCAGTTTCTCATCAATCACTTTCATAGAATTGAGGCACAACAACTTAACGGGAGAAATTCCAAACTGCATAGGAAACTTGGCCAATTTGCAATATTTTGGGGTTAGTAACAATGCTCTTTCTTGGGTCATTCCTCAAGGTATAGGGAAGCTTCAAAACCTCAACTATCTAAATCTAGCTTATAACCAATTATCCGGGGTCATTCCTCCCTCAGTCGGAAACTTAACCAACTTGTCTTCATTATCCTTGTCTAACAATCATCTTCAAGGCGAAATACCCCCGACTCTTGGAAATTGTAGATCACTCTCAGAATTACATCTTTCTAATAACAATCTTAGCGGAACTATACCCTCACAACTCTATAATCTCGCAACCTTGACTATCGCACTCGATCTATATGGAAACCAACTAACTGGGTCTCTTTCTGAAGAAGTTGGGCAACTCAAAAATCTTAACAGCCTTGATATTTCAAGTAACATGTTATCAGGTGAGATACCAAGCTCTCTTGGTAGTTGTGTATCGTTAGAGTCCCTATACATGGGGGAAAACAAATTTGAAGGCACTATTCCTGAAGCACTGCATGCATTAAAGGGTCTCCTCGAGTTAGATTTGTCAGACAACAACTTATCCGGTAAAATCCCAAAATTTTTAGCGAGTCTCAAGTTACAAAGGCTAGGCCTATCAGACAATAACTTCGTAGGTGAAGTACCCAGTGATGGAGTCTTCAAGAGTGCAGCTAATCTTTCAATCACTGGTAATAAAAGGATATGTGGAGGTATATCAGACTTGAAGTTGCCACATTGCAATTTTAGTGACAAAACT
This sequence comes from Beta lomatogona, assembly GCA_947646795.1. Lineage (NCBI taxonomy): Eukaryota > Viridiplantae > Streptophyta > Magnoliopsida > Caryophyllales > Amaranthaceae > Beta > Beta lomatogona. The sequence continues at coordinate 2,055,130 of CANSNZ010001006.1, read as the reverse complement.
CAGAAAGAAAGACGAAAGCAACGAACGAAATTGACAATCACAATTGTTTTTGGGTGTTTGAGTGTTATTTTGCTTGTGGTGTTACTTGTGTTCTTGTATATTTACTTGGAGAAAAGAAAACCCAAAGAACACACACCTATTGGTAATTCGGAAAATTTTCCCAATTTGTCCTACCAAACCCTTTACAAAGCCACAAACGGGTTCTCTGCCAGAAACTTGCTTGGTAGTGGTACATTTGGGGTTGTATACAAAGGAGTCCTCGACGAGGGAAGATCAACAGTTGCCGTCAAAATATTTAACCTTGAACATCGTGATGCTTCCAAAAGTTTTCTGGCTGAATGTAGGGTCCTCCAAATGGTTAAACATCGGAACCTCGTGAAGGTGATAACAGCTTGTTCTAGTATGGATTATCAAGGCAGAGATTTTAAGGCTCTGGTTTTTGAGTATATGGCAAATGGCAGTTTGGAAGATTGGTTGCATCCAATACAGACAATTAGTACGATTCAGAGTACAAGCAATACCTCAAACTTGAATCTTTGCCAAAGATTTGATATTGCAACTGATGTTGCATTTTCTTTGGATTATCTTCACAACTACTGTGGTGCCTTCATAGTGCACTGTGATCTTAAGCCAAGCAATGTTCTCCTTGATGAGGAAATGGTTGCATACGTCAGCGACTTTGGACTAGCCAGGTTTCTCCTAGAAGGCACCAGCAACTCTCATGTGAACCAATCCAGCTCTATCGGAGTTGGAGGAACTATAGGTTACACCCCTCCAGGTAACTAACTAGCATAAACTGATTATATTAATTATATCTACCAATCAAGCCTTTTTAAGCATATAACATGTTTTCTTAATATTAACATTTGAGGGATGCCATGCAGAATATGGTTTGGGAAATGAGGTGTCTACTCGTGGGGATGTTTATAGTTTCGGAATCCTTTTACTGGAACTGTTTACAGGAAAGAGGCCAACCAATGAAATGTTCAACGGAGGTCTGACCTTGCGTGGCTTTGTGAAAGAAGCTCTCTCCACAAAGATCACCACTATTTTAGATCATGCTCTTCTTGAAGACATAGAAAGAGAGGAAACAACTAGCAATGTGGTGTTTGAGGCCTTGACTTCAATACTTCAAATCGCACTTTCCTGTTCAGCTGAAGTAGCACAAGAAAGGCTGGACATGAGTGACGTCGCTACAAAGCTATCCTCACTTAGAAAGAAGCTCCATGGAGCTAACTTACAACAGCAGAGAAGGATTGAGCAAGTAATGTTTCAATTATTGTTTCGCTTTTACCTTACTAATGGATTTTATATGATGTTTAACATAACTTTTGTTGGATACTGTTTGTTTTTCTTTCTGGTGCAGGTGCAAGACAGTGATGGATGCCAAACCAAGTTCATCCGCCTATGATAATGCTTGCGATTCAGTGGACACCAAGAGCAAAACAAGCTCATATGCTTTAGTCTATTTCAAAAACCTTAGTTTCTAAGCAAATATATTTTTCCAACTAAGTACTAGTAGTACATGTGGTGTGAGCCACGGTGAGTGCAACAGTCTGAAAGACTTCTGTAAACTCTCAAATGAAATATGCAAGGGTTGACATAAAATCAAACAGGGTATATGGTTATATGCTATCGAATCTCATAAGGAATTAGCCATTATTAGTCCAAATTTTAGTATTTTGATGTGTAATTAACACCTATAATAAATTGCAACACTTACGAGGATCTTTATTTATTAGCAAAAACTCAATTCTAATAATGTTGTAATACTTAATACCAGTTTTTAATTCAAGTAGAGTTTTTAAACTTTAAAATTTTGAGCTCAAATAATGCAAGTGTAACGAGTCAAGCCAAGCAACAAATTATTCGAGCTTAACTAAACTCCTCATCACCCTACCCATAATTCTTAATTGGGTGATTCCAACAAAATCTTGTCCGGTACATAGACTCCGAAGCTGAGAATCTTACCTAGACCAACTAGTTAAGTAGGGAGCGCCTGCAGCTCCAGCCTCTTTAGAGTCGATGTCCCATATGACCACTAACACGAGGTATTTTGATGAGCTAGCTTCATGATGTAAAAGCTCCAAAATTAGTTCAAAACTTGAACACTTTAGATTTAACAATTGACCAATTATCAGGGTATATATCATCCTCAATTGGAAACTTAAGCAAGTATATTCCCCTAGTACCCTAAAATCTTATCTTTATATAATCTTCAAGGCTGCATGATTTTATGAAAGATGGCATACACTAACAAATTCACGATAATCTAGATCAAGCCCTTGTTTAAGACATAGATAAAGAAGAGACTAACGCTCAACAGTCAACATCACACTTATATTGGAGGCATTCATCTATATACTTGGAACTCATTTCTCACCCATTTAACCAAACAAGTTGAGTTAGTGTCGCAAGGTTTTCAACACATTTTATCATCAAAGACAAAACATGTATGATACGACACAAATCATTTATTATCTCTTAGTATACGTTTTAGTTTCTTAATAAGATAGTTGAGGTATATGAATTCTAACAAGTAGCCGTGAACAATTGATGAGGATTCTGAAAAAGGGTACCACTGTCATAAATCTCTACTTATGAACAGTAATAACTTACTCAAGTACAAGTTCTCCCACGTCAAAGAGCTAAAAAGAAGGTTGACTTAAGAGTTAAGAGTACATGTTACCTAACTTATTCGACTGCACACTTTTCTCCAATCATATTGCCATTTCTATCCAAGAATTCTCATGCAATATAAGCTTATTTAATTTTAAAGTCAAAGTCGTCTTACCTGTCACTGTCCTCGATCGAGATAATTCAGAGGACACGGACCACCTCATTTGCAAGTCAATGCTTGTTAGTCCACTCTCCTATTACTCTTATCCCTCCCCTCTTCCCAACACTTAATTATGGGGCTAGCATATAAAAGTAGATAGTACTTGATTTCCTTCTTTTTTTTCCTCTGGTAGATGCCTCCATAACCCCGCACATTAGATTCTTCACAAGGGAGTATGATCTCTTGAGGCCAAAAACACCTACAATTTAGAATAAGAGAACACATCGCATCTGCATTTATTAAAGAACATACAATTTAGAATAGAAAAACATATAATAAAAGAACCTTAATGAATAAAGAACAAAATCAATCAAAGAGATATTGAAAATCGTACTCCCGAATGCATAATGTAAGCATTGATTCATAGCCTGGTTTCGATGCAACCAAAAAGAGTAGTATATGTAAATCTTTTAGCGATGAATTAATAATTAAATTTATGTTTGTGACATTATTTTGTCTATATATAGGCTTTAACTTGGACTCCTATCTTGTTATGGAGCATCTAGTACAATGGGATATTAAAGTAATTCAGTACAATTCAAGCATTTTTAAAATTATTCAATTTGTCAAACTAGAAAACTGAAGCACGTGTAGAAACTTGGAAGTCCAAAGTCTAAACAACCAACTAGCCAAGTTCATCCACAATTTGCACATCCCTACCAGATCTACAGTGTCTCCGCATACAATCTTTTACTATTGCTCTTGTATAAAAATGGCTACGGAAGACCTTTCGTAAACATAGTTTGGCCTTCAATATCTATTCTACCAGCAATTATGACCCTCAATATCTCCAAAAATTCATATACCCCATGCTTATGCTGGTTCCTTTACTGGATCATCTATACTACTTCTCTGTCCTACTGTCTCCCATCCTCAACGAGGAACAATGAGACAGATAGGCTAGCATTGCTTGATATCAAAGCGAAAATAACCGGTGACCCTTTGGGAGTCTTGAATACATGGAATGACAACCTCCACTTCTGCGAATGGTATGGGGTTACTTGTGGTCGTAGGCACCAGAGGGTGACAAACTTGGACCTGCATTCCTCGAAACTTACAGGTATTCTCTCTCCTCATATTGGAAATATAAGCTTCCTTAGGGTGTTGTACCTTGATGAAAACAGTTTTGGCGGCACAATCCCGCCTGAAATTGGACGTTTACATAGGTTGCAAAATCTAATGATGGCTAACAATTCCATTGGGGGGAAATCCCATCAAATATATCAGGTTGCTCTAACCTTATTACGCTAGCCATCCATGGTAATAGGTTTGTAGGACCGAATCCCACCTGAGCTTGGTTTCTTGTCTCATTTAAACCATCTTCTATTGTCATCGACCAATTTAACAGGACCCATTCCTTCATCTCTGGGAAACTTATCATCCCTCCAAACACTTTATATATTTCAGTCCAACTTGGTTGGAAGCATTCCATCTAGCCTTGGCAACCTGAAAAATCTAAGAATGTTATCATTAGCCGGGAATAAGTTGTCTGGAAAGGTTCCATCCTCAATCTTCAACCTCTCTTTCCTGACATCTTTAGATTTAGGAGTCAATGACTTGGAAGGTACCCTTCCTTCATATGTAGGCAACACTCTTCTAAATCTTCAGTGGTTTTCAATAGCCGTTAATCGATTCACTGGACATATTCCAGCTTCAATATCCAATTTTACAAATCTAGAAGTTCTTCAATTGAGTCAAAATCAATTTCAAGGCCAAGTTCCTACTCTGCATAAATTACTAAGGCTACAACGTCTTATCGTTGACAGTAATTTTCTCGGGACTGGAGGAGCTGCTGATTTGAACTTTGTTCCTTCCTTGTCCAATGCAACCATGTTACAAGTGCTATCGATAAGTCGAAACAGCTTCACAGGAACTTTTCCTACAATCATATGCAATTTCTCCATGCTTGTCATGTTAAACCTTTTCAACAATAAAATAGCTGGACAAATTCCAGATTGCATACAAAACCTTGCAGAATTGCAGGTCTTTGCAGTTAATGACAATGCACTCTCTGGTGTCATTCCCAGAGGTATAGGGATGCTCCAAAAACTCAATTCTTTGACTTTCAGTAGCAACCAGTTTTCAGGAAACATACCACCCTCCATAGGAAACTTAACCAAGTTGACTATTCTTACCATGGTTGAGAATAGTTTTGCGGGTCATATACCATCTTCTCTTGGAAATTGTAGATCGTTAGAATTACTACAGCTTTCTCAAAACAATCTTACTGGCAACATACCCTTGCAGCTTTTCAGTCTCACGACCTTGTCTAGGGGACTTTATCTAGATGGCAACCGCCTAATTGGGACCCTCCCTAATGAAGTAGGACAACTGAAGAATCTTGAGGTTCTTGACATTTCTCGAAACATGCTATCAGGTGAGATACCAACCTCTCTTAGTAGGTGCACGGCATTGGAGTTTCTATACCTGAGGGAAAATAATTTCCAAGGCGCCATCCCTGATACATTGAAGACACTGCAGGGTCTCCTTGAGTTAGATTTGTCAAATAATAATTTATCTGGCAAGATACCAAAAGTTCTAGCCAGTTTCCAGTTGCAAAGACTAAATCTATCATACAATAACCTTGAAGGTGAAGTACCCATTGGTGGAATCTTCAACAATGCAACTGGTGTTTCATTAACTGGAAACAGTAAGCTCTGCGGAGGTATACGCGCACTCAAACTGCCCCATTGTATTTTCAGCAGCAACACCCTGAAAACCAGATCTCATAATAGGAGGAGATTAAAAATTGCAATTGTTTCTGGAATTTGTGGAATGATTTTGCTGGTAGCGTCATTTGTATTATCATATATCTTCTGGTACAGAAAGATGACTAAAAGCCCCTCAACTTCTGTTGATTTGGAAAGAAATTCGAATTTGTCTTACCATGACCTTATTAAAGCTACAAACAGATTCTCTTCAGGAAATTTGATTGGTAGTGGTGCATTTGGGCTCGTCTACAAGGGAATCCTTGATGAGGATGGATCAACCGTTGCCATCAAAGTTTTCGACATTGAGCATCATGGTGCTTCCAAGAGTTTCATGGTTGAATGTGGGATCCTCCGCAACATCAGACACCGAAATCTGGTCAAGGTGATAACAGCTTGTTCGAGTGTTGATTATCAAGGGAAAAATTTCAAGGCTTTGATTTATGAGTACATGGTAAATGGAAGTTTGGAAGATTGGTTGCATCCAGCACACAAAAGCAATCAGGTAACGGGCACAGATTTTGCTTCACGGAAATTAAATATTCGCCAAAGAATTGACATCTCCGTTGATGTTGCATTCGCCCTGGACTATCTTCACCATCACTGTGGTGCCTCCATAGTTCATTGCGATCTTAAGCCAAGCAATGTACTCCTTGATGATGAAATGCTCGCACATGTCAGTGACTTTGGACTGGCCAAGTTCCTCTCGAAAGGCATCAACCAATCTCATGCAAATCAATCCAATTCTATTGCAGTCAGAGGAACTATTGGTTATGCTCCTCCAGGTAACTTTAACAACAATAGGATCATTCAACTGCACCAAGATTTTTTATCACATGCATATATATTCCTATATTACTTTACCATAACATTTTGAGGCATGACTTGCAGAATATGGTTTGGGAAACGAGGTGTCTACCTGTGGTGATGTCTATAGTTATGGGATTCTTTTACTCGAAATATTTACGGGAAAGAGGCCAACAAGTGACATGTTCAAAGGAGGCCTGAGCCTGCACGGCTTTGTGAAAGAAGCTCTACCTGAACAAATTACTGAGATTCTAGATCAGGATCTTCTTGAAGAAATAGACGATGAAGAGCAGATAGACAGCAATGTCTTCTTAGAGGCCTTGATTTCTATACTTACAGTTGCACTTTCTTGCTCAAGTGAGGTGCCACGAGAAAGGTTGAGTATGAGTGATGTAATTGCTAAGCTAACATCAATTAGAAACAATCTTCCTAGACTCCAGTACAAAAACTGAGATGTCTAGCAGGTACTGGCCAACTAGTACACATCTTTCGATGATCATAAAGAAAAAAGGCGTAATTATTTCCCTGACAGCACTGATTTAAGTTTGACATTCATTAGATGTTTAATGGATGTTGTTGACTTCCCACCTGGTTGCAGGTATGTGAGGGTGATTGATGGATGTATAACCAAGTTGGTATATCTGAGAGCAAGCCAGTGATATATCCCCGCCGTCCCTCAAGCTTGACCCACATTCCTTCTTAGTTTGTACCTAAATGATTGCTCTGTTTCCTATTTAAGTGACATGGTCTCCACAATCTCTCTCTACTTTTTCTGCTGCCCTGCACATAAAAGTCTAAGCTACCTACCTTCTCAATACAACTCTTAAAGAAGTAACAAAATGTGAATGGGACAAACAACAAGGGACGGATGGAGAATAAGATCACCCTATATGTTGCAGTAATATCTTTTGTATGCATTCTCTCTTTCTTAAGTTAGAATCAGATTTCAGAAGAAATTCCAAGTATTACTTATTGATCAATTCAAATGTATTTTCTTGTTTTTATTGTGTTAAATTCAGCACTATGCATTAGTATTCCAGCTTAAATGCAATTGTCTGGGAAAACTTGTGTAATCACACTCTCAAATGAAGAAGCAAGGACTTGACATATATCAGAAGAGGACATAAGATAGTGAGTTTCGATTTTAGTGAATCTTCTGGAGGTTGAACTTATAAGTGAGACTTCTGGGAATGCAACTAGTATTTCAATAGGCAATTTGGAGGACTGGCTTGAGCTAAAGTAGGATAAATGAAATTGTAGCAAGGTGCACAGAAGAAACAATAACTTTGAATGATGTTCCCCAAAGTCAGATAAAAAAAAAAGTAAAAGCTTGTCAGCATTTGAAAAACAGAAACAGTAAATTGCATGATTTTCTCCAAACTTGCAACAAATTCCGATTCGTTAACAACGAGCAAACACTTCAAGTCAAACAGACAACTATCATTTATCGACAAGGCCATGAAAATGGAAAACAATAGAGAAAAAACACTGCATATTCTCTGACACTACATTAAAAAAAGATCAATCCAATTGGACCAGAATCAAAAAGTGAAATTCCATATAGAGAGTTTCTAAGTAGTATACAATCAAGAAAGCTAACCTTAACTTTGGCAGTCCAAGAACTACAATGCATTTGATTTCAGAAAGAGAAATAATCCGCTCCATCCCTGGGAAAAGCAGCACATCAACATGAAACTGGGATGCTTCCTTGCTTGCTTGTAAAAAAAAGCTCCAGCTTTCAGCTAATGAGTAGAAAGTCTTGACCAGTTCATGACACAGTTGGAGTATTAACTTCAAAACCAGACACCAACATGATTTGAAGAGTTGAGCACTGCACTTCTTTAAACTCGAAACTGACTTTTTTACATGATAAAGGTTGAATATGCGTGATGTCACTGCTAAACTGTCTTCAATCACAAATAAACTCATTTACATGTACTAAGGCTCTGTTCTTTTCGACTGAACTTAATTTGTCTCAACTAAATTAAAATTGTGAGAGGAAACTAGCTCAACTGAATTTCCCGTAAATCAGTCTAAGAACAGAGCCTAAGGAATAATCCTGCTACCTAGTAGCCGAAATTCATTATCAGAACATCAGAATCCCATTTATACAGTTATTTTTTCTTCTGTTCGTCTGTTTTTCAAGTTGCTAATAACCAGCAGATTAACTTCATACTTTCAAATTCGAAACAATAACTTCTTGTTCTCTACAACAGTTGTGTAATCAGAAACCACAATCAACTTCCAACTCCAATCTCATTACAGTATGTAATGGTTCAAATCATTCAACAATCATTATGCAGATCAAAAACATTGCACACAAGTAGCAAATTGTCTGTATTCAATTCATTTCCAGTGTTCAACATTATTACACATAAATACAACATCATTGGAAACCAATAACTTCTTATTATTCATCAATTTTCAACAAATTCAACATCAATAAATTTACGATCCAACATAAACAAAATCAATAATACCTTGAATCAAAAAAACTTCAACATGAAATCCAATTCTTATGCGTGCTAATTAACGCAGACAATAAACCAGCACAAGAAAGCACAAACGGCGAAAAAACCTTCCCTTTACCATCACGAATATCAGCTAAAGCCATTAATCCATCCGCAAAATCCTGCAAAATCGACAGCTTCTTCATCATCATCTTCAACCTCACAACCTTCTCTTTTTCTCTCTCCTCCTCACAATTCTCATCTCGCACCACCGCAATCTCAATACTCGAACACAAACACTTCAATTTCTCATCCAATTCCTTCAAATCTTCAACCTTCAACGATATACTCCCTAAATAACCTATAAACTCCGCCCACGCGCTAATTTTCTGAAGCTCACTTGCGTGACGCGCGTGTATGAGTCCAGATTTCGAGAGCCACACGATTTGCTCAACGAAGTAGTAGATTCCTTCTCCACCGTATGATATAAGAGAGAGAAGATAAAATCGACGGCTGCGATTTTCTTCACGCGCCGCCGATCGAAGCGCGTTGACGTCTTGGATGAATTTCCCGAGGCGAAAGGCTTTTCGGCTTAGACCGACGCTTGACTCGAAGGATTTGAGGCGGCGCGTGAGGGGGTGCGCGTGGGGGAGGATTGAGGAAGAGATGATGAATTTTGAAGCGTAACGTGAGATTTTGAGGAGTTTATCGACGCCATCTCGTTTTGCGAGGTAAGCTTCTAGATGGTTCAGGAAGTCTCTTTGTTTCTTGGTTTTGGCGTCCATTTTTCTGTGAGATTGCTGTTTGAGTTGGGATTTTGGGACGTTGTCGTTTTAGAGTTGGTGATGATGAGTGTGTAATGTGTGATTCATCTTCTTTGTTATGGAGGAGAGAGATTGTTATTTAGCAGCAGAGGAGTTGGATTCCATTGATTGATGAAGGAAGACCTGGAGAATGACTGAAGAGGAGAGATTATTGGTGCAATTCTGCAAATTATGTCGTTCTGGATAGGTGATGCTTGCCGCTTTGCGTATACCATTTTCTTTGATTTGTGTGCCATTATTTTTTTATTGTTTCTTCGCAAGTATTCGTCATATATCCGGGTGTACCACATTCAACACTAATTTTTGCTCATTTGAGTTCTCCGGATTGAATTATTTTATTCATGGGGAGGATTTTAGATTAGTAATGACCTATGAGCAAAATAAAATAGTATTAGATGTACCGTGTTCACGATACACCCGCATATATGATAAAAATTGTATTTAAATTATACATTCTTTTTCAATTTAATTTTTCGAGCGATGAAAATTGGCGATTAGAAATTGACCGGAGGGTTTGCAATTCTCATGATAGATCAAAATTTTAGCCTATACTTAATTACTTGGGCATTGGAGTCGATGTGCCTAACACCTTGTTATTATATTATTTTAAAAAAAAATCTAAATAGGAAGAATAAATATGAACAGAGAAAGTATGTTAAATCACTAATGTTATAATCCGTAATTGTGACATTTAGTAGATGATGGATCTGAGTTGCAGACAAAGTCATGAGCCTCTAGTGGTTTTCCAAAGTATCCCTATTGGGGTTTGATTTTATGACCTTTAAGTCGTGAGGGCAAACTTTTACCATTAGGCCAGCCTTTGCTTGGTAATAAAAAATGGTTGATATGTTAAATACTTCTACCATATGCCTAAATGTATCGTATATCCAATACTATTTTTGGTTCATTTCTTATTTTTTGATAATTTGAAGCTTTATTAATGATGAATAAGCAAAAAGATACTCTTAAATATATGATATATTTGGTTGTATAATATAAATTGCAGTTCACTATTTATTACATTATATAGTTTAATAGATATTTTCCCGACTTCCTCCTAATAAAGGATACACTAAAAAAATACACATAAACAAACACTCTACATATACAAAGACTTTTTTCCGAACCCCCTTTTTATTTTCCTTGAATTTATTTTCAAAACTTCTTATTATAATTTATAATAGTTAGAAATGCGTTGTAGCTCCAAGATGCTTGTATCTTTTCCCTCACAAGTAGGGTTGACAATGGCTCGACTTGGGTTGGATTTGGGTTGACCTATTTACTTAGACAGATTAAGATCAACAACCCAACCCAACCTGTTTATAAGTAGTTAAACGAGTTGGGATTCTCAATCCAAATCAACCTGATAATAAACGAGTCAACGTTAAATTTATCAACATATTAACCCATTTAACAGCATTTTCGAATTTTCATTAACGGTGAGACCTGATTAGTTATTAATTAAGTACCTCACATTTTAAAAATTTCAAAAAAAACAAAGAATTCATACATAACATGAAGACAAATCCAAGTACAACCAACCTTTCTTGTTCATTTAACTTGGAAATTGTTTTTTGTGTGGAAATTTAAACGGGGTAGAGGGTCAACATAACACAAACCCGACTCATCTAAACGGGTTAGATAAGTGGAATTCAGGTTGGATATTGCAACCTAACTCAACCCATTTACTTAAACGGGTTGGGTTGCATCGACCCATTTAATTAAATAGGTTGGAAATTTTGACTTTATATGTTATTATTAGGTTGGGTTCTGGTTGGGTTGTGAAATGGGTTGATTTTTGCCAAACTCACAACTGACAGCTGACATCCCTCGAAAGGCGAGGGATGATAAAACGCTCTCAGATAGAGGGCAGTCTGCCCACTATCAGGGACAATGTTGTAATTTATAAACCCCTGTTTGTGTATAAAAACACTTGTTATTGATAAACCAACCCATGTTTATGCGTTCAAGACACTTGTTACTTACAAAACAACCCTTGTTGGTGTGAATTAAATCTTACCTTTTGTCAATAAGTAAGACTGCGATTTCTAACAAAAAATAAAAGTTTCATCGATTTTCGTGTTTTTGCCAGCTTTTTCCCTAAAAACGTGCAACTTAATATTTATAAGAACCCATATTTGTGTATAAAAAATACTTGTTGCTGATAAACCAACCCATGTTTATGTGTCTTAGTCACTTTGTTATTTACTCCCTCCGTTTCTTTTTAATCTACACACTTTCCTTTTTGGTTTGTTTCTTTTTAATCTACACACTGTTGCTTTTTCTATTTTAGGTAACATGTCACATCTACTTCCTCCTCTTTTTCCACCCATGTCATCCATTTTTTAATATTTTAACCCACTTTTTATTTTTTCTCTTCCACTTTTTAGTTTCTCTCTCCACCTTTTCAGTCTCTCTCATACTTTTGTACTTCCTCATTGGTTTTCTCCCCTAAAGTGAAGTGAGTAAATTAAAATGAAATGGAGGAGTACAATTCAACTTTTATTTATGTAGTTTAATATGCTAAAATTACAATAATGTCTATAATAATGGGCAGACTACCTTCTAGTATCTGATAGTGTTTTATCATTGCTCCTCAAGAGGCTGCTAGCTCTAGCCCCGAGGTAAGCTACTAACTGTCAACAGAAGCCGAATTAGGGTTTTAGAAAAACCTCTTCGGTTCAGCTCTCAAATCGAAGGAAACAAACTCCTCTTATCAATGGACTCTAAGACAAAGGAGAGGAACACTCGAGATGATACAGTAGCTCCCTCATCTGCTCTCACTTATCTCGATCCTCATTACTGGTTATCTCTCTATCTATCTCTTTCTCAAAGATTCAATTTCATCATTATATAATACGCAAACTTTTCTGCTCTACTTATCTAAAATTCTTCTAATATGGAAATTTTGTCTTAGGAACGACAGATTTGGTAAGGAGGAACATTATGAATGGCTCAAAGACTATTCCCATTTTCGCCACCTCATTTCCGACCATATTCACCCTAATTCCTCTGTACTCTCTCTTCTTCATCTTCATTATTTTCTGCATTCTCTTTGTTTTTTTTTTTTTTTTTTTTTATTGGGTCTTATTTTGTTTTGGTTTTGGTATAAAATTGATTAATTGGATTGAAATTGATGGGAAATTTTGATATTTTTAGGTTCTGGAATTGGGTTGTGGAAATTCCCAATTAAGTGATGAAATGTATAAAGATGGGATTAAGAATGTCACTTGCACTGATTTATCCCCAATTGCTGTTGATAATGTGCAGAAGAGGTTATTGTTTAAGGGATATAAAGGTTTGTAACTATTTTCTCTCCTTTTTTTTGGGGAAATTATCTTAAAGCTTTGAACTTTCATCATTGTCAATGTTTTGCTATCATTTCTCTGTCATGATTGATTCTGTTTTGAATTTCCAGCTTTAAATTTTGGAATTTGACATAGTTACTTCTTTTAAAATTCTATATTTGGTTTGTTTGAATTATGAATCTATTGTTTGCTTGATTATTGAGTTTCCGATAAACATGCTTGGAAGTTCGACATATATAAGATTTTCATTATCATTCTGCTTTATGCAATGTGTAATTATCTTTAAGTTTTGCTTTCAGTTTTGCTTTCAGTCAAAGATTAATGTGAATATAGAGAACATTTGAAATTTAACCACTAGGGAAATTGGATCCTAATATGCAATTTATTCTGTTTGCTTGAAGAATCTATATGGTATGATGAAATTGATTATTCCCCTTTCTTACCCTTTTTATCTTTTTCTGGTGATGGCTGACACCCTCAAATGTTAGAAATTAAGGCTATGGTTGCTGACATGCTAAACTTGCCTTTCACGGATGATACTTTTGATGTGGTTATTGAGAAAGGAACGATGGTAAGGAAACTAGTTGTTGCCTGTACTTACTCTTTCTTTTACAAGTCTGAGAGCTTATTCCTGGTGTTTTGGCTTTTAATCTGCCAAGTATGGATAAATTTGTCATTCAAGGATGTATTGTTCGTGGACAGTGGTGATCCTTGGAACCCGAAAGCTGAAGCTGTAAGCAGGGTCATGGCAATGCTCGAAGGCATACATCGGGTTTTGAAGCCAGATGGTATATTCATATCCATTTCTTTTGGGCAGGTAGTACAATTCAAAACTTTTGGTCCCCTGAAAAGTGAAATAAAACCCGAAATCTTACACCTTTTCTTCTCCAATTCCCTGTTTTCTGAACTTTTTTGTTGCAGCCACATTTTAGGCGTCCGATATTTGAAGCTCCTAGTTTTACATGGTCGATGAAATGGGACACCTTTGGTGATGGATTCCATTATTTCTTCTACACTTTAAAGAAGGTTAGACATAACTGTCTTTTGGTTGAATGAACTAGAGTTGGCTTTCAACTGTGACAATTTAAACTGCAATTAGCCAATTACTAAATAGACCACTTACTGATTTTTACTATCTGAAATTCGAGATTGCTTCAGATATATCTTATTCTCTGTAGATTGCAATTTTGTAGCCTAAAGGTATCTGATATAAGCTCTGGAACAGAAAAGACCTGTATACCTCATAGAATTATATTAATGCTTCATGTTATTCTATTTTGATTGATCTCATGTATGCTTTCACTTATAAATCATCATAAATTTGCTCATCATCCTAACTTTTTGTACAATATTCACGAATCCCCACAGGATTGTATTTTTCTTAGATGATTCTATGAAAGTTGAACATTCATCATTGTATGTTTTGTCAATTATTGTTTGTTATTGGCATTTCAGAATGCAAATGAATTAAGCTTCTGTGTGACAAACTGTAGGGGACAAGATCATTGAATAATAATCAACCTAGTGAAAGGGTAGACTTTTCGTCAATCCGCCTGCTTCAAGATGAATTGGAAGGTGAAGACTTCATGTTCAGGACCAATTTTGATGACATGTGAAGAAAATTGAGGTGGTGGACAGGAAGCGATGCCCAAGATATCATATACAATGGTTGCTAATATGAAATGGGTACAACCAAACCACTCTCAACACTTTAAAGAAATTTATAGTTGTTTTTTTTCCTTTTCCATACCCCCCCCCAAAAAAAAACAAAAAAAAAGAACCTATAGTTTTGGTGTTGTAACTTGTAAGAGGGTTAGGAGAACCAATTAGCAGATGGACTTGCAAAAAACTGTCGAACTAGTGATATTTAGTTGAATGTATTGAGAAACTTAACCCTTTCCTCTAGTTTCTGTAATGACTGGATTATTTCGGATTGTAATGGGTTATTCAAGCCCTAACTTAATGTTTAATTCTATGATGCATGCCTTTTTAACCAAAAAGAAAAAAAAAAAAAAAACTCATAAGAGGTAGCCAGTATCAGAATTCTCTTTTGAAAGCAGTAGCCAGTAGTGTAGCTGTGTAGGGACAATGTTTTTGCTACCTTAATCTCTTTTCAACCTTTGCTGACGGTGACCATGAATTATGTTCTGCACATTGATCCCGTTTTCTTGGTTGGGGGTTGAAAACTGTGTAAAATCATATTTTTCACTCCATGTTTATGTATTTATGGATATGGCCTACATAAAAGCTCTGTTTCCATCAACTTTCTTTTGATTAAACTTAAATTATTTTTGCTTAGCTTAATTTAGCTTATTTTGCTTAACTTGCCTAGTGATGGGGGATTGTATTTGTCGTTACTATTTTAAAGTTGTGAGATCAAATAATAGTACTGACATTCTGAGAGAGTGGAATTTTTAAAAATAATCTCTATAAGATAAAACTAAAACTACCACAAAATCTAATTTCATTAATTAAATGTTTGTGTATTATTACTATTATGTGTTTAATTGTGTTGGGACTTAGGAAGTACTTTGATAGTAGGGTCCAAACCAATCACCAAAAAAAGAATCTCGTTTATGGGCGTTGAACTTAACCCTTTTGTTGTTCACGAGATCGCATAAAAGGCCATCTTAACATAACTTGCGGCAAGACGAGAGTAACTTATTGTCCTAAAGATATCACTTATAGTAAAAGGTAACTCCATTACTAAAAATTAACACAATTAACTTATACAATGACCCGTTAGTTTACAAAGTGACCAATGCAAAATGAATTCGTTTTACCGTAATTTTATTATAAGATAGTCTTACTCAGTTTAGTTTGTGTGATAAAGTCATAAAACCAAATAATATGAAAATTTCTGCCCTTGTCCCTTTTAACCAAAAAATAATACTTCCTCCTTTCTGTTTTAAATGAAATGTTTGCTTTTTCATGCAACCCAACGTGCTTCTTAAATCAATAATATCTTTAGTTGTGCACACGTAAAAAATATAAAAAAGTTATAATTTGATAGTATGCATCGAGACGAATCTAACAAGATCCCACTTGACTATGTTTTTCTTTATATAATTGCGATAAATTGGAGTCAAAATTGATCAATGAATATTGTCATTTCACCCAATGTTTCAATTAAAACAGAACGGAGGAAGTAATATGAAAATCACGCCGAAGCAACCAACAACTTAGGCCCCGTTCTTTTGGACTGAACTAGGCTGAACTGAACTGAACTGCGAGAAACTAAAATGAAGAGAGTAACTGAACGGAATAGAACTGAACTGAACTGAAAATAAGTCCAAAAAAACAGGGCCTTAACCTAAGAACAAGGAAGAACACAGGAAACTATACTACTCAGTACTCCCTGGCCTACTAAAACCTTCACAAATACAATTAAAAATAAAAAAGAGTCAAAGGAATAGATTTTAATCTTCTATTTTTTATTTATGAGATTTTAATCTTTTATAGATGCCCATAAAGTAATAACTCTGGCAGTCAGGTGAGTGAGTTAGTCAAACCTAGTTTCTCTGCAAAATCCCTACTTCCCACCTTATTTTCCTCTCTCTTCATTTGTGACTCGTGATGTTGTCATCAGAGGAGGACAACTTGGCTAGTGAAGACGAGGAATACGATGATTATGATTATGGAGATTCACTTAACTCCAGCCAAGACCTTGAATTCGAAGAAACCAACGTTTTTGATGAATGTGATTCTCTCTCATCCCACACTTCGTGTCAGGTTCTCATCTTCGTGCCTTCTTTATTATAAATTAGTCCTTGTGTTTCATGTTTTGTACTCGAGTCGACGACAATAACAACAAAGCCTTAGTCCCAAAATTATTATGATCGATTTAAAAAACGATTATTTAGAGATGAAGCTTTTAATTTGGTGTTATTTTTGGTAGTTGGATCATGAATTTTGTTTGTGGTTGTGATTAGTCTCATACTTTGATTAATGTGAAGATATTTACTACAACTAGATAGTTCATAGGATATTAAACAAATTCTAATCTTCTTATTCATTATAGAAGTTCAAAACGTATTGGTATATCAAACTTATTTACCATGTGTGTTTTTTTAGTGGCAACGTTGAAGAAAATAATTAACTTGAAGATAATTAGATACTCCCACTATCAGAAAAAGGTTTGTTTAATGTCACTTTTAAATAGTTCTAAAGTGAGATTTTAACTAATGTTTTTTAATCACTAAAGGTAAAAATTACTCTCTACTCTGAAATAAATCTATTGTATTCTCAAATAATCACTAAAATTCTCTATTAATATTTTTATCTTTTTTTCCATCTTTCATGCGATGTAGAACCCTAGTCGTTTTCTCTCTCAATCAAATCAATTTTTAAGTCTTGTGTTTAAACTATCTACACCAAAAAACACCTATCAACTTATTAAAATACTTGCCTAAATCTAACAGGACAATATTCTCTCCGTTATTTCCATCAATTAAAACATTTGTGTTTTTACTTAGATAAATTGAAAAAGATTAGAGACGAGAGTAAAATTGAAGAGATAAAAATTGGCCCACATGAATCTTTTTTTCTCATCAATGGGCCAACCCATTATTTAAGGCAAATAGATGAAATATAAACACTCATAAATGACAATATAGAAGGAGCAAAATTCGTCCTTTTTATATATATTTCGAAGTGAAAAAATAGAGGAAATATATTAAAGGACAAATATATAATAATTGTTTTTGAGCTGATCATTACACCTTTTAGTGAAGGGGGAAGACCGAAGAATAGTCTCTTTCAAAATAATGAGATCGCCTGTTAATTATTGCTATCTCCCCTGCATAAGCTCGTTGGGCATTTAAGTATTTTAAATCTTTTAGTCACGTTTTCTCCATACATTAAATGAGTACATAAATAAAATTCTGTAACTTACTCTTTTTTAAAGGATTCTTTAACTTACTTATCACTACTGTTTCTTATGATAAGTGACTCTTTGACAAGTTGCCTTGTTTAGTTAGGCTCTGTTTGGCAATACAACATTTAAGTCACCTTAAATGAGTAGATGTTAAAAGTTTAAGTCACTTAAAATAAATAGTCGTGTATGGAGTAAGAGCTTAAATAAAATTTAAGCTAAAAAATTGACTGAAATTGAGTTGCTATCAAATATAGCATCTCAATTTAAGGTGCTGAAATTTTCAGCTACCTTATCTGTTCAGCTCATTTCAGCTACCTTATCAGTGTCAGCTATATTTCAGCTTATGTTCCCAAACATAACCTTAATGGTGAAGAAGTTGATAATTGACAGTAACATGGTCCTTTTTGTAGATAGAGCTAACTTTATCTTTGTTTAATTTGGTTCTAACACTGATAAATCTACTATATTATCCCTATTGTAGTTATGAAATTTCCTAACAACCCTTGTATCAAATTAGAAATCATCTTAAAAAAAAAGCTTTCAGACGGACTAGATCTAATAAGGATTGATTAGGATCTTGTAAATTTTGTTAGATTTTTTTTGTTCCCCGATACAGTAGGTTAGTTATTTGGACAATTCTTTTAGTCACATGAGGCAAGGAGCTAGCCCGTAGAAAGCGTTCACCTAGTTGGATGGTTTTATAGTAGGAGTGTTGGAGAACCAAACCTAAGTTCAGCTCTACTTTTATGCATTGTAGTTAAGAAGTAGTTGCCTAATTGGAACAATTTGTTTCACTAAACTCTAGATAAATTAGATACACCAAAAGTACCACCAATATCTTATGAAAGTTTCTATTGGAAATGTGACTAAATTGGACGTGAACTCCCGCGATTTCTTATCCAATAGACCAATTTAGTGGGTTAGATCCTTCTCCACCCCAAAAACCTGCATCTTGGAGATGGCAAGATCGGAATGACGAATGATCTCTAAACTCCTAGTAAAAAAGGTGGGTATCTCACCACCTACACAACTACACCAAGCTTGCATTGCTTAGTAGTATTGTTTTGAATAGATATGCATATATCTAGTTAATGGAATAAGAAGTTGACAGGTGGCCATAGCTGCCTTTAGAGGGCTATGATGAAATTTTCTCCGCCAACTTTCTTTGCCTATAGATTCAAATGCATACAATTGCATGCTTCAAGTTATAAAAACATGCACGACAGTCATAGTGCATTACATTAAATGTTAATAATGAAAAAATTAAAGGGCATTTAAGGTACTTTAGGAGGACACTAAACTATCTAGAGTTGACTTATACAATAGAGACAATGCTCGAAAGTTCGACAATAGAATTTAAGCCCGTTGTACTAAGTGTCTTGACACCGGATCGTGCGGCAAGGATGCAAGTCTTATGTGGAAATTAAAGGGACTTTGAAGCTCGTAGATGTACGAGCGACGTTGTATCTCAAAGGGGTGCTCTTGCCTATTGGCGATAAGAAAAGAGCAAGTGTCGGCCGAGGATTCTGTGCTCACAACAGTCACAAGCAGATTCGGGATTAGGTGTGTAAATGAGACGAGACAACTCGCGAGCTACTCGAGATCGACTCGGTCAATACTCGGTCAAAAGTCGACTCGAGCTCGAACTCGGCTCGAGATGTCGGCGAGTTGAATTGAGCAACTCGATACTCGACTCGAAAACTCGTGAGAAGCTCGAAAACCCAATTATCAATAGCAAAATATCTAACTTCAACATTTTTCTACCTTAGGTTGCTTTTAACATGAGACACTTGCAAGCTACTCGAAACCTACTCGGTGAAAACTCGACTCGGTCAAAGCTCGACTCGGTCAAAGCTTGGTCAAAACTCGGTCAAACTCGACTCGAGTGAGCTCGACTCAACTCGAGCTCGACTCGAAAGGCTAACTAGTCGAGTCGAGCTAGCTTAAACTCGAACTCGACTCGCATCATTTACACCCCTATTCGAGATGACAAATCGGAACTTCAAAGGGGAGGGGCGCTTTCATATAATATGCAAGATCAAACATAAGTAAAGAAATCCACGTCAACTTAATTAAAAGTTGGTAGGAAGCTTAATTTCATTTAATTTGGGTGGTGTTCTATCCAATCCATCCACCTATTTGGTTTGGGTTCCCATGAAAGCAATCCTTATATGAGAATATGAGAACAGTTTGTTATAATTCCTTTTAACATGGTAAGATAAATTCAAAGTATGAATAGAACAACTCTAAGTCTCTCCTCTAATGAAATATGCAATATAAAAAGAATAATGGAAATACTAAAGAACTGCTTGTGTCTGACACAAGTTCTTAGACTTCGTGGTATCTATAACCGCTGATCATATAACTGACAATAATAATGGCAAAGGCAACAGACTGATACAAATTTTATCATACACTTGGGTGTACCATGAGCATGGTACACCCAATGTTATTTTTTTGCTCATTGCTTATTTGAAATCATCCAAATGAGCAAAATGTACTAAAAAGGAAAGTTCCAAATGAGCAGAAATTGAACTCAGGGATTGAAAATTGATTTCGATCTTCATCTGTTTTTTTTGTAACTAGTGTCTCCTTAGAAATAAATCTAGTCTACTATATTTTTTTTCTTTTTTCAAAGGAAGAAGTTAATGACATTAGAATAACATATACTACTCCTTAATTCGTAAATTGTGATTTCTGACTTTCTGGTTCATACAGGTGATTACAAGAGACTCTCTTTTGGCTGCACAGGTGATCCAACAAGCCTAACTCTTAAATTAGTGAAAATCTTCTATCTTTCTTTTATAATCATATATCAAGTTCTCTATTGTCAAATTTGTGATCATAACTCCCATCTATCTCAGGGAGATGTTTTGAAAAGAGTAATGGATTTGTTAATGGTGGGAGTGCACCATGCCAGAACATTACTTATCCATTATCATTGGGATGTTGATAAGTTAGTCACAGTGTTTGTTGAGAAGGGAAAAGACCACTTATTTGCAGAAGCTGGTGTTAAAATGGTTCAACGCCGCGATATTGGCGCCTACTCATCCTCCTCTTCAACCCTCTTCTGTTATGTTTGCATGGAGGATGTTCGGTGCAATGAAATGACTCAAATGGATTGCCAGCACTCGTTTTGCAATACCTGTAAGCACTCACATTTCAGTATACTTCTTTTAAGCAATCTGCATTTGCTTACTATTACTCCAACTAACTGTTGGTACACTATGCATGGGGCTGGGATTTATGTTGTTAATGATATCGACGTGTGCTGATGTTACACGGATGCGAATCTTGTGTCGGATAAGTGTTTGACTCAGCTATCTTTGGAAATGCCTATGATATTGGCCCAAAAAGAAGTGCTGAAGAATTCATATCTTTGTTGGAGTGTCGATGAGCTAACTCGAACATTGGAGGAGTTGAGATTGTAAGAAGAATCTTAGTAACATAAACGATGCACTCATCGATTGTCACAATTCCTAAGATTGATATGATTTATGATAGGATTTCATAATATGATGGGTAAAGGATAGGTATATGTACTCCTATAATACAATTGATATGAAGGGTATTTTTGTAGAATCATGTCAGATCCTAAATTATCATCAGAAGTTAGGCATTGTCTGAAAGAATTTGATATGGAGAGAGTGTATATTGTTAACATGAGTGCATGGACCATGAACTACTATTAAAATCAGAGCAAGAATCATGAAATATTGCAAGTTTATGAACCTTAATTGACTCAACTTCAAGATATTCATAGATTGCTTTTTTCAAGGTTGGACAGAGCATTTTGTTCAGCAGATAACAGAAGGCCATAGCAGGCGGATCAGGTGCATGGCACACAAATGTAATACAATCTGTGATGAATCTGTCATACGAAACCTAGTAAACAAGAGAAATGAAGATCTAGCAAAGAAATTTGATCGATTTCTATTAGAATCATACATTGAGGAAAATAAATTGGTGAAATGGTGCCCAAGTGTTCCACATTGTGGAAGTGCTATACGCGTCGAAAATGATGTGCTAGGTGAGGTGGGATGTACATGTGGTCTAGAGTTTTGTTTTAGCTGTTTATCAGAAGCACACTCTCCTTGTTCATGTTTGATGTGGGGGTTGTGGGACAAGAGGTGTAAAAGTGAAGCAGAAAACCTGAAATGGATTAAGGTCAATACAAAGAATTGTCCATCATGTCACAAACCTGTGGAGAAGAATGGAGGCTGCAATATAGTCAGATGTGTATGTGGAAATCCTTTCTGGTAAGCTTAGCTTCCTCTCTTTCTTTTTTCTAAGGCCAATACAAATTATTGTTCATTGCATACTTGCATCTTTAACAGTGGGACAAATAGTTAAATCTGAATGAATTTATTTTTAACCTCTTAAATTGGTTGCGGTCCTGTGTTAATGATTAACATGAGTCCCTAAATTAAAAGTTATTATGCATAATCACTAGGCTAAGGTCGCATTAGTTGGTTGTGATAGAAAATACTAATTCCTCCGTTTCGAAATAAATGAAATACTTCTCTCTTTTATGTGAGAGCTTTTTGTGAGAAGCGTTTCATTTACTTATCCTATCAGCATGCTCCCTAGTCCCTCCTCTCATTTTATTGAATTATAGTATATATATCAAGCTAATTTCTTCTTTGCAAAATGTTTGTTTTGCTTCTGTAGTTGGGTATGTTTGCAAGCAAAGAGTTACAGTCATCAATGTGGTCGATATAAAGACCCAGGAAAAGATGTTGAACTTGCAAGAAAGAGTCTCTACCGATACATGCACTATTATGATCGGTTCAAAGCTCATAGAGATTCTTTGAAGCTCGAGACTCAACTCGAAAGTACTGTAGGTAAGAAGATATCTTATTTGGAGAATGAAACAGTGCTCCGAGACTTTAGCTGGTTGGGGAAAGGAATGCACCAATTATTCAGGTCACGACGAGTTCTTTCATACTCGTATGCCTTTGCGTTTTACATGTTTGGAGATGAATTGTTCAAGGACGATATGAGTGTTGTGGAGAGGCAGATTAAACAAAATCTATTCGAAGATCAGCAACAACAATTTGAGGCAAATGTTGAGAAACTATCAAGGTTGATAGAGGAGCCAATTGATAAGTACTCTGTGGATGAAGTCAAGGGTATAAGATCAAAAGTCATCATCTTGTCTAATGTTGTTGGCAAATTCTGTATGGGAATGTGAGTATTGCATCTGATTCTTCTTTTCGGAAAAATGACCCCGCCGTGACAATTATGGTCGGTTTGCTTTAAAAGGTCATAACTTTCGGTTTTGAGGGTGTTTTCTCAAATATCCTCAATCTCAGTTGACATGTTTAACCGATTTTATTGGCTCTTTGTTTTTTCTTAGAAACAAAAACTACTCTAACTTTCTTTCCGTCCAGTCCACTCACCTATAAAGGAGTGAAGGATTACGTTTTTTATTTAAATTTGGAAAGAAAAACAAGGGGCCAATTGAATCGTGTCTATTTTACTTTTAACCTAAGTTGAAGATATCTTTTCAAATTAATCAAAAGTTGACATTTCAAATGAGACTGTCCATAATTAAAATCCTGTGTTTTTTTTCTTCTTTTTTTGATGAAAGCAAAGCTAATTTGGTATTAACAAAAATGATGCAGGTATGAGTGCATTGAAAATGATTTACTAGGTTGCCTGCCTTGCAATAATCACAATATCGCGCCTTATAGATCAGATGGAGTTGAGATGGCATCTGAGCTTTCTGGTAGCCTGAGTACAGAGGGCAGTGAAGGTGTACCATTAGAAGACGAAATAAATGGTAAATACAGCATTCTTTTATTTTAATTGTCATGTTAACTAGCAAGTAGAGTGTCATTTACATTATGCTTCTATGTAACTTTATTAACTGAATCAGTAGATGATAATAAATTATGGTAATGATAATAAATGTATATGTAATGCATGGAAATTATCTGTCAATATATGTGGTAATGTTTTAATGCTTGTCCACCTCCAAACCTGTGGTTTTCTTCATAAATTTCCATTATCATCAATTAACACTTTATAAGTGATATTGAGTGGGAACGAAAATCTATGAACAATATCACAATTTCCAGATTATTTGATTGTCATTTAGAATCGCCTAGCAAATAAGTCTTTAGGAATATGTTATACACTGAAAGCTAAACTCCAAACACATGTGACAATTTTAAATACTTGACCACATTTTGAGAACCAGGAAGTGGAAGAATGGTAAACCCTTGTAATCTGAGGTGCGTCCACGCGTGTTGCCTATGATGTTCGATTCTCACCAAAGGAGGAGGAGGTCTTGTGAGGCTTAATGTGACTCCCTGTGAAGAGGGTGTGTTGTAATTTAACTACTTGTTGATGGTTTTGCAGGGTGGATGATGGAGATCGATGAGTCCCCAAACCTTGAAAGAGTTAGCAAAATGGCGAGGGTAAGCTGAGCTGAAGCATATATTTTGCGGCTGGTACTATGGCTAATTAAGGCTAAGTGGCTAACTCACAGATTTCCTTTGATTAAAACATCCGGAATTAAAGGGTGCTTGATGAAGGTTACGCTCTAGGAAGAGTACTAGCTTAATATTTATGCATGGCAAAATTGTACAGTTTCTAGTTCTTTTATAAAATTGTTTTGTCCTAAGATCTTATTTAAAAAGGGATGACCGAGGGGTATTTAAGATTTTTGCAAGACTTCTTGGAAGCAAGCAACAAAAATTGATGTTTCTTCCATGGACGTTAAACATTCTAATCTTGTAACTAGTTATTAGGTCCGAGAGATGCTCGGTTTATAATATTTTCATGTTAAAAGAGTAGCATCTAATGTTGCATAGTTCATTGGTTAGAACTTCACTATATTAAGTTATTAACTTGAGGTCATGTAGTCGCATCTTGTACGTAGCATGTTTCTAATTTGCTTTTTAATATATTTGTATAGATATAAACTAATAATAAAAGAATGTTATCGAGGTCCTATTTTTTGAATGAATGGAACTGAACTAAAAATGTGAGGAATTTATCTGAACTGAACTAAATTTTTCTGAATTGAACTGAGTTTCCATCAATCGAGTCCAAAAAATATATGCCGAGCTGAATGAAAGATACTGAAGTAAAAAAAACATAGGTATAACTGTATAGGATCCAAAACCGGCAAAATGTCTTGGGTGGATCGGGTTCACAATAACTTATTGTATACCCAAACTAACTTAATCATAGAAGAACTGACTATATCATACGAAAACTGACTATATCAGAAAATTGACTATATCAAACAAAAACTGACTATATAAAAGGTGATTATATCATATAAAAACCGACTATATCAAACGAAAACTGACTATATCATATGATTTCCGGTGTATAATAAGCTATTGTGAACCCGGTCTGGAAAAAGAATGCCAATATTGCAAATAATATGCTACTTCCTGAACTAGAAAAAAAAAGAGCAAGTATATATAGTTGGAGTAATCTTAAGGTGCATTTTTAACATATCTGTTTTTTAAAGTTTTACTCATCGATAATTAAAAATATAAATGATTAAATGAGCACATCAGCATGATGTTCCCAAATTAGTACATACACACGTCCGTATAAAGAGGACCATACACACAATGAACATGAAACCAGGGACGTCTCATACAATTTAGGGGCCCTGTGCCATGCATTAAACATTGGCCCTATAGGGATGTAAAACGGATCTCTAATCCCGTATTATTAATAACTAATTTGTTTATTTTTATTAAAAATGGTTGAAAAATGAATTAACTTTCTTAAATACTTCAATGTTATTTTCATTTTTAGCAAGGAGACAACTTAGATTTAAAAGAATATATAGTAAAGATATACCAAGGATAATACTAGAATAAGCTATGAAATATGATAAAACAAAGTATATAGATTAGCGGCAAAAACTTTGGATCAACAAATGTATTTTCCATCTTTCAAAAAAAAAAAATGTATTATCCATCTAAACTCAAATAATTTAAAAACTAAGAAAATAAAATATAGGTGGGGCCCCTTAAAATTTGGGCCCTGAGCGGTCGCTCACTCTGCTCATGTGTCTGATACCCCTCTATGCACATATACCAATACCAATAAACTTATACCCCCCTCTGTATATATGTTCATTTGATTTATTATCCATAATCATGTGTTCATTTAACTGCATTCGGTTTATTATCCTTGTAACACCTAAAACTTATTTTCGGGGCAATCCGGCTATGTTGTCTGAGTTCTCATCGTTACAGGCTTGCATACTTGCAGCCTATGTAATTCATGCGAAAACAACAAATTTCCATTTTTCCTCTGAATCCCTTAACTTACCGATATATACCCTTAAATTTCTGGGTTTTTCTTCGGTCACCATTAATGGAAGCGCTGAACTTTGATAGTGAAGAAGAAGAAAACTACAATGAAGATTTTGATGATGAAAAGGGTTACTTTGTTGAGGGCATTCAAGATGTTACCCTGAATTCTTCGTCTTCCTCTTCGTCTCAGGTACTATATGAGAGAGAAATATGATCACTTTTTGATACTTTTTTTTTTCTTCTCAATTTAGTTTCTGGGTGTTTCTATTTTCTTGAGGAATCTTTGAACTTGGGAGTTGGGATGGATTTTTTTTCCTTGCATTTTTCTGTTTTCAGATAGTGTCTGTTTTTAGTTATTGCTAATAAACATCGCTATTTTGTACATGCTTTGAATAAACATCATTATTGGGCTTGTTTGTTTTCAGTTATTCCTCAATTCATACTTTTTAAATGTGTGTGTTCTGTGAAATAGTTTGCCTTTTATCATGAAAGATTCTAACTAGGGTTTTTGCTGTAGCATTTACTCAAGTGGGGACTAAGACAATTTAATCAAGGTGTAATGCATAATACTTTCTTTGTGTAAAATTCAAATAATCAATTTTGTTTTTCAGGGGAAAACTCTTAATGTTGAATTGGGGTTTTAAACAGGGAAGAAGTTTAGGATTTTAATTTTCACAAAATGACATATATTGGACATCTATTTGTGATTCTAGAGAAATTTGAGATTATGCAAATATTGTAATTGTTATGTTTTGGTTATTGAGAGGTAATAGCAAGGGAGTCGCTTTTGGTAGCGCAGGTTAAGAATTTATAGTTCTAAGAGACAAATGTTTTGTTACTACCTGCATTATCGAAACTTATAAGTTCACAAGACACTGTTTGTTTATTCAGAGGGCTGATTTACGGAGGGTAATGGATCCGTTATTGGTTAAAGAACACCATGCTCGGACATTGTTGATTCGTATCAGTGGAATGTTGATAGGTTATTTATGGTTTTAGTGGAGAAAGGTGAAGCTCACTTATTTGCGGAAGCTGGAGCTATTGTGGTTAAGCATGATGGTCTCAGTTCATTTCCTTCTTAGACTCTTATGTGTAATATATGCATAGAGGATATTCTTGCAATGAGACGACACGGATGGATTGTGGACATATTTTCTGCAATAACTGTAAGTAACACTTTTATAGCATCAATCATAATACCTTTCGGGATGATGAATATTAGTGTCAAATTGTATACTCTTGGATCACATGTTATACTCTTTGTATAAGAGTATAAAGACCACAAATCTAGATACTATAAGGGTAATGTTTATATGTAATTAGTTTTGAGCCAATGTTTTTTTTATAAGAAAGCACTGGTTTGGATTTGTGAATGGATTATTAGTTGATTGGTGTTTTGAGTGAGATTCAAAATAAGAATAAACAGCTAGCCGTTGAAGCTCGTGAGATGCAATTACTCTTCTTTGCTTCAGAATAACTTGGTCAACTTAACTATAAGTTTTGTCTGTTGAGCATTGATTTTTATTTTGCTTGGATGTTCTGTTGTTATCAGTCAGATAACAGTGGAATAGTGTGAGCACTGAGCAGCACCTCCGAGCATTCAAATACTCGAACCATGACACATAAACATTGAAACAATTTCGAGGCTGCATATCTTTGGTAAATTTGTGGCCATTATTTTGTTCTGTTTTGTTTGTGCAAAAGGATAAGCGGACAACTTTATCACAAGTAGAGTTTAAACATCACTTTAATTATATATATGGCAAACCTATGATGTTGATTTTATGGTTTTATAATTATTAGTCATTTATGGATAACCTGAGGAGAAAAAAAAGGCCGAAACTCAGGAAATTAAAGAATCTTATGAGCTATGCTAACTGGAGATATCTTGTATTTCCCGTTGATGATGGTATTTGTTCTTGGAACATAAGAAGTAAAGTTGAGCTAAGGTTCTTGATAAGAATTTTGTCTAAAAAATTAAGTTTCTACTCTATATGCAATTGTTTAAAATTCTCTCCCCCTTCCCTCTCTTCAACTCTTATGCGAGTGCTATCATAATAGGTCTTTAGGTAACTGTGTTAGCAAAAGCATTATACCAAATAACCAAGCTGTTGTCAATCGATTAATAATATACAGGTCCCCTATTCAAAAATAAAT
Source organism: Beta lomatogona (assembly GCA_947646795.1). Classification (NCBI taxonomy): domain Eukaryota; kingdom Viridiplantae; phylum Streptophyta; class Magnoliopsida; order Caryophyllales; family Amaranthaceae; genus Beta; species Beta lomatogona. The sequence continues at coordinate 2,026,867 of CANSNZ010001006.1, read as the reverse complement.
AAATATAAAGGTCCCTTTTTACCTGTTCTACCGATTTATTCTCTATCCCCCTGTATTTGAGTATCTCCTTTGACCCTCACAGCCTCATTTTTCTCTGTTGTGATACATTTCAATGTGATTTTTTCTGCATTCATTCTATTATGTAGGCTGGACTGAGCACTTTATAGTGAAGATAAATGATGGTGAAAGTAGGCTGATTAGGTGCATGGCACACGAATGCAATGAAGGTGCTGTAAGGAATTTAGTATGAAAACCTCAACCCGAAGTGGCAGAGAAATTTGATCGTCTCCTTCTTGAATCATATATCGAGGATAATAAAAGGGTTACGTGGTGCCCTAGCATCCCTCATTGTGGTAATGCCATGTCATACGTATCAAGGATGATACCTGCTGTAAGGTTGAATGCACCTGTGGATTACAGTTCTGTTCTATGTGCTTACTCAAAGCACGCTCTCCTTGTTCATGCTTGATGTGGGGGCTGTGGAGTAAGAAGTGTAATGAATCAGAAATATTTTAGTGGATTAACTGTCAATACAAATTGTTGCCCAACATGTGGAAAGCCAGTGGAGAAGAATGGAGGTTGCAGCATTGTTAGATGCATATGTGGGTCCGCATTTTGGTAAGACTTGCATTTGAGGCATTTTATTTCTTAATTACTGTAGTCCTTTCCTGGAAGTCAATCTTATAATTTTATGTTTATTAGTTGATTTTTTTTTCTTTTTCTAGGAGTTATTTTTTGAACTTGTTCACTCTAGGGGTCCTTTCTCTTCACCTAAAATCTAGCTGATATGACCTTATTTGAACTTGCTGAAACTTATTTCTGTAACTTATTGGAACTTATCTAGAATTCAAGTTAACTTATTGAAACCTATCTGAAATTAATCTTCCTGAAACAAATTTTTTTTTAAGGTGAAGACCATGCACCCTAAATAGTATTCTCTTGCTTACTTGATTTGCTTTGGATGTTAATTTTATGTTCTGTCTTTGCTGTTGACCTAACCTGAGATCTGACCACTGCTAAATTCCTTTGAACAGTTGGAGATGTGGTAAAAAATATGCCTTTTTTGGTCATAATTGTACACTTTAAGAGCCCTACCCAAGGTGGAGCATGCAAAGAATTACGGAATTACCTTCATCGGCAGAACACTACTATAGCCATACAAGGGACATAGGGATTCCCTAAAGCTTGAATTGTTTTTAGAGAAAAACGTAATAAACGAGGTGTCATGTTCTCAAAGAAACGAACCGCAGCTTCAAGACTTTAGCTGGGTGAAAAATGGAGCCTATATTTTATCTAGGTCAAGTCATATTCTCTCATACTCGTATGTATTTGCATTCCATATGTTTGGGAATGACCTCTTTGAAGGTGAGATGAGTGAAACAGAAAGAATAATAAACCAGAGTCTTTTTGAAGATAAGCGACAACAGTTAGGATCTAGAATTGAGGCGCTCTCTGGTTTAATGGAGAAGCCATTTCACAAGTATACCATAGATGGAATGAAGAATACAAGGATGCAGTTCATTGTATTAACTAATACCATTGATGACCTCTGACTGTATTTTCAAAATATCAATTGCTGATCTTCAAAATGGATGCAGGCCGTTCTGTAACGGAACGGGAGAGTTTTTATTCCATAAATTGAATACCTTATAAATCGAAGGGAGTTGTTCGGGCATCTGAGCTTGCTGTTCAGACAGCAGAATCTGATATTCTCAACTACGGGCCATTAGATCACAACATTAATGGTAGTGTGATCTAAGCTTTTTTTAAACACTTCATCTGTTAGAATCATTGTAAAAAGATGCACGCAAAGAATCTTCTAAAGAGGCACATTGTGATTATAACTGTTTTTTCTGTAATCATGTTTGAAGTATAGTTCATGCAATTGCAGGGTTTTTGACAGAAATTGGTGATTCATCAAGCTCTTGTCACTGTAGTGTAGGGGATTCGAGCGCTTCTTGTTTGGACCTCAACTTGTCCAGTGAACCAATGATGGATGAATGGACAACTGCTCTGCTATCATAGCAAAGTGTAAACCAGGTGAAGGCAAAACTTTTCACCAGGTTGGGCATTCACCTCATGCAGACCTGCCCTGTGCCTCTTTTCTCCTGTATAAAACACGCAACAAGAATTGATAGCTGATTTATCCTCTTCTCTGGTCCTCTGCTTTACTGTTATACTTGCTCTTTTTTTCCCTCAGTTCCCACTACACGCAAAGCAGTGGTTGGCGCCTTGGCGGTCATTTCTCGAACAGAAGTCAATCTTAAAAAAGGTAAATAATTTCTTTATACTCCTTTCATGATATTCTTATTTGATAATGCTTCTTGTGGAAACGGTGACCGATTATTAAATTTAGGATATAACTATGTATGTCGTTCATTCTTCAACTTTTACATAAACCATTAATTAAAGTTCTGAACTTTCGTATTCAAGAAACCTGATATATTTTGCCTTTTTGTACCTTCATAAAGTTATGATTTGCTTAGACAGACTGCATGATTGTGTTACTTTTATTGCTGGATTTAATATTAACCTCGTTAAAATCCAGGCCTTGCGTAATTATATTGAGTATGCATCTGCATTTAAGGTTATAAACTCGATCATATTGTAATATCTAGAATTGTATATTGACGCAAGAACGAGCTCAGAATTGGTAGTTTCAGGTTTTTATGATTCATAGTTGTTCAGTTGTTTCGCTGATTGAGAAATGAGAACCATCCTGGCCCTGCACATAGTAAGAACCAACAAGGCCAGAAGTTGCTTCCTAATGGTGAAGCATGCGAAATCGCAATTATTATCGAGATACCATTGATTTTTTTTGGTTCCTTGACCACCTTCTTGTTGCACAACCTCGTTCCCACCCAGAACTTTCAGGCTATGTTCAGTTCACCTTATTTTTGCTTATTTCAGATCAGACCAGACCTGATCAGATCAGATCAGATCAGATCAGAAAAAATAAGTTTAGATCAGATAAGTTCAGATAAGATAAGTTCAGATCAGTTCAGATTATGCTTATATTTAATAACTTATTATTATTATTATCATCTTGATTATTATGATTATTAGTATTACTAATGCTATTATTGTTATTGTAATAATTATTATTATTGTTGTTATTATTATTATTATTATTATTATTATATTATTATTATTATTATTAATAATATTACTTTATACAATTACTATTACTATTACTATAAATATTACTATTTACTAGTACATTTGTTCAAAAAGATTATTATTATTGTCGTTGTTGTACTTATTAATTATTAATATTGGTAATTATTATTAATGTCGTTGCTATCATTATAAATGTCATTGATATCACTATTTGAAGCTATATGTGTGCTCAAGAAGAATAATGTTCTTTTGGCATTTGTAAGTGTTCTTTTTTATATTTATTCTAATTAATAATTTTGATATGTGATGTTCTTTTTGATGTTGTACATGTAACGAACATGACAATAGTATATGATGTTTATTTTTTAAAATAATTTTGGTAGAATAATATAAATTATATATTACTAGTTTATATAAAACATGAGTAGCATGGGATAACCTAATGATGTTGTCATCATGTTCAAAATTTTTCCTACAAAGGATTTCGACTTATCTTTAAAAACAAAGTTTATATAGAACAAGACAACGATATAAGAAGAATATTTAACCATTTTGTTCAAGATCATATGATTATATATATTTATAGGTTTATTTATAATAAAAATAAAAGACAAAGAACATGTTGTTAGTTAAATCCAAACATGTCATCAATATAAAAATAACATCTATCTTTTATTTTTAAAATGTGTTCTTTAAATAGATCTTGTATGATATTTCAGTATATGTTCTTTTTTAATATCATTATATGCTCTTTTCATTACTACCTAAATTCTTATTATTAACGGACCTTGAACATGAGTGTTATTTTATTTTTAATATTTTTGGGCCCATTTCGGGAATCCCGTGGTAAGATGAATTTTCTCTGGGCTGCGCTCGCACAGGGTCACTCACACAAAGACCCAACAAGCCCCAACCCCCTCCCCCACCCACAACAATATTGAAATATATGCTTTCACCAAGATTTGAACATTGGTCTCCCACAAAACTAATTATGCTATAATAATAATAATAATAATAATAATATAGATAGCATAATAATAATAATAATAATTATTATTATTAATAATATAATTATTATTATTATTATTATTATTATTATTATTATTATTATTATTATTGTTGTTGTTATTATTGTTATTATTGTTATTATTATTGTAATATTATTTATATTATTATTATTATAAAATTATTATTATTATTATTATTATTATTATTATATTATTATTATTATTATTATTATTATTATTGAAAGTTGTGCATAGTAATAAAATGATAGTAATAGTATTACTAGTAATGAAATACAAAGTAATAATATGTTTTTTACAAGATAAGTTCAGATCAGTTTAGATCAGATCAGATCAGAAAAAATAAGTTCAGATCATATCAGATCAGAAAAAATAAGTTCAGATCAGATCAGACAAGTTTAGATCAGATCAGATAAGTTCAGATCAGAAAATTTCAGGTGAACTAAACATAGCCTCAGTGGCTTCCATGGATTGTGACCTTGAAAATTTACTAAATTGTGATAAAGAATAGAAGGATGAGTATGGAGGAGAAGAACTCGGGAGGAGGAGGGAGATGAAAAAGCAAGGCAAGGGTGATGTTGTGGATGACTGTCTATGATGAGTTATGCCAGAACATTTTGCTACTGAGAATCAAGCTGTACAAGCTTTACCTGTGTCTTTTGATAGTGAAAATCTGTATTAGTAGTTGTATTTGTTTTTGCGTCTATGTTTCCACAGTTTTACTTGAAAAATGAAGGAGCATGAAAGTTTAGCTTTGTTTGCCATCAGGAGCTATGATGTTTCTATGAAATAATTACTATATCTTGCTCCATATCATGCCTTGACACTTGTTAGCTTGTTTTTCTTTTTTCAGGTTTCACCGTCTTTTTTCAGGTTTATTTATTTTTATTTCCGTCTCTTGCCTTGAAGGTTGGGGATCGAAATCCCTAGCCCCCCAAAACTCTCAACTCAAGTTCTTGTGGAAGTCGGAAAGGGTAATTTCCTAATTGGGTTCGACTTGTTCAGACTCCTGTCTTGTTAGATCTTCATCTTACCTAAAAAAAAGTGTGTAACTATTTAGCATGCATATTCATCAGAAAATATTATAGGCCGGCAGCCCAGTCAAGACTTGAGCGACTGAGCGTGTGCATAGTGCATACTAGTGTTTGCGCCTAAAACCCTACAGCAATCTTTACAGGTTTGCATCAGCATTCAGCAGCATCTTAACTTTTATACAGAATGAGCCGCCTAAACGAGGACTAGCTGTACAGAAACTAACACTTTAGCTGTAGTTTTGCTATCTAGGTGAGGTTTCATGGGACTAAAGCTGTCCAATGGATCAATGATTCAATGATGTTGCTTTAATATATGACAATAGATACCCAAAGCTTGATTGTAGTTGACACTGGCAAAGGCATGCTTTTCATGCCTAGTAGTTGGGACAAAGTGAGTACAACTTAGAGCTCACTTAACTATATTATATTAATTGTCCAAATGTCTTCACATTGCCTTTACAGTAAATCATATTGCATCCCTTAAATTAGTTTTTGGTCTCATGCAGTAATCTAGCTCTTTTATCCTCCACACTTCGATCATCACATGTTTACACTTTCGGCACAAACATAATTCAGGCTACCCTCTAATTAATACTGGTGCATGATACACATAGCATGGGGTGTTCACCACTGCACCTCATATCACTCGTTCGTCTATATGCTTAGTTATATAAGCGTCTCAATCTGATCTATCAAGAACTTAATTCAGGCTACCCTAGTGGGCCTAGTCTAATATCTTTAAAGGTTGTCATACCGTTGAGCTTTCCTCTACGTTAAGTACTGGTGGTGGGAATTTCTCAAGGCTTCTAATGCCTCAGTTGTGTCCGTATCTATCTTAATATATTAAACGGTGTTCCTCAACAAGGAAGTGTGTCACGTGGTGCTATTCCATAGAGTTTTGACTTATGTACTCCACATACAATAAAAAAAATAGATTATGCATGGTATAAGATTTGATCTCATGACCTTAAGCTTGTGTACTAATGTCTTAATAACTAAACCAAGTAATATTTGGTGCTATAATTTCAATGTAAAATACTAATATATGAAATATATAAGTACGTGGGGAATAGCCCGGGTCTAAAAACTAGTTATTGTGCATAAAACTTGTCCATAGTTGTATAGTAAGCCGATAAAAGATAATATATATATATATATATATATATATATATATATATATATATATAGAGTTAGGATCTACCGAAAACTAACCTTAAAACGAAAACTAAAAACCGACCTTTTTGCTTATTTTGCAGATTTTTGCTCATTTTATGATTTTTGCTCATTTTAAGTTTTTGCTCATTTTAAGAAACTTTTGCTCATTTTAGCAAACTTTCGCTCATTTTACGAAGTTTTTGCTCATTTTACAAACTTTTGTTCATTTTACGTTTTTTGCTCATTATACGTTTTCGCTCATTTTAAGAAACTTTTGCTCATTTTACAATTTTTTGCTCATTTTATATTTTTTGCTCATTCTATATTTTAAGAACTTTTTGCTCATTTTATCGTTTTGCTCATTTTCGAAACTTTTTGCTCATTTTATGTTGTAGTTTCGGTTTTCGGAATAAGGAGTGGTTTTCACGTGATCCTATTCACACACACACACACACACACACACACACACACACACACACACACACACACACACACACACACACACACACACACACACACACACACACACACACACACACACACACAGATATATATGGACAAAATTCGATCTTAGATCTAGGGCAAGTCTCCATAGTGCTCTTGTGGCTGTGAGCACCTAGAACTACGTGTATTCGCTCACAATTTTTGCACATTTATATTTGCGCATTTTACATTTTGCTTATATACAAATGTGCAAAAAAAATATAATTGGAAGTACATAATTCTAAACTTTTGCACTATGGCTCCAACTTTAAGACACAAGCAACATAAAACTGAACTTTACTGTAGATTGTTTTTGTCCAACCTGCCAGTCAAAATTGCAATTATTATCTTATTATAATAAAAATCAATAACAATAAGTGGTGAATACTCTCATAAGTATGTTTAATAAGAGATCAGTATTTTCTCAATTATTGGATTGCATGATGCAGGTCATTTTAGTGCGATGATGAGCAATGAAGAGTGAAGACAGACGTGATCATAAAATATAATTCTTCTTTTTTTTCTTTTTTTTTGACATTGAAAAAATATACTTCATAGTAGTATAATATAGAATTTGATAAATCGAGCAAATTCCTATATATTGCATGCATGCTGTAAAAGACAAACTTTTTGGGCCTTTGACCACACAAAAAGAGACTTGGCTGTAAGAGATAAAGATGAGGACATTGAAAGCCCACCAAGGAAAAACCTAGTAATTTCACATCATCTTTAATTTATTTTTTTATAAATAAAATCTCTTAAAATATATAGTTTTTATTTATCATCAATTTAGTTATCTTACACTTACTCCCACCTTTCAGCCCTTTTAAGATAAATTCCCTTTCTTGTTATCCTTCCTTTTGGTTGGAGCACTTTGGGGGGCACTAATGATGAGTAAAGTCATCAATCTTTACTCTTACACTACTACATGCATACATACAAGTTTCTTTTACTGCATGCTGCTTTTAATTTATCAAAAGGTAGTGCTCATTAAAGAATTCATCAATGTGCTTGGAATTTCATGATTGACTTGAATGATAGAAGGATTCTTATATAATTTAGACTCATTTCTAGCAATATAGAGATAATAATTAACTAATCAATTAACATATAAGTGAATTGGTCAATTTGGAAAATAATTTGATCTTGTCAGAATTTTGTTTGAAATAATTATAGTGAAAAGGTAGACATTTATATTTTGATGCTATAGAATTTCTCTTTTTGCAAGGAAAATAACGAATAAATGCTTAGTAATATGATCTTGGAAGTGAAATAGAGTATGTACATGCAGACTTTGGTGATAAATGCCACCAAGTAGGAAATGAGAGGCAAATGGAACAATTATGGAGGTAGCCACTAGCCAGTGGGTAGGTTAGATTAGCCTCTTCATATCTTGGAGTGACTCATTTCGCAAGTGAATTATGGGCCTATCAAGGACGGCATTCCAGCGTTAGAAATTAGAATTCTCTTTATTTTTTTTTATCCATTTCCTATGATAAGATGATGACACCTAAACTGATAAAAGATTTCTCAAACCCCCTCTATTTTCTCCCTTCAAGCACTTTCAACTGTAAATTTAGAAAATAGACCATCCATTTTTTTTATAGGAAATAGAGAGGATCCCGACTCTTTGAAATTCTTTTGAAAACGGTTAATATTTTAAAATTTCTTGGATTTTTCTACGTTATATCTTTGTGTTTCTTTAGTTTCTACGTTGTATCCCAACCTTTTAAAAATTACACACAGTACCTTCAAACTTACCTTTTTTAATGCATGATGCCCAAACTACTGATTATATGTCATTAATTTCGTTAATTTTTTTTAAATTTATTGGACTTATACATAGTTTGGCCCTTAGAGGGATTATTCACAAATTAGATTTGTTCCACTGGATTATAAAAAGTAGACGAAATTAATGACGTATAATCAGCGGTAGGGGCATTGTGCATCAAAAAAGGTAAGTTTGAGAAGACAACATAGAAATTGAAAAAACACAAGGGTATAACATAGAAAAATCCAAATTTCTTTTTGATTTTCACAAATCAAGTTTGATAACTCCTATGGCCTGTGGGGTGTCTAAACCGACTTTCTATAAGTTATGAAAGGAGTTAATATTTGAAATTTCATGTTGATATTTGAATTTTCATGACATCAAAATGCTCTTACCATTGTTTGACATTGTGTACTGGCATTTAATTCCATTAAGATAGAAAAAAAAAACATGACATGAAATCACCAAAGTGGATTACAACAATATAGTATGTTATAATAGCTGAAAAGCTGAAGCAAATGTTTGTCCCTTAGCTTCCATTTTAGACAAGGATTGCCCACTTAATTTTAACGTTCATCTAAACTTTCTACCACCAAAGTCCCTCCCCTTCTTTTCATGCAAATTAGACCACCATAGCCAAAAAAAAAAAAGGTTACTACTACAGACAGACAAGTGGATTTGCTTTCCAATTGACAGGGGACTAGTCAAAAAATATACCCACCTTTTAATTGAATTTTACTCACAACTTCTGTATCAATATGCAGCAAAAACAATTGTAATTTCCCCCCTTTTTTTAACCTTTATACTAGTTTAAATTTTCTATGTAACTAGCTTTTCCAAAGAAATACGTTGACAGATTAATTCGTGTGTGTGGTCTCATTCCATATCTCAGTGTTTTGTTATGTTACAATAAATGTGGAATTTGTATTTTTCTCTTATACTTGTGTGCTTCACTGTCAATATCTGTTGGATTATACGTACTTCGTTGCAGTCTTGCAGTTGAAGCAGATTCTAACTCACCTTTTGTATGCTAAATACTACTGCAGCTTCATGACGTGAATCTTGTTTTAAAAGTCTATTTGCATATAAGATATAACTCTTGTACACACAATAAAGGTACGTATTGACTTAATGGCTGAAACGAGTCTTTTATATTGGGTTCTATTTATAATAGTTTTCTTCTCATCATATTTAGTTGATAAGTCATTTAATTCGGTTTCTATTCTGGTTAGCTCATATTCAAGTTGGTATTGGCTTGGTTGCGTTAGCTTCAAGTTCGGATAAAAAATGAATTACCAAGTCATTCAAGTTGATTTATAGGATCGAGTTAAATTTTGCAAAGTTTAGGTACTATATGGTCATTCGACAAGGTTTAGAGAGACTTATATTTTTGGTGCAAGTTAAAAGGACTATTTTGCATACAAAGGAAATGAGATATAAAAAGTGTTTGATAAAGGATATCCAAGTCATTCTAGCTTTCAACTTTAGAGTTCACCTGCTCCCTTCACAAAAAGATAAAGGCTTTGATTAAGGGTACTGTGGGTGATTGATATGTAATGCACTATGGTAACCAAGGTATTAATATTATTATGATTATGCCAAAAGTTAGATTATGGGAATTAATTTAACAGCGACGTACGCTTAAATTTGATTGGAGTTTACTTTCTAATAGGCTTTGAAGATGGCAATGTCCAAAATGATGAATAGGTATGCTAATGTGATGGTACCATAAACGGCAATTTTTTTTACCCAAGTGTTTTAAAATTTTCAGTTTAGATTATTTAAGTCTATTATCAACTTTGTGTCTTGTCAATTTCAGGGCCATCCTTAGAACAAGAGGTCAATCTGAATAGTTACAACTTTCTAAAGTTTGATGCTGTGAATGCGAGACTCACTAGTTATACTCTGAGTCCTGAGATGGGGGCCATGCATATTGCATATAACAGACACTCTTGAGGACTTTCTCCCTTACCTTGTAAACAAAGAGATCAGCACAGTCTATCATCTAGATGACTACATCACTCCATGCAGCTCTAGGCGTACCGGAAATACCGCCTTGGCTAGTCGGTAATATAGGATCTACTACTACGTTGTAATTTGAACTAGTAATGTAACAACTAACTAATTCATGGGGGATGATAATATAATTATGATATAAGTTCATAACGGATAACTTGATTGCCTAACTAGAGGTTTGTCTTTGCAATAGGTATGAGTAGATCAGATGTATGATTGAAGAGAAGGTTTTTTATACATATTTTTATTGAACCTAAGTGTATATATATAGGGGCAGGATCACATGAGAATGTCTCTTTACATGAGATATGAGAATGAATCTCAACCACATGATTGTATTAGAGTTACAGCACTTGTTCATTAGAGTTATACCCCCAAAAACTTCGAGCCCAAAAAAAAATTTATTTTTTCAATTTATTTTTTCTTCTAATATTTTCTTTTTGGAGTTACATCTCTTTTTCGTTGGAGTTACATCACTTGTTCATTAGAGTTATAGCGCGTAAAATCCATTCTCATTTCTCATGTAAGTATGCATTCTCATATGAACTCACTTTTATATATATATATATATATATATATATATATATATATATATATATATATATATATATATATATATATATATATATACACTATGTGTCTAGAATTAATAGATACACATACTAGTTTAGAATATCTAGAAAAAGTATTACCTTTTCTAAAATAGTAATGATTTATGATTAGATTTACTAATACTCCGTTATGGGGAGTGTAGAAATAACAAAACTTTCACATAGTATATATTTGCAAAATCATGTTACATCCTTAATTATAAGAGGTCAGTACAATCTCAAAACATATAGGAAGTACATAGTACTCCAAGCCACAACTGAGGTTGATATTTGAATTCATTCAATTGTATCCTACTTTATTCCTTAAAGTCTTAGTAACTATTTCAGCTCAGATGCATCCAAAGTTCTTGCATAAAAACCCGAGTCTTCAAAAATAACAGTACAAACCTTAGCTAGCCTCAATGTACTCCCAACTCTTATGGAGGAAGCTCGCTTAACAACTTCCCCCTTCAATTGGTCTACCACCAAACTATTCTAAAGGTCATTTCTCTTAAAAAAAGGTCTTAATCTGAAAGATGGAGATACCTGTTTCTCAGGTTCAGAAGTCTTCAAAACCAAAGGTAACATTATTTCCCCTTAACAATGCATTATTGCTAACTACAAATGTTCTACTGATAATATTGGCTGAATAATACTTTTTGCTACATCAGTCTGTTACAGAACTTCTAAAGGAAATCGCGATGTTGGAGCTCGAAGTAATGCATTTAGAGAAGTATCTTGTGACACTGTATAAGAAAGCACTTGATCGCCGTGTAGCATCATTGTCATATAAAGACATTATAACAGAACAAAGGATCAGTTCTGATCGTTTTCAGATGCCTCAAGGTCAAGCTGTGAGTAATACCATTTGTTTAGAAGAATACAAGAATGAAACTAAGGAGCAAGAAGAATTGCTTGGTTGTAGCATACACCGCACTCACTCGTCGTTATCTCATCATTCAGCTTATCCAAGTCGATTATCTCCTTTAGTTGGAAAGGTTGCTGAAGCTGTAAACTCGTACCATTCCCTGCCTTTGACTCTGCTTGAGGTAAATCAATATCTCGTTGTATGAATTCTCTACTAAAAATTTTTCGTGGAAAAATAATTTTCCATTGAAACTTTGTACTGTTTGACCAAACAGAACTTAGAAGTGGTGTCAATTGTTATGTTGCTCCTTCAACACATAAGTCTTCTATGTTTTCATACTATGGTACTAGTTTCATATTGCACGCGATGTGTACTATTCACTCTGTTCCTATTTGTTCTTGTTGAATTGAAACTTGACCATAATATATAACGCAGAACAAAAAGGAACAGAGGAAAGTAACTATATAATGTAGAATGATGCAAATTGTTTTGCACTTCATCAAGAAACTCATGATACATACATGTAAGGTATCCCTAACATGTAACTTATGAAGCTATCTTGCTTAAAATTGACTTTGCATTCTGTGACTGTAATTAAAAAACTATAGAAATTATATGTCTTGCTTGTTTTTGTATGACCATTTTCTATGGCAGATTTATACAAGCAGGAAAAGTTCGAGTAGAAATTGTATCTGCTTAAAATTTTGCTGTAGATATTGAAATCTAGCCTCGTAACTGAATCAATTTTTCTCTCATCAGCCTGAAGCTTCAAATGATGTAGCCATCTATAATTCCAATGAAGTTAAAGAGACAGCAAACTGGCTTTCAGAGGAGATGGTCAGGTGTATTTCAGCCATCTACTGTGAACTGGCAACAAATTCTGTCATCAGCAAAAATTTCTCAACATCACCAGGCATTTCATTTCCATCATCGATGAGTGGATCACCTCACGCTGAATCTAATCTGTGGAGTCCTCAACCTAGGATATATTCATTGCAGGATATACATTCAGATGTTCCTTACCACGTTGGAGGACATTTCGAATTTAGTGGACCGTATCATCAAATGGTCGAGGTTGTTCAGGTTCATAGGGACAGTACTAAACTGAAAGATATTGAGCCCATGCTTCAAAAATTTAGGTAATACTCATATTATGTTACTCGGACTTTCCTTTTTACCTCAAGTATTCGTGTCTAATGCTTAGACACGTACCTCTGTCCAACACTTTGACACTTTATTCTAGGCCCAAATGAAGGAGAACTTTTATAAAATAAATGAGTTGGACACTTTAGACATGCTCCTTGTATGACCCGAGTACTCGAGTCAGAGTAACAGAAATTCTGTAATCATTTAAAAAGTGTTCTTGTCCAAAGTTTGCTTTCGCTCTTGCACTGAGCTTCGTACTTGTCTGCAGGTCACTTGTTAACAAATTGGAAGGAGTAAATCCCAGCAAATTGAGCCATAAAGAGAAGCTAGCATTTTGGATTAATGTGCACAATGCCCTAGTGATGCATGTAAGAATTCTATAACTAATAACCACATTTGATCATTATGTTAACTTTCTATCGTGCTGCCTACATGCCTGTTTAATAGACCATATTTGATTGGACGTCAATTTTAAGGAACTGGATTAAGATAACACAATCTTTTGACATATCAATGCAATTGTGTAATTATGAGTAATATATAGGGATATCAAAAATTTCTCATCAATGGGAGATTATATGTTGCAACGTTCGTGATGTAATGACGAATTCCTTCTATGTGTATCGTGAGTACAGGCATTTCTGGAGTATGGAGTGCCACAAAACAAGCTTAAACGAGTATCCTTGCTATTAAAGGTCCAACCTGTACTTATTGTTTGTTCCCCTCCAAAAAAAATTATATTCAATATAATCTATAAGCTTGTTTTTATGACACAGGCTGCATACAGCATTGGGGGTCATACTATTAGTGTAAGCATGATTCGAGACTACATTCTCAAGTGCCCAATGCCTCATCCAGGACAAGTATTTTCATTCTCTGTTAAAATAATTACATAAGAGAATTTGGTTACATGAAATCGGTTTGATTATGTATCCATTTCCTCTGTAGTGGTTCCATCGATTACTCCATCTTCAGAAGAAATTCAGGAATCGAGACAGAAGAAAATTTTTCGCGATTGATCACTCTGAACCTCTAACTTACTTCGCCCTTTCCTGTGGAAGCTATTCTGATCCCCCGGTAAGGCTATGTTCTCTTCACCAGTTCACCTGTGATAAGGTGTTCTAGTATGAATTTCTTAAGATGAACTGGATTGGAATCCTTTTGAAGGTGACAAGTTTTATGTTAAACATCTGATCTAATCACGTGGTCTGAAACTTTCTGCGTCTGCCATGATTCGACTATTTGTAGTCTAAAACTCATAATTACTAAAATAAATTTACATAATGTTTATTTAATTAAGCAAGTGTATTATGTATGTATGGATATAGGTTCATGTATACAGTTCTCAAGGAGTGTTCCAGGACCTGATAGCTGCAAGAAATCAGTACATATTGAGCAACTATCGCGTTCATAAGAAACTGAACAAGATTCTGTTGCCAAAGATCTTGGAGAATTATGCCAAAGATTCCGGCTTACATCCACCTGATTTCATGAAGATTCTTGAGCAGATTCTCCCTGCAGATCTTCAAAGAAACAGGAGTTGTAATTACACTTTTCGGCATAAGAAAGGTTGGAAAGGCATTGAATGGACTCCCCATGACTTCAGTTTCCGTTATCAGTTCCCCAAGGAGTTGTTGCAGTGATCATACATCAGATGGTTGTTATTTGATGAGACATAAACATAGCGCGAAAGAGATACTGATCAAACAGGCTCAAGGTCTTCTGTACTGTCATTTGGTTTCATAAGGATGTCAGCCAATAATTATGCATGAAGAAGACAACACATTTGATGATCTTTTAATGTTATTGGACTTGAGCTTAGTTGATCATCATTATCTTGATTGATTTCTGTAGTTTGTGGTTCGAGTTCAACCTCTAAATATGAGAAGATAAGCTTAGGGAATGAAAGTTGGCTTTTGGTTGGTTGCAATGTTGGCCTATGTGGGATTGGCCGGTCTCTTTTGTATTGGTAAAGTGCTACTCAAGAAAGATTAGTTTTGTCAACTACTTGTGAAAATTGTTGGCTCTAAATATATTTTGACAATGAAATATTGGAATAAGAACATGTTGTGAAAGAGCATTGATTTTGATACTAGAACTAACTTTACTCGCTCCATCTCCTGTCAACTTAATTTAAAAACTATTGTACACTTATGAATATATAAAATTGACTAGATTTTGACCCGTGTAATTTTCGAATTTTGTGAGTACGTAAGGAATAAAAAGAAAATAACAAATCTTGTGTGAAAGGTAAAAGAACTTGAACAAATGAGGTAAATAGGTAATGATTAACACGTGATTATGTGAGAATGAGATGTGGCTTGTTTTGACTTAAAGGTCATGTATTCAAACCCCATTAGGGGCTTTGAGGATGAAGTTTCCCTTATCATCCCCTTCTCCTTCTCAAAAAGTTCGACCTGCAAACCTGACCAATTATACATATACCGATTATACCTATGAGAGAAAACAAGATACTTGTATATATTCAGCCAAGCATAAGCTCAGGATTGAGCCATCTATCTCAAGTATAAGCTCAATCCATGCAACAACTCATAAACTCCTCCTCCACCAAAACCATCTCATATACTTGTATATTGTAGTCCTACTCATTGAAAGTAGCAAAGCAAAAGGAGTTAGTAATTTGAATAAAATATCCAACTTATATTATGTTAATATGATCTAATTTAAACTATTTTTTCTTTATAATATGGTC
Source organism: Beta lomatogona (assembly GCA_947646795.1). Taxonomy (NCBI): domain Eukaryota; kingdom Viridiplantae; phylum Streptophyta; class Magnoliopsida; order Caryophyllales; family Amaranthaceae; genus Beta; species Beta lomatogona. Next base: position 2,010,946 of record CANSNZ010001006.1, on the reverse strand, counting down.
TAACCTTTTTATTATACAATTTGTAACATAAAAAAAAAGGATATTAAGTCTTATTATCGCCTAAATTAACAAATGACAACCCCTCAAATTACAAAAAAAACCTTTAGACTATCTAATACTCCATTTTTTTCAGTATGAGCATTGTACGGGTTTAAAACGCGTATAAACTAAGTGAATCCTACCTTGGCGAAGAATAAATTTTTAAATTTTTATAATTTAATTCATGAAAATCTTATAATTGTGGTGGTAGTTGTCATTCAAATCCGCGGCAATTGTCAGCAAAGTGAAATACACCACTCCAATACTCCATGCCCTAAATTCCAAAATTCTACCTTAGCACTTTGCCCAACTTTGTTTTGATTGTTCATTTTTTTGGCGGTCTGTTTTTTGTCAATTGAAGAGAGAGAAAGAGAGAAAGAGAGAAAAAACTAAACAACAACAACAACAAAAAAATGGAAATGGAAGAAGAGAAGATAGGAATGGTGTTAGTTCGGGCTTCAGAATTGCGCTCCAAAATCGCCAATTGCATTCACAAAACAAAAACCCCAATTCAATCTCAGCTTGAAGGAGCTCAAATTAATGGAGATTCAACTAATTCTCCTTCTTCTGCAGAAACTGCTGATGAAGCAGATGAAGATTCAGAAGCCCTTTTGAACATTTGCTACGCTTTTGATTCGCTTGAGTCTCAGCTCTCTTCTTTGCAGGTAATTCTACATTTTCACCCTTAATTTTCATTTTTTGGGTGTTTTGTCTTTTGGGTTTTCTAGGGTTTGGTGATTTTGTTTATGGGTGGTTGTTATTTTTGAATAAAGTCTTGGTTTTTGTGTAAATTGTTTAGTTATTTGAAGAATTGTTGCAGGTTTTAGCATTAATTTTTCTAGGGTAAATGAATGTTTGGAGTTACTTAAAATTGGTGCTTTTGATTACTATTTCTTGAGTTTTTTAGGGTAAAGGAATGTTCATTTGTCCCACTTTATTGAATAAATGATATGCCTACTTTAATTAGTATAATTTGCTTCTGTTCTTTTCTTCCCAAATACAGTGTGTTCATGCTGATTTCAATTTCCTTTTTGCTGGTCACCTGAAGGGAAATTTCTAGTTCATATCAGTAAAAAGTTAAAACAGTCATTGCAATGAAGTGAAGTGGTTTAATAATTGGTGCCATAATTTGGTTTATAATCTTGAAGTTGAGCCTTTTTTCCAATAATCTTCCCTTGAATTGAAGTACCAAAACGTGGATGGAGTGGTCTTGTTTTTGTATGACTAGGTTACAAGTGTTGAAGCCCATAACCAAGAGTAAAATGTGCCGTGCAGCGGATTTGGAGAAAGTGGTTAACCCACCCTTATCCCATTTATTGGCTAGGGACTAGAAAGGCACCAAATGGGTCTTCTCTTTTGTCATTGGGGATGTAAGATAGTTAGGAAATGGGATGTCTCAGGACAATTGTTGGAGAATCTAGTTTATATTACTTTTAAACAGCATGAAACGTCCTTCCTGTGACTGGGCTGTGGAAGGAGGTTGGATTTCCATTGCATCACTTTGTTACTTCTTGAGAATCTAGTTTAATGGCTTGTAGGACGAAGTTTAAGGTAGAGTGTATAGTTGGGGAAAGTAAACAATGCAATATGAACTGGTTAATTTACTGATTTGTATGAAGATTGTACTATTAGAGTGCACGCATACGAGATGCTTGTTTTAGGACATGTATATAACATGCTGTTTGTATTATGATGTGGCTATAACACTTGGAAGTTTTGGGTCAGGCTTTACAACAACAGCAGCAATACGAAAAAGAAGCTGCCATTGCAGATATTGAGTACAACCGTAAGATGTTACTAAAGAAGCTCAGTGAGTATAATGGGGAACATTTGGATGTGATACAAGAGGCAGAAGCCTTTGCAAGTATGAAGGTGGAGCCCGACAATGAATTGTTACTTCCACCATATCAAACACACTCTCCCCATTCTCTGGTTTTAGACAAGAGCTACCTATCACGCGTTCCATATTCACGTAAGCTCACACAAAATGGTCTTAATGGAGACAATGAATCAAAGCAAAGTCAAACGCAAAGTAAACCGAACAAGTTATGGGGAGGGCTGAGATTTCTTGTTCATTCCACAGCCAAGACGATGCTTACCCTTGTCGGCGTAATATCTCTTCTTAGTTTGGCTGGTTTTGAACCTAAGCTTAAGAAGAAAGGTACTAATTTGAATGTCTTGTCCTTGTTCCAACAACCTGATGGTGCTAAAGATGGGGGACTTGTTGCACGCTGCCCTCCAGGGAAAGTGGCGGTGATGGAGGACGGTGAGTTCCGTTGCGTTGTGAAGGAGAGAGTTGAAATTCCATTTGATTGTGTTGCTGATAATCCTAATGTGAGTTATGGTTGTGGTTGAAATGCCCTGTTTTGTCGGTCTTTTTTGTATATCCTGCCTTTCATGACAAGTAAATTTCTTTTACTTTTAATATTCAAATGAGACAGATTAATGAATTGGTTTGCTTTCTCATGGGAAACCTTCCATATGGAGGAAAAAGATGAAGTCAAAAATCAGATAGAGATGCTCACCTCCATTAATAAGAGCTTTATGACTCCTCTCCCTTTTTTTCGACATTTTATGAGTAATAAAGGAGCATAAGCATGCCATTTGTGCTTGTGGTACATGAATTCCAGCCTATATTATGCTAATTGAGGCTTTCTCTAACCGACTTTGGCTAAGAAATAGGGCAAATGATGTAGACGGGATTTGATCCTAGAATCTTGGGTACCACCTCCTAAGACTTTAACCAACTAAGCTAGTTGACATCCACAGCTAAGAAAACTTTGTAATTATAGGAAATTATTATTGATATAAAATTGTTGTATTATATATCATGGGGGGTATAATATAATATTTTTGTGTATATTTTCATATTAACTAGAGTTTTGAGTTTTTGACATAAAAAAATCTCTAATCGCCACTTAAAATATCGTTGTCGAAAGTGCCCTAAGATTGCTCCTATTAATAAAGCTAAGCTTAATCAGGAAATTAGAGTTAGCTTGAAGCCTTGAACGCTAGTCCCAGTCCCCCCCACTATCAACTCGTTAATGGGCCCATAATGAGTGATGTACAGTTAAGTTGGGCCACTCGCATAGGCAAAATCAGAAAGGCCCAAGCTTCACCGAGCGTTACAGCAAATTTGAACTTAATACTGTACTTTACTGATATTGCTCGTTAAACTAGAGGATTAACGGCTCAAGAACAAATCAAGTATTTTTACTACTGAAGTAACCTCAAAATCTAGAATGCTACTGAAATTTGACAAAGCTACCGTACTCGTTGGACATTTCTATGAGCATATACAATGGAATTTTTGAGAGGGCTTTTCAACTAGTCATTCAAGGAGAGAGAAAATAGAGAGCTACTTCTTGCTAAAAAAACTGGGGATATTGGGTATATTGTGAGTGTATCTCTATGAAGACACTTTGAAAAGTGTTTCTTGGAAGAAATACCATTCGAGAGAAATGAGAAAATGATAAACGACTCTCCATAGCCTCAACCAATCAATTGGTGACATATGGCACAAAGGGATGGGTTTCATTAATTGATATGGGGACTATTACATATTGAAAAGTGAATTAAGAGCTCTTTAAAGAGCTTCATTATTGTTCAATGTTTTTTAGATAAAACTTTTGAGAGTAGCTTGGAAAGAGAGAATAGTGGAGAGTTCATTGAAGAGTCATTACCATTATACATGCTCTATGATGGTCATAATAAAGTTGACTATGAAAAACTAATGGATTAGATTGATTGTTGGCCTCACATTTTAAAACCTGAAATCATTTTGGACTACTAGATCATCTTTAGTTATGACCATGATAAAATTTTCAGTACTAATTAGCAAATTATAGCTAGCAGCATAGCACAACCAATTTGAGTTAGGTAATAAAAAAAAGGAAAATGAAACACATTTAATTAAAAAGTAGAAACATATTTAAAATGGCATTAAGTCTTTCATGGACCTGGTCCACTCTAATATGAGTGTGAACCAAAGCCATACATGTGTCATAGTGACTAATTTTTCTTCTTCTTCATATAATGGCCTTTTCCAACTTATAGTTACTCTTATAAACTACTACCTCCGTCCCAAAATATAGTTCTCATTCCCTTTTTTCACGGTAATTTATGCAAGTAGAATCTAAGAGGGATAGTAAAGATTTGTTTGTTAATTTAAATAAATGTTGTATGGGAAAAGATGATTTTAGGAGAGAGAATGGAGAATAATTGGTGAAATAGCATTAATTGTAATACTTGGGTTGAATAAACAAAGCACAAAACAAAATTCAAGAAGCAAATAAATGATGGGACATGGTTTTTCTAGACAAATTACGGAAACATGTGGAACTAAATATGGAAATGGGAACTATATTTTGGGACAGCCAAAATGAAAATGAGAACTATATTTTGGGACGGAGGGAGTATTTTCAAACATAGAGACACTTTTCATGTTATCATCATTTCTTACATTAATTTACCACATATGCTACTATTATATCCACACTAGATTTAGTATGGACCTGGTTTATATAAGGGTTTTCTTGAAAAGATGGAGGGAGTACAACAATGCACCATATAAGCATTCATGGGAGATGCTCAAATATATATAGGTTCTTTATTAGTACTCTCCATTCTAGTATTAGATAGATATTAACACCTTGGACTGGATAGGAAAGATGGAGCAACAACTTGCCATTTCCTATAATTCTTATTCTTCTTATTCTTACTCTTATGAAGCATATAGCAGCCAATTGGCCAATTGACCATGTTATAAGACAACATACTTGTCAAAGTTGAAAGTGCTTACAAGGTCAAAATGACATTATACATGATATATAACCACCTGAATCTTTTGCATAATCCAGGCATGCTTCTTTAAGCCCCTGGTTTTCCAAGCCGCCATTTTCCTCATATCAACAAAAACCCACCGAAAATCCACAGTATTTATTGATAAATTATAGAATTAATGACTTCTTAGATATTACCAATTTCAATTACTTGTAAAAAAAGAATATGAGTTTTCCCACTTGTTGGCTCTACCTATACCTGAAAGGTCGTCTATCTAATCCCCTATTTAAACTGATTGAATTTCTGTAACTTTATAATTAACAGTAATATTAATATCTCTTATTCGCTAAAATTCTCCATAAACCAACCATGAGTCTCGCAAATGTCAATTATCCAGCCTCAGATGGTAATTAAACTTAAACCATCTTTAATTAATTATGTTTATGTAATTATATCATGATGTTATGCTGATTAATTGGGCTTTTTTGTTAATGTGATTTTGTAATTAAGGTACAGTTATTTTTACGGAAGAGCAGGAAGCTCTTGTGGTTCAATCTTGGAATGTCATGAAAAAGAACTCAGCTGAATTGGGTCTCAACTTGTTCTTGAAGTAATTAAATTTCTAACATACTTAATTATCAATCAGCTTCATTATGCATTTAACATGCATCATTGGAATGTGTTAATTGAAATTATCTGTTCACATTGTTGTGGAATTATTGTTTGTATGCAGGATCTTTGAGATTGCACCAACAGCAAAGAAAATGTTCTCTTTTGTAAGGAACTCAGACGTTCCCTTGGAACAGAACACAAAGCTCAAAGCCCATGCTATGTCTGTTTTTATCATGGTTCGTACCCTCATCTTTTAATCAATCCACCCCGTAAATTGCGTTGTTTAACTGCATGTTATGCATGCATGCATGCATTATGTTGAACTCTGTAGTTCTTAAGAGATCATGCACGCTTCGTTAAAAGGTGGTAAAAAGATAATAGGTCATATTCGGATGATTGGTCGGTTCACTGCGGTTTCAGGTTGATTTAGATTTATATAATAGGTTGAGATTTATTTAAGTCTAATGTCAATTAACTTATTATCATAAATTGGCTGGTCAATTTTTTTTTTCTGATTCATATTGCGTTTGGTCTATGTTAATATGGGTCCAAATCGGGTCATATAATTTTGGTTAACATATAGGGGTTACCAGAATAATAAATGCTCGGTTTTGGACTCAGAATCACTTAACAATTGATGGCACTGCACCTAAATAAAACTATGCCATTTTCAACCAAAACAAAACTGCCAACATTGCAATGGAAACCTCCTTTGTCAGTTCCGAGTACAGAGGCGGAACCAGAAAAATATTTTAGAGGAGGCCAATAATAAAATTTGTATTTTTAGAGGGGGCCAAATATAAAAATTAAGCTATTTTATTTTTTAAAAAATACATTTTCAACCTTAATTTTTAGAAAAATTCAAAAGTTGGCCGGGACCGGACTACGGCTCCCGCCGGTCCCCGTGATGTTCCGCCCCTGTCCGAGTACATAAATGGGAACCAAGTTCCAGTCCTAAAATTTTGGACCCCGCTTGCATTACTAAATCAAGTATGCAATATTGGACTCGCTTAACCGGGTCCCAAATTGTATACTAACAGGATACTTGATTGCAATATTGCATTACTAAATCAAGTATGCAATATTTGATTGCAGGATGTTTGCTTTCATACAGAAATATTGCAATCATACTATTTGTAATATGCTTAATATTCTTGATATATGCATGAGTTGATGGCTTATTAATGTTCAAGCTCCAACATCATTGTTCTTTTTGTAAGCCACTTAGATATACTTATCCAGTTATCCTGTTAGTAAAGCATCACATCGTTAATTAATTAATATTTGACATTAATGTGAAAACGCGTTGTTATCAGTTCTCATGTTTGCTGCTTTTGCTCTCAGACTTGTAAATCAGCAGCTCAGCTTAGAAAAGCTGGCAAGGTTACTTTTGGTGAGTCTAGCTTGAAACATATGGGTTCTATCCACTTGAAATATGGAGTTGTAGATGAACATTTTGAGGTACTTAATTGACTTTTTTTTTTTTTCTTGTCCTTCATTCAAAATTATCCAAGATTTAAGGTGGTAAATTTATGAACATTTTGAATTTATAAGGTTTGTCAATTAATTTGTATAGGTGACACGATACGCGTTACTGGAAACGATCAAAGAGGCAGTTCCAGAGATGTGGTCGCCGGAGATGAAGAATGCTTGGGCGGAAGCTTTTAATCACCTGGTGGCTGCTATTAAGGATGAAATGAAATGTTTATCTCAAGCTTAAGTAGACCTTGAAGTATATGCTTTTGATAACATATATGGAAGGTTCATTTATGAAAAAATAATAAGCATCACAATCAGTTTGTTATATCTTTATTTAGATGTATATCTTGTTTAATACGATGTGGATGAGATCGGTTTGTACGTACATATTCAAATTATATGTTCTTTGTAACATATTGTTGTGACGACTTTCATATTGTTTTTATTGAATAACATCCCCTCTGATTGATCAGAATAATTATCACGTTGATTATGTAATTTAATATAGTAACGTACAACTTAATTTGGATTGATGTAGTATCTATGGTTATTGACTTATTGTGATTCAATATTATGTCATTTTTAATATGATACTTAATTATCTGACATAGACTTAATCTTATGATCTCTCATGAGTCATGACATTGAATTTTTAAACAAAAAATGTTGAAGTTAGGACATTATTTCTTAGGACAAAGTGATTATCAAAGAAAAGAATTTTCTGGAGTTATTCTCTCTCTACCCCAACCACAAAACCCTAGCCACAGAAATCCGCCGCAGCAGGCTCGCTGGTGGTCGTACGTCACCGGCGAGCCTGCTGCTTGTCTTCTTCGTGTTCATAGGTTAGTGGCGTCGTTGGCTTTCCCTTCGTCGCCGGTTTTTGTTCGCGTTTTGGGTCCTCTCCGTTCACAGGTCAGGTCGGTCGCCGCCGCGTGTAACTTCATGTCGCTGCCAGTTCAGGTCTCCCACCTTCCCCCTCTCCAGTCGCGTCAGTCAGGTCTCATTCCCCTTCCCCTGTTTTTCGTTTGTTGGGTTAGTGTCTGTTCTTTGTTTCCACTGCTGATGTTAGCGTTCATGTTAGGGGTTAGTGTTGTTATGATAGGTTTGTCGTGGATCTTGTTCCTGTTTTTCCCTGTTCCTTCGTCGGGCTTCCACTCCCCCTCCCCTGTTTTAGTTAGTCAGGCCTCCCCTCCCCTGTCCCCTCCTATGTTCGAATGGTTCAGTTGCGTCATCACCCCATCCCCTGTTCGAGGTTTTCGTCGAACTCCCCCTCCCCTGTTGTTGGTTAGTTTTTTTTGGGCATCCCTTTCCCTTACCCCCGGTTATTGGGCTTCCCTCTCCCCTTCCCCCCTAGCTAGGTTAATTATCAGTTTGGTGGTTCTACAAAATGTTTGCCAGTTGAATCAGGGATGGTGGTGTAAGGTTGTAGTAGTAGAATCAGTAGTTTCTTTGAAACGTTTGTTGAAGGAACGGGTACGTCGGATGGATGAGAAGTGTGAGTATGGTCGAGGCGATGTTCGTTTTTCATGGTTGGACTTTGTGTTTTCCGGTTTCATAAACCGGAGGTTTCTTCGAGAGCTCACCATGTTTAGCTCTCATTTTCGCTTGGCAATGATCTTACTGGTCTTTGCCTTGAAAAATTCAAATCTGCAGGCGGCACCCCAGTTTCATCTGGTGGATTTCAGCACGTCCCATTTCTCCTTTACGGAGAAACATGACATACTCTCGACAGAGAGTCATGAGTCACCTAGGAATGTGACTCTTCCACAGATCATGAGCCAAGAATCCCACACGTCAGAAGTTCGTTGGGATTGCTCATGCGGCGAGATGCAAATCTTGCCTTTGGTTCGTTGTCCGGATTGTGATCGACATTTGCTTCTCCTACCACATCCATCAGTCATTAGAGTTTTGACTCCATCAGCACATTTATCGACCAGTGGCGCGCTACTTAATAGGCGAATTTGTATCGGCTTTGTTTCTTTTTGTTTTTTTAGGGCATGTAATAGCTCATAAAGCTCCTTTAGGTTTATCTTTGTTTTCTGTGTGGTTGTATTAGCAATAGGTTGTATCCCCTTTTTTAATCAATGTACGTTTTCTCGATGTCAAAAAAAAAAAGACATTATTTCTTAGGAGTACATAAATGTTCAAAAGTAGACAAGTTAATTAATAGTACTACAAGTAAATTTTTTTTTTTTTACATAATTTACTGTGTAAGGTTTATAAAAAGCAGGGCCTCTTTTTTTAACAATATATCCTAATTGATCATTTGATTTGATGCAACATGATAGAATTACTATAATAAACAAACTATATCTTGATGTAAAAACATGACATGATCGACACATGACCAAGAGAAACAATATATTTAACAGTACGAGTGTACGACCAGCTTTTAGTAATGAGAGAGCTGATATTTGGAGAATTAATTTCATAATAATGTTCTTAAGACTCCATTTTTTTCACCTCCTAGTGACGTACAAATATTTTCTCATCTTCCAACAACTCATTAATTAGCATGTCAAATGGCTAAGTACGTAGCAAACTCTCGTCTGATCTGAGTGACCGCCTCATCACTCAAGAACACTTATGCTCTTCTTTCACATTTTTCGCATAGAAATGGGGTTTCAAAGGCTATCCCTTAGCTAATATTGGCACCTCAATTGCACATGTAATCAAAATCCATTCTTTGTGCACAATTCAACTTTTCTCATAGCGATGATGCTAAGCTGATGTGAAATAATCAACTATATGTACCTTATTCAATGTCTCACCTTACTCCCTATCTATTTCACTTTTCTTAATCGATAAATCAACTCAATTTCATCAAATGACACGAATCTAGTCTTTGAGTTTAGTAAGGTAAGGGTTTGTTCTGTTCAACTTATTTTAACTGAGATAAGATAAGATAAGATCAGATAAGATAAGATAAGATCATATAAGATAAGATAAGATAAAATAAAATAAGATGTTAGAAACACACAATAAACTATCTTATAAGATAAGATAAGATAAGATAAGATTTTATAAGATCTTATAAGTTAAGATAAGATAAGATAAGACAAAATAAGTTGAACAGAACGGAGAGTATGACAGAAAATACTACACAAGGGAGGAAGAAATTGTGCCACGTATGTAATATTTTAAATTGCTTAATATACTTCTTTTGAAGAAAAAGATGATATAGAAATACTTAATATTTAATAATATCGAATGGCACATATTTTTGTCATTAGGTTGCTATATAATAATCCAGAAATTAACTATTATAGTACTATATCTAGTGTCCGCCTCTTTCACCTATATTAGGTGAAATCTTGATAAGTTTTTTTAAGGGATAAAAAGTTCATATAAAAGAGCAATAAAGGGTTAATGTAACACCCCCAAATTTCTCTCTTTTTGGAAAACTTATTTTAATATAAAACTCCTTGAGAAACTTGAGAGTATTACAGCCACGTGATAACGTTAAAGGCTTTACTACTAACTACTAACTGAACTTGAAATTAATGCAGCGGAAATAACTTAAATAACTCCTCTTTATTAATATATATAAACTTTATTGTAAAACTATGACGACAATAATAAAAATAAAGAAAATAAAATAACAACTCATTCTAGTTATGATTCCTCACTAGCTCCCCCATATGAAGTATGCATCATATCAACCTGTAAATTCTGCTCGCTAAAATAGGGTCATCACAGGGACAAAGCCATAAAACAAAACAAATAAAAGCGTGTCAGTAAAAATACTGAGTACATGTATATGCGGAATGTTAAACAATTTATTTAATTTACGGTTTTTTCACCTGATACCCCCGAAGTTTTCAAAAAATTCACCTGGTACCCTCCATGTTTTCAAAATTCACCAGGTACCCCCGAGTTTTGTTGTAATACACTCAAATACCCTTAATGACTAACGGCGGTTAATGCCGTTAGTCATTAACCCCTAATCCTAACCTTAATTAACCCTAACCCTAACCTTAACCCTAACCTTAATTAATTTTGAAAACATGGAGGGTACCAGGTGAATTTTTTGAAAACTCGGGGGCCGGAAACTTGGTCAATTTGCAATATTTTGGGGTTAGTAACAATGCTCTTTCTTGGGTCATTCCTCAAGGTATAGGGAAGCTTCAAAACCTCAACTATCTAAATCTAGGGTATTAGGTGAAAAAACCGATTAATTTAACATTTGAAATATTTAATTTCGAAAAATCTTTTTGGATACTTGATAATACTTGTATAATATAAAGTATATAACCTTGATAAAAATATTTTTTCCTTGCCTAGGTACCTTTCCTAAAGTGTGCACACCCCCCAAGTTTAGTATTCCTTACTGAGTCTATTACGAGGGGTTACTACCTTATCCACATGACTTATACAAAAAGTACATGTGTAAATTATATAATGGCTATAGTTCTTGCTAAGATAACAAGCCGTTGCCTCTTTATAATTGTGATCATAAAAGATCATAAATCTAATAAAAATCCTTCGGAAATAATCCTCCTTTAAACAGAATAGTAATACTTATAAACTTAGCCATATAAAGGCATAATAAATAACTTGTTCATAAAATAATTTTGAAAACTCTTGATAATAAACATAAAACCATAATAAAGTTGGTTTTGCCAATCACGTTGCTCATGAGTATTCTCATGCTAGTGTATGATATTAAAGTATGAAACTTTAAACAAAGTATGTGATAACGTTTGTTAAAACAATCGTACGACTAATAACATCGTCTACGCCAAGATTACTTTCGAACACATTATAAAAACATAGATATTTGACTATGTTCAACTAAAAATCATGTTGTTCATATTAAACTAAAAAAATACGCACTTCAATCTATAATATTTTTCTAAAAACATCATACTACATTTACAAAAACAAGTATTAAAGATCTACACATACACGCACCTTAAAATTAAAAGACTACTAATGGAGAAATAGAAAGGGTAGGCTAAGGGGGAGAGAGAGTTTAAGCTTGAGAATAGAGATGTTAGTCTCAAATTTGGTGTGAAGAATATGAAGAGTGGAGGCCCATATTTATACTAGTTGGATAGGTAGAGTCATACTAGGACTCAAAAACTAAAAGATGAATTTAAGAGAAATAAACAAATCTAGCTAAGATCTAACAAATTTTTACGATCATCCAACTAAAATTCGGAAAAGATAAAATTATCCCATAAAACAATATTCTAGAAGGTTAAAGGAATTAAGAAGATAATGAAAATAAAGTAGTATACTTAGTCCTCAACTCCTCACTGCCGTGAGGTGCTGGAACGTAATTTTTTTTTTCTTTTTTTTTTTGTATTTTATAAACCTTTTGGATTTTTTTCTCTAAAACATTTTTAAATCTTGTTTTAAACAAAAAGCTTGGATTCAAAACTAGTCAACTTAACTAATATCCAATTTGGCTAGAACTTACTTTAAATACCCGTAATTTTTTATAAAAGCCTACTTTAAGAGCCTTTCTAATAAATAACAAGTCTTTTTGTAAACAAAACTTTTTAAAATTATAAATAATAACTTACATAAAATACGGAGTATTACAGTTAAAGCCTAAAACTAAGTTCAATAGGCTCATTGACAATCAAGGTTAGCCTAGTGGTTGTGAGTCCCTCCTTCCACCCCTGCGACTAGGGGTGTGCACCGGAATTGGACATGTTGGACCGAAATCTGGAAAAATTTTGGACCGGAATTAGACCTGTTGGACCGGAATCTTTATTTTTTTTAAAAAAAATTCTTTTTAATTTGGTTTTAAAATATCTATAAATTAGATACATCAAAATTTAATAATTTTAATAACAATATTCCTGAAAGTAATAAATAGTATGTTTTTAACTTTCTACCTTTTAAACTTTTTAAACATATAAATTTTTTTTTTATTAAAAAATCAGAAATTCTGGTCCATCGGTCCAGACCGAAAACCCAGAATCGGGATTTTCTGTGGACCAAGGACCGGACCGGACCGAAATGTCCGGTCCAGCCCAAATTGCGGTCCGGTCCAGATTTCGATCTGACCCTGGTCTTTGGACTGCTCTACCTGTGACATGGGGTTCGATTCTCACCTTTTGCAAGGAAGATCCCCAATTTCTCCCCCTTCTTGCAAGAAAATTTTCCTTACCAAAAAAAAAAAATGTTCAATAGGTTCATTACTATTTTCCCTTTGAAATGTGGTATGAGCAATGAGAATATATAAAAAGAGAACACAACAATAAAATGTCATTACCATGGAGATTAATACTTCCTCCAACTTTAACAGTTCAACCATTTATAATTTGCAAATTTGCTAAACATAAGCTTAAACATTAACTCTTATCGCGTATAAGTAAATTATTTATTGTAAAAAGTTGATATTTTGAACATATAATAGCTTCAAGTGATTGAGGTTGCCTCAAGTGGTTAGTTTTCCCATTTCTCTTGGCGAATTCTAGGGTTTAATTTCTATCCAAGCATGGTTTGGATAGGGGCTTTGTGCAAGACCATCCTAAATAACTATAAGAAATTACTTACCTATTTCCTTTCTTTTCTTACCTGGATCGAGAATTACAAGAATAGTTGGACAACAAACATCCATCTCATGGGTACTTTGGATACTTTTATCAACATAGAAAAGCAACATGACACAAGCACTTACCTCAAGGAGTCAATTAGGTCTAATTAAAAACAGTAAAGTTAGTTGGGTCTACTCTTCCCTGAAAGGTTATTTTGTCATCAATTACTAAGGTAGCAGGATTACTTTAAAACCAAGATCTAATCCCTCCTACATTTATACACCGGGAAAAAAAGACTTGTACGTGTCTTACCAAAGTCAGTTCTGATCCCATTGCCAAAAACTAGATTATTTTATCCCAAGTTTCTCCTATGGCTTTTATGAGCACCAAAACCCCTGCATCTCATGGTATTTTCAGTTTTCTTCATTATTTTCATTTATTACCTTAGTAATTCATTTTGGGTTATATTTCCTATATAATGGGTTATATTTTCTTTTTAACCATTTTATTGCAGCTACCTGCATTTCCAATGCAGTTACTCTACATGGTAACTTTTCATGTAAAAAAAGTTCCAACGTTGATGGTGGCTTCACTGAGCTGTCATGGGTTAAAAGGGAAGGATTTCAAATTCAGGGTTTATTTTGCAAAAACCCCAGATTTATCACTAGTAAGTTTATTTTCCCTCCAATTAAATTTTTTTGTCTTGTTTTTAATTTATGTAGCTGACTATCTTCTTTTTCATATAATTTGTAGTTGGCTATTTTATGTATCATTTAATTTATTAACATATTTTCACTTTTATTTGATGAGTACTTTAGGTGTCAGCAAGAGGAATGATAATGGTGGATTAATAGTAAAAGCATTTAGTGAAGAGCAGGAAGAACTGGTGGTTAAATCCTGGAATGCCATGAAAAAGAATGCTTCTGAATTGGGTCTTAAGTTCTTCTTAAGGTTAATTATATATAATTACAACGCTTAAATTTTTTGTTATCTTTATGTTTATGTGATAATAAGGTTTTAATAATTTGAAGATTTTTTTTGGATGTTCAGGGTTTTTGAGATTGCACCCGCAGCAAAGAAACTGTTCTCTTTCTTAAGAGATTCTTCTGATGATGTTCCTTTGGAAAAGAACCCAAAACTTAAAGCCCATGCTTTAACTGTTTTCTCCATGGTAATTACTAATTAGCAAATAATTATGAAAGTTCTTTGCCAAAATTGACATAAAAAATCTGAACTTTGGGTGTCTTCTCATATTAAAATCGAGCTTTGCCCAATTCCTCCCCGGAAGGAACATAAAATTATTTGTTCATGTCATGGCTAAACTTAAACCATGTTTTATAGAACATTCATACTTTTTTATACAACATTAATAGTTTTTGTATACAATATTTGTCATTTACGGTACAACAATACTGTTTCTGGAAAACAATATAAAATTTTATTTTTCTTTTTTCTTTTTTAGGCATTTCTCATTAAAATCCCCTCAAAAAAAAGCATTTTTCATTAAAATCTAAGTTTGTCAGGTGACTTATTACATGTTTTACTAGTTCACTTTTTCCTTACTTTTATTCTAGGTCCTAGATTCTCATTCTTCTCAATCATTTCCGCTCACCAGACTATCAAGCCAATTGGAGAATGACATGTGACTTTTTTTTAACTTGTGAAATCGGTCAACTTTAATAAGAATCAATACGGCAAGGTATCTTCAAAGTTTGGATTATTCATAGATTAATGAAACACGGGATTAATATAAAAAGTGACAAAATAGATTGAAGAGAACCTTTTCCCTTCAATCTATTTTGTCATGGTATCAAGAGCAAGTTAAGATCTTGGGTAAAAATTCGAATATATTGTTCCCCTGCCGGTGGAACCCACCGGCCGGATTTGTTAACAAAACCTCCATGAGAGCGTGAGAGGAGAGATTGAACCAAAAAAAAAACTTTTACAAGAGTTTGTGTAGTGAGATACATAACTAAACACAAAACCTATGCGAATTCGTATGATATGCAGGAAAAATCTGAATTTTTTGACAATCATTGTCGAGTTGGGACGGGGATTGTGTAAAAGATGACGATGTCATGATGATGACTATATTGGTCATGATGGAATAGGAGATGAATGTTACTCTGATTAGAAGGATGAATAACGTGATATGATGATATGGAAAATATTTTTTTTTATATTGTTCTATCTTTGTTATATATGTTCTAAGCAAGAAGTGCGATTATTGGAGATTTGCGTCCCTTTTTTTTTTTTTGTTGAAAACAAAAAAGACGTTAATTTTTATTGGAGATTTGACGGATTCGAAAAGAACGGCGTTTCTAAACTTCAGATATATTTATGATATCGATTTTGTATTTTTTTCCTGTTCTTCTATACCAAGTTAACCAAAATTGAATATATATTTATTACTGGCTGAAATAATCTTCCTTTTGAATTCCTTAATTCAGACCTGTGAATCTGCTGTCAATTTGAGGAAGGCAGGAAAGGTAACAGTGAAAGACTCCAACTTGAAGGATTTGGGAGTGAAGCACTTCAACTATGGGGTAGTTGATGAACATTTCGAGGTAAACAAAAATATTTGAATTTCTTTCTTGTGCTACTAGTACATTTTAATGTCACTCTATATGTTTCCTTGTTGAAAACTACTAACACTGTCCGAATTTTAGTTGTCATATTACTCGTTCAAATCAGACTCTCAATGTGACAATAAATTGCAGACCGATCTAATTGAACAATACGTTAATCATTGATTTGTACAGGTTGTCAGATTCGCCTTACTCGAAACCATAAAAGAAGCAGTTCCAGAAATGTGGTCAGCTGAGATGAAGGAAGCTTGGAAGGAAGCTTACGATCAGTTGGTTGCTGCCATCAAACAAGAAATGAAATCTCCAGAACAAGTTCTTCAGTGATCAAACTATAAAAATCTGATGTAAATAAGTAGACATAATAAATTTAGCATTTAGTGTTTACAATTATGGTACTTACATTAGTTTTAAACATGTTAGAACTTAGGAAGTTTGCTAGACTAGTTAAAAATGTATGATTGTTTTTAGCATTAGTCCAAATAAGCAAAGATCAGCTACTTTGGAAATGTTATCTAAGAGTACCTGTCACTCTTAATTGCATCAGATTGTCATATCATAGAATAGATTCAGTGAATTGAATAAGAGAAAAGAATTTGAGATCAAAATTTTCTATTTCTTTTACTATCTGTTGGATTTCATGACCCCCTCTTAGATTTGTGTAAATGTTTGGTACATCCAGCTATCTGAAATCTCAATGTATACATGCATTTATCAACCAGGGGTCCTTCTCTTATAATCCGTCATTGTCATGCCTCTCTGTTTCTTACTCCGGTGCACGTGTGCTTGCAGCAGGTAGGGGCTAAATCGTTTTGACTACTGGTGTATACGCGAACAAAAAAAAGTTAATGCAGACAAGTTTCGATCCCATATCTACAGTTTCAAACACCCTGCTATTGACCGCAATTGGCAAGGCCCGGCCAGGTTTAACCGAATAATAATGTGACACGCCAATGGTCCAACCGTAGCTGACCCACATTGGCGCACCCTGGTCCGGCCAAAAAAAAAAAGGGTCTACAGGAAAACTTGCTTTTCGTCTGCAAACTTATCTCTTGTTCACTAAGATTTTGTGGTTATATATTTCATACTGTATCAATGATCATAACAGCAAGAGCATAATGTTAATGAATTGGGCCCCAAATTAAATTGGTTATATTCAAAATCTTTAAAGCATGAATAGATCAATAATCTATTAACATCATATCTCTGTATTTATATGTATGCAAATAATCCAGCTCATAGTGTTAATAATTGAACAAAAAAGTTACAAACAAGGAAATAGAAGAGATGAAGGGTTGTTGCAACTCTTTCTTTCTCTTTTCCCAGTCACTGGATCTCCAAATTTTGGACTTTTGCATAAAATTAGACCTATAACAACAACTGATAGTTGCTTCCCATAACATGCCACTTAACTTTTATACATATATGAGCCATTAAAATGATTAACTGTTGGCCAATTGGCCATATTACATTTCCTTTTTTGACACCAAATTATACAATATGGCATCTATTTGGGGACATTAGCTTTGCTTTTGGTCCCATCACTTGCAAGTTACAAGCAAAACAAGTGAACAACCCCCACCCAAAAAAATAAAATGGTTGCATACAATTTTACATCTTTCTTATTTTATTTTGGGTTACATCAAAGGGATGATCTTTCTTAGAAACCGATTCTCCGGCTACCTCGTCGTGCTTGAGGGTAAATCGCGGTAATGGCATCAAGACCGGTTAGAACACGACACGAGCTACGAGCTTGTGCAACTATTTTAGCAACATTGGAGTGACTTCTTTTGATGTTGGGAAACCCAAGTGCTATACTAGCCTTAATAGCTAACCCACATAAGTCATGCAAGGAAAACACTTTATTAGCCTCAGAAAGTGGCAAAAGAAAGTATATCTGACCGAGCTCAAGTTCTTCATCATCTAGAATTGGAGGAACAATTGAATCAACATACATTGATTCCGAACTTGCAAGAAAATAATCCGAGTGTTGAGAGAGCATTTGGCGCGCTTTGATCGTTTGGTTGAACTCTTCTAATCTTCCATCAGCATGAATGATCATAATTGTAGGTCTCCAAGAGATGTTGCCATTTCTTTTGGCCATTTGAGAGCTACAAATGCCCATTTTAGAGAACAAGAAGAGAGCAAAAAAAAAGGAGAGAACAGTGAGAAATTTGAGAAGTTGATGAAATTGTAGGACAACATGAATAAAAAGGAGCACAAATAATTTGGGATTTATAGAAGTTTTAGGTCCATGGTAGACCCACCTTTGTAAGGACAAAACAAAAGGATTTTCTTAGAAAGGGCAAGGGCACTAAAAAAGGAGAAAAATGTTCAAAAACTATTATTTCAAAAGCTTTGCTACTAGTTAGTAGTCCTCGCATCATATAGTTGAAAATTATATGGTTCACACAACTTTTTCTTCTAACAAACAAAACAATGTAGCAAAAAAATACAACAGCTTTCGGTTGATATAAAACCAGCTTGCAGCGACCGTAAATGGTAATCTAGCGTGGAATATGTCAATGGACTTGGTTAGACATAAGACATGATAGTGGAAAAGTCAAACAGTAAAAAAAAAGTAGTACTATTGCAAGTTAAAAATTAAATTATTTTGGTAAAAAGTTTGGCGTTAAACTCAATCTGCATGAGTTTCATCTTATAGAGATAGTTACATACTTACATCTATTTCAATTTTATTGGTTACACGTGATATTTTACTCGTTCTGTCGCTCACAATTGAGTTTTTCCAACTAGAAACTCATCGATTATAAGAAGATAATAAAAATGATAAAAAAAGGATATTGCTGTTGTTTTTTTTAATAACTTTTATCATACACTTGTATGTACCGTGAATATGGTAAAATTAAGGATATTTGCTCTCCAAATTAGCAATATAAGTAGAAGGGGAAAAGCTTGAGATGAACAAATGAGCAAAAATAGTCTTAGGTGCATAGTAATTAGTAATCCAAACTATTTTTTTTCACTTGCAACATTTTTAGTTTATGAAAGTTCTAAAACACATGCAATATTACCTCATTGGCTTTTCTCCATCACTCTTTCTCTTCATTTTATGGAATTTATCTCATCTTCTCACTTGAGTTTCTACAGTTTTCATGTACAGGTAATATAGCACCTCAAATTCGGTTCAAGATTACAAGTAGAATCCAAGTATCCTGACCCCTCCATTTCATGACAACTATTGACAAAACGGCGTTTTTTTTACCGTACGCAACTAAATCCACAGAGCTGGTCAACAAAATTAGAATCCATATAGTAAGAGAATCTCTCGTGTTTGGATCCTCATGGTAGAGTTTGAGCAATATCAACCATTGAATAAAAAATCAATGGCTCATATATTATCTTTTCAAAATCCTCTCTTTTTTTCTCATCAAAATCCACCCCCTAGTATTTCCCTTCCACCAATATGAGCCCTTGATTTTAAAATATATGGTTCAGATACAACTCTACCTTGTAGAGTTTTATTAAAACTCTAGAGGATCCGGACTCGAATTTCTCACACTCACACCTCATAACTTGATTGAATATTTAATTTACAAAGCAAATTAGCAAATGCATTTATTTTATTTTTATGTCACGCCATTTTATTAAGCCTAATCATATTAAGCTTTACAATCTCTGAACTTATTATTAGGCTTTGATTGACTTTCCTTGTTAAGGTGTTAACATGTGAGCTTGACCCACATTGAACAAAGAGAAAGAGGATGACTAACATATAAGTTTAATGGGCTACTCCTTTTATTACCAATTAGTTTTACGATGGAACTTTATCTGAGCTTATGTGTGGTCATTCTCTCCTCTGGTGTGGGCTTATGGGTGCAGAATCAAGAGATTACTACCTTTGTTTCTAAATAAGTGTAACATTTGTTATTTTAATGGTTTTTATCACACGTCTTTTTACTATTAACTAGTTTTTGGGCCCAGGCTATGCCCCGGGTACTTATATATTTCATTTATTAGTATTTTGCATTGAAATTATAACACCAAATATTACTTGGTTTAGTGGTTAAGACATTAGTACACAAGCTTGAGGTCATGGGATCAAATCTTATACCATGCATAATCTATTTTTTTTTTATTGTATGTGGAGTACATGAAGTTAAAACTCTAAGGGATAGCGCCATGTGGCACAGTTCGTTGTTGAGGAACACCTTTTAATATATTAGTATAGATAGTCTAAATTATGTACTATTTAAAATTCTAAAAAGTTAGTATTTACAAGCTATAAATTGATAAACCAAAAATATCTTTTGACCACTAAAAATGTAAAATGTTTATGTAAGAATTAAGGCTCCGTTTGGTAGGGTGTAAAACATTTCCTGAAAAAATATTTTAATCTATTTTCAATTTTACATTGTTTGGTTTGCAAATGAGTGTAAAACCATTTTCCCTAGGAGTAAAATTGCTCTCCCAATAATGGAAAACCATTTGAAAACTATTTTCCTTCATTTTCCTTGTCTCTTTTGCACACTCCTCTGACTACCTCCGTACTTTCCCTTTTATTTTCCTATTATTTTATTATTTTTCTTACATGGAACCAAACAACGAAAAACTAAGTTTGGAATTGTATTTTCCATTGTAAATTGTTTTCCATAAAAATCATTTTACACTGAAAATGTTTTACACCCAACCAAACGGAGTCTAAATGTCTGAAAAAACGCGTGTTCTAGAATCTTGAATTAAAATGTTTTCAACTCAAATATTAGTACTCGCCATTTAAGATGGGTGATTGCAAACAATCTAATCAACCTGCTAATTCTAGTACGAATTGAAGTAATTGCAATAGGAAATTAAGTTTATTGATGTACAATTACAAACGAGTCAAAAATCAAAGAGGTTACTTCAAGCTAAAGTCATCATCAAAGAGAACCCAAAGGTCGTGGCTCATGATCAAGGACCTAGCTGCCAACAGCTATATGTAAGAAAAGATTGTCTGTGATTAAGCACATCCTAAGGAGAATTAGTCCTCTGAATTTGTAATTAAGCTCAATTGAAGCAAACCAGAAAAGCCCATGTCCTGTAATTAGTTAGATGAGGCAAAGTTGGCAAATTTAATTAGACACATATATGTAGACCAGCAACAGTACAGTGCTACCTGCTTTTTGGAACTAATTAAATAGAATCTGGATTCTGGAATATAATTAGCTATGGCAAGGATGATTATACCAAAACTTAGGCGGGGTTGACTATAGGAATATATAGATGCATATAGCGGAATTTCAGGAAACAATTTCCTAACATCTATCATAGGATCGCAAACATAATCAAACATATGAATCATTCAATAGGGATTAAATATCAAACCTTTGTAGCGTGATTTCCCTGTTGTATGCAAGCTTTGAAGATCCGAGAGCCCCAAGTGTTGCTCCTCTAACAGTGGCGGATCCAGAAATTGAGTCACGTGGGTTCGGAGTTATTCGAAACTATATATCTAGAGTTACAGTTTTTTTTTTAAAGGAAAACTTTCAACAGTTATACTTAGCGGAGCCTCCATTCTTTATTACATTACAAGAAAAATAACTATACATCTATGATATGAAATATGAAAAAATGAAATATTAGCAACTAGCACAAATGTGAAATATAAAATGACTAATTAAGAACGAAACAACATGACCACAATAATAAGATCTTTGCATTTTGGGTGATATTGAGTTCTGCCAAGAATTTTATTAAGAAGTGATGTATAAAAATTCTTCCATGTAAAAAATTAATATTTGCACTTTTAATTTATAAATGTACATATAAAATTTGTAAAAATATATAACATTAATCCTTCACATTTTAACACACTTCTCATTGCATATCATATAAATAAAACATAAGACAAAGGGAGGGAAAAAAAGAAAAAGAATGACAAATGAAAATATAACATAAGACAAAGGGAGGGGAAAAAGAAAAAGAATGAAATGAAAATATAACATAAGACACAGGCATAACATAAGACACATGGAGGGAAAAAATAAAAAGAATGAAATGAAAATATAACATAAGACAAAGGGAGGTAAAAAAGAAAAAGAATGACAAATGAAATAAAACTTGCCGTGAGGAATCGAACCTGCGACCCAACACACAAATACTCACCTTGCACGCACACTTTACCACTGGGCCAAACTAGTATCTCTGTCGTAGCTACGCGTGTTTTTTATATATATACATTATTTAGTTTCTAGTCTCGTCTAGTTTTTCTCCCGGATCCGCGTGGGTTCAGTTGAACCCACGCTGGATCCGCCACTGTCCTCTAATCAGTCCACGAGCACCAGTTGAACACCAACGTTTGCTAGAACGGAAGAGAAGAAATCTCTTGCTTTTAGGTGGTATAGGCGCCGCCGAGCCGGTGACGGAGAATAGTTTAGGGTTTCACTTTCTCTCTCTTGTGAAAAGAAACTGATTAATGAATTGATCACCTAAACCCTAATATTATATCCTATATATAATAGAAGAGTCATAGGCTAGTTAGGAGAACTAATTCTCCTCATATTCCCCTTTTGACCGGCCCAACCCTAATCCTAAATGGATTTGGATTGCTTTGTCCAACTTGTGCTACAATGTGTGACCTCATAGGATTAATCTATTTTAGTTATAGGCCCAATCAATATTGTCCTATTAATCATATTTATTCTCTAGCAAGAAAATACGATTACTAAAATAATTAACTTTATTATCTTCATAATATAAATCCTATTTATATTTAGTAATTGCCGGAATGTCTAAGGACATACTCCTTCAATCTCCCACTTGTCCGAAGACAAGAGCGCAATGTTAAATTCCTTAAGTCACTTAATGCCAAATTTGATAACACCATGTTATTCTCAAATTTATGTTCCTTGATCGCCGAGTTTGAACTGCTCAAATAAGGATTAACTCTTTAATTCTATTCCGCATGGCCATGCAATTTTCCAGTTCTCGCTCATCAAGAGGCCCAGACACCATTCCTATTTAATAGGAGGACTTATCCACTCTTGTATGATCATAACTCCCACTCAATTCTTAACCCACCTGATCACTGCTTTTATAGCCTCCTTTTACGGCGCGACGTTTAACAGTGTCAAAGTTAAACTAATTATGTTGTGGTTATTAAGACATACTCATGTCGAAGGAATCCACTAAATATAGTAGTTTGATTCTACTTTTAGAATCTAATTAGGTCAAGTCTCAATGTATCAACTATACATCCATATAATCAATTACACATCTCTATGTCTCCATAGCCCATGAAACTACGCTATCAATTAATTATATACTAGCCTTTTAAATAAATCACTTATGTCCAATTTAGTGATTTAGACTAGGGACTTTAAATAAATTGTGATTTCAGTTCACTTTATAGGGTTTCATTATCAAAATGTTTTCGATAATCCTATTTGAAAACACAAATTATTTGGACATTTTATTTAATACTAAACCAAACAATTAAAGAAGAAAAGAATTTTTATTGATAAACATTCAAAGCATAATAAATGTTTTTACAATTGTAAACATGAAGTAAACAACCTAAAGCCATTCTCCCATATGTTTAAGCCCCATAGACCTAGTATGACACTCATGCTTAGGTTGAGCAAGCGGTTTAGTCAGAGGATCTGCTTCGTTATCCTCAGTATGAACCTTGCTTACTTTCACATCCTCTCTTTCAGCGATCTCTCGAATGAGATGGAATTTCCTGAGCACACGTTTAGACCTTTGATGCGATCTGGGTTCCTTAGACTGAGCAATGGCACCATTGTTGACACAATACAACTCAATGCCATTCTCAATGCTAGGAACTACACCAAGCTCACCAATGAACTTTTTGATCCAAACGGCTTCCTTTGTTGCATCACCGCTGCAATATACTCGGCCTACGTTGTAGAATCCGCGATGGTACTCTGCTTAGAGCTCTTCCAGCTCACAGCTCCTCCATTGAGATAAAATATGAAACCAGATTGAGATCGGAAATCATCTTTGTCACTCTGGAAGCTTGCATCGGTGTATCCAGTAACAACCAACTCACTATCTCCACCATAAACCAAAAAATTATCCTTAGTCCTTCGCAAGTACTTAAGGATGTTTTTCGCTGCAATCCAGTGCGCATATCCTGGATTTGACTGGTATCTGCTACATATACTCAAAGCATATGCAACATCCGGTCGAGTGCATAACATGGCATACATAATGGATCATACTGCAGAAGCATAGGGAACATTACTCATACGCTTGACCTCATCAGGACTCGAAGGACACTGAGTCTTTCCAAGTGCAATGCCATGTTGCATGGGAATGAAACCTCTTTTGGAGTTTTCCAGCTTGAACCTTGCAAGAACCTTATCAATATAAGTTTCCTGACTGAGCCCAATTAGCCATTTCGATCTATCTCTATAGATCTTTATTCCCAATATGTACTCTGCCTCTCCTAGGTCTTTCATAGAGAAACAATTTTAAGCCATTCCTTGACTGACTCAAGCATGGTTTTATCATTTCCTATGAGAAGTATGTCATCCACATACAAGACCAGAAACGTAATACTACTCCCACTTAATTTCTTGTATACACAAGATTCCTCTTCATTTCTGAGAAAGCCAAATTTCTTGACTGCCTCATCAAATCTGAGGTTCCAGCTCCTTGATGCTTGTTTTAGTCCATAAATGGACTTCTTAAGCTTGCATACCCTCCCTGGATTTTCTAGATCTTCAAAACCTTGAGGTTGTGTCATGTACACATCCTCTTTCAAGAACCCATTCAAGAAAGCGGTTTTGACATCCATCTGCCATATTTCATAGTCATGAAAGGTAGCAATCGCAAGGATTATCCTAATGGACTTCAGCATGGCTACTGGTGAGAAGGTTTCATCATAGTCAATACCATGAATTTGTTTGAAACCTTTCGCTACGAACCTTGCTTTGAAAACACTAATGTTTCCATCCTTGTCTATTTTCAACTTGAAAATCCATTTGCATCCAATGGGTTTTACCACATCAGGCAAATCAACCAAGTCTCATACTTGATTTTTAGACATGGAATCCATTTCAGATTTCACGGCCTCAAGCCATCTTTCGGAGTCTTGACTATCCAAAGCATCTTTGTAGCTAGTAGGCTCTTCTGATTCTAAAATCGTTATTTCAAAACTTTCTGTCAAAGGAAACCAATATATCTTTTTGACGGAATGATGGTCCTACTAGACCTACGTTGGGGAACAACAGAAGAAGTTTCTACCTCACTAGGTTGAGTGACTTCGTATGGAGTATCTCCAAGTGGGACGGTAGGAGGTACGTGAGTTGAATGCACCACCTCCTGAACATTTTCATGCCGGGCCGCCTCTGATGAGGTGTTAAACTCATCCATTTGTTGCTCATCTCGAACTTCTTCGAGATATACATTTCCCCCACTTGTTTTTCTGGAAATAAACTTCTTTTCCATAAAGACACCATTACGAGCAACAAACACTTCGTTTTCGCTTTGGTTGTAGAAATAGTATCCCTTAGTCTCTTTTGGGTAACCCACAAAAAGATATTTATCGGATTTGGGTGAAAGCTTATCAGAAAGTAAACGTTTTACATAAGCTTCACAACCCCATATCCTTAGAAAAGATAATTTTGGAACGTTTCCAGTCCACATTTCATATGGTGTCTTTTCCACTGCTTTGGATGGTGCTCTGTTAAGTGTGAATGCCGCTGTTTCAAGCGCAAATCCCCAGAATGAAATAGGAAGATCAGCAAGACTCATCATGGATCGAACCATATCAAGTAGAGTTTGATTCCTTCTTTCAGAAACGCCATTTAACTGTGGTGTTCCTGGTGGAGTCCATTTGTGAAAGTATTCCACAATCTTTCAAATGATCAACAAATTCTTGAGATAAATATTCACCACCACGATCGGGTCGTAATGCCTTAATTTTCTTCCCAAGTTGGTTTTATACTTCATTCTGGAATTCCTTAAAATTTTCAAAGGATTCCGACTTATGCCGCATGAGGTAAACATATCCAAATCTGCTCACATCATCGGTAAAAGTAATGAAGTAACTGTACCCTCCCCTAGCCAACGTACTCATAGGTCCACACACATCCGTATGTATGAGGGCTAAAAGGTCATTGGCCCTTTCACTTGAACCTGTGAAAGGAGACTTTGTCATTTTCCCCATCAAGCAAAACTCACAAGTATCAAATGATTCGAAATCAAATGATTTGAGAATTCCATCTTTATGAAGTTTCTCAATGCGCTTTGAGCTTATGTGGCCTAATCGACAATGCCATAGGTATGTAGGGTTTGAATCATTTGCTTTATGTTTCTTGCTGTCTATGTTATAGATGTGGGTTTCTAAGTCTAGCACATATAAACCATTTGATAACTTAGTGGAGACATAGAACATATCATTCAAATACGCAGAACAACAATTGTTCTTTATTGTAAATGAATAACCTTCGGAATCCAAAACAGGAATCGAAATAATGTTCTTTGTGATGGCAGGAACATAATAACAATTATTAAGTTCTAAAATTAATCCTGAAGGTAAAAGCAGACTATATACTCCCACCGCCAATGTAGCAACTCGTGCTCCATTGCCAACGCGAAGATCTACTTCTCCCTTTCCTAATGTTCTACTTCTTTTGAGGCCTTGCATATTACAAATAATGTGCGAACCACAAGCGGTATCAAATACCCAAGAAGCAGAAGTTGCTAAGTTAACTTCTATAACATACATATCTGAACTAGAAACTCCTTTCTTTTGATCCTTCGGATACTTGGGGCAACTACTTTTCCAATGACCAACCTTGTTACGGGTGTAACAATAGTGCTCATCAAAGACTTTTGGTTTTGGTGTAGTCTTTTGCTTTTCGAAGTTTCGAGACTTGGCAACTTGTTTGCTTTCGTCCTTCTTAATAGCAATCCCAATCCTATTGAGCGATTGCCCTTTACTAACCATAAGTACATCCTCATATTCTTTTCTAGGCTGGTTAGGGATGTTTCGCTCATTCTGAGTTAGTCTTTCATGCATCTCTTGCATCGTTGCTTCCTCCCATTGCATGTGAAAGTCGTTGAACTTATCAGTTCTGAGAACGATTCTCATTTCCCTTTCACTTGCAATGAAACGTTCAGCATTCAAGTTGTCCTTCGAAAGGACGGAGCGCAAATTACAAGTAGAATTGTTGGTGTTGATATTGTTGTTACTAGACATAATTACTACAACAAATAATAAAGCAAGATTCAATCAATGTTTATCAAGAAAGCAATAATTAAACAAATTTTAATTACTACTACCCTTTATTCAAAATGAAAGTCCCCCATGAATAAAGAAATAACTAAGATCCCCTCCCACTACAATCAAACAGACTTTGGCCCTGCCTTCAATTAATAGTAGTTGAGGTAAGTAAACACTTTACTATTTATAACTAATTATAATTCTTGGTAGACAGGTTAACAACTCCTTGTTTACTCCTATCTCTTAGCTTCAAAACCCAAAACTTTGTCTTTTGATGATTTTGTTGAGTTAAACCAAATATTAACATGTAAGTATCAAAAACCTACCCTACTATTCCCGGAACTATGAGCAACACCCTGCTTTGGCAGAACCTATTACTCATGATCTAAGGCTTTATAGGTGTTGTTTGGAAAAGCAATTAAAACTCAATATTACTTTTGGGGACCTAAGTTTACTATGTTGGTTAATTAAAAGTGAACACATGAATCAATTAACCACAAACAAACTTAGAAGCAAGCATTTTAACAAAGTAAATGCAAAAAATTAATAATAATTAAAAATGATCTAGTATGGCCCCTAAACTTAGGAAAATAACTAATCTTCATGAATTTTCCCTTGAATCTCCATGGATCACCATCCTTGAAACTCCTTGGATCCTCATGCTTGATTACATAATTTGAATTAAATAAATAACGAAAATTTAAAGTTACAAAAATACAAACGATTCACAGATCGTATTTAATTTACATTCAAATATAACGATTCGCATATCGTATTTACTATCCTAATTTGGGCCATACTAGTCATAACATGCAAAATGTAATATCATACATATTACATTAAACATACATGCATTTATAATATCAGAATAAAATAAACACAAATTATTTACTTATTAACAATTAATAAGCAAATAAAACTTTCCATAATAACTATAAAACTTAACAAATTTGAGCTAGAAATTATTTAGGAAACTTTATTATGTTAATTCAATTACTTATTTAAACATGACAATAATCATTATTATTCACAAATTTGCAAAATAGGAAACTTTTGGATTTATGCTCAACTTTGGAAAATCATATTTTCCTTAAACAATTTTTTTTATATAGTTGACAAATTAAGTGGTTGACCATTGACCAGCAGCACAAGGCTGCCAGCCAACAGCCATCACCACCGAAAACTTCATCGCTGCCATCTTCGAAACACACCAGTCATGAATCAGCACAGAAACAACACCAGGCGGCACAAGTCGACGGCATCGACCAACAGTCAAGACCACCGGCCAGCCGAAGTCACGCCTCGCACCTCCAGCCCGCCGCTTCGATAAGCCGGCAGGAGAAAACCACCAGCTCGCGTGCGCCAGCAGCCCTGCTGGTCGTTGTACACCAGCGAGCTTCACCCTTCGCCACCACATTCCACCGTCCTAAAACCTCTCGCCACCCTCCACCGTGGCTCCACCGGTGCTGGTGGGGCCACCCAGCCATGGTGGGCAAATTCTTTGAATTTTGTAACAATTTACAAAAAATTCAATTAATCTTTAACTAACAATTTAATCAAATATTTAGGATTTAATTAGGTTTTAATAATTCGAAAATTATGACAGAATTTTTTGAATCAATCAACAAATCTTCAACAAATTTTTAGGTTTGTTAATATTAGATTTGAATGAATAATCTCTATTAAACATTAAATCTAACAAGAATTCAAAAAATTAGGGCAAAATCAAATTATATCCAAAAAATTCAGAAAATTAACAATTTAATTCCGAAAAAATTGAAAATAATTTTTAGGGTGATCTACTGAATTATTACAACAAATAAAATCAAATATTTTAATTTTTATCCTTAAATTCTACTATAAATAATCAAATTTAACATAAAATTTAACCAAAATTCATAAATAATATGATAAAATTCGAAAATTAATGTGAAAAATAATCAAATTATTTTCAACCATCATATTATTCTAGATCTATGTGGGTGATTAATTTCGTCCGTAATAAAAAAAAATCCGGACCTTTATAAATTATTTTGAGCATAAATCGCGAATAAATCTATTATTTACAATTTCCAATCAATTAATATCAAATATCAATTATGCAAATTCAAGCCATAAATAAATCCTCCCTTAATTGAATAAAAATAATAAATTTGCATACAATAACATGATCATATGAATATTATGAATTAGGCAAAACTGATACCACTGTAGGAATATATAGATGCATATAGCGGAATTTCAGGAAACAATTTCCTAACATCTATCATAGGATCGAAAACATAATCAAACATATGAATCATTCAATAGGGATTAAATATCAAACCTTTGTAGCGTGATTTCCCTATTGTATGCAAGCTTTGAAGACCCGAGAGCCCCAATTGTTGATCCTCTAATCAGTCCACGAGCACCAGTTGAACACCAACGTTTGCTAAAATGGAAGAGAAGAAATCTCTTGCTTTTAGGTGGTATAGGCGCCGGTTAGGGAGAATAGTTTAGGGTTTCACTTTCTCTCTCTTGTGAAAATAAACTGATTAATGAATTGATCACCTAAACCCTAATATTATATCCTATATATAATAGAAGAGTCATAGGCTAGTTAGGAGAACTAATTCTCCTCCTATTCCCCTTTGGACCGGCCCAACCCTAATCATAAATGGATTTGGATTGCTTTGTCCAACTTGTGCTACAATGTGTGACCTCATAGGATTAATCTATTTTAGTTATAGGCCCAATCAATATAGTCCTATTAATCATATTTATTCTCTAGCAAGAAAATACGATTACTAAAATAATTAACTTTATTATCTTCATAATATAAATCTTATTTATATTTAGTAATTGTCATAATGTCTAAGGACATACTCCTTCATTTACATGTAATTTTAACGTAGTAAAGCACTTTTTCTTACTAATCATGAAAAAAAGAACTAACATTTTCGTGAAGTACCCTGATCTTTGAAATTTGTATACCAAGAACCTTTAGTAAATTAATTTAAATTGAAAGGACCACGGTATATCTTTTTTATCATAGGTTGAATCGATCATTAGAAGAAGAATTAGGCCAAAAATTAGGATACATTTTGAAAAAAATCAAACTTCTATTGAAGAGAAGCAAATGAAAGAATTCTCTTAGAATCGAGAGAAGTTTAAATTAATTAAAATCGAAAGGTCAACCTGAACTAATAAGCAATCATGAGGCTGTAGGCTGTAGCTATAGTTATAGTGCTAGCTAATTCTACCTCCTTGTGTCTTTCATAATATATATATTTTTGGTGCAAACCTCTTTCACAATATAATAGCCACCATACAAGTTACAACTCATCTAGAGACTAAATCCCATACTCTTCGTTTTTTCTTTCCATTTTGCCCCATTAATTCTTTTTGGAAATCGTGATCGATAAGTCAATTTGTGGCCCTTAGAACCTAACATGAGGATAAGATATCAAAGTGGACAATGAATAATTTGCCTCGTAATTCCCAGGATAATTAAATCATAGCCCAGCATTGTCGATGGAGTTAATATTAGAAATAAATCAATAATAGGATACGTCTTTGTTTTCATGGGAGCTGGTGTTTATCAAATTAAAATTCACGAGTTTTGAGTGTTGGAGCTATCAATACCCTACAAAAAATATGTAGTTCACTAGTTTTGCACCACATATATTATCATCATTTATACTCCCTCCGTCCCATAATATAGTTCCCATTTTCATTTTGGGAGTCAAACTTTAAAATCTTTGACCAAATATTCTCATTAATGTATACAAAAAAACATACTTATGTGGGGTCTTGTTAGATTCGTCTCAATGTCTACATTTATATTATCAACTTTTTATATTTTTTACTAATACAAAATAGAAGATATTGTAGGTCAAAGGTACGTCTTGGAGACCGTGCAAAAAGAAATGTGAACTATATTATGGGACGGAGAGAGTACTATATAGATGTGTATTTTTTTTGGTGCTAACTATATGGATGTATGAAAAAGTAGTAGTATATGTGCAATTGTGCATAAAAACAAATAATAGTCATTTAGTTAGAAATATGAAATATCACTTCAAAGGAAATTGTATTGCACAGTTCCCTAGAAATGCAATAATGCACTACAAGAAAATGTCTCATTAATGATGAGATCTCCTGCCGTTAATATGTATTTTCTCGTCGCAAAATACCTTTCATATGAGTTCATATTCTGATGTTATTTAGTCTAAATTAGAATGCATTTTTATATAAAATAGAGAATTTTCATGGACTATTCATTGTTTGTCGATGAATTTATGCCTTAAACTGGACATTTATGAAAGGTAACAAGGATCAAGACAATCAGAATAAACTTTCAAATGACATATCATGAGGCTAAAATAGATATGAATCAAAGAGACAAAGAAGATACAAATTGCTTATCAGAATTGTTCGATACTGATAGAATATGAAATATACTAGGATTATAATTTGTATTTACACTTCTACTTTAGTTAGGTTTCCTAATATTGTTAGGTTCCTCTTTATTGTAACCTATATATATATAATCAATGGAATACACTCCAATCAAGGGAGTTTTGCCCAAATCCAACAGATACGGATACCTTCGCACTATGTTACTCTTATATTTTTATGTGGATATGATATTGATGCAATGTCAATCGAGTTAGAAAGTAGACTTTGAAAGCCTTACGTTGAGATATTATGCGGCTTTAATCGAGCTCTGACTCAAAAGTTGTAGTTGTACCTCACATGTATGTAGGATTGCATGTTTGTGCATATTTGCTTCTTCAGACTAATTTACCTATAAAACATCTGCACGCTCGTGTCCATGCACAACGGTGTTGAGCCATGTTCTCATATTTTGTTTCTAAGTTAGGCTAGTTAGCTTATGCAATAGTAAGCTTATTGATATATGACTTACTTTAAACCTATTTTCAACTATGTCACTATTATTAGTAATATTTAATCCTTAGAGTATGTTTTTTATAGAAAGGTTAGAGAAAAAATATTGCTAACCTTTAGGAGATTCTATGCTTTATATTTATAACTTGCATTTTTTTCTAAAACATTAGGTGAGATTGCATATTAGAGAAGCTATTAATTATTCGAGAGAGATTATTGGTATTAGAATAGGGTCCATCTATCTTGTTCAATGATTTGTGTGGGTTAATTTGGTAAAAGAGACTATGTGTTGATCTGAGACTTGAAAGGATATTTAATTAACCTTAAATATATTTAATTATTAAGTTTAATAATCATTGTTTGATCATGTTTCTTATTTTAAAAAGCAATTTTTATAAGTTCATATATATATTCGATATTGTATTAACTTAATTAGTTAACATTCATTATTCATAGCAATAATAGTCCAATATCTACACCTACAATGTGTATTCATATTGTTGCCAACTCTATCATCGTGCAATTGTGGAATAAAAATTTGCATAACATCCAACGTTTTGTAATTATTGTCAGCCAAACACTAACACTTAGCTTGCATACAATAATACTGTTGGACTTCCTTTACATTTATGATAGCAAACCTCAATCCATGAAATTCACACGCACACGTCTTAGAAATTTAAGTGTAGTAAGACAGAGGAGTATGGCCTAGTGGTGCTACCTAGACATCAAGGAGCCAATGACCCCAGCAATAAGAGTTGTGGGATCACCAAGAACAGCTGAAATAACAAACTGCAATGTCATTCCAGCCATCTCACAGCATTTTTTAACCTTAGATCCTTTGCTCTTGCTATTAGTATACCTATGACTATGGGTTTGTAGCAGGGCCCCCTTCAGGCCTGGAACTTCAGGCATCCTCGTCCGACCACGCGTGCTCGTACTATGACTAAGGCCGCGTCCATAGTACAAGTCTTGCCAGCTCTCAATCAGCATATCTTTCACACAAGCAACATGTAGATTGTACTTTTTATCTGATGATCTGTAGCTCCAACTTCGCCCTTTTCTCCCGCATCTATCACATGATGCGCTAACCTTCATCCATATACCAAATTTAATTAGTTGATAGATTTAATTAGTTGATAGATCGAATTGTACCATTTGCTAGTCTTCAGAAAACAAACAAGTACACAAACTAAAGCCTTCAATACAAAATTCCTACTTATTCATTATGTGATACATCTCCAATTTAAATCATACGTTTGCTTATACATATGTGGTCATCACATTCCCCAATATATCAAACATGCATCAAATTAGAGTGTGCTCTTCTCGCGCCTTAAAGAAAATAAGTTATTCCATTATACGTTTCAGTAAGTTACAATATAAGTTTTCATAAGGTTCTATAAGTTATAGACAGTTCAATTCAAATGAATGAATGCAACCTTAACCTACATGAAAATTTTCCTTAAGCTGAACTTTGAGGCTAATGCTAAATTAAATTGCTTGCTGTAGAATTTGTGTTATGATATCCATTCAGTGCTAACATGGAATTTGGCATGAGAGGAGACAGACATCATAATCTATCACATCCTAATCCAGATAAGAAACAGGATAGTTCACTGAAGAATCTTTGATTAGTAAGACTTATCCTATGTAATGTCCTATGTATTTCATGTGAATAGTTTGATAACAACCTTTCTAAACATGACAGTTTGCCAACTACTAGGAAACTAAGCTCTAACATAAATATGCTATAATAGGAGCTCATGATAATGACAAGTAACACTGACCTTCCTATATAGATACAGCTTGATATCGCCATCATCTAACGTGGTAGGAAGCTTGGCACAACAGGGGTGGAGATCAAAACCACAAGAATTGCAGTGATATGAAAAGCCTGAAATACCCCTTTCGCAAGCATTGCAATAGCGAGGCACATTCCCAGGTGGTTTCGACACGAAGACAAACGAGCATTTTGGGTAGAAGGGGTGGTATATTACAGGGGTTGGAATGGCACAATGCCTATGAAGATCATAGTCACATAAGTTGCACTTGTAGCAAGATCCTATACCTATCTCCTTGCACCCATCACACTTAAAGGGTACTTCTGCGAGCTCAATTTTAAGATTGTGTTGTGGGTGACTGTAATGAGATATCTCATTGTATTTCATGTTTCAAGTTAGCATCTCACATCTTAGAATTCTTAGCATATATGAAGTATATATAGTAAACTTAGATATTATGTCTGAAATAATTGGATGACTTGTAATATTGGTATAATTTGTTAGCTTATGACTGAAGCTCATTGGTATCTGAACTTGTGGAATTCCATGGTGATGTGTGAATGTGCATAGGAATCTCCAAGGCTAGAGGATCAGAGAGGAAAAACAGAGAGCATAATGTTGCTTATTCAAGTCCACATAAGAATATGATCTTCCACTTTATGTAATTTTCTTTTTTTCCTCCTTTTGACATTGAGCTCTTGATTCCAATTATATGGTATTGGTGTAGAGAACAGTATAATAATGAAATGGTCAAAATGGAAGTAACAAAGCTTTCATCTATTGTGATAAAAATTACTCATGTGTTGCTTATAGGGGCGGTCGAGCCGAGCCCGAAGTCTTGTTAGCTCGGCTCGTGTTGATTTAAGTTTATTTGAACTCGAGCCGAGCTCGAAACTAGTGACCGAGCCGAGCTTTTGACCAAGCGTTGACCGAGCCTTTATCGAGCTGTTCACGAATCACTTTGACCTATTAGTTTACCCCTCTTCTTTATATTTCTTTTTTAATAACTATGTTTTTTGAGTTTATTCTTTGACAATAAAACAATTAGCTTTTTATTATGTAATATATAGAATAAATATATTTGTATATATACATAATTCATTATTTCCATATGTAAAAATGTAATCGAGACTGTTTTACGAGGCTTTTCGAGCCGAGCTTGTCAACTCAACTCGGCTCGTTAACGTCTCGAGCCGAACTCGAACTCAAGCCGGGCACAACGAGCCGAGCTTTGACCGAATTTTAACCGTGCGAGCTCAAACTGTTCACGAACATGTCAGGGCCATTATCACCCCTAGTTTCTTATGTCATATTTCAAGTTTTAATTCATCCAAACATTAGCCAATTTTGTAAAATCACCAAAAAAAAACAACCATTGATTTTACTAAACACAAACAATTAATGTTTCCGCCTATAAATTGACTAATAACGAACTCCAGAAAAAAAGTAGCTAATGTTATCAGTTAGTCAAATAAGATATTAAACCTGTTAATAACCAAGATGCAACATATGAATAATATGATTGTCAAACAAAGCACGGAACAAGCAAAAAGTTTAACAATCTCATTTTGAAAAACATCGTAGAAAGTTTCATCTACTTAAGCTACACGGAATGCTAAGATCAAGTATATTTCAAGATGCCATTGTGTACAAAGAGATAAGGTCTAAGAACCCCGTTATTAAATCTATATATCATAGAATTAGTATTAAAGTTACATTTAGGCAATATATATTTAGTGAATAGTGATCCTAAGTGTTGGGAAATGGATAACAGATAAAGCTTGATATGAAGAATAAATTCTCATGATACATATTCACAAAGTGCCTAACATCTCCATAATTCTCTAGTCTTTTTTTTATCAATTGATAACTAAGCATATGAGATGCTAACATATGCTTTGCTAATAATGGAGCACACAGCATCCCTGCAGTAAAGTTAAATAATTATCTAGATTAGTGAGGCGGATATGAGAATATTACAAATAGAATTGATGCCTACTTTAATCATCTTAGTCCTCTCAACACATAATCACTTCATATATATACTTAAGGTAGAAGTTAAATTAGATGTTCACTTTCTAGAAGCATAATATTGTCTATTGGTTCAAATCATGCCACATAGTATATGATATATGTTCATTTTGAAAGATAACCAAAAACCAATAAAGATGTAGTAGGCAAGATGATAATAATTTAAAGGGGAGAGAAAGCTAGAGCCTGTGTTTGATGCCATGAAACATTTGCAAATTGCAATATCTATCCAAAGGGAAAATTCCAAGGATGATGCGAGAGTAGTCCATGACATGATGGAGTTTCTTATGCACATTATTCGTTCCACTTTTATGTTCTAGTGGTCTAAATAGATTAAATGAAATAAAGGACTTTACACCATCTCGAAATCTCCTTATAATTGGTTATAATAGATCAACTAGTGTGTGGCCCGGGCGATGCCCCGGCTCCATACATTGAGTACTTTATTTTTTATTTGCATTTGAGAAAGTTCAAAACTCTGTTTTTTTTTTTGTTTTTTTCATTAATTTTTCATATTTAAATGAGGGATTTACATATTAATATGGAGACATATCTCACAACTCATTGTAGTTAAGATGGTAATGATTGAGATTTTCAACTTAGGAGGTCTAGTATTCGAATTAATCCTCCTCCATGCATTTTGATTGTTAGTTGAATAGATAATAACATAATGTAAGAAAAAAGGGAGGGGTGACACGTGGCACATAGACTTTCTTAGGAACGCTTTTTAATATATTAGTATAGATGTAACCTATTATTTTAAAAATGGAAGGAATATTAATTATCTCTGAAACACACCAATTATCGGATAGCCATCTTATATTATTTGTTTTTGTTACTATTAACAAGTAAAGCCTGGCAAGCCACCACCTTGATGATAGAGAAGTTAAAATGAAAGTGTAATGTGTAACAAGAAGTGTCAAAAACTCTCCCAAAGTGGATGATGATGAATGAACTTTATTGCTACTCTCTAGACTGTTGAGAGGAATGTTCACATATGACCGATTGTTTTTCATGATCAACTTCAAATTAAATTAAACTTATGCTCCATATCATAGTATTGAACAATTCTAATACTGTAAATCTTGGTGTAAATAAGAAAACTAAGAAAGATTAAACACATTTACACATGTCATACATCACACTTCGTATGGACTACACTGGGAGAAGGAATGAAAGGTAATTCGTTAGATTTTTCAAACTTCATATCCGCTTCACCTATATTCAATTTGGATTTTCTAAACTAATTTAGATTCCAACTCTTTTTCATATTAAAATCAAATTTATTTCACTAGATCACGTCGAAGTTGATTTTAATTCGAAATGGATTATCACTTAAAAAAACAAATAAAAATGACTTTTAAAAAACAATTATACTACATATAATCTTAATCTTTACGTAAATGAGGTTGAGTAATAATCAAGTTCAAGTTTAGTCTTACATGAATCCCACCTCCTACCAAATTCAAATCATATTCTCTCTTACTACTCAGTCGAATTCAAATCAAATTTAGACTCAATTATAATCTCTAATCTGGAGTATAATACTCGACCAATACAATCTAAGGCCCTGTTCTTTTGGACGCAGTTTTATTCAGCTCAATTCAGTTCAGCTCGTTTCAGTTCTATTCAGCTCGTTTCAATTCAGTTCAGCTACTTTCCACTCACAATGTTACTTCAGTTCAAATCAACTTATTTCAGTTCAGTTCATACCAAAAGATGTAAATAATAGGGTCTAAAAGCCCAACAATAAACCCTCCAAAACTCCTATAACCACAAGTCCACAACGTTGAGTCCACCTCTAAACTTCCTTCACCTTCTAATTCACCAATGTCAACCCCAATCTTCAGGCGCGTATTCACCTCACGCGCCGCCACCACCACCCACTCACTCCCCTCCATTTCCACCTTATCCCACTCTCTCTCCTCTCCAACTTCCGACACCTCCGCCGTATCAACCACCGTATCAGTGCTAACCCACCACCGCTCAAAATCTCGTTGGTCTACTCTTCTCTCTCTCTTCCCTCATGGTTTCACCCCTCCCCAAATTTCCCAAATTATCCTCCAAATTCGCAATAATCCCCATCTTGCCCTCCGCTTCTTCCTCTTCACCACCCGCCATCATTCTCTCTCCTCTCTTCACTCTTACGCCACCATAATCCATATTTTAGCTCGTGCCCGCCTCAAATCTCGTGCTAAATCCCTAATTAAGTCCGCAATTAAGGAATTTGAGTTGATGGGTATTGATGATTTTGGAGGGTTTTCTGGTAAAAAGTGTAAACTTTTTAGGGCGTTGGTGGAAAATTACAGGGTATGTGATTCTGCACCCTTTGTGTTTGATTTGTTGATTAAATCACTTTTAGAGATGAATAAATTAGACCCATGTGTTGATATTCTTAAAATGTTGCAATCTCGTGGGATTTACCTTAATGTTAGTACTTATACTGAGTTGATTTCAACTGCTTTGAAAAATAAAGGGTGTTTCTTTGGATATGATTTATTTAGAGAGGTATATGGGTGTGATATTGATGATAGTATTGACGATGATGATAATAAGAGAAGAGAAGGTGTTGGTTGCAGATTAGTGCCCAATGTGCATACATTCAATGACTTGATGCTTTCGTTTCATCGAAACGGGGTGCTTGATATGGTGGAGGAGGTTTGGATTCAGATGATTAAGTTGAATTGTACACCAAACTCTTATAGTTATAGCATTTTGATGGCGGCGTATGTTGAGGAAGGTGATATGGAGAAAGCTGAAAAGGTGTGGGAAGAGTTGAGAGTGAAGGGGTTGAATCCTGAGGTTGTAGGTTATAATACATTGATTGGTGGTTATTGTAGAATAGGTGAGGTTGTGAAGGGAGAGGAGCTTTATAGAGAGATGGCATTTCGTGGCGTGGATGGTACTTGTGTTACTTATGAACATCTTATACATGGGTATTGTTTGGCTGGTGATGCTGATTCTGCAATGCTGTTGTATACTGATATGCGTAGGAAGGGGTTTAAACCGGATAGTGCAACTATTGATTCATTGGTTAGAGTGCTTTGTTGTAAGAGATCAGTCTCAGAAGCTTTAGAATTTTTCAGGGTTACCATGGAAAATGCTGATTTTGTTGCAAAAGAGTCGAGCTATGAGTTACTGATAAAGGGTCTGTGTGATGAAGGAAAGACAGAAGAAGCATTGAAGCTTCAGGCGCAAATGGCAGGGAAGGGGTTTAGACCTAATTCATATGTATATGATGCTTTCATTGATGGTTATATGAAGATAGGAAAGGTAGAGGTAGCAGAAAATCTGAGAAAGGAGATGTTGGTAATTTAGGCCTGATGTTGTGTACTCAGTCGAGAGTAGAGACTTCGACATTCAGTGACTGTTTGCTGCTATCATCTGTCGCGTAAAAGAACAATGAATCTATGCTGTTTAGCGATTAGAATTCATGACTCGCAATCCAATACTAATGGTGGGTAATCTTGATGACAATACAAAAATGTTAAAGTGATCGATCAAGGTTTTTCTTAATACTTCTGCAAGTCTAATTAGTGCAGTAGCAGCCTAGCAGGAGCATACTCCAACAGGCATACTGATAGTCTCTAATATCTTAAGAAAAAGGCTCAATGGAGAACTTGTTCTCCACCAGGCAACAAACAGGAGCAGGAACTGGTGTGGGATCCCGCCAACTGGAGTTACCCGCATACCCCTCTTCACAAGCAACAGCTCTGGCCGAACTCTTTGCTTAACCTGTAGTACTTTCGATAACTATGCAGAGTATCTACCCAGTACCTGGAATGTTGTACAATGTATTGATAATCAATCATAGAAGAAATTGAGTAGTTGACAGTAGCAGTGACATGCTCATCCTTTCTTATACAAAGTACATGCAGGTATGAGACTTGTTATAGTTTGCCACAAAACAATGATCTCAAACTGCTAGTTAATAGTTATATAAGTTGTATGTCCGAAGGAGTGTAGATTACTTTTTGGAAAAAAATTGATAACGGTAACTCCCTTTGTAGTTTCTTTCCTCTTGAGGGTGGATTCCCTCTGCAGTTAAAAGAAGGATCTTCCATTTCGTCCTGTAAAGCACAATTTTGTGCATTAAAAAGGAGTGGAACCTTATATAGCTAAATTTTTTCCGACAAGTCTAGTGGAAACTTTTCTTGGCTCTTAGGCCAAACTTTTTGGGGTTTATGACTCTCTTATCTCTTACATGACTTCTATTTAGCTAATTAAAATATGGCTATGTAGAGATTATCCATCAAACAATGTCCTTCTATACATTGGAGATGTAAACAGAGGATTCACTAACAATATTTCCTCTAATTTAGATGAAAGTCACTGTTTGACTTTAACATTGAATTTTGATCATTCATATAAATCATATATATGGTCATTTATTATTTGAAATTAACACTGACATAAAAGACTAGCAACGAAAAAGTTACACTCGGAAATAGAAATACTGAAATACGTAGGAGTGCCTATAGATATGAGCCGATATACCCAGCATAGCACAACATAAAACATGTAGATGGTGCAAAATTTGCTAATGAGACAATCAGAGCCTGCTGTCCTTCACTATTTTTCCATGGCATGAAATACAACCAATGAAGTACAATGGCAAATGGCAAATAGAAGCACTATCACATAGCATGAACCCAAAGAGGTAACACACGCTTGGCACAACCTGCTACATCTAATTAGAGATTAAGGATAAGTTTTATTAATCTAATTGTAAAAATAGTTGAAAAAAGGAGATAAAACACAGCTTAAAAAGCATACCTTGCTGGTTACAGTACATGAAAATATAAGTATTGATAGAATTACTTCAGCAAATATCCAGTGATATGATTCATGAACAAATCCTGTTCAATTACATGTTGACTACAAAAAAAACTCAAAGTTTTGCTGACAACTTGGGCAAGCTAATTAAATCAAATCTCCCTTTAGCATATCTCTCCTGGTATTACTGCAACACAAACAAAGATACAAGTATTAAGCTGCTGATAATGCTCTGTAAATACTTAAATACTTCAAGAAAGAATCTAACAAACATTTTTCAAAAGGAAAAATTGACACGGAGGGTCAAACTATGGGTCATTGTCTTTTATAGGTCCCAACTATTGATTATTCTCTCAAAGACCCAACTGACTTTAATTGAGCCTGAATAACTTATAACCAGTTGCAAAGGTTAAAAACCCCGTTGTGGGTCCCAAGTGTTTTTCCTTTTCTTTATTTGTTTTGTTAATTGCTGCAATTAGCTCAAATCACTTCAACAACAATCTCGGAAGGCAGGAAAGAAAAGAAAGCTGAGAAACTCAAAGTCAAGAAAGCAATCGAGAAAGGAAACATGGATGGAAAGCTTAGATGCAAACCATCGGAAAATCCCCTCTGGCCAAGTCCCATTATAAACAGACCCCAAAAAAAAAAAGTTCGACGAAAAATAAGAAGCCATCAGATTAGCATGTTGGCACATTAATCATTGCAACAACAACCCCAAATTAATTTGGGTGCGCAATAATTGTTGTTGCCACTCGTGCTCTTTTTACCTAATCATCATCGGCTATTACTATGAAATCAAAACTTCAAAAAACAAAGGATATCACTTTGCTAATCAAAATGCTTTAGAAGCTAAATCGAAAGGAAAGAAGATTAAATCTGATCAAAGTTTAACATAGAAAAAAGACACAACAAACCTTCTGGGGACTGAGATGACTAAAGATGGCCCAATATTGTTCTACTTTGTTAGGGAGGGCCCATAAGAGCAGCGAAAACCTCCCCCAAGGACAAATTTAATATGGAAGCCCAGGCTCAGTTTATGAAGAACTCCATGGCTAAGGCCTGGGAGTACTTTGATTTCGACTCCTGAAACCGAGGTTCATAGTTTGATACAGTAGGTGGCAGATGATTATGCTTTCGACTCCAGAATTTTGTACAGCCATGCTATGATGCATGGGTACGCCTCCCAGGCACCGTTTCCCGTACCGGGTACGGGTACGTCCTGGGTACGGTACGGATTCGCCTGGGATTCGTACCCAGAACGAATCCATAGGGCCGGGTACGTGGGCTGTTGTTGGGGACGGCAAAGTCGAAGTCGGGGACGGGCTGAGTACGTTTTTTAGAAGGAACCCACGTACCCAGCAAGTTTAATAAAATTACAGAGGCCCAAACCCAAATTCACATTCTAGTGTTTAATTTTCGAAATTCCCAAAATTCTCTCTCAACTCACCTCAACTGCGAAGTCCTTCCCCGCCTCGCCGGTCACCTGTCTTCTCGGCGTTGACCGATCTTCTCGCCGGTTCGAAGTTCAAACTTTCGAAGCAACTCAGCAGTCGCCCCTCGTTTCTTCTCCTTCGAAGCTCGAACTTATTCTCGATTCTAGGGTTTTCTTCTCAGCAACTCTCGAGTCTCGACTCGCCGGTTTTCTTCTCTCACCGGAGTCCGAAACGCTGGCTGAACTAGCCTAGGTGAGCAACTCTCGACTTTCGAATTCTAGGGTTTTGTTCTCCCTCTCCTCATTTCTTCAGTTTTCGCATGTAAAATGTTTGGGTTATTTTTGTTGTTTTCTTTTTCGTTTTTTCTGTTTTGTTTGTTTTCTTGGTGTTGTTAGTTACTTAATTATTTAGTTTACTTGAGTGTTGAAAGTTGAATTGTTTTGTACTCTCAATCTCTCTCTCCTCAATCTTCATCGCTCCTCCATCTTTCATGCATCAGGTGATAGGCACCAGGCACTAGGCAAGAGAGCACAAGGCACGTGAAAGACTACAGTGGAGTACAGGTGTACACCATCTTTCAAAAAAATAGATGTAGTGTCATTTAATATTTGTACAAAGACTAACTTAATGACTTTATTTTAGTACAGGTGTACGCCACCTTTTGTTTTTGTTGACTTTTCCAATTTCCATCATTCTTTAAATGTTTACCTAAACTAACCCCATATAGTCATATACTTATATTTACTTATATTCTAGGGAGATAGAAAACTTATTGTTATATTTTTACATGTATGTTGTTTAATATTTTTGTACAAAAATTAAATGGATATTATATCTATTAAAAATTTAAGGTAATATTATTTATCAAAAATATTATTTTTTATTATTTTTTTGCCGAATCCTAGCCGTACCCGTTTTTGGAAATTTTGATTTTGCCGTTTTCCGTCCCCGTACCCGTACCCGTATCCGTCCCCGTATCCGTATCGGTGCTACATAGCAGCCATGAGCAGAGAAAACGAGAGAACCAGATTAGAGGAGAGGAAAGGAGAGAAAAACGAAGATGGGAGGTGAGAAAATTGCATAGGAGAAAAGGAGAATTAAAGGGGATGGTTCATTTTCAAGTCATGTGTTGATTTAAAGAAGTCACATGACAAGTTGGTTATTCGCTAGGCCCAATTAAAGTCACTAGGAGCCGTAGTTGGGTCTTCCAGAGAATAATCAAGAGTTGAGACCTAAAAAAAAGATAATGGCCCATAATTAAGACCCCCAGTGACAATTTTAACTTTTCCAAATTAGGTGTTGGGAATTCGGAATAGGTAGTAATTACTAATTAGGGGCCCTAGGTTGTCATAAGGGTATCTCTATTGAAGGCATTTGCAAATTTTACCAACATATTGATTTAAATCAATAAGATCTATGGCTTGGCATTCAAGTTTCAACACATTCACAAATTCACAGTTCACTAACGTATAAAACAAACACAAAATGACAAAATGGGTATCTTCCTTCTCGGACAAAAAAATCAGCAACAGCCATCCAAAGGCCTGGATTGACCAGCTGTCTTTTTTAATTATTTAAAATTAATTGGCCACATATGGCAGAACCATAGGATGGGAGAAATAGGAGGATCCCAACCTCAAACATTTCGGCTGATAACTACAAGCTTCCTTAAAAGAAGCCACCACAATTCCCCCAACTTTGGGGTGATGAGAATCAAACCCCAAACCCTGATTAAGAGGTGGAGGCTCTATCCTTTAGTAACCAAAACTATACAAAGAACCATGATGTTTAGCTTGCCATAAGCTTATTTGTTTCCCTATCCTTTCTATTTGAGAGTAATAGAACAGAGCCCTGGAAAACAAGCACATTATCACACCTGAGTTTTGCTTGAAGTATAAACAGGGCCAAAAAGGTTCAGTTGCATCTCTTTCATGAAGTTCATACGGAATGCTTAACTGATGGAAACTAAGACAGCATAGTCAACATTGAGGCAAGGAAGCTCAGTTGACACCTCTAACGGTAAACAACCAAATTGCTTAGAAGAACCTTCATGACAATATACTAATATAACAGGGAACTTTTGCATCCTAGAGGATATGTTGAAGGTAGATTGCAATTCATGCAAAGCTCAAATAAATTAAGAAACTGCAACCCCTGAAAAGGGCTAGAATAATCCTCTCAAAAAGATAACATCAAACACCTAGATGATAGAACACAATAAATGACACTCTCAAACGCACGCATAGTGATAGGTTGCACAGATTCGGGTACGGGTTCAGATTCCGATT
Organism: Beta lomatogona; assembly: GCA_947646795.1. Taxonomy (NCBI): domain Eukaryota; kingdom Viridiplantae; phylum Streptophyta; class Magnoliopsida; order Caryophyllales; family Amaranthaceae; genus Beta; species Beta lomatogona. Next base: position 1,966,559 of record CANSNZ010001006.1, on the reverse strand, counting down.
CGGGTACGGGTACGGAAAAAGGGGAGATTTTCAAAATGTTAGGAATGGGTACAAGTAGCCATACAGGATACGTATCCTATTGGGTACGGATGTGAGTACGTGACCTAGAAGAAGTACCCATGCTACTGATCACACATGCCCGGAAAAATAAATCCGTAATTCAACTCGAAATCACTTTCAAAACTAATCCTAGTGGTATATACTTCATATCTTGTCTTGCAAGTTTAAGGCAATCACAGAAGATCCTTCGACCTTTATAGAAACAGCACGAACACAGCAAGATTCGATTACACTCACCCACAAAAAACAATTCTCCCCTGCAACTCTTACAAGAGAACTCTATTTAAAAGTACCCAAATGCTAATTCTAACTATAGCTCAATACCACCCATCAATACGTCGCCAAGATAACAATTTCAACAAAACAACATGTCAACACATCACCCTCTAATACCTCCAAATTCATATTTTAGTTAATTGATTAAGTCTTCACCCAAAAAAAAAAAATCCCCTTTTCTGATAACTTACTAAACCCTAGTTAATCAAAAAATAAATCCCCAACAAATTGCAGGTTCCGATTAAGTAAGATCTAAATAAAATAAAAGACGCAAAATGAGTGAAATAAAGAAGAGTAAGAAAATTACCTGAATTAAAGATCAAGGGTGAGCTCCTCATGCTGGAAGTACTGAAGAACGTAAGGAGTGACGCGAATTACGAGAATCCAAGCTCCGAACATTCCAGCGTGAGATTTAAGTTGTTTCATGGCTTCTTCCTTGCTTGGCTTCCTCTGAAACATTCCCCCGAACATCTTTGCGATTTGGGATTTTCTCTCTCTTCTCTTTGTGTTTTTCTCTCTCTAGGTTTGCAAGATCAATTGATTTTCCCCTAAAACCTTAGATAAACCCTAGAAAATTATGCGCTTGTTGGTCGGATATACAACTTGGTCAGGTCGTTTGGATTGCCTTCATGGGCTAAAGAAACATGGTTGGGGCCTTGGGGGTTAGTTTTGGGCTTTTGCACTACGCCCGTACAAAAATCTACTTCGATAATGTTCAGTACTGTTCCTTTTTCATCTCTAAACTAATTTTTAGTCTGGGCAATGCCTCAGGTTATTAATATTCACATGTTAAAAAATATCATCCAATGTTGCATAGTTTTTTTTTTTTTTTTTTTTTGAGGAGAAACCCGCTACAAACGGTCTAATTTAATAAATCAGAACGAGCACAATCAAGAACAATAGAAGGGAAATCATCGTCCTAAGTACGCTTACCCACCTCAACAGGCTGAAAATGAGCAAGCAAATGAGCAACCTTATTACCTACACGCTTAACAAAAAAACCACACAATGCATTAAAAAATCGAAGCGAAATTAATAATGTCTTCTATAATAATAATAAAAAGTGTTTGTTCCAGACTCGCGCTTTTTCAACGCCATTATAACAGATAAGTTGTCGCATTCCACAATCACCTTGCGCATTCCGCTAGCTCGAGTGAGACAAAGACCCCACCTAATTGCCATAGGTTCAGCATCTCGAACTTCGAACACAGAGGATGATAAAGATGATCCACACTGCAGCACCTCCCCATTCTCGTCTCGAAACACCACGCCCATCCCCGTTCCCCCGACCCTTCCTTACACTCGGCATCACAATTCAACTTAACCCACCCCACATCCAGCACTCGCCACTCCCCTTTCTCCACAGGTCCAACAGACCCCTTCACCACCCTCCCCCTAATTTCAAGCTTCTGCATTACCTCACCATGGACCCTCGAGGCATAATCGCACACATCCTCGACAGAACATACTTCACCCGCCATCACCCATCTATTCCTTGCACCCCAAACCACCCACACCAAAGTAATAAATCTCGCCCACTCCTCCTCACCCACCTCTTGCAGCAGGAATTCCCACCAATCACCGATTGAAGGGAAATTCCTAGTTGTGTGCCGAGAGAAAAGGCTCTCATCTCAGATGGATAAGGCCAGCCTGCAGTTTAATAATGCGTACAACTCGTCCTCGACCTCCCTATTGCACACTCCACACACCTCTGAAATACTTGGGACCCTGTGGTTTAGATTTTTCCGCGTGGGTAAGGCTTGATGGCATGCCCTCCAAGCGAAGATCTTTACTCGTGGCAGCAGTGGAGCACTCCAAATCTTTTTCCATAGCATACTAGAATGTGAGCTAGCTTATTGGTTAGAACTTTAGCATATTAATTTGACGTCACGTGGTCGAATCTTATATGTAGCAGGAAGAGTGTCACATGGCGCGTAGACTTGTTTAATAACGCTTTTTAATATAGAAGTATAGATTCATAGAGGAATCATGTGGGGGACTAAGGTCGATTTTGTTTAACTTATGTTTATTATCTATGAAAAAAATAGGATAAATTTAGAAAGATTAGATTGTATAAAACAAATATATAAAAAAAGACATTTTTTAATCCTAAATTTTAGATATCATTTGCGAATTTTGACATCAACACTTATCTCGTCGAAAATTTTCTTTCTTATAATAGTATGTCTAGTGTGCGGCATATCATGCACTCAAATAATGGTGTGACATTTTTTCATAATCTCACATATATGTATTACCAATACCCCTATGGTGATTCCGAAAGCAATCCTCTCATGCTCAAGTCATAATTGTAGTCCTTATATAGAGAGAGTGCAAAAGGAGACTGTAGAAGTCAACTAAGATAACTCTATTTGTGGTGCATGTCTAACGGTCTATTTATGCAGAATTAGGAGTTAGTATTTAGTACTTCTTCTTTTCTAGATAAAAGGCAAGAAGGATTTTAGAAAATTTATTTTGGCCAATATATCAATAAATATATTTTACACTTTTACTACTAATATTTAATCATAATATTTATTAATATGAATTGAGAAATTAAGGGTCAAATTCAACCTAGGTGTACCGTAAGTATGGTACATGAAATGCTATTTTTTGTTCATTACTTGTTTGAAATCATCCAAATGAGCAGAAATGTAACAGAAAGGAGAGTGCTAAATGAGCAAATAAGCAACCAAGGACCCTTGGGTCAAATGGTTTGGCTTCCTATCATCCACGTGGGAGACCAAAGTTCAAACGTTGGTGGAAGCAAAATTTCAATATTGTTGGGGGGAGGGGAGTTTAGGGCTTGTTGGGCCCCTGGGTGAGTGACCCTGTGCGATGGCAACCCAGAAGAAATTCATCTTACCACGGATTCCCGAAATGAGACTCAAGAAAAAAAAAGAGCAAATAAGCAATAGTTTTAAATGTACCATTCACATAATACATCCAAGTGTATTATGAATGAAAATTGTACTTCTTGAACTGATTAAAGGCTACTTTCGGACTGTAATAGGCTGTTTGGCCAAACTATCGTAATTTAAATTGCATCCCTAATTCACAAAAAAGAACTGATTAAAGGTAATTTACCATAGTAAGCATTACGCGTTCATCAGTCGGTAATGAGCTTGATTTGGCAAGCCTAACTTGTGTGAAAAAGAGATTACTCTTCTCACCACTAGTACCTTGAGCTGTAGTACACAATGAAAGAACGTTTCCCAAGGAAATCTTTGATACTACACTCTTATCAAAGGAAGATATTTTATTTGTTCTATGCTAGTTACTTTATTGATTTAAAAAAAAAAATTGTTTGTTACTGTTACTTAATTAGTAAAGATCATTGCTCACTAAGCATCTTCCTTAACTATTCGATATACTAAGAAGTCTACTATAAAAATAGTGTCTTATACTTCCTCCTCCGTTTAGAAATAGTTGCACCGTTTCATGTTTTCACGTTTGTCGATGCATGGTTTCAAACGTAAATATCTTCAATTATTAATGAGTAAAAATTATAAAAAGTTAATATTAAAAAAATATACATTGAGACGAATCTAACAAGATCCCGCATGATTATGTTTTTCCTAAAATATAAATCACCAAAGATAATCAAAGTGTAAGATGTGAAAGTAAATAATATCCAAATGGTATATATCTAAACGAAGGAAGTATCTAGTAGGTAATTTATTCACTAGTCGATATACTTCCTCCGCTCCCATTTAATTGCAATACTTTAAGTTTTATGCTTACCAATGTAGAATCTACATTATTAATATATTGCAATACTTTAAGTTTTATGCTTACCAATGTAGAATCTACATTATTAATATCTTTATCTATGTTTTAGTAAAAATCATAAAAAATTAATATTAAAAAAGTACAAATTGAGACGAATCCAATAAAATCCCACATGACTATGTTTTTTCATACACATGAAAAACATGAAAAACAAAGGTACTTATATGAGTAATTATGAATTGTACCAAAATTAAAAGTGTTAGTAGATGCAGTAAAAGTTCTCATCGATCTGATTTCCATCATACTCATTCTTCAATAAAGATAATAAAATCAATAACCAGCAAATTATGTATGTAATCACTACCCAATAACTACGCATCTTCTTCGTGACAAACCCCAAGAAAGCATTATCCTCCATCCCCCACAAGACTACAATTCCACAAACTCAACTTTCCAGCATCAACAATGGGAAAAAAAAGCAGCAGACAAACAGAAACCCGCTAAAAGAGAGTCATTTTCACATTAGCCCCTTTAACTGTTTAAGGTCAATCCACACCTTATTCACTAGTCAGCATTCATCGCTTCCTTTTCAACACTACATTTCTCAATGCATTAGTGTTTCCAGGGTCCCACTTCCCCCCCACACACACTAATATAAAGTTAGTAGAAACTAGAAAATCCCAACTTTTGTTCTTCAACTGCTGACGTGTCAATCTCATAAACCCCCACCTAAATTCTATTCTGATTGCTACACCTATAATAGAGCACTAACTTCACCAAAAAAAAAAATAATAGAGCACTAAAAGAATTATAACCATGTTGAGTTGTATTCGATTACCACAACCCTCGACAAGGTTTCATTAATAACGAGTAGTCTAATCGGTGGATAAATAAAGGGGGTGTTTGGCAATTAGAGTTTTGAAGCAAAAAGAGAGTTTTGGACCGAGTGTTTGGTAAAAGAGAGTTTTAGAGATAGTTTTGGAATAAAAACTCTCAAAATAAAAAAGCTCATAATAAGAGCTTTTTTTAGAGGATTAGGGGCCTGTTCTCTTCGACATAAAACAACTGAACTGAACTGAACTGAACTGAATTAAATCATACCTAATGAATAGTAATGATTATCATTTAGGAACTGAATTGAACTGAGCTAAACTAAATTGAATTGAACTAAACTGAAAATAAGCTGGAGAAAACAAGCCCTAGGTAAAATTATGTTGAATGACTTGTTTGCCTCTAATAATAATACTATCATATGTATTAAAATGTCTATAAATGTTATTTCACACAAACAAATGGCAATAAACTTTTAGCAATCAGTTAATTGTTACTAAACACGTCTATAAAAAAAAGTTGTCAAATCAATAGTCAAATCTACTAAACAAAAAGTTAAAACTCTAACCACAAACTCTAAACTCTATTTGCCAAACAACTCTAAACTCTATTATTTGCCAAACAGCGCCAAAGATTTTTCCATTCCAATCGTAACTCCACATTTACATTTCTCCAAAACCATTAAAAACATTAAACCCTCTTCTCACACCCACAAGGCTACAACAACCTCTCACTTTCTCTCTCTTCCCACTCACTTTCTCTCTCTACAAAGACTAACAATGGCTGCCACTGCCACACCACCAGAACAAGAACACCATTCTATATTAGGCCCCACTCTACCTCCATCATCCTACTCCACCACTCTCCTCATCAATCAATCTCCACCGTCCAAATTACCCATCGACTTCAGCCCACCGTTGATCGCCATGGTAGTAGTCGCAGCTGCAGCTTTCTTATTCATCACTTACTCCCGCCTTATTTCCCGCCATCTCTTCCCACCATTTCTCCGCTTCTTCCGCCGCCATCGCCGACGCCGGAGATTCTTTCCACCATCCGATATCGGCTCACCTCCGCCGCCCTACGAATCTTCCGACGGTTTCTACGTTTACTCCCCTTACGGCCTCGATGAATCCGTGATCAAAAACATTCCGTTAACAATCTACAAGTTTCCGACGAAGTTAGGGTTTATCGAAGTCGACGGATTCCATGATTGCGCTGTTTGTTTACTTGAATTTGAAGAAGGAGAAAGTATGCGTACTTTACCTCTTTGTTGTCACTCTTTTCACGTTGATTGTATCGACATGTGGCTTCGATCACACGCCACGTGTCCTCTTTGTCGTGCCGGAGTTTACCTCTCTCCGCCGATGGATTCGCCGATGTCGCCGGTAATGGCGGCGAGAATTCGACCGAGTTTCGACGAAGGAATTCTCCTTGAAAGCATGTTTTTAGAGCCGTTGCCGGAATGTGACGTGGAGCAAAACTCCGGCGAAATTGAAGAGATTTTTTCACCGGAAAGAAGGATTATTCAATCAGAAGATCACCGGAGTAACAGAAGAGAGCTAGATTTTCTCCTAAAACGATCTTATTCGTTCGGATTCGAGCGGAGCTTTCCGTCGGAGAGACTAGTAATTGAGCCAGCAACGACGCCGTATCACCACCGTCAACGACGGAGTTTCTTCTGGTCAAAACGACTCTCATCAACGCCGTTTAAATCAAGAGTATTCTCTTTCCGGCGAAATATAAAATCTCCGGCGTTTTTCCGGCGACGAGGGTTTTTTCCGTTATCGGAGTCTTCAGCAAGTTTACGTTACGCTAGCACAGACGAATCTTCTAGAAGAATGAAGCAGTTATCGTTGGCTTCACCGTTGTTTGGAAGACCGTCGATGTTTTCTTCGAGTAGAATGAGGTCGGGTGATCCTGAAGCGTTGATTTCGCCTGAGAGGTATAATAGACGGTAGGAGATGAAGACACGTGGAAGGTGGAAATGATGTTAGATTAGTAGTGTAAATGAGGTGGGGGAGAGGTGGTGTAAATGTAAAGGTAGGAGAGAGAAAATTGGGTAGAAGGAAATTAATGAGGGTGTGTTTACTGTCGAGTGCATTAAATGGTGGAAATTGACGAAAGAGTGAGATTTTTATTTTATTTTTTTATTTTTGTTTTTAGGTTAGAAGAGAAATGAAGAAGGGAGTGATAGAACGATGGAGAGAGAAAATAAGTTGAATAAGGGTTTTATAAATTCTCTCTCTATCTATCTACTTCTCTCTAATTGTTTCATAAGAGTATTAAAAAAAAGTGGATAGGTTTAGGAAATAGGAGTGCAGGTGGTGTTATTTTGATGGGATTGATGTTGGTTAGAAATTAGGGAAAAGCTCATTTAATGCAGGAAATTGATTTCTGGTGCTCAGTTACTTATTTTATTATTATGGATTAATGCATTGTTTTATGAGAGTACTCCGTTTGGTTTTTAGATGACCTGTTTTAACTTTTGACACTATTTATACACAGTACATGACTTTGAGTCTTTGATTATCTCTTGTGATTTGTACTTATGAATATATATAGTTAATAGTCGTGTTCGTGTAGGATATAGTTAGATTTGTCTCAATGTATATTTTTCAAATATCAGCTTTTTGTAATTTTTGCTTATTGATAATTGAAGATATAAAGATTTAAATTAGTGTCTCAATAAATGTATCAAGAGAAATTGGGTCAATTAAAAAAAACAGAGGAGGTAAAGATTTCACGTGATTAATGAATAATGGCTCTGTATTTTCTTATGTATCGATGAAAAATTATGGTCCAAATTTATTAGCTTTGACTTTAAGAACATAAATGAAAAGAAGTTTATTATTGATGGAATGAGTATAATCGAACAAAATCCGACTCTTGGTGTTGGTTCGATCTTGGACTCTTCTTTTGTTGGTTTTGTGTGGCCTTTCTTATAACTTTGACTTTTAGGACTCAAGAAAATGGGAATTTGAAGTGGGAAATTATGGCTTTGAAATGTTGGTCTTTTGCCTTTTGGTGTTTGTTGTTGGAAAGTTGTGAATTGTGTCTAGTTCAGTAGTTAGTTTGTCCAATGGAATAGTATAAAGAAAAAAAAAAGATTTAGGATAGATCAACACAATGGTATATTCAGATGAATCAAGCTAGCTCATATCAACTTCAACTTAGTCGAAGAATAATGAATTATGGGCTTGTTATGCACAATCTGCTAATATATATTCTTTCTACAAAATGTAATTAACGACAATTTTTATAAAGCTTAATTTTGAGTTATGTGTGTGTGTGTATATATATATATATATATATCAATGGCATAATCAATTGTTTATAAAATTCAAGTTACCTATCATCAGAGTTCTGGCGATCGCTATCCACCAGCAGAAGAATTTCGCTACAGTTATCTATCAACTCAACCCTCCAGATCGAGCAGTTTTATCTTAGTTTAAGTTATTCATGTCTTTGTAATTGTTCTGTAAGAGCGAGTATAGCTCAGTTTAGTTTATTTGTGTTTGTTTGGTTGTATTAGCATTAGGTTGTACTTTCGATTTTAATTAATGCACATCTTCCCCGTTGTCAAAAAAAAAATCAAGTTACAGGCCTCTTCATCATTGTTGCATGGGAGTGTCCCAATCCAAACAATAATTCAAATCAATTATTTTGACAAGTTCCTCATCATTCATCAACAATGTATTTGCTAGTTGGTATCTTGTTATGTGGCTAATTAGACATATTAGATGACGTGAATATGATCAAATGGATAATGAGATTATTCTACTTATTTAAAACTAAAAAGCTATTTGAAGGCAATAGAATTGCTAAGATGCTCTAGTTAATACAAAGAACGAAAATGTAGTTGGGCAAATGCCAAATGGCAATAAGCCAATAACCGTAATAGTCCAGTCCATACTCTTCTAATAGAGAGAGACTCCCTTAATCTTTTAAATATTGTTTCATTTTCATTCTTTTACTTTTTTAAAATTATAAATAATTCCCCCTTAAGAAAAGAATTATACTTCAATTAAAGGTAATTTTGTCTTTAACTATATAGGGTAAGCAAAAAATTTATCATACACCGGGGTGTACACGGAGCATGGTACATCAAAAGCTATTTTTTTGTTCATTGCTCATTTGAAATCATCCAAATAAGCAAAAATACACTAAAAAAAAAAATGAGAGTTTCAAATGAACAAATGAGCAAAAGAGCAAAAATTAGTCTTGGATGTACAATGCACATGATACACCCAGGTGTATGATGAATGAACTCATATGATAAGAGAAAACTGAAGGGAGAGTAGTGAGTTTGGTGACTATAATGTGGAAGTAAATGGAGCAATATTTTTAATCTCTTAGGAATTGTGGGATATTAAAGTACAATATTATGGTAGCATTAAATAAACATTAGATGTTCGATAATGGTATTAGCTAGGTGTATATGACGAAATCACACATCGATCGGGTTTTATTATCAATAAATGTTCACTTTTTAGCCATTTATATTACATACATCATATTCCTAAAGTTAGTGTACTAAGTGTACCAAAACAAAAATACTTTTTTATTCCTTTATTATTATTTGTTCCACTTTGACTTATGAACTATTCATGTATCATATTTTGACCATTTTTTATTTGATATATTGAGAACATGTTATTATGTAATATATTATTGAATTTGTTCAACGTATGTTCCCCTAATATCAATCATTTATAAGTCTTTTTTTCTCTTTTAAAAAAAAAGTATTTGAGCAAGTAAGCCATTCACAATTCTTCCCTTTTGATGTAACATGACAAATGGGAAGCACTCATACAGCTATAGTATGATTTTAAAAAATAATTGATCGTGATTATCAACCTGTTGCTTAGATAACCCCTTTTAATTAGGACAACACATTCAATGTTTTAAGGTACGTAGCAATGCCATATGTATTTTGTTTATTAAAGAAGGCTTAGCTAAATGCATCAAAAGAAAATTGGTGTCCAATTCCAACTTTTTACCATGAAGTATGGTCTTATGGAGTTATGGACAAAGAGAGAAATTTTATTTTATTTTTTAAAATTTTGTTTTTAGGTTAGAAGAGAAATGAAGAAGGGAGTGATAGAACGATGGAGAGAGAAAATAAAAATAAGTTGAATAAGGGTTTTTACTTTTATTTTTTGGGTTGGGTTGAATTTATTTATAAATTCTCTCTCTATCTATCTACTTCTCTCTAATTGTTTCATAAGAGTATTAAAAAAAAGTGGATAGGTTTAGGAAATAGGAGTGCAGGTGGTGTTATCTTGATGGGATTGATGTTGGTTAGAAATTAGGGAAAAGCTCATTTAATGCAGGAAATTGATTTCTGGTGCTCAGTTACTTATTTTATTATTTTGGATTAATGCATTGTTTCATGAGAGTACTCCGTCTGGTTTTTAGTTGACCTGTTTTGACTTTTGACGTTATTTATATACATGACTTTGAGTCTTTGATTATCTATTGTGATTTGTACTTATGAATATCTATAGTCGTGTAAGATATAGTTAGATTTGTTTCAATGTATATTTTTTAAATATCAATTTTTTATAGTTTTTGCTTATTGATAATTCAAGATATAAAGATTTAAAATAGTGTCTCAATAAATGTATTAAGAGAAATTGGGTCAATTAAAAAAAAAAACAGAGGAGGTAAAGATTTCACGTGATTAATGAATAATGGCTCTGTTTTTTCTTATGTATTGATGAAAATTTTTGGTCCAAATTTATTAGCTTTGACTTTAAGAACATAAATGAAAAGAAGTTTATTATTGATGGAATGAGTATAATCGAACAAAATGCGACTCTTGGTGTTGGTTCGATCTTGGACTCTTCTTTTGTTGGTTTTGTGTTGGCCTTTCTTATAACTTTGACTTTTAGGACTCAAGAAAATGGGAGTTTGAAGTAGGGAAATTATGGCTTTGAAATTTTGGTCTTTTGCCTTTTGGTGTTTGTTGTTGGAAAATTGTGAATTGTGTCTAGTTCAGTAATTAGTTTCTCCAATGGAATAGTATGAAGAAAAAAAAAAGATTTAGGATAGGTCAACACAATGGTATATTCAGATGAATCAAGCTAGCTCATACCAACTTCAAATTAGTCGAAGAATAATCAAGCTAGCTCATAACTTATGCACAATCTGCTAATATATTCTTTATACAAAATTTAATTATTAGTTTAACATCTTATACAAAATGTAATTAACGACAATTTTTATAAAGCTTAATTTTGAGTTATGTGTGTGTATATATATATATATATGAGTTCACTCGTGGTACACCCGGGTGTACCATGAGCATGGTACACCCAGGGGTATTTTTGTAATAAATTAGAATTTCAGGTGCTCATTTGACACCAAGTTTGTTCATTTGAGCATTTTGCTCATTTGCTCATTTTGCAATAAAAGTGTTTACTCATTTTCTTAAATGAGTAGAAATGTTTGCACATTTGCTTATTTGCTCATTTGTTCATTTTGCTCATTTGGAGAAAATAATCTTGGATGTACCATGAGCATGGTACACTCAGGTGTACTACTAGCTTTCTAAGCACGCGATGCGTGCAACGACAATTTTTTTATTGTGATATTTCGTAATGTCGAGAAACTAATTTTACATGCACGCAATACATGCAGCGACAACTCATTACAATAGTTTAAGTTGACAGTTTTTTCAATAAAGACTCTGTTTTGTTCAACTTATTAGAAGTTATTTTCAGCAAAAATATGTTCAGATCAGTTATTGATCTGGCCTTATTATCCTCCATGTAATTAACTTACACAAATTGAAATTATATAAACCCATTAAAATGATTATTTCCTTACATGACTATAATGTTGTGGAAGTATATTGCTGATTTTTTATTTTGGCAATTTTTCCTTTTGATGGGAGATTGATATTCTTAAATAAATTTGTTATCTTTGTGTTTTTTTAAACTCCTTTAGTCTTTCCTTTTCTTTAACCTAAAATTTTAAGTTATTCTAATTGTAGTTTTTATAAAAGGCAAATATTTTGATTGATTGATTACCCATTATTATTTTAAATATTTAAACAAAATTAATGTAATTAAAAAAATAAGGGTAATATAGTCTTTTAATTGGAGGACACCATGCCTCCCCCCTTCACTTATACAATATATATATATATATATATATATATATATATATATATATATATATATATATATATATATATATATATATATATATATATATATATATATATATCAATGGCATAATCAATTGTTTATAAAATTTAAGTTACAAGCCTTTTCATCATAGTTGCATCTTGCATGGGAGTGTCCCAATCCAAACAATAATTCAAATCAATTATTTTCACAAGTTCCTCATCAACAATGTATCTGCTGGTTGGTATCTTGTTATGTGGCTAATTAGACATATTAGATGACGTGAATATGATAAAATGGATAATGAGATTATCCTACTTATTCAAAACTAAAAAGCCATTTGAAGGCAATAGAATTGCTAAGAGCATATACAATGGGATGGTCTTAGGTTGGTCTAGCAAATAGTAAAACTAGCTTTAGTTAGTTTTGTTATTGGGGCACTTGGCCCTTTGGGTTGGTTGGTCTGAAAATCTAGACCATATGCACCTTGGATGGAGTGCACAAGACAAATGAAAATTTGCCGCGTGGCAAAGAAGCTGGCGAGCAAAATATACTGGGCCCAAATGAAACGCACTGTTTTGAAGAAAAAGGGAGAAAGAGATACGGCGCAATATGGTGAAACGCATAACTGAAACAAGTTGCTGGGCCCAAAGATAGGTATTGCTGTCAGTGGGTCTGACGCGCGTCAGAGCCCACTGCTCAGCGAATGCCAAGCTGCCACGCAGCGCTTCTTTGCTCTCCTTTCATTGCTGATTTCTTCAATTGTAATTTGTAAACGTTACAAAAGCTTGTAATGTTAAAAAAAAAATTATGCTAATAATTACAAAAAAAAAAAATTACATTAACGGCTATAAAATAATTTTATTTATAAATTGAGCCCAAATTTCATATATTTTACCACACTTCTTCTCAATCTATTTTTTTAATTACTCTCTCCTACCTAATACTATTACTTAAACTAAGCCAATATTATGGATTCAAATAATCATAATTACTCCCAAAATAATCCAAACCACCCACAAAATCCCCAAAATAATTTCCAAATCGTAATTTAATTTAACGTAAGCTAATTAGCACATAATTACTGTAATGTCAAGTTAACGCTAATTTAATTTAACGTAAGTTAATTAGCTAATTAGCTTTTAACGTAATATAATTAGCTTTTATTAATTTATATCATCTATTTTATATAAAAATAAACATTTGGATAGGAGAGAGAGTATATGGTAGGGTATGTAAAAGTAGGAGAGAGAAATAGAAAAACCAAGTAAGACCAACCAAACCATTGTGAGAAAAAAAAGATGAGTTGGTGGGAGTTTTAGTGGGATGTGGGGTGTAAGAAGGAGGAAAGGAGAGAGAAAGAAAAAACTCAAAGACCAACCAAGACCAACCAACCCATTGTATATGCTCTAAGATGCTCTAGTTATTACAAAGAACGAAAATGTAGTTGGGCAAATGCCAAATGGCAATAAGGCAATAAGCCAATAACCGTAAAGCAAAGAGGCTGTGCGCGGTATTAACTACTCCCTCCGTCCCATAATATAGTGCTTACATTCCTTTTTTGGTGTCCCAAAATATTGTGCCTATTTTCATTTTTATCAATTTATTTGGACTAAATTATCCTTCATTTGTACATAAAATTTCCAAAATACCCCTACTTTTTTTCAAATTATGTGCCCCTATTTATTGTTTTACACCATTCCAACAAACATTTATTGCTTTTTGCTTTTATTTTAAAGGAAAAAGAAAATAAAAAACTAGTTTCAAGACAAAAGTGCCAAAAAAGCACTTCCTTAAATATAGTTTTTTGGAAACCCTATTACTCTTTCAATTTTTCTTAATTCACGTGAAAAATGAGAAGTGAGCATTATATTATGGGACGGAGGGAGTAATAGTCCAGTCCATACTCTTCTAATAGAGAGAGACTCCCTTAATCTTTTAAATATTGTTTCATTTTCATTCTTTTACTTTTTTAAAATTATAAATAATTCCCCCTTAAGAAAAGAATTATACTTCAATTAAAGGTAATTTTGTCTTTTACTATATAGGGTAAGCAAAAAATTTATCATACACCAGGGTGTACACTGAGCATAGTACATCAAAAGCTATTTTTTTGTTCATTGCTCATTTGAAATCATCCAAATGAGCAAAATGCACTAAAAAAATGAGAGTTTCAAATGAACAAATGAGCAAAAGAGCAAAAATTAGTCTTGGGTGTACCATGCACATGATACACCCAGATGTATGATGAATGAACTCATAGGATAAGAGAAAACTAAAGGAAGAGTAGTGAGTTTGGTGACTATATTAATGTGAAAGTAAATGGAGCAATATTTTTAATCTCTTAGGAATTGTGGGATATTAAGATACAATATTGTGGTAGCATTAAATAAGCATTAGATGTTCGATAATGGTATTAGCTAGGTGTATATGACGAAATCACACATCGACCGGGTTTTATTATCAATAAATGTTCACTTTTTAGCCATTTATATTACATACATCATGTTCCTAAAGTTAGTGTACCCCCCAAGTGTACCAAAACAAAAATACTTTTTTATTCCTTTTTTACTTCCTCCGTTGCAAATTACTCGCTACACTTTCCATATAGGGAAGTTTCATATTACTTGCTACACTTCCTTTTTGGGCAATAAACTCTCTCTATCTCTCTCTTCTCACATGGGTCTCTTTTCTTTTTACTCTCTACCTCTCTCTTCTCCAAAAATTGCCTAGGAGTCCGTAAATTGAGAAGTGTAGCAAGTAAAATGAAACGGAGGAAGTATTATTTGTTCCACTTTGACTTATGAACTATTCATGTATCATATTTTGACCATTTTTTATTTGATATATTGAGAACATGTTATTATGTAATATATTATTGAATTTGTTCAACGTATGTTCCCCTAATATCAATCATTTATAAGTCTTTTTTTTCTCCTTTAAAAAAAAAGTATTTGAGCAAGTAAGCCGTTCACAATTCTTCCCTTTTGATGTAACATGACAAATGGGAAGCACTCATACAGCTATAGTATGATTTGAAAAAATAATTGATCGTGATTATCAACCTGTTACTTAGATAACCCCTTTTAATTAGGACAATAAATTCAATGTTTTAAGGTACGTAGCAATGCCATATGTATTTTGTTTATTAGAGAAGGCTTAGCTAAATGCATCAAAAGAAAATTGGTGTCCAATTCCAACTTTTTACCATGAAGTATGGTCTTATGGAGTTATGGACAAAGGAGCTTTTTTCTAACACAAAGGTATCAATCTATAAACATATTCGTCTAAAAAAACGGTTCCTTATTTTATAATAGGAGTTGTGACTTGTGAGTAAATTAACCTTCTCAAGTATTTTTCTCTCAAACCATTATTTGAGCAAAATTGAGCATATAGTTTTTTTTTTTTTTTTTTGACATCGAGAAAATTTGCATTAATTGAAATTGGAGTACAGCCTAATGTTAATACTACCAAAAAAACATAAACGAACAGTAACTAGAGCTTTATAAGCTCGTACATACTTTAGGAAGAAAAAACTAACTATTACATGTCCAGTCCAAAAGTAGTTTGTCTTGAGCGATGACAGGTGAGGTTGGAAGATATGTCTTGATGAAAAAGACCTGATATGAGAGGGAGCCTGTTGTGATACGAAACTCTTACGATCTTCTGTGAAAGACTGCCACACTAGAGCTAGTGGACCACAATGTCCACTAGACGCTAAATCCCAAGGTCCTTGAAGAGAAACAACCTCCTGGGATTCTATGGAATCAACTAACAATGAAGTCACGTCCTTTGGTGACTTCGACCTCTTTGCGAGGATGCCCAGAGTTCAGTCTCATTAGACTGAAACTCGAAAGAGGTGGAGGTCTTAACGTGCTCCAAATCAAATTGGAGGGCCTCCCACAAGATGCGTTTTTTAGATGTAATGACACCTGAAGCCATCACGAGAAATTGGGGCGAGTTAGATTGAAGAACTTCGCCCTACTTATGGATCCAAAGATCCAACCTCACATTCTCTAACCTAGAATAACAACGTACAACAGACCTGAATTGAGAACCTCCTCTCATCTTAACCAACACTCGAAATCCTAAAGCGGCACAAACCCCTCGACCAACTCCATGATCATTAGCTCTATTCACCAGGTTTCCTAGATCTTCCTTTGTCTTAGAAAACCAAGAGCCTTGCACTGCCCACCAATCACTATTGACGAACACCCAAGCACATCCATACGCAAAAAAGCAAGGGATATTGGATCTGGAAGGAACATACATTAAACTAAAACTAAGACAGAAAACGAGATCAAGACAACATGAAGGACTAATGACCATAGCCCAAAACAACCTTTACTAGGCTGCACTTTATGAACTTCGTCGGCTACCACTCAGTCGAACCAAACAAGGGCGGCGGCTACAACTCAGCCGAACCGATCACCAAGGAAAACACCAGGGGGTGGTGAAAGGGAAGCCCGTACCAGGGGGTGGTGAGGGGAAAGGGGGACTCTCTAGGACACTAAACAGGGGTCGGGGAGGGGAAAGACACCAACAAAAGGCGACGAGACCGAGGACTTGACGGGAACCACAAGCCCCAGGCACCGCTACAACGGGGAAGGGGAGGGGAGGACCGACTACCAGAAAGGGGAGGGGAAAAGGAGGCCCTGACGAACACAACAGAGAAGGGAGACAGGGGGAACCGTGCCGGCGGCGATTCACGAACAGCCAGGAACCCACGCCGGAGCTTCGAACAACTTCCCTGCCCTAAAAACCTTCTACGACCAGAAAAACGAAAAAAAAAGGAAACCGAAAAAGGGAAAACGAAAAAGGGAAAACGAAAAGGGAATTAAAGAGAAAGGGGGAGGGGCTCGACGGCCACCGTGCCAAGGCGGACGTCGAGCCCCTAGGCCTTCGGATTTCGCTGTTTAGTTCGCTGGGGAAAAGGAGGTTTTAGAGTATTGCGGCTATGTTTTTTTCTTTCAACCAAATTGAGCATATAGTTTTGAAACTGATTTTTAGTTATATGTTGTGCCTCCAATTCATGTTGAAAGACCAACCTTAAAAAAAGCTATATTTAAGTTTGAGTTACTACCATCGTAGCATTTGATAGTGAGAGGCTGAGAGCCCACTTCAGAAGATCAAAGAGGTTGCATCTTAGACCATATGGTAATAAGGAGAGCTGTCCCTTATCCAGTTATCCTTTATAAATTGAACACAAGTCACACAACACAACACAACACAAGTACATGACATAATACTTCCCTTACGTTCATACTCTGTTCAATGTGTGGCAATACTTCCACTTACATGTAGGTTGTTAATCGTATCTCAACACCTTCCTTCCCCCAATCCCTATTCAAATTACAAGGGAACTTGTTCTCCCCCTCCATTTCCTCCTATCTAGATAAAGTTTAACTTCTCATTCCATAAAATCAATATAGTATTATAATTTGTTCGTATATAATATCGATACAATACGATACTTTATTTTCTAATAAAATAATTTTTTATTCCAGGGGATCAATACAGTAACATAATTTAATTTTTTCTAAAGACTTTAAGCATAACTGTAAAATAATTTTAGGTTTATTTTGTGTTGCTTTCTCATGAATATATATATGGTACATCAATTTGAATCCATTAAGGACTCTCAAACATAAGGAAATACATCAAGGAGATTTAGTTGCCTAAAGTATCTCAACATCCCCCTCAAGTTGGAGCATGGGGATCATGAATGCCCAACTTGCGAAGAAGAAGATCAAACTGTTGCTTGCCAAGTGCCTTAGTGAAGATGTCGGCAAGCTGGTCCGTGGTATGAACATATGAAGGAGCAATGAGACCATCAGTGATGTGCTTCGTGCGCTCATGGAAAACCGGATTTTTGGCAAGATGAAGCGCAAACTGACTATCGCAGAATAAGCGAATGGTTGTAGGGTGGTAGACCTTTAAACTCAGCAGAAGACCCTTGAGCCATTTCAGCTCACAAGTAATGGCCGCCATGGAACGATATTTGGCCTCAGCCGAGGAGCGAGACACGGTGGGTTGCTTTTTGGTCTTCCAAGAAATAGGAGAAGCACCAAGAAAGACAAGCCAACCGGTAAGAGAGCGACGAGTAATAGGACATGCCGCCCAATCGGAATCGCACCAACCAGTAAGAGTAAGGTCACAGTCAGCAAGCAAGAGGATGCCCTGACCAAGAGTCCCCTTCAAGTACCAAATAACACGTAAAGCAGCGTCCCAATGATCGGTACGAGGAGCCTGCATAAACTGAGATAAAACATGGACAGAGTAAGCCAAGTCAGGGTGAGTGACAGCAAGATATATGAGACGACCGACTAGGCGTCTATATGGCTCAGGATCATCAAGATAAGCACCAGTAGCAAGAGCAAGCTTATGATTTTGCTCAAATAGGAAAACCAGCAGGCTTAGAGCCTAAGAGACCTGCTTCAGATATGATATCCAAAGTATACTTGCGCTGACAAAGAAATAATCCAGATGCACTGCGAGCTACCTCAATGCCAAGGAAATATTTTAAAGGACCCAAGTCCTTCATCTTGAAACAGTCAGACATATAGGCTTTGAAAGCCTCCAAAACAGCAGAGTCATTGCCAGCAACAATAAGATCGTCAACATATACTAGAACATTAACCTGAATAGAACCCTGGGTGAGACTTGAGAGTAAATAAAGAATAATCAGAGTTAGATTGGAGAAATCCATACCCCTTCAAAGCAGACACTAGTTTAGCCAACCAGCATCGAGGAGCCTGTTTGAGACCATAGAGAGATTTGCGCAAGCGACAAACCATGTTCGGCTGAGAGGCCTCAAAACTAGGAGGAAGTTTCATGTAAACCTCTTCCTCCAGATTGCCACGTAAGAAGGCATTGTGAACATCCATCTGATGGAGTTCCCAATTCTTAGCAGCTGCAATAGCGAGAAAAGCACGAACAGTGACCATTTTGGCCACAGGAGCAAAGGTTTCATTGTAATCGATACCTTCCTTTTGATGATTGCCAAGGATCACCAAACGAGATTTCTGACGATCTAAATTGCCAGCATAATCAAATTTGTTACGATAAACCCACTGACTGCCAAGAGCACGCTTACCAGGAGGTAACGGCTCCATAGTCCAAGTACCATTATCTTCCAAAGCACGAATCTCATCATTCATAGATTTGCGCCAACCTGCATCCTGCATTGCCTCTTTGAAAGATTTGGGCTCCTTAAGAAAAGTGACATTAGCAATAAACCTTCGATAGTTAACAGAAAAACTTTGACAATTGATGTAATAAGCTATAGGATAAGGCTTACCGGAGGAATGCTGAGGAACAGAGGAAGGCGGAGATGGACTCTCTACTGTAATAGAATTAGTAACATGATCACGGAGAAGGACCGAAGGAGTCCTTGTGCGTAAACCACGGCCCAAGGCAGTGGGAGCTTCTAGTGGGTCGAAAGCAGGGTCAACAGTGGGCTCAGATGCGGAAGTAGGAGCAGGGGAAGGAGTGGACTCAAGAGTGGGCTCGGTAGTAGTGGGCCGACGGGAGGGATGAGACGCGGGAGTCGCGTCAACAGGGCCAAAGGAGGGAGTTTGAATGGTGGGCTGGCGCGGGGAAATATGGGCCTAGGAAGAGGAGTTTGGAGCGGCAGATTTAGTAGGTGTGGTGAGGGGTAGTTGAACGGGAGTGTGGGCCTGCGTGGAGTGGGTAGGAGGAGGGGAGATAGAAGAAGTGGGCTGGGCAGCGGATGGTTGAGTATTAGAGTTGGTAGGAGATGAGAAATTGGGCTAGACAGGAGAAGGAGATGGTGTGTAATCAGCAAAATCAAGATGCACTTCATCAGTGTGGTCAACAATTGTGCAAGGGTCAATGTTGGCGGCTTCCGGGTCACAAAAGGGAAAGGTGCCTTCAAAAAATTTCACATCTCTTGAAACAAAAAACTCCTGACTATCAAGATCAAATAACTTCCAACCCTTTTTACCTAGAGGATAACCCACAAACATGCATTTTCTACTCCGACTGGCAAATTTATCCCCTTTAGACCGATGATTATAAGCAAAACATAAGGAACCAAAGACCTTAATAGCATCATAGGAAGGAGAGTGACCAACCAAAAGCTCATAGGGTGTTTTGTTGTGAAGCAAAGGGGTAGGAGTACGGTTAATAAGATGAGCAGTGGTAAGAACACTTTCACCCCAAAAATAAATAGGAAGATTGGCCTGAAAACGAAGAGCACGACCCACATTCAAGATATGTTGATGTTTACGCTCAACCCTCTCATTTTGTTGTGGAGTATGAGTACATGAGGTTTGGAAAAGAATGCCAGTGGCAGTAAAATAATCTTTAAGACCGTTGAATTCAGTGCCATTGTCACTTTGCAAAATCTTAATAGTTTGAGAAAATTGGCGATCAATCATAGCAATAAAGGCCATAAACATAGAGACGACCTCAATTTTATCCATTAACAAATAAACCCAAACAGCTCTAGAATAATCATCCACCAAAGTCAAAAAATACTGAGCACTACAAGAAGATACATGTCTATATGGTCCCCACAAATCACAATGAACCTTTTTCAAAAATTCTACTAGCTTTATGATCACTAATGGGAAACTTAGTACGAGGATGTTTAGCGCGAAAACACACCTCACAACCCTTATCCAAACTACCCTGTAAATGAAGAGCCGGAGGAAGTAACTTGACTATCTTCTCTGAAGGATGACCTATGCGATGATGCCAAAGCTCCAAAGAAGGTGCAGCTTCACCAACCGAAACATGATGTGCAGAAGAGCCACCTCCAAAGTAGTAGAGTCCATTCCTCCTAACCGTTGTTCCAATCAGATTCCTCGACGGGTCCTGTATAACACAAACATCATAATTGAAGTGAACAACACAATTCATTGTCGCAGTTAATTGAGAAACAGAAAGTAAATTACAATGTAAGTGAGGCACAAATAGAACATGCGTAAGAGTAAGAGAGTCCGATAGATGAACTGAACCCTCTTGCTGAGCCATAACAATAGCCCCATTAGGCAAACCAACAGGACAATCAGGAATACAAGTGATCTCAGATAATAAAGAAACATCTCCAGTAACATGATTGGAGGCACTTGTGTCAACAATCCAGTTAGTAATAGTGAACATACCATGCAACCTGTCATCGGAGATTTTAGTATTGCCAAGAAGACCCGCTAACGCCTTCCATTGGTCGGCGGTGAATAAAGAAAAAGGAGTACCAGCAGCCCCTATGACGGCACTCGGACCCGCGGCAGTAGCTACAACAGTAGCATTGGCTCGGACAGGATCACGACTGCGAGCAGCAGAGGCAGCAGTGGCTCGACCACCCCCACGTCCAGCAGCGGCATCCTTGCGTTCCTCCCACCAGGGAGGGTAGCCATGTAATTCGAAGCATTGGATCACCTCGTGGCCCGACTTGTTGCAATGAGTGCAGTGGAGATGCGACTTGTGTTCACGGGCTCGAGGACGAGCGTGAGATGATGAAGATGATGCGCTGCCACGAGGGGCTGCACGCAACGCAAAACTCACCATATCCGGTGAGTCATCAACTAAGGCCCTAGCCAAACGAACTCGTTCCGCTTGCACAACTAATTGGTAAGCCCTATCAAGAGAAGGTAAGGGATCTTGGGAGAGAATATTAGAACGAATAGTACTATAATAATCAGAGTAAAGCCCCATCAAAAATTCATGGAGTTTGCCATTTTCACGGCGTTCCTCATGTACTTGGCCAGCGGAGCACGAGGAACAACCTTCAATAATAGGTTCATGATTATGAAGTTCTTCCCACAAAACTGTTAATTTACCAAAATATGCAGCAACAGTCATAGTTTTTGTTTGCTCACAACGAGCGAGAGAAGATTTTAGTTGGTGAATTCTAGGGCCATTAGCCATAGCAAAGCGAGATTTTAAGGAATCTCATAACTTTTTAGCCTCGCGCTACTTTGAAAGCGTACCTTTAATCTCCGGGGAGATCGTGTTCATAATCCAAGAAATAAGCATGGCTTGAATTGTGCTCCAATCGGAAGAAGTACACAATGGAGATGGAGAAGTAATAGTGCCGTCTAGAAACACGCACTTGCGACGGGCCTCGAGCGCCATTTGAACGTTCTATGCCCAGTGTTCATAATTATCGGCAGTGAGACGAGATGGGGTAATGAAATCACCCGGCCTGTCCTGGGGGCCGAGATAGAAGGGAGAAGTAGGAGAGATAGTAAGCGGTGGTGGAGGAGTGTCTTTGGCAGCATCACCGGTCATGGTGAGCGAAGAAGAGTTGGACGGCTAAACCAAGCCTGATACCATGTAAAATAATTTTAGGTTTAATTTGTGTTGCTTTCTCATTGCTTTCTCATGAATATATATGGTACATCAATTTGAATCCATTAAGGACTCTCAAACATAAGGAAATACATCAAGGAGAATTAATTGCCTAAAATATCTCAACAATAACCTCAACCGCCTAATTGAAAACGAAGGGAATATAAGACTCGAGACTAAAATCTACACTAGATTTCAAAACTACGTCTTTAAATAGGCCCATTTTGGTTTGCAAAACGCAACAACATTAATAAATTTCCCAAATATGATAACACAAGGAACAGTAATGGTTGCATAATTAACACCAACCATATTTTTGTGCTGGTAAATTTATTGCTACCACTGAGCTCAACTACCACCCCCACATTTTCCCTTTGAATTTATGCATCTCTTCATCACTTGTTGTCTACTCTGTATTCTCCCACTTTCTTCTTATCATCACTTTAACTCCTATCATATTTTTCCAGCATTAACACTACATATTCATACAGTTAGCTCAATTTTATTGCATTTTTCATCACATTACAACATTGTAATAACTGGTACAATAACCAAAAAAAATAAAAACTCATAAAATGGCGGTATACACGGTGGAGGTGGAGGAAGCAAGAGATGCTACAGAGAAGAAGCCATCAGCAGGGGCAGTTTACCGGTGCATTTACGCAAAAGATGGCCTCACTGGTGTTCCAGATGGTGTTGAGTCTCCTTGGGATCTCTTTGGGTATAACACATTAATTTGTTCCTGGATATGTTATATTATATTTTGTTTTATACTAGCATTTAGTTTACTTAATCATTAATCTCATAGTGGCAGAAATAACTGGATCTAAGGAATGTGGACGAAATTGAGTAACTAAGTGACTTAAATTTTGGGAAATATTTACTTAAGCATTTAGTCACATAAGAAATTTGCATAATACTTGTCATGCTGATTGAATATGGAACTAACATTGTGATAGCTAAATCCGGACATAATCAATTAATCATCCATCTAGTAGTTTATGCCTTTATGGAGTCAAAACTAAATACTAAATTAACTTACATGATATTATAAAATTTTCATGACATGGAAGATGCAAACTGTATATAGATAAGATGGTGGTATTAAAACCTTGTAGTAAGAATTTTCCTTGCAAAAAAATTCACGCCGACCTATTGTTTAGGGCCTTTTGGCATTTACTTTTTAAAACAAAATTTGGCCTATGCAGGGGTCGAACCTGCGACCTTGGCGTTATTAGCACCACGCTCTAACCAACTGAACTAATAGGCCTTACAATATCGTAATTTACCAAAGACCAATAACCGTATTTTTTTAGGAAGATCTCCAGAAATAGAATCATGTCATAAATTCACAACCAATTTCAACAATTTTTGAAGCCCCCAAAAAAAAGATCAAATTTTTGAGCAGTGAACTAAGTATCTTCAATTATGAATTATGAATTATGAATTATGAATTATGATTTAGGAATATAAATTATGTATAATTTCTGGGTTATGTTGGTTTCAGCAAATCTGTTGAGAGAAATCCTACCAGTCATATGCTGGGATGTCGAAAAATCATTGATGGCAAGGTTAGCATTTTATATTTTGCTCCCATTTTTTATCTTTCTTCTTCAATAGTTGATTAACATTGTGTAATTTGAAAAAGAGAGAAAACTATAATTTGTTAGTTTTCTAAAAAAATTAATTTTTCAGGCGGGTCCGTATGAATGGCTTACTTACAAAGAGGTGTATGATTCAGCGCTTCAAATTGGGTCGGCTATTAGGAAAACTGGAGTTAATCCTGTGAGTTCAATTCTTACTCTGCAAATGTTATATTTTCCCAAGTTTGTTGCTGGGGTTTTCAGCTTCTTTCACTGCATTCATCACCTCACTAGAATGTAGTAGAAGTATAATTCTAGTTACACCGTTATGTTTTCTCGATTTCTATGTTGTACACCATCCTTTTTAGAATTCCACATAGTAGCACTATTCTCCCATTGGTAACTAAGGGCTTGTTCGGCATCATGGTCAGTTCTAAGCTTTTGGTTTTATGGATGTAAAATTAATCTAAAATTAGTCATACCCATACTAAATATGTCAATTTTAAAATTGACAATAGAAAACTTGAAACTACTTAGGATCCGTTCGGTATTACTGTGGTTTTCTGTTTTTTGGTTTTTTGATTTTCAAAATCATATGATATATGTGTTATAATGAACAAAAAAATTAGTCAAATTTATTGGGAACATGATGATTTTGAAAACTGACAACTAAAAAGTGAAAACCACTTTTTCTGGTTTCCTGTTTTTGGTTTTTAGTTTTCAAAAAAGCGCAAAAACCGAAAAACAATAACGACGCAAAACGATAACGAACAAGCAATTTTAATTCCATATACTATTTGTTATCTAGTGGGGTTAAACGATAATTATAATTTATGATGCTTAGTTAACGACTGGGGCACCGTGCATTAAAAAGTATAAATTTGAGAGTACTGTATGGACTATTAGAAAGGCTGAGATACAAAATAAAAATGGAGGAAATACAAGGGTATAACGTAAGAAAGCCCTTGATTTTTTGAGCCCCACAAGATTGAGTTTCAGCACCAAGCTGACTTCATCGAAGCAAAAATGCATCCTTTAATTCACTCTTGATGTTCTATTTTGAATTACAGTATTTATTTTTATTGATTTTATCACTTTAAGTTGAAATATGTTGCGACGTAATGCTTATATACCTCTTGTTTAGTATGTCCTACATATATATGTGGGTTATAATAACCTTAATGAAGTTTTTTGATGCTTAAATTGTTTGGTTATAGGGGGGTCAATGTGGAATATATGGGTCCAACTGCCCCAAATGGATCATTGCTATGCAGGTATATTTCCGCAATCTGTGGATACTCGGTAGCTTTCTTTGTTTGGCAATGTAAATTTAAAGCTTTTGTTGTCTCATAGAAGAGCAACTAGATTCTCCTTCAGTCTTCACTAGCCTAGGGGATTAAGCTACTTAACTGCTGATATCTGTGTATACATTCTTCATTGCAACTCCAACTTCAAACTTCAATCCAATCTTCCTTGTCTAATATAGATTTGGAAATCCTTTCCTACTCTACTTCTGTCATTATGTAGGATTTTTTTTTGGGGGTGGACTGTGGAGTAGAAGTTATGGATCATTCTCATACCTCTACATCTAATAGCTAGTGTAAACTTTTATGAGCTGTACCACAGTAATTAGGGATATGGATGCAATAAATGAAGCTCTTGTCTGCAGTTATGGTAGTCACTTCCATAGATAGTAGTAGCTAAGATAATCTTTTCGATTTTTCAGGCTTGTAATGGCCAAGCCATATCCTATGTACCATTGTATGACACTCTTGGTACGCTACTTTGATAACCTGAGCTTTTCCTCTTTGTTGCTATTAGGCTTTTCAATATTGGCCTATGGTACAAGAACAAAAGCTCGTGACACTAACGGTGTGTCATGTTATGCAGGTGCCAATGCAGTAGAGTTCATCATCAACCATGCCGAAGTTTCCCTAGTTTTTGTTCAAGAAAAAAAATTACCAGCTGTAAGTTCTTTGTTACTGCATTAAAATGTTCTAATACCTTTCAGTTAGTCTACGGCACTATGTAAGATTACTGCAAGTTGGTGATACGGAATTCTATGCCAATCATTCGGCAGCTCTTTTGTTACTACATTCTTCAAGATTCAAGATTGATAAAATATAAACTTATCTCAATATTTATTTGATCATGATTAAATAATTCTAAGTCTTGATGCTTATGCAGATACTGGCATGCTTATCAAAGTGTACTTATCTAAAAAGTAGGTGAAGTGCAAGAATGTTTCATGAAATGTCTTCAATTTGGTTGCATACTTTTCTTGTTACTGTCATATTGACTAAGACGTTCAATTTTGGTCAGCTATTGTCAGTTTTGAGAGTATCTCTAGCACGCAAAGGAAGGAAGCTGAGGAAGCTGGTGTGTCTTGTTTCTCTTGGGAAGAATTCTCTCAATTGGTAAGTTCTATGAGCTAAATCCATTTTACTTGGACAATGAACGGAGTTCTGAAAGAAAGAAAAACAGGAGGATTATGGAGGCTAGGTTGTGCTGCCTTGGCACTTGTTCATATTCTTGAAATTATATATCTTTAACCTTCAGAATGCTCACACTTACCTTTCGGGTTGTTTTTCTTTTTTTTTTTTTCCAGGGAACTATGGATTATCAACTTCCTGTGAAACAAAAGACAGATATCTGCACCATCATGTACACAAGTGGCACGACAGGAGAGCCAAAAGGGGTCATTTTAACTAATGCAGCTTTTACGGCAGAGGTCTTTGCAATAGAATACATGTTTTCTGAAACAGAGAGATCGGTAAATGGCACTCTGTCGTTGTTTTGAGACTTAACGCCATTGGTTATAGGATATAATTGTATAAGTTTAGTATATATCTGCTACTATTATGTTATTAACAAAGATAGGCTTGCTACTCTATACTCCTTCCATTTCAAACTGATTGTCCCAGTTCACTTTCCTCAGAAAATTGAGGATGAAGGAATGGATTTGTTACACTAAGTTATAGAAAAGAATAAAATTTAAAACAATGAGAGTAGAAATTACATGGCATTTGAGTAGTTTGTGAACTTGTAGTTCATTTAGTATGTCATTAAGTAAACTGGAAAATCTTTTGTTACAGGCAAACACAGAAGATGTATACTTCTCATTTCTTCCATTGGCGCACATCTTTGACCAGATAGTGGAAACATATTTCATTTCCAGAGGCACCTCAATAGGTTTCTGGCAGGGAGTAAGCTCATATGCTACAGCTTAAGTGTGCTTAACTCTTTCATTCTGATCTTTCAGTACTTCAATGAATCCTCTCTTTTGCATTTCACTTACAGGATGTGAAATATCTGATTGAGGATCTTCAGGAATTGAAGCCAACTATGTTCTGTGGGGTTCCCAGGGTTTATGACCGTATATATACTGGTATATATATATATGATATTGAAGCATTATGAAACTGCTTAGTTTTGTTCTTCCGGACCATTAACTTATAATGAGAGAATAACTGATTATTTTCCACCTGAAGGTATTGTGGATAAAATTTCATCCAGTGGTTCTCTCAAGAAGGGCCTTTTTGACTACGCCTATAATTAGTATGATCAAGTTTTGACCCTTATGATTTTGTATCAGTCTTTTCGCTCAACCATTATATACAGCTAATCTATCACTGATTAACAGTAAACTGCGGAATTTGGAGAAAGGGTTACGCACTGATGAAGCTGCACCTCTATTGGACAAGTTTGTTTTCAATAAAGTTGGTACATTCTTTCCAGATAGACTCTCTCCTTGTTTTCCATTACTTTCTTTCTGATTTTATTTTCCTTGCTGTTATTGGGTTGCATTAACTTGGTTCTATACCTCTGACCTACACTAGATCAAACAAAGCTTTGGCGGACAAGTGCGTCTTATGTTTTCTGGAGGAGCTCCCTTGGCGCTGCATGTTGAAGAATTTTTTAGGGTTACTTGCAGCAGTGTGGTGGTGCAAGGGTATGGTGAGTCATGAAGCTTTTCGAGTAATTTAGATTAACTCGTTAAGAGAGTGTCTAGTTAGAGGATGACATTTTCTTGGAGAATGGTTTTCTTATCTTCCTTTGTTTGATTTGTTAAGGGTGAAGTAGTTTTCCCAAGGGTGGAAAACTTTTCTCTCTCTAAAAGAAGGAATGCCTCATTTTCCTCCTCATGGACCTTCCTCCTTCTCCTCTTCCACCCGTTCTCTCCCCTGTCCCCTCTATTTTCGTTTTTCCTTTTTACTTTCTGCTATGAACCCAAGTCAACCTCCCGTACTGTTGATTTACAAGAGGAGAAACAAGAATAAGGTCTGAGGCTCTGAGCATTACTAGGAGGGGCTCTCAGTAATTTAATAGGGAGAATCTTAGCAAGGGGTAACCTGGACTTTTTAATATAGCGAATGTCAGAGTCTGTTAGGGTAGTACAGCTCCTGAATGGAATGATGTAATAAATAGGGGAATATTTCTAGAGAGAGAGGATTGAAAATTGTGAAGAGTAAGGACACCTGGGAGAGCACCCACCTCTTGAATGTGAGCACTGTATGAGAGTTAGTTTCTGAATCATTCTAATACAAACCATCATCCATTTCCCTTATGTCTTTTGTTGTTAATCAATTTATTTGTGCTGTGTTGGGTTGAGCCTTAGCATTTTCACTTTGATTTTGAGGAAACAAAGGGAAACTAATTAACAATTGTGTTTTCCCTTTTTTTTTATGGAAAATCGTATTTAAAATGTTCTCCGTCCAATCTAATGGAGCCCAATAGTAACTTGTGCTACTATAAAAATATTATGTAGTAATCTAGATTCATTTGATATCTGGACGTTCACCTATATTGTTGAAACAACAGATAAAATAACAGACAAGCTAAAAAATTGGTTCCTTTAAGCCTGAATTTTTGTGCTGTTTGAACTTTTCAATCTTTTGATTTCCTCTTTTATCAATCTGTGAAACAATTTACTCTATTGATTTATAGGTCTTACGGAAAGCTGTGCTGGATGTTTCACATCAATAGCCAATGTGCACTCGATGATGGGCACTGTGGGAATTCCCACGACTAGCATAGAAGCTAGACTGGAATCTGTTCCAGAAATGGGATATGATGCGCTTTCAAGCACTCCACGTGGTGAAATTTGTTTGAGGGGAAATACGTTGTTCTCTGGTTATCACAAGAGGCCAGATCTAAGTAAAGAAGTTCTTATAGATGGGTGGTTCCATACAGGTAGATTCCCTGTACCATGCTTTAAGGATAAGTACTTTTTATTTATTATCATTGTTTTTTTATTCAATGTGGCAATCAGAGGGTTGCTTTACAATTTGGGTTTTTCCATTAAGCTGATTTTGACTTATTTAAACTCGCCTAAACTTATTGGAACTAATTTATAACTCATTAAAACTTATTTGAGCTTACTTTTTCTAAAATAATTCAAAACAAGATAACATTACCTCAATGGGAAGCCATGAAACAATGTGGGAAATTTCTATATACTTGTCCTGAACTTGTAGTGTCAACTTTTTTGTTTGTTTGTTCCAGGTGACATTGGCGAATGGCAGCCTGATGGATCTATGAAAATCATTGACAGGAAGAAAAACATATTTAAGTTGTCCCAAGGAGAATATGTCGCGGTGGAGAACCTTGAGAATATATATTCACGGTGTAACCTTATAACATCTGTAAGTTTTTGCTGTAAGTAATGCATGTAGTTCTCTTTGTCACATCTAAGGGAGTGGCTAGTTGGTTAACAGGCTAGCTATTGTCTTCTCAGATTTGGGTTTACGGAAATAGTTTCGAATCATTTCTTGTGGCTGTTATTGTTCCTGAGAGAAAGGCACTCGAAGATTGGGCAGCTAATAATCACGAAAGTGGGGACTTCAAAACACTCTGCAAAAGTGCCAAAGCTAGGAAATACTTCCTAGAAGAGCTTAACAACACTGCTCAGAAACATGAAGTATGTAATCCAGCCTTGTTCTTTTTCTGCAGATGACTAGCTACATCTTAGGTGCTTTCTTCTCACTTATAATGAATTTGAACAGCTTCGAGGTTTCGAGAAGTTAAGAGCAGTTTTTCTCGAACCCATTCCTTTTGACATTGAGAGGGATTTGATGACTCCAACCTTCAAATTGAAGAGGCCTCAGTTACTCAAATGCTACGAGGTATATTTTACACATCTTAAATGTGGTATTCTGATAAGAAGATCTTCTAATACTTCTGCCAAAGTTCGTTTGGTAGGGATGACTCGAAAAAATGTTGCAATTTTGAAATAAGTACATTTGATAATATAAGTCATGCCAAATTAAGAATTATTTTCAAAAGGTTTAACGAACGTATCGAGAGCACTGAGCACACCTTGTCAAGGGGGAGAGAAGAGTTAAAAAATATTTGAGGTCCTTTACTGAGGGTGAACACCCTATTAGATGGCCTGTGATTTGGAGTTTGGTGTTGCCTTTCTGATTTGGGCCTTTATTTGGTAATATACAGGAAATTATCAATGAGATGTACAGTGAAGCAAAGGGAGTAAAGGCATGAAACGACGCTTTCCGAAGTTTGCAATGGAATTTGATGTAATACTTCCTCAGGACCAAATAATGGTTATACTTCAAGTTTCTAAATGCCCTGATTGTGTTCTTACTCTCTCGTTCTAGCCTGTGTAACATAAAAAAAAAAGTTTTTAATGTATGTTCTTCAATACAAGCTGGTATAGGCTACAATGTCAATAGAAATATATTTGGTCTTTTCTCAGTATTATAGGGTGCTTAGTCCTTTTATTAAGATGTGACATTTATCCTTCATAAAATTCTTACCATAGAAGTTAATTTATTCTACTTCTATGAAGTTTCATCCCATTATATGGACAACACTGAAGAGGGATGATAAAACACTATTAGCTAGAGGGCATGTTGCCCACTATCAAGGACAATGTTGTAATTTTAGCATATTAACAAATACAAATAGAGGTTGAATTGTAAATAATAAGTGTATAAGATACACAAATAGGTGTTGATGTATAAATAACAAGTGTTTTAAATACACAAACATGAGTTCTTATAAATATCAAGTTGCACTTTTTTGGAGAAAAACTGGCAAAAACATGCAAAACGAGACAACTTTTACTTTTTGTCAGAAATCACAGTTTTACTTTTTGACAAAAGTTACATTTAATTCACACCAACAAGGGTTGTTTGGTAAGTAACAAGTGTTTCAAACACATAAACATAGGTTGGTTTATCAATAACAAGTGTTTTAAATACACAAACATGGGTTTATGAATTACAACATTGTCCCTGATAGTGGGCAAGGTGCCCTCTAGCTGATAGTGTTTTATCATTGCTCCAACACTGAATGGGGTTCCCTCATACACTCTGAACTCTGAAGTCTTTTTCCAGAAGTAGTATGTGGTTACTAAATGATAAAACAACACGTACTATTTTTCTATGATACACTCTGAAGTCTGATGTGCCTACATCCAAGGCATGAAGGCACAATAAAGAAAAGCTTTGAGTGTATCTATACTCGGGTGAATAATGAAAAGAGTTGACTTCTACGTCAAAATTATATACTCCCTCCGTTCTGAAATAAATTAAACGCATACTTCAAAAAGCTCTCACATAAAAGAGAGAAACATCTCATTTATTTTAAAATGGAGGAAGTATATTGAAATACAACTAGGATGTCTATGTGGTGTCCATCAATCCATAACACAAGCATGTCCACCAACAAATCTGAAAATCCATAACTTTCTGAAAATGAAAAACTACATATTTCCTCATGACACTCGGTTTGTCCGAAATATTTAGGTTTGTTGGATGTGTTATGATATTCGTAACTCGAATGGAAAGTGTCACATATTCAAGCATGAAGAGAAGGGAACAATCGAGTCTAGATAACCCTCTCTCAAAGGCAGAGTACAACCTCGTTAAGTGCCTCTGCATAATTTATTTCATGAGTAAATTGTTTGTTTTTGCACTGGAAGTCAGCATTTTAGGTTGTATATCAATCAAATTCAACAGTTAATATTGACCGTCCTCAGCAAGTTGGGGGATAACCAACATTCTTGGCAAAGCCCCTGCCAAAAAAAAAAACTTACTTGTAAAGGCAAGGCCCAACCTTTTTTTTTGCTTTTCATAATGTGCGTATATTTTTCTTTTAATGCAGGCAAGTCTCAATTTTGTGCTTGAGGGTTTAGATTTTAACTAGTTGTTGGCTCCGGCCATGCCCTAATCATTTATCAATGTGAATTTGAAGTCTTAAATCAAACACTTGAGAAAAGTGGAAAAAAAGAGTTATATGCATTGGATTGTGCTTAGGAGTTAGGAAATTAAATGGTCTTCGAGTTCTTTTTAAAATTTCTACATGGTAAATTATATCATGAATTATTCATCAATATAACATCGGTTTTAAAAGAGTACATATATATAAATATATAATTACTTATAAAAAATATAATATAATTTTTTTAACGTAGGTTGATGTGTAAGAATACCGAATGATGCAATGAAATGGTGTAGTAGTGTTAATTACGGAGGTTATAAAAATTTGAAGAGCTTTTGTTTTTTTATTATTATAAGATTACTGAAAGGGTAGGACATGCTATTATTAACATTAGCTTAATGAGTATTAATATATACATTTGTATTTAATTGTCTTTAAAATAGGAAATTATCTTGTCTTTAAATATATTATTTTCACATAAAGACCAACATGAGATTGTAGAGTAGTTGATTAGTGTACTTATATCTTAAATGAGAGGTCATGGGTTTGAGGCATGTAACACACATTTTTATCGTTTAATATGTCATTTGATTGCTTGGGGGAGTACATGTAGCAACATGTCATGTTTTTGCTTTGGGTTTTAGATATATATATATATATATATATATATATATATATATATATATATATATATATATAGATGAGGCATTTGATACGTGAAAGTGACAATTTGGGAATCTGTTAGTGTAATAAATTGGTAATGGCAAATATATATAACTATTGGTATTACCGTATTAGTGTATCACCATGTTTTCAGGGGTTCGAATCCCACCAAGTGAGGGGCACTTGGAGGAGAATTCCCCTTACAACTTTCCCTCCTTCCAAGTCTTGGCCTCCGAGTTGGCGCAGTGCGCAAACGGCGAGAAGGTTATTCATCTTACCAAATAAAAAAAAAATTATAGATAGACAAAAAAAATCTCAAGAATCATTTCCTTTAAAAAAAAAACTCAAAGCATCATTTTTTCTCCTCATATACATTCCCCCGTAACTATTGAATGGATGGGATTTGAGTTCTACTCCCAATCTTCATCCTACCATCATTTTCTATTCCACTATAACAAACATAAGCAACATGACAACTTAAGAGGTAAATACCCATTCCCCGCAGCAATTTCCGTCAAATAAATGACCCAATAAGAGTAGTTCACCAGCTTATGATATTGTATAAACTGTTAATACATATGTTAATCGAGCAAGTTGATCGCGACAAAACAATGAACTCAAAAAACCAACTTACTCAGTTACCCTACTTGATTTGTGCTCGCTTACTCATTAAGTTAGATATACCCTACTCAACTAAAGCTCTAATTGGCCTAATTGTATGATTTTTTTTTTTGGTGTTAAAGAGCAAGTGAACAACTAAGCGCAATGATATAGACAATATTCAATTTCAGATCTTAAAAACTACCTTCAAGGGGAATTTGAAGATTCCTCTTACACGAGGTGAGACTTGATCTCAGGACCTCTAAGATTAGAGGTGATACCAATATTGCTAGGCTATTACCTCCTACTCAGAATTTGGAAGTTTCCTACCCATATGAAAATTCATATCCTAAATTCCTAACCAAAACCTTTGTTTTCTGAGCCGCTGGGGAAGAAAATACTAAAGAATGCAGCAACAAAGCCAATAACTCCTCTTTATGTTTGGTTTGAACAACAAAATATTAGTCAAAATATCAGAGTTTCTTGTTCATGTAAACTTCTTAGGGTTGGCTCCATCTTCAATAATTTTTTCTCCTCAATCTTCCTCCATTTTTGTTCCAACTATCCAATTCGTGACGCACTTGATCATACCACAACATTGATCTGAGTTGCAAGATTACTGAATACCAAATTTTTGAGATTATTAATTTTGGTTGAATTCACATTTACTCAATCAAGATGCCGAATTTCTTATCAACATTGAGAACAGTTGCGAGGAACAAAATGTTGCGACAGAACAACACTAAAACATTCATTCGACATCGGAATCATACGATTAACGTTTGCGAGAATGGAAATTATGTTCCACTTCGATATTTGAGTAGCATTGCTGGAATTGATTGTTTTTCTTCAAAAGATGTAATTCATTGTTCTAGAAGTTTCTTCAATCATAATGAGAAATTGCAAAGGAGGTGGTTTTTAGGTTGTGGAGATGGTCAAGAAGGAAGTGTTCTATCTAAGGTGTATGAGGAAAGACTTGTTATTGGGTGAGTTTTCGTCAATTTATTGCTTTTGATTTTACTAATGTTTTGGTTTAATTTTTTTGTAGTATATATAATATAGTCCAGTATTTCAGGAAAGTGATTATTGTTGCAGGAATTAAGCTGATGTCTTGTTGATTAATTGTGCATGTATAGAGACTTGAATTGATTTTATTGTGTTACACTTATATATGAAGGTTGTGAACTTGTGATACTATTATATTAGAAGACTATATTAAGCTGAAAAACATATAATATTTAGAGCCTTGTAATTTATGATGTAAACATTTGATTTATAATCACTTGTGATTTTGCTGGAAATTTTGGGCTACTATCTTCTTGATGTAATTCTTCTTTGTGCAAATTCTAGTCCTCATTATGACTGTTTGAAACCGGAATATTGATAATTGTTCGTTAATCCAATCGTCATTACGACTGAAAATATCGTTTGGCTGGCTAAAATATGTTAGCTGAATAGTAGAGGCTTTCAAAAGTAGGTAACAATACGTCAAGCAAACAATTATTATCTAGGATTCTTTATGATATGCATGCTTTTCTTCTTTGCCATCTATTTGTATATGAAGTTCATCTCTTAGCGTAAAGGAAGAAAGTAAGCAACGTGAGAGTTCCTTGTGATTGTGGTTTGTATAAAAATTATGGAATTGGCCGAAAAATATTGGAAGAAAGCTGTTTGTTAGGGACTTAGGGTAAAATGCTGACAGAAGATTAGTTGCAAAAGGCTGTTTACTAGGGTAAAGCATCATTAAAGAAAGTCTTTGTCATCATAGTTGATTTGGATCATGTCTTTCATCTCTATGATGTTTTGAGGACTGAAGCATGAAACTAAGATTATCAGGTACTCCCCTGAGCAGCTGTTTGCTGTCGTTGCAGCTGTAGATATGTATCAAGGCTTCATACCTTGGTGTCAAAGATCAGAAATTATTCGGCGTCATCCGGATGGATCATTTGATGCTGACTTAGAGATTGGTTTCAAATTTTTAGTTGAGAGTTATGTTTCACATGTGGTCTTGGACAAGCCAAAGTTCATTAAGGTACATCTTTTTCATTACGCCAAATCCAAATTCCTTACACTAGCTGATTGAACATGCAGTCTTTATGCTTATGTTATTCATAGCTTTCTGAATCTTGTGTCATTTTCTTATATTGAGTAATTGATATGGAAATGCATTGTGCATGCACATTGAATGACTCTATCTTAGTTGTAGTACCGGGTTTATATATGCACGTGGAGTCCTAGTCACAGAGCAAAACTCACCAAAATGAATGAAGTGCTTCAATTATTTCCATGGTGTGTGAAAAATGTGGAGAGTAAAAGGTGTAAAGATTAGTTCTATAGTTATATGCACTTCTATGCTTGACTTAAATCAATATGTGGTCATTTTTTAACTGCATTGGTATATCTTTACTATCTAATTTATGGCTCAAACCTTGGCAACCTATGTGCCTGTGAGTTACTTGGATTTGATGAGTTTCAAGCAGGAAATCCCCCCCCCCCAACCCAAAACACAAAGTTAACCCAAGGGGGCTAAATACCCTTTGCTATTCTGTTACAAGTAAAGGGTCAGATAGGCAGAGAAATGAAGAAGTAAGGATTATGGCTCTAAAAGTGAGCTCAATGGGGAGAGATGGGTTAGCGAGGGGGATTTAGTTTAGTCAATACTTTTCTCTGGATAGTGGATATGTAGCTATTGTGTCAATCACCAACACCCTTACGCCCTGAAATTAAATTCCCGTAATACTCCACAACATAATTAGGACAAGGACGGCTTGCCAGACCAAAATGACGGCTCTAAATGTTCCATATTTGATGAGGTGGTACTTATAAACTGAGGGAGGAAAGTAATTTGGTCCTTAATTATCTAGAAGAAGTGCAACATACCAGCCTTGGTGGAACAAATTATTTCACCATCGCTCCTGCTTGAGCCATCATTTATCAATTAACCTATCTATGTATGTGGCTATGCCTTTTATGGGTAGAATCTTGTTATAGCTGCAGTTAGCTGTAAAATGAAGTCTTGACACTTCTTGTTTGTGGTACTGTTACAGACCACTGCATCTGAAAGCAACCTTTTTGAACACTTGATCAACATATGGGAATTCAGTCCAGGACCAATCCCGGGAACTTGTAACCTTTACTTCATGGTTGATTTCAAGTTCCGTTCACCACTTTACCGACAGGTAATGCTCCTTTTATGGTTTTCTTGCTGTTTGTAAAACTTATTTCTAACCTCATTGGCTCCAACAAGAAGCACAATCTGGAATATTAAATATTACAAGCAACTATGCATTTTGCCAAATAGGAGAATGTCACAGCCTTACAGCTTTATTTGACTGATGAGTACTTGCTTGCTGCTGATTGCTCCCTCACATGTATCGGACATCTTATTCTGTGTAGGTGGCATCAATGTTCTTCAGGGAGGTGGTCTCTCGATTGGTCAGTTCATTCACCGACCGCTGTCGTTTGATATATGGCCCGGGGGAAACTGTTGAGCACAAAGCGTAGGATATTGGAGTAGATTCGGCGATGTGTTGCATCAGCTGTAGGCCATTTCTAGAAATACAGATAAAACAGATTCAGCAATGTAACTCTGCTTCTCATTCTTTAGATTTATGTTAGATAACAGTATCTTCAAGCTTTTTAACTGAGAAATACTTTTAACAGTTTCAGCTTCTAAATTGACTCCCTTAGGCCGTTTGACACATATGAAAGAGACCGCTATCGGGAGAGTAGTAAAACATTTGTGGGTCTTTAGCAATATCAGAAAGTGTTGTCATTATTCTGGAACACAGGGAATATTACTTGCCATAAAGAAAATTTTACAATCCAAGATCATTAGAAGGTAAAGTCTTCATGTTGCTGGTTTGTTACATTAATGACCATTAGAAAATTTTACAATCCAAGATCATTAGAAGGTAAAGTCTTCATGTTGCTGGGTTGTTACATTAATGACCAATTGGCCACTTTAATACCTCATTAGAGCACCTATAAGATTGCATCCAGCAGTTGACTTGACACATTTGCTCCCAAGACACCAAGGGCTTTCCTAGAAAAGGTAGAGCCCCACGTCCAGAGAAAAACTTAAGAAAAGATAAAGTCCCCACGCCTAGAAAAAAAACTACAATATCTCCGAATTTCTAATTTGTTCACTAGGATCACCATCAGAGGGAGTAAAATGTTACGTTCTCTTCACCTGAAATAAGGTGATTTACTATGATCTGAATCTTTTTGGTCTGGTTTGGTCTACCCATCTTACTAATTTTTGACTATAAAACATGTTCATGTAATATCTTATTAGATCTGTCTCAATGTTTAAAAAATATAGTTTTTATTAAAATTAAATAAGTAGGTAACTAATTTCGTTTGATACATGGTTATAAGAAAATATAGTTTGGTTTGGTATTGATCTGATCCAATTCCAACAATAATAAACAATAAGTTCATGAAATAAAGCGAAATTAACTGACCTTTAATTCTTCACTTTAAAAAAACTCTAACCTTAATTAAATATTATTAGTGTACAATACTAACAAATATATTAATTAGACTAGTTTGTTAAATTCAAGGTCATGGATTTTATAGATCTATTAACTCAACAGCTACATGAGAAACTCAAAATTTCTAACAATAATACGTTATAACACATATAAAAAAGACTTACTTTGTTCTACTTCTACAATCTCCCTAAAATCTCCTCTACTTTCTCTCTTGAGTTCCCTAAAATTCCCCATATAATAACTTATTAACAATTAAAAATATGATATACCTCACGGCAACCATCTCTAGTAAGTGACTTTAAACTAATCATTTATACAAATATATTAAAAGACGTTCTGAACCAAATCTACACGCGACGCGGCACTGCTCCTTTAATTGTTTCGTTCCATGTCGTCAAGATACATTAAACAATTAGAAACATGTTTCGTACAAGATTCGACCACGTAACCTCAAGTTAATATAGTAAAGGCTTAACAATGAACGATGCAACATTAGATGCTCTCTTTTGACATGAAAATATTAATAACCCGGGATATCGCCCACTCCTAATAACTAGTTTATATAATAAGAACAATATGTTCTTGATCTATACTTTTTTCCATACTATCAAAAAAATAAAAAAAGTGATTCCATTTCCATCCTAATTAATCATCCATACTAAAGTTCAAGCCGCCACAATTTCATTTCAAATTTGAATCCATTCCATGCTATAATGCTATATGTATGGTTTATATACTGTTTAACTTAGCTTAACCCTCTTTAGTCTTTAGCCCAAACATCAAACATGTAAAAACAATGACTTGACTTCTATCAACCCAAAGGTGGGGGGGTAAAAATTAAAAAAAGAGGGCCCCACCACCTCAAACACCTCAACGCTCTTAACCCACTTACACTATCCACCTGCCACCCCTCCTTCCTCCGTCCTGGGCGGGCCGTCCCTCTTTTATCCCTTTTACCCGCCCCACCTTCTTCCATATCCCTCTTTTTCCCCCAATTCTCTCTCCTCTCTCTCTCTTCAATGGCATCCTCTCCTCCACCACCTTCCTCCGATTTCATGGACCCACCTTTAGGCGTCCCTCTTCTCTTACCACCACCACCACCACCACCACCACCTCCTCCTCCTCCTTCCTCTTCTCGCCGCCTTCCTCCGCCGTGTTGGACACCCGACGAAACCTCCGCTCTTATCGACGCTTATCGCGATAAATGGTACTCCCTCCGTCGCGGCAACCTCCGCGCTGCTCACTGGCAAGACGTTGCTGATGATGTTCATCGTCGTTGTCCTCATGTTGTTCTTCCTAAGACGGCTGTTCAGTGTCGTCATAAGATGGAGAAGCTTCGTAAACGTTATCGTACTGAGCTTCAGCGTGCTAAGTCTATTCCTCATCATCGGTTTTCTTCTTCTTGGGTTTATTTTTATAAGATGGATTCTATGGAGAAGGGTGATTCTGTCTTTGATGGTAATGTTCCTTCTAATGTTTCTACTGTTGTTGTTGCTGCTGCTGCTGCTAATCATGATGCGGTCAATGATGGATTTGATGATGTTGATGAGGATGATGGTGATGATGGTAATGATGGTGATGATGTTGATGATGAGGATTATAGTGTTGGTGGTTCTTCTCAGAGGAATGGGTTGAGGATTCGGATTGCTGGGAATTCTAGGAAGAGTTATGCCGGATTTGAGGAAACTCCGAACCCTAACCCTAACCCTAATTATACCCCTAACTCTACCATTAAGCTTCGGCGTCAGATGTTGTTGAGGTGTAATGAATTTGCGACACCGCCAAAGTATGAGGAAGGAGGGAGGTATGGGAGTGGAGTTGCAAGGAATGGGAGTAATGGTGGAAGTGGATCTACTTCAGGAATGGGGGTGGGGGGTGGGGATGGGGATGGGTGTGATGGCGAAGAAGAAGAGGAGTGTGTTGGGGAAGAGAGAGAGAGGGGGGGAGAGGGAGAGGGAGAGGGAGATGGAGAGGGAGAGGGAGAGGGAGATGGAGAGGGAGGGGGAGAGGGAAGGGGGAGATAAAGCGACGATGGCGATGGTGGAGGCGATACGAGTGTTGGGAGAAGGGTTTGTGAGGGTGGAGAAGATGAAGATGGAGATGATGAGGGAGACTGAGAGGGTTAGGATGGAGAATGAGATGAGGCGTACTGAGATGATTCTTCAGTCTCAGCAGCACATTGTTGAGGCTTTTGCTAAAGGATGGGCTGATCTTGTTGTTAACAACGATGATGATGATGATGATGACAAGAACAACAACGGCAACAACAAAGATGCCTCTTCATGAATGCTAATATACCCATTTAATCAATCCAATACTATCCCTGGTAAATTTAGAGAAGTTTCTTTTTAAGGTGTTGAATTTCTTAGTATAGAATCTGGGGAGATTGAAAGAGAGTTGTATGTTTGGGATATTATGCATTTTGTAGTAAGGTAGATGCTCAAAGAGTATAATTGTGAAGTTTTTCAGATTAGTTAGTTTTTGATTTGGAATTTGGAATTGCTCCATATGTGTGTAGATTTGTATTGTTTAGTGTAGTTTCTTACTAGCTGTTGATCTGTAACCTAAATTGTGAAACGATTTAGATCTGATTTCTGGTGTTAACTTGCTCATTTTGCTTTGAATCTTGCTATTAGAATTTTGTTGCTAATCTGTCTTTGGGGAAACATTGTATAGCTTTGCATCATGTGAGATGGCTTGAAAGAAGTTCTCTTTTGTCAGCCATAAATATTTGAATTGGCTTGCAGCTTGTCCACAGGTTTAGCTATTAAGTTTGGGGTCTGCTACTGTTCTTTTTTCCATTCTATTGACCAAGGGAATCAAAGGAATTCTGAAAAGAAATGGTTTCCATGGTCGAATGTTTGAGTGTTGTTCGAAGCTCTGTATTAATCTTAATTGGCTTGTACTAGCAATTTGAGCACTGGTCAGGTCATGATGAATAAATCCTGGTAGATCGAGGATGACAGAGGACGGTTGTGGTTGAGACTCGAGAAATGAAGCTGTTAGGCTAAGTGTAGAGTGTACAAACTGTTACCAGTTGTGTTTTACTATTGTAGCAGATGTTATCCTCAATGTGACTTTTAATTCTAGACTCTTGATGGAACTTTCTGATTGCCTTTTGGAGGTCAAAGATGTTAAATTGAACAATGGTATGCCTTTTTCCAATCATCAGAAAAATCAAAAGCTAGCAGAGTTGTGCGTGCAGGTTCATGCTGTAAGACTATTATTTATTGAGTTTGGCATAGTTTGAAGAAGGAAGATTACTAGTACTTCTCATTATTGTTGATCATGGGTAGTAAAGGAGGCCCGAAACAAGATGGTTTACATCTTAATTGGCCTGTACTATTAGTTTGAGCATTGTTCATGAATCATGATGAATGAAACCTGTTAGATAAAGGAAGGCTACGGACGGCTGTGCTACCGTGGTAGAGATTTGAGCGAGCAAATCCACAGAGTTGTGTGCTGACTGCTGATTTTACAAAACTATAGCCAGTTTTGGAGGTGAAGTCAAGGACATCCAATTGAACAATGGTCTGCCTTTTCTTTCTAGCATCAGGGAAACCAGGATCTAAACATCAAAATGAATAATTCAGTATAAAAATGGCCCATGCAGGGGTCGAACCTGCGACCTTGGCGTTATTAGCACCACGCTCTAACCAACTGAGCTAATGGGCCTTGATGTTGTTTATGGCCACCAATTTAACATACCCTGATCTTGATCAAAATCTTCATAAGTCAAACTATCAAAAATTAACAGTGAATTGGCCTATGCAGGGCTCGAACCTGCGACCTTGGCGTTATTAGCACCACGCTCTAACCAACTGAGCTAATAGGCCAATATACTATTTATATATTACTCCACATTTTCCTTAG
Organism: Beta lomatogona; assembly: GCA_947646795.1. NCBI lineage: Eukaryota > Viridiplantae > Streptophyta > Magnoliopsida > Caryophyllales > Amaranthaceae > Beta > Beta lomatogona. Next base: position 1,924,814 of record CANSNZ010001006.1, on the reverse strand, counting down.
TTGAGCTTGCTTTATAATCCTTTGCATATCTTACTAATCAAGGTTTATGATGATGGAAAAACTAATAGTTTTAGACTGATTTTATAAATAATAAAATAGATATTATATTATAGTCATATTCAAATTACCACTTAAAAATCAACATGTTTTACCTAGTAATTAATAAAGTGGTCAAATTTTTGCTCACAATTATTCCCAATAGTTTAGTGCTTTATGGAGTACACATTTTGAGTTTTGACCTCCCTAAACTTTGCCCATGGTTGTATACTGGGTTGTTTGTCCAAATTCCAGTGGAAAGGTAACATATTTTGACCACTTCAGCAACATCATACGAAGATGTCATTATACTCATTCAGGCCCTTTACCTTTGTGCTTCATCCCCCTTAACCTTAGGTCGAAGGATATGCTTACAAAGTTGACAAAAGAAGCAAAGCCATTAAATGATGTGATAAGCTTAAGAATCCACAGAATATTATTTGACATTAAACAGCGAAGATGCACACAAATGAAAGCATGTCCAGGACAAAAATTAGAAATGCAATTACAAATTCAATGATAGGGATAGGGATAGTAGTAGTACACTGAAGTAGTAAACAGTACAGGCACAGTCAACAGATGTACAAGCCAGGGAAGAAGAATACAAGTAGTTTAGAGGAAGTAGGTTATCAGAAACCAAACAGGGAAGACCAGCAAAAGGATTATGCCTACAGTGTTTGACACGCCGTTAGCCCTAGTGAAGGAGTTCCTAAACCCGCCTGAGGCCCGAATGTGTTCTTGCAACAAGTAGGCCCCAATTGCTAAACATACTATTGCGCCGACCAAATGTCCACGGAAAGTGAAGGCAATCAAATCAGGAGCCACCACTATGATGAGAATGATAGCACCTGGCAGTTCCAGCCAATCTGCAGAAACCATCAGCAAGTGTTGGGCATCAGCATGAATTTCCACCAATAAGTAGAACTCGTAAATGTTTACAATTCGAACATAAGTGAATATGATCTCAAAACTAACATAAATGAATGTATAATATCCACAGAGAGATGGGGGAAGGGGAGGAATTACGAACATGAATGCAATATGCTCAATAGGTGAATTTCATTGAAGGGAAAAGTGGTTAGTCCATAGGGAACTGGGACAACATTGGAACAAACTTGGAAGTCCAGGATACTTCTCTACAGCTTTCTTCTCTATGAGGTACTCAACCATGCTTGAAAGAGTCTCCTGGACATGACTTGGCAATAAGCTTAGTCTTAAATGAAAATCATGATATCAATGACCATTTGGCAACCAGAGGTTGGGGGAGTGCGGGAGCTTTTGTTCTGACTTCTTCTGAAGCGTTACACCAATATCTAGAATTAGTCCTTACTGCCATTCTAACCATGTCATGGCCTAGAAAATGTGCAATTATCATTGGAGTTAGTATTAAATGGTACCTAGCCATTGAGTCCTCGATTTCTCCACGTTTTGTATCGGCTCATGGAGGGTCAGAATCCAAGCTGTACTGTTCTAAATATGCTTTAAATAATCTTCAATTCTTTGTCATCAAAACCTACAAATTCTACTATTTGCATGCATCTGTGTGCTAGATAAGGCTAAACGCAAGGTGAGGGCTCCCTTCCTATTTTTGCAAGACTTTGCACTCATATGCGCTAATATGGACAACATGACCCTAAGATGTTAATTATATAAGCAAAGGAATTCCCCTCCTCTCTAATCTTTTTTTCAAGATCTTCCAGCAATTTTTGAACTTATAGTATTGCTGAGAGCAGTCAATTTATATCATTTATATTGTACTGGGCATTAAGTGACTGAAGAAGACTCCCTTATACTACTATATATTTAGAGGTTTTCCGTCAGCGCTTAGAAGATTTACAAAGATTGAGTCGTGACATATAGAATGAGCTCTATCTGCGTCACCTTTGACCCACTATCATCTATGATTTATAAGCCAACATTATCATCAGACATTATAATTGAGGGTAATAATTCCCCCCTCCTTAGTCAATCCCATTTCTCGTCTACCGCAACCACCGTTCACCTCCATTCTCTTCTGTTACTCCCTTAATGCATTACACCCCAATTGAAGCATGCCCTTAGTCTGATTTATGATATCTGTTATGGGCAATCAACCTAAGGTGTAATTTCTTATATGTTCCCACTGGCCACTTTGTGCTATACTTGGGCGCTAACAATTTGTAGGCGACATTTGTCCCTAGAATTCTTTTTGAGTGATAACCATTCATGACAGGGGGAACTTTCTGAACTAATTTTGCATCCCACACTGCACCAAATTATAGCAGAAGGGCATTTAAGAGTAGAAACGAACCATGAAGCTATGTGGAAAGTAGACCCATAGAGAAGTTAAAAAGTTCTCCATATCAAAGCACATAAAGAGAAAAATAGTGATGTCAGGACTAAGATGGTGCATCTATGAAAATATATACCAGGGAAGCGCTGGGGGAAGAAAAGGCGCAGAATGACAGTAACAAAAGCAATCCACATCCCAATTTGTCCCCTGTGCATTGCAAAACAAATTGGTTATAAGAGACCAGTGGTTGAAGTCTAAAAATACCTCTAAATACTAAGCTAATTTCATGTTTTCATTAACTAACCTCAGAAGGTTGAACAACAGCCCAGGAAGACTGAAGAAAATGTAAGGCACTAAGAGTCCAGTGAGGATATTTGTCTTCCAATTTGTGCGATCCAAAACCAACAGATAGCTGCAACAAGAAATTTACATGAAATATATGAAATTATGGCACCTTCCAACAAAATGATAAGAGCCAGATTGAGTATAGTAAAACAAGTTGCGGTTGCTTAAGGTTCGAAATTTGAGCATTTAACAACTCACAAAGACTAAACAATCAGGCTTGCAGAATTTCGGCACTCGCTTGCACTAAGGCTCCGTTTGGTTAGATGCAAAACATTTCCAATGTAAAATGATTTTTCATGTAAAACATTTTACAATGGAAAATTCAATTGCAAAACTAATTTTCCTTTATTTGGTTCAATGTAAAAAAAGCTATGGGAAAAAGAAATATGGAAGGGGAAGGGGAAGGGAGAAGACGGATAAGAGGAGAGTAAAAAGTTGCTACGGCGGAGGGAGGTTTGCCTTCTTTTTGAAACGAAAAATGATTTTCACCAATACAAGAGCTCTTTTCCCTTGATGGAAAACTTGTTTGACACCCCTTACCAAACCAAACAACGGAAAATAAGAGGAAAAGGAAAACTCATATTCATGGAAAACATTTTACACCCTACCAAACGGAGCACATGACTACAACCTCTCAAACAAAAAAAAAAAGCCACATGACAACAGTAATCAATTCAACCTACAAGACCATTTTGCAAAGAAAAGGCTAAATAGCAAACTATTTGTTACCCAACAATAGAGAGGAAGGACATTTTAATAATTCTACTTATTTGGGCCGCACCCCTTTCCTCTCTCTTGTTTGGTAACAAACTATTCGTGGTTTAGCCATACTCGCAAAGAAAACCAGAGATCTACAGAATCTATCTATCCATCTCTACCAAGGAACATAACACCACTCTCAATGAGCATGGATGTGCGATCATCTTTTTAGAGTAATGCTGTCCATTTATATTTTGCCTCACCTTTTCCTCTAAGAAAGAAACAAAAAAATCCTATGAAGATTCTGATAGATTGGTTGTCTTTGACCAAATTATAATCACCTAAACACTATTCTTAAATGAAAATTATGAGCTAGGAAATAAACAAAGAGGAGTTTGATCAATATTCACAAGAAAACATAGTAAAAGACTCATGAAGTCTCATCATTTATCCCAGAAACTCTAATCTTGCAAGCTGATCATAGTTCAAATCAATAGATAATTAACCAAACAGATTTCGATTTTCCCCACAAAATTTGAACTTTAACAAATTGGAGAGATAAATAATCAAAAGAGACAACACAGTTAAAGAAAATCCCCCCAACACAAACCCATTTGAAGGTAGTATATGAAATCATAAAATGAAATGAACCCAGATGAGCTCTCAACAATTCAGATAAACCCATTGACTCAATTCAACTTATTTGCATCTAAAATTGCGTCAAATTCTAGAGAGAGAAAGAGGAAGATAGAGAGAGAAAGTTACATGGCAGAAATAGAAGCAACCCATTGAAGAAAAGAGGTGCCAAATCCCAAACCTCCAAGTTTGATAGTATCAGAAGCAAGTTTCTTAGCAGCATTGGTCATTTCCTTGAAATCTGTGCTGATCTGATCACTCAAAACTGCATCTTCAGTCTTCATTTTCAGGTAAGAATTTTTCATCATTTTTGCCTGAAATCCCAAAAACGCACAGAAAAAACAAGGGGGAATAAATCTCTTCAAAAGAAATAAATCAGTCCCAAAATAATGGACAATTGAGAATTTATACACGAATATGCCTTTTAAAATTGCTGCCGACCTGTAAAGTAGATGATATGTCAAGTGTGGATGGGTCTAGAAGTCAAATAAGGAAGATATTTCATGCTCCCTTAGTATTTTTTTTTATCTTTCCTACTTTGACTTTACACGTTTGCTAATTCACTTATTCTATCTTAAATATGTTTCATTACATATTAGTAAAAATTATAATAATTGAATATTAATAAACTATTCATTGAGACGAATCAAACAGACTCAACATGACTATATTTTATTCTTATATATTGAGAAAAATTTAAAAGAGTCTCTCTAATTGTAAATAGTGTCAAGATTCTAAGTGAGAAAGATAAAAAAATACAAAGGGAGTACGCTTTTAACGTGCTAAATCATAGTATAACTATAATTACAATCTTGTACAGTTTTACTAGAGAAGATCAGAACAGGCCATTTATCAGCATGCAGCCAAAATTTTGATGCAACTTTTTTCACCATTTTTCTTCAAATGGTCCTTTTTTTTAAATCTAAATTTAACCCAACCCAACCCAACAATTATTCCTACCAGAGAATTTAGTCTGTTGGTTTTTGTGTTTGCTTAGATATTTAAGTGATAGAAAGAGTTTGGGCGACATTTTGTATTTAATGAGACTTTTTTTTAACTTTGTGATATGAGACCCGCTACTCTTTCAAATTAGTTTCACATATAAAATTTATGTAAATGTAAAGTTGCTATAGTATAAGGTTGTGAGTTATGTATAAGTTTTTTCAAGTTTAATCCAAATAAATTGCCTAATTGTCACCAAATTAATTTTAAATTATCCAATTGTTGCCTAAATATTTTTATTAGTATCAAATTATTGTCAACCACCACTTTTTTTTTTACCAATATGACTAATATGACTAAAATATACCATACAAACATAATTTATACTTATACTTAATTAGAAATATTGATGGTCATATTATGAAAATCATACAAAAAGCAAATAGAAACAACTATAAAGAAGAAAAGAATAAAGAGGGGGAGTAGAAACAACTTTAGATTAGAAAAGAATAAAGGGGAAGTAGAATGGTGAGCCACAATGGTGATTAGAACCGTACTCACTGTGTCTAGAACTAAAAGGTGTTCAAGCTAAATGAAGAAAAAAAGTATTGACATAAATACAAGAGAAATCAACTAATCATTAATTTTTTTTTAAAGTAAGATAAAGGGGACTCATTTAAGGGGGGAATAAGGGGAAATCCTCAAATGAGTCCCATGAAATTTGATCCCTAGAACCCAAGGATATGAGATGTGAAGCGATACCACTATCGCAATACCTCAACCTCGAAATCAACTAATCATTGCTAAATGGAAAATAACAACTCTTTGACGGTATTTTTGTATTTAGGGTGTTGTTTCATTAAATTTTCGACGTAGGGCCTCATAAGTCATAAGACTTCGCCGATCGATAAGGTTAAAATTAGTTTCGTTAAAACTTACTAAAGATAGTCTATGATTAACATGGCAAAGTGACCTTGTTTGTTTCTTGGTTGAAGTATTATTGCCACAAGATAATGATTAGCGTGGTGACACGGCCTTGATAACTCGATAATATTAATATTGATATTGATGGCAAATAATATGACGAATTAATAAGAGATAAATAAAAATCTATTGAGCCACTTAAAAGAGTATGACATAGTGAGAGAATATAATAGAACAAGTAAGCTAGTGATGTGCGTGGCTGACAGACAATAGTTGCTATCACAAGCTGGCAATCGTTGATACATTCATTTCTACACAAGTTTGCGTTATGTGCATGTGTCTAGTGGGCACGTATTCAACTCAAACAATATGAGTCATAATTCATATGACTCAGCACTCAGCTGATGAGTGGATGAGTCTTCATGTTCATCAATGTATCTTGGAGTTGTTATTTTAGCATTCTAAGAAGATCTTGTTTCATAATATTTTTTGTTTTCTATGTAGTTGTTGTAGGTAAGCAAGCCAGCGAATTGCATTATATCGTTAAAATTATGATTTTTTGTCAAAAACTACCTATTAATTACAACTTTTTGAAAACAATTAATAAGTCTAATTTTTAAAACAACTACCTTTTATCATGTTTTTTTTGTTAGACTACCAATACACTAGCGAACGTTAGTAATTAAGTGCCCCACTGACAATTCCCTCCATTTTAAAAGATATAAATTTATGGTTTTTTGTCAAAACTACCTATTAATTGCAACTTTTTGAAAACAACTACCTTTTATCATTTTTTTTGTTAGCACTACCCATACACAGTAAACGTTAGTAATACCGTGTATTGGTAGTGCTAACAAAAAAAAAACATGATAAAAGATAGTTGTTTTAAAAATTAGACTTATTAGGTAGTTGTTTTCAAAAAGTTATAATTAATAGGTAGTTTTTGACAAAAAATCCTTAAAATTATGCATGCGATGTGTATCTAATTTTTTATTTTATTTTTTCGAACATAAATTCTAATCTTTTTTGGCATACATAAGGGGTAAAAATTTGAACTTTAGATATTTTTTTGGCTAAATTTCGTAGGTTAAGCCTATATCAATTAACCCTTCTTTATTAATTTTTTATTTATTTATTCTTTCTTTTAGGTTTTTAAAATTAAACTTGATGAACGATAAAAGAATGTTTAGTGAATTAATTTAGGATTTCTTATGTTGTATTAACATAGTCTTCTATGTTAAATAAATCATTTTACTTTGTTAATTGATTGAATTTTCCGTTTTGATGTAATACTTGATTGTGTTTGTGAATTGATTGATAAGATATTTGATTGATGTAATATTCCTTTTTACTTCTTTTTTTCAACATAAATGTACTAAATCTTATAGTCAATGTTTCTTTTTTTAGTGGCTAAATTATAACTTGATTGCATTTAATATTTAAGATAATTTTTTAATGCTATATTTGAGTTTGACTTTGTTTTCCCCCTTTTTTGGTAGTAGTGAGTTTATTAATGGGCAATTAAGTGGATTTATAAGCGGGATACCATAGCTCCCCCCTTCCCTTATACTTCCTCCGTTTCAAATTACTCGCTACACTTTTCATATAGGGAAGTTTCATATTACTTGCTACACTTCCTTTTTGGGCAATAAACTCTCTCTATCTCTCTCCTCTCACATGGGTCTCTTTTCTTTTTACTCTCTACCTCTCTCTTCTCCAAAAATTGCCTATGAGTCCGTGAATTGAGAAGTGTAGCAAGTAAAATGAAACGTAGGAAGTATAGTAGAGATAAAATAAAATAAAAGTCAATTTCTATAATTATTTTTATTGAAAGAGTTACTGAAGATCACATGGTTACAAAGAGGATTCCTCCTCCCTTTTCTCTCTTATCTCGATCTCTTTTTTCTCTCTAAACCTTAGTTTTCTTATTAGATCTAGAGGGAAAATAGCAAATTTAAAAACTCTAATACACGCTTTCGACCGGAGTAACAAATTATATGAGATGCATTATAGGGCTACTATAAACCATTTTCAATCATATCTATGTCTAAAACAAACATATTGTGCCTTTAGAGCTGTTTTTTTGGTTTGAAATGAAAAGATGCAAAATAAACCACGCACGTAAGACATTTTAAGGCAATGCGGAAGTTCATAAACACTCGAAAGACGAAATCTCAAGGCATCCTGAGGCACTTGGGAATGCCTTGGGTACAAACCATAATTGGGCCCAAAAAAGTGTAGAATTGGGTAGAAATAGCCAAATTTAAAGGCTATTATACATGCTTTTGGACATTTTTGGTGTCTGTAAAAGAGATACCATGGAATGCATCTTAGGACTAAAGGAGACCATCTGACAACATATTGATGCCTTAGAATGGGTATATAGTGGTTTTAGAGCTATTACGGGGTTAAACTAAAAAGATGAAACATAAGCCGTTCACAGTATGCATTTCAAGGCAATGTAGCGCTTCCCAACCACCTAGGATTCAAACTCGAGGAGTTCTAAAACCCTTTCGAATGGTAACTTTTGAAACTATTCTGTGTTTGAAGAGGAAAAATACAAAATAATTCGTAGAAGGCATGAAGGCAATTTTAGAGAGCCCGTCCTAACCACCTAGTAGTCATCTCGAAGGCATTATAATTTTTTTAAGAAGTTCCTATAATTTTTTAAAAAACCATCGAGCCTAATATCCAAGGAGCATTGGATAGTTCATTTTAAGTCGAAGAAGTGATTAGTATTTAGAACAAAAATATTTGATCATATATACAATGGCAAATCCAAAGGGGCCTGCCCGGGTAGTGGTCCATGCCATCAGCCAAATTAAAAACCCTCTTAATATTAAGAGCTCGGTGAAAGATCAATTCTAGCGGATAACTGAGTTGGTTTCGCTTGCTGTGTGTTGTAGAATGTTTAGAAAAGTGATCAAATGGCGGGTTGAGCCGTACCCAGAAAACATCACATCGTGACGGGGAAAGACAACTTCGGGCTGATTTTTTTTGCCCAAAACCCGCTATTTCATATTGAATATAGCGATTTTTCGAGCTAAAATCATACCAAACTAAATTTTAACTAAAAATTGGTTTTGAAGTGTCAAAAACTTGTCCCAAAAAATAAAAATCGGGCCCAACCTGGACATTACCCGACCTTGATCTACTCTAGCCTCTAAGAGCGTTGATGTGTATTGACGCCTGACGGTCACAAGTTCTAAACCCGTTGGGCACTACTAGTCCCTTTTTAAAGTTTTCAATTGACATCTTGCTTTTCCTTTTTTCATTTGCCATTCTCTTGTTTTAATCCTAGCTTTTTGTTTTTGCCTTGCTGTATTAGCTTTGTTTCTCATCTTACATATTTATATTTCTTATAACTATATGTGTTATAGATATTACACTGCTCTTGTAACATTTTATTCTCCACAAATTTTATTTCACAATTTTTGAAGAATGTAAAGAAGCAGAGACTAAATTACGTGGGTAGTTGTAGGGTCTAATCAGAGAGAAAAAAGTATTTACGAAAAAGAGTAATTAGTAAATTTGGGACAATGCAAAAAGAAAACCGTGAAATAATCTTAGAATTGGTGAAGTTCTTGTGAACAGTGAAAATCTATACAAATATATTAAAAGGCGTGCGGAAGAAAGCCTATGTGCCACGTGGTATTCGCCTCAACTTTCTAATGCAAATGCTTTATGTCTATGTGTACTCCTCACTTTTAAAAAAATGTGTAAGTCTGAGGTATCGAGACGCGTGACCTTTGAAATGAAAAGTAAGAGCTTAACCATCAATACACTATGAATTTGTTGTCTAATGTTTCAAATAAAATATGATAAAGTCTTGTAATAATTATAATTAACTAAAAAGACTTGAACAAGTATATACATCTCTAACACTCGTATTACGTAACTTAAACCTTTCAATTTTTCTTTACTTATCACGTTGTGACGTGAATTTTTCAATTTCTTAATGGGCAAAAAATACGAAAAGTAGCAAAATAAATTATAAAATTTAAAAATAATAACATATTAGTTTATTGTAACTGACCCGAGGCATCGCCCGGGCAAAAAAAACTAGTTATGTCTTAAAAGATAGTTGAGATCTTTAAAACATGTTCATGACTATTAGACAACAATGTCCTAATCTCGACCAAAAAAATCCACCAATAAAACCTTGGACATGAGTTTCACTGTATGTCTATATTCTTAGCAGGGCATTGCTTATTTGTCACAGTCAAATCATCACCCCCCTTCCAATAGCATGTACTTTATCTTTTTAATTTGGCAAAATACCAATTTACATTTTTTTTTTGAGGGGAAAATACCAATTTACATAATTTTATCAAAGATTATAGTAGTTAAAGTTGTGCAATATAAAATGATATATATATATATATATATATATATATATATATATATGACTAGTAAGTAGTAAGGCCAGGAGCTAGGAAGCATATAAAAGAAAGTACTCCCTCCGTCCCAAAATATAGTTTCCATTTCCCTTTTTTCACGGTAATTTATGCAAGTAGAATCTAAGAGGGATAGTAAAGATTTTTTGTTTATTTAAATAAATGTTGTATGGGAAAAGATGATTTTAGGAGAGAGAATGAAGAATAATTGGTGAAAGAACATTAATTGTAACACTTGGGTTGAATAAACAAAGCAAAAAGCAAATTTCAAGAAGCAAATAAATGATGGGACATGGTTTTTCTAGACAAATTACGGAAAAATGAGGAACTAAATATGGAAATGGGAACTATATTTTGGGACACCCAAAATGGAAATGAGAACTATATTTTAGGACGGAGGGAGTAGAAAACATAGTGCAATATATGAATATGACATCCAATTAAAACACACACTATAGTCTCAACTCTCAATATAACATTATTTTTTCAATTTTCAAATAGAAAAGGACCATAATGTAAAGACACTATTGTTTTAGTTTTACCACAATATCAAGTGTTGCTGGCTTTCTTTAACGACAAGAAAATCACAGTGGTGTTAGATAATGCAAGAAAGTGCCAACTTCAACAGAAAATGTGTCATACCGCAAGAAGAATTCCACCAGCAAAAAAAAGTAGACATAAGCTCAACAAGCTCCTTACAAGGGCATTGCTTGTTATCCACCGTTGGATCATTAATCCCCCTCCCATTTGACCAGAACACATACTCACTAGTAGAATAATTGCTTATTGCTGCGGTCATTAAGTGGCCTATTACGGCGGTTTTGGCCGCGCAGCAATTAAGGGCGCAACAATAGGCCAAGATATTGCTGCGGTTCCTAGCCAAAACCGCAGCAATATATTACACCTATTGCTGCGATTCCTAGACAAAACCGCAGCAATAGGTACTGGTACACGTAAAAATATTTTTTTTTTTTGTATTTTGCCATCAAATTTGAAAGATAATAAAAATAAAATAAAACACAACAAATTCAAAGTAATGATAAAGAACTTTTAGATGTGCTCTTACAAAAATATATTCAACTCATACAAAAGAAAGAAATATAAAGGAAAAATATACAAAAAAAGAAGACCAAAAATAAAAAAACCTAACATTACATTAATTCTAAAAAATAAAAAAATCCAATAAAAATGAAACATCACTAGATCTGGATAAATAAATAAAAAATGTAAACTATAAAAAAAAAAAATTGAACGGCCAGCGAGTTCTGCGAACTATTGAGGAAGAATTGAACTTACTGCAACCAAAAAAAAAAATATTAAAATAAAAAAAATCAACAAAGTTCCACCGGTGAGGCCGCGAACAATTCCAATGGTGGTGCGATGCGAAGTCGAAGTCGCCGGTCTGCGATGACGAGAGGAGGAAGCAGATCAGCGACGGTGAAATGATGATGATGAAGACGACGGCGGCGCACGAACAACCAACAAAACCGCACGGCTACATAGGAGGGGGAGAAGGAACGACAACGTCGAGATGGCTCCGGTGAGCAGGAAACGACCGACAACGTCGAGATGGCTCCGGTGAGCAGGAAACGACCGACGATGTGGGCAGTAGCGCAGCGCAGGAGGGAGAGAGAAAGGATGAGTGAGAGAGAGGAAGGATGAATGAGGAGGAAGAAGAATGAGTTGAAAACGACGCTGAAGGAGGAATGACAAGGAAACCCTAACTCAGGCTTTTTATTATTAATTTTAAAAATCTAATGAGAAACCGCAACAATAGATTAAAATATTATTTTTTTAATATTATTTTAATATATTGCTGCGGTTTTTAACAGAAACCGCAGCAATATGTTTGCGCCAAATCTGGTCAAATAGTCAACTTTTTTCAAAAAATTTCAGTTGGAATTATATTGCTGCGGTTTTCAGTAGAACCGCAGCAACATGGTTGGTCAAATAGTCAATTTTTTTCAAAAAATTTCCGTTGGAACTATATTGTTGCGGTTTTCAGTAGAAACCGCAGCAATATGGTTATTTTATATTTTACCTTTTCTTTTTACGTGATATATTGCTGCGTATGCGTAAAACCACAGCAATATTACCGCAGCAATAAGCATTTATTCTACTAGTGACTTCAACAACCTTTCTCCTTCCTTCCCTACAAATCTGTTTCCTACAAACTTCTCAGGATCATCAAAGATCTTCAGATCATTCGTAGCCAACTGTTATTATCTGAGGATCATTTCCCCTTTCTTGATCTTAAAAGCAGCGTTATGGCTCTTGATCATCATATCTTCCTTGGCCCTCCCATACTGAAATGGAACGGGAGGTTCGATCCTTAGACCTTAAAGCCTCATGAACAACTGACTTAGTCAAGACCATTTGGTTGACGACTTTTAGAGTGATCTTACCCTCGGATTTTATGACAGTCCTGATCTCTTTAGCTAACTCGCGATGCAGGATCTCCCCTGCAGATGTAACCCATTTGATCAAAGTTGGCAACCACTTTGAAATGCCATATGAGTTGAATCCAAGTAAGAACACTAAGTTATGTCATGCTGCTTCTTTGCTAATACCAAAACTTTCTGCTTTGTCCAAGTATGATGTGGCTGAGGAGAAAAACACATCATATAGCTTCTTGTAATAACTTTTTACCAACAGAAAAGGCAGTCTAACATAATGCAATATGAAATCTTCTATTGGATGTAGAAATTTAGTAAACCCTATGATATCACAGGTGCAATTTGGTAAAGCAGCCACTGGCCACTTCTTAAGCACGATTCGCCCATTGGACTCTAGTTTCGTGTTTGAAGGGCTTTTGCCATCACCAAAGTGCATGAAAAAAAAAACTCAAGCGATAAAACATCATTGGGCCGCCCAAACTCTGCACGACCTGTGTCTCTTAGCTGATACTCAAGCCCAGGGAACAAGCCTTTTAGACAGCTTTGAAAGAGAGGGATGATCTCCTTATGCTTATAGGTGAGGATGGAGAATAGTAGGGCCTTGTGAGAGCCGTGCTTGGGCTCACTTGGGTCGAAGTAGGGGCTCACACGATAACCACCTGTAAAGGAGGAGGAAGGCACCTAGGTTCCAGTAAAAACATCATGCTTATCGACTTTAGAAGTATCAAAGAGAACAGGGAAGTTGTTACCATCCAAAAGAACAATAACCCGTGGATCAGGGGAGATCCAAGGGCCGGGAGGCATGTTAACTCGAAAGACAATGGACTCGTATTTCTCCTTGCGAGACCTGAAGAATCGGTCTCTTCCTTGGAGGTAGAATAAGTCCCATCGATCTTTGATGGGTCCAAGAAAGGGCAGACCATAACTTCCAGGGATTTCACGAAAAGGAAGCTCTGGCAATGGTGAGGATGTGAGCACATCAATACTCCCATTGTGAACTTGAGAACCTGAGGACAATGGAGATGCCATTTTTTTTTCCTTACGTAAGGAGATAGGAAGATGCAGTGGTTGCATTAGCTAGCTAGCACCCAATAGAACTATTATATAGCATATGAAAATTGTAGTGTAAAGAAAAGCAATAATAGCTATGATGAAAACTAAGTATTGATAATCTCAGATTATTGTAAGATAAAATGAAAGAAAATTGAGATCAATGGAATTGTTCTTATTGAACTTTTCATAGAGAGAATTTGTTTTAGAGAGAGAAATTTCTCATTGATAGAATGTATTACATTAAGAGCTAATGATTACAACTCTAGCTGTATATATACAAAGTGTACAGCAAAGCAACAGAGAATTATAAGAGAGAAAAGAAAGAGCTGAGAGCTGAGCTAAGCTAAGCTAACTAACTGATTGATCATAACATAATCAGTTAGTTAGTTACATTATGTATGCTGAGGTGATAGCTTAGAAGTGGTAACTTCAACACCCCCCTCAAACTAGGTGGTGAGGGAGGAACCATTCCTAGTTTGGAAAGAAGAGTATTATGGTGAGCAATAGGAAGAACCTTGGTGAACACATCTGCCAATTGATTGTGTGTAGGCAGATAGCTTAGTTGTAGTAAACCTTCAACAACCTTGTCTCTTGTGAAATGACAATCCACTTCTATGTGTTTTGTCCTTTCATGAAAGACAGGATTTTTTGCTATTTATAATGCTGACATATTGTCACAATGAAGAGTCACAGGAGTAAGGGAAGAAACTCCAAGTTCAGTAAGCAGTCTTACCAACCAGCAAACTTCAGAGGCAACTTGAGCCATGGCTCTATATTCTGCTTCTGAGGAAGACTTAGAAGTGGTACCCTGCTTCTTAGACTTCCAGCTAATAGGAGAAGAACCAAGGAGCATTACATAGCCTGTAACAGATCTTCTGGTATTGAGACAGGCTGCCCAGTCTAAATCACTATAAGCCTGAAGAGTGAGTTTGTTTGAAGCCTTTAAAAGTATACCCTGACCAGCAGTGGTGTGAACATAGCGGAGAGTGTGAACCAAAGCTTGGTAATGAGGGACACGAGGAGAATGCATAAATTGACTTAAGCTTTGTACAGCAAAAGCTAAGTCAGGCCTTGTATGAGTCAAAAAATTCAATTTACCAACAAGGCTCCTATAGGCTGCAGGATCAGAGTAGAAATCACCTTCATCAGCTAAAAGTTTGACATGTGTTGGAAGTGGGGTAGATGTTTTCTTAGAGAAAGTGATGCCACTGTCTTGAAGCAGCTCCTTAGTAAATTTTTGTTGAGAGAGAAGAAAGCCATCAGATGTAGAGCATACCTCAATGCCCAAAAAATAGCTTAACTTGCCTAGATCTTTAATGCTAAAAGTGTGATGTAGAAACTCTTTGATAGAGTTAATAGTAGCTAAGCAATTGCCTGTGATGATGATATCATCAACATACACAACAAGGATAGTGATCTCTGAAGTTGTCTTCTTGATGAATAATGTATGATCATTTGGAGATTGAACAAAAAACTGTGAGAGCAAAGCTGAGTGAAGTTTCTCAAACCACTGTCTACTTGCTTGTCTAAGCCCATATAGTGACTTCTTGAGTCTGCAGACATGATTGTGAGGATTGGATAATCCTTCTGGCATTTTCATGTACACTTCTTCATGGAGATCTCCATGTAAGAAGGCATTGTTAATGTCTAGTTGGTACAAATTACAACCTTTGCTAGCTGCTAATGCCAAGATACATCTAATGGTAGGCATTTTAATGACTGGTGAAAAAGTTTTAGAGAAGTCTATTCCAAACTTTTGTGTGAATCCCTTGGCAACTAGCCATGCTTTATATCTGTCCAAGGAGCCATCAGCTTTTCTTTTAATCCTATAAACCCACTTGCATCCAATTGGTTTCTTACCAGTTGGAAGTGGAACAACATCCCATGTGTGATTATTATTCAAGGCTGCAATTTCTTTGTCCATGGCTTCAAGCCATAAAGGAGTAGCAGCTTCTGTGTAGGAAGTAGGCTCAAGTTGAGCTAATAAGGTAGCAACAAAAGCCTTAGAAGATGCTGGAAAAACATCTGAAGAAACAATATTGCACTAGTGATTAGTGAGAATGGATGAGAAAACATAGTCTTTTAAGAGTGTAGAAGGCTGTGGGGTTCTAGTAGATTTTCTGGGATGAGTAGAAGTAGAATCTGGTGGTTGAGTAAGAGATGATGGAGATTGAGAGGAAGTGGAAGATGATTGTAAAGAATCAGGAATAGAAATGGTAGCAGGATCACTTAAATCTGTAACAGTAGGTAGAAAAATTTGAGTAGGGTAGATTGAAGAGATGGGTGTATTTTGAGTGGCAGCAAAGTGATAAGGAAAGTGTTTTTCAAAGAAGGAAACATCTCTGGAGACAATCACTTTGTGAGTGACCAAATCAAGCAACTTGTAAGCTTTTTGTCCAGGTGGATACCCAAGGAACACACAAAGGTTAGCCTTAGGATCAAACTTTGATCTCTGAACAGATGAAGTGTTAGCATAACAAAAGCATCCAAAAATTCTGAGATGACTTAGATTAGGCTTGTGATGAAACAACTTTTCAATGGTGTAAGATTGTTAATGCTTCTCAAGGGCATTCTATTGATCAAGTATGTGGCTGTTAAGATACTTTCACCCCAATACTTAAGTGGAAGTTTGGCTTGAATGATAAGAGACCTAGCTGTCTCTAATAAGTGTCTGTGCTTTCTTTCAGCCACTCCATTTTGTTGGGGTGTGCCATTGCAGCTTCTTCGACTATCAATGCCTCTTTGCAAAAATAACTTCTTCATGTCCCCTTCAACAAGATCTGGAGCATTATCTGTCCTGATGCTTTGAACTTTAACATTATTGAACTGTGTTGCAACAAAGTTAAGAAACTGAGTCATAAGATCAAATGAATCAGACTTATGCTTCATTAAATGAGTCCAAGTGACTCTAGTAAAATCATCAACAATAGTGAGGAACATAGTATGACCTGTGTAAGTACAAGTCTTATAAGGTCCCCATACATCTACATGAAGCATTTGAAAAGCATGCTTTGTTTTTATTGTGCTTAAAGGAAAAAGGTTGTCTAGACTGTTTAGCTATAGGACACACTTGACAAATATGTTCTGCTATACATCCCTCAACATCAACTAATTCATGTAATGACTTGATCTTATTGAAAGAAATATGACCCAATCTTAAGTGCCATAATTTGGCATTTTCAATAGCTGTAAAACTAGAATGCAGAGAAGAAATGACTGTT
Organism: Beta lomatogona; assembly: GCA_947646795.1. Taxonomy (NCBI): domain Eukaryota; kingdom Viridiplantae; phylum Streptophyta; class Magnoliopsida; order Caryophyllales; family Amaranthaceae; genus Beta; species Beta lomatogona. The sequence goes on along the minus strand of CANSNZ010001006.1, from coordinate 1,907,893 downwards.
TGTCCAGCCTAGAATCTTGTTGCACAGCTGTAGAAGGATGAAAATCTTTGCTGAGTTTGTAGAGTCCATGCTCTAATTCACCAAGAACCATAGATGTGCTCATCAAAGGGCCCTGAAGTACACACTTGTTATGACTAAACTGAACAGTGCAAGAATCATCTTGACACATTTTAGGAATGGAAATTAGATTGAATCTAAAACCAGGAACATGTAAAACATTTTTAAGCTCAATGTGTTGCCCTAGTTTCACATTTCCAATATGATTTACTTGCACCTTACTGCCATCAGGAATTGTTATAGAATAATTACTTCCAGATACTTCATGGAAAGATGAAAAAAATTTTTAATCTGAGCACATATGGTCAGTGGCTCCACTGTCTATAATCCATGTGTGCTCTAAAGCTGTATTAAGACAGAATATATCTGTCAATTGAGCATTAACTGCAAGGCCATGAGCATGGATTCTTCAGGTTTATCTCCTTGTTCTGCAACAGCATGATTATTGAGAGCCTCCATGATCTTATAGTATTGATCCTTGGAGAATGAAGCTTGAAAAACTTCATTGGTGTCGTTATCATCATGATGAGCCACAACTGCAATTTTTTTACCCTTGGCAAACCTCTAGTTGGCTGGATAACCATGGATTTTCCAACACCTATCCATGGTGTGACCAGCAATCTTACAGTGATCACAAAAATAGGTTGAAATTCTTATATTGCCAGTAACTCTTCCTGAATCAACACTGGCATTGCTAGTATTGAAACTAACTCTAGGTTTGTAACTCCTTGAATCACCATATGACTTTGCCGTAAATGCAACAACTTCAGTACCAGCTTAGAAGAGTCACTAATATTCTTATGACTTTCTTCTTGACACATGAGCCTATAGGCTTGAGTAATATTAGGTAGTGGCTGCATCATCAGAATAGTACTCTTGACTAAGGCATATTTCTTGCTAGTTTTCATCAAGAAATGCAGAATGCTTGTGTTCTGTTGAGACTTCAGAATCTGCTTAGTCAAATTACAACTACAGCCAGTACAAGAACAAGTAAGAATAGGATCTAAACCATCTATCATGTCCCAAATTGATTTGATCCTTGTGTAAAATTCAGATATGTTTTCATTCTCTTCTTGTTCAATATCAAACAACTGTTGTTGTAATCCAAACAACTCAGTTCCATAAAAATTACCAAATCTCTCTTCTAAATTGGTCCAAATTTCTCTAGCAGTTTTAAAATAGAGGATTGATCTCGCAATTGTAGGATCTAATGATGCTAAGAACCAAGATATGACTAGATCATTACACCTAGTCCAGATTTTCAGTAAACCAGCATTTCCTGATGGTTTTGACAAGGATCCATCCACAAATCCCAATTTGTTTCTAGCAGACAAAGCTATGATCATTGATCGTTTCCAATTTGAATATCCACTACCAGAGAAAACAACAGGAACAAGTTTTGTAGTGTTTAAATCAGAAGAACTGAGGAAATAATAAGCACTACTAGGATCCTGAGTTATTTCGAGGTTTGATTGCGAATCATTTGAGTTTGTATTTCTCGGCCTTTTGAAAGAAGAATTGAAACTAGATTTCGAATTTGAGAATGAATTTCAACTTTCAGTAAGATTTGAAAATGAATTTCAACTTACAGTAAGATTTTCGCACTGAATTGTTCAAGAATCTCAGCTGATTTTGCTCAATTTGATGAATATGAACTGAACTTTTTCATGAATCAAAAATTTGCGGAATTAATCAGCAGTTCCAGGAAGACTGCTCTGATACCATGATGAAATCTGAGTATTGATAATCTCAGATTATTGTAAGATAAAATGAAAGAAAATTGAGATCAATGGAATTGTTCTTATTGAACTTTTCATAGAGAGAATTTGTTTTAGAGAGAGAAATTTCTCATTGATAGAATGTATTACATTAAGAGCTAATGATTACAACTCTAGCAGTATATATACAAAGTGTACAACAAAGCAACAGAGAATTATAAGAGAGAAAAGAAAGAGCTGAGAGCTGAGCTAAGCTAAGCTAACTAACTGATTGATCATAACAGAATCAGTTAGTTAGTCACATTATGTATGCTGAGGTGGCAGCTTAGAAGTGGTAACTTCAACAAGCTATATCTAAACATGTTAAGTTGTCTATCTAACATTTAACAAGCCATGTTTCAACGTAGTCAAGGCCTCCAGGCTCTAGCTCGCAATACATGTATTGTCAATTAGAAGGTCTGTGTAGTGTGTACTAATTAAGTACATATGGGGTACTCATCCTAACTGAACGATACAAACTGTTAGGTAGAACTATATTCATAAAGGAACAAGTCGCAATCCAATCAACTAATTAATTAGTTCAAACATAAACTTCAAACATCGATTGAGAGAAGATATGCTTTACCACACCTGTAGGCTGTAGTGGATTGAATTACTGCCACAAATCAAATAAGAACTGAGTTTCAGTATGCCGCACCATCCATGTGCTGTAAGCAATGCATAGTCCGAGTTCACACAGCATCGGTGACTCGGTGTGCTGCACCTGCATGCTTATACATAAAACGAGTTTACACACAGAATCCAATATCCATGTGTTGCACCACAACACTTTTATCGTGCACATGGTTGGTCCGTTGGTGTACTGTGGGCATGATTCACTCAAAACTAAGTTTCTTTTAATTACTCATTTGGAACTTATTAGACAGATATTATGAGAATGCTGGCAACGTATCGTCCTTTATGAAATCAAGGTTTCTATGTGAATTTGTCGCAATTAGTTTTCTTTTTCTAGCTTTTATACGCATGCTTCTTGACAAAAATAAAACTACACATAGTTGAAGTCTTTTTTCGGAGGTAAACTTGAGGAAATTAAAGGGGAATTAAGTACACAGTTCTGCAGTGAAAAAGTTGGTCTCCAACTCATCAAGCTCTCCTACTGGCAAGAAGCTATCTACTCAATTTTCTTGTATAGTGAGCGGAGATGTATATGTTTCAATTTCTAAAGTTATCGCAGTATCAAAGTATTAAATAGCATACATTTGAGCCTATCAATTACTAATAGATTGAGGATAAGGTTGGTCTAGTAATTGTGAGATCCTCCTACTCCTGTTATAGGAGTTTGATCCTCACCCGTTATAAGAAGAATCTCCAATTACTTTCCCTTCTTGAAAGAGAATTCTCATTATCATGTTGAAAAAAATAAATTGCTAATATACTCCCTTATAGATATTAGTGGAAAACAGTGCTCAAATTTGTAAGAACTTTTTTTTTTTCCACACGCATAGTACATGGAAGCCTATATTTTTTACTCATTGCTCCATTGGGTGATTGTATACTGAATGCACTCCATAATTGTAAATTCTGGCTCCTTGAAAGTAGATGTCGCACTTAAAAGTTTGAGAACATTATAATTGACACTATTGCGTTCGTACATAGGTAGTAATTTAATCCGAAAATCCAATTTTAAAACACTCAAACATCAGAATTGACACTATTATGTTCATACTTCATACATAGGTAGTAATACTCCTTCTGTTTCTTTTTAATTTACTCATTTCATTTTGGAGGGAACCAAGGAAAAAATCCAAAAGTGAGAGTGAGAAACTAAAAAGGTGGAGAGATAAATTATAGGGTGGTTTATTATATTAAAAAGTAGACCACATGGGTAGAAAAAGAGGAGAAAATAGATGGGACATGTTACCAAAAATAGGAAGAACAATAGTGTGTAGATAGTGGTGTCAGAAACAGACCTGACCGCTGGGTCAACCTGATATTGACCTGACTTGAACCTGGTTCGACCTTTGAGAGTCAGTCCCCAGACCTGACCTGGGATTACCCAGACTTGACCGGCACCCAGCAAGATCATATTCTGACCTGACCAGACAAACCTGTATTCAAATCCGAACCTGACTATAACCCAACCAAATATTAACACAAAACGCGATTAGACCCAGAAAATATCGGATTCAACCCGATTTGTAACCAAACTAATTTATTATTATCCAGATCAAATTGTACTCGAATTCACAAGTCAATTATCTTTACATTGATTTTTTTTATTAAACTTATTATTACAAGGTATAATATGCGAGTATTTTTCTTAAATTAGAGTTAACATTATGATTAATAACTTATGACTTGACCGATTGATTTTCTAACCAAATAACTACAAGTCTACAACTACACTATTTCACTAGTATATTATAAGATTGAAATATGTGAATGTTTTGCAAAAGTAAAAGGTAACATGAAATTAACAATTAGTTAACTATTAACTGATCTGAATTTAAGGTAAAAACTGGATCTGTTATGGGTTAACTGATCCGATTTTCACCTTAAGGCCGGATCAATTGTGGCTCATAATGTGTTAAAAAAGAATGGAAACCTACTGCCTATAGGCTTGTGTCACACAAACGACCTAGATTCAAACAAATAACCAACTACATTAACAAATCCAAATTCCTGCCAAATTGACAAAACGAAAATCATAATTTAAAAAAAAATCAACAAAACAGCCCCATTCAACAATCCCAAAATCAACAAAACGAAAATAATAATAATGAAAAAAAAATCAACAAAACGAAAATCTACAAATTACAAAAAATGAAAAAAAATCATCCTAGTGGTGGAATACCCTAAATTACAAAAAAAAAAAAAAAAACGAAACTAAAAAAATATAAATAAGCTAAATTACAAGAAAATGAAACCAAAACGAAAATAAAAAAGAAGTTGCTTAAAACCAAAATATTATTTGTAGTATCCTTGTAATGGCATTGTGGATCCTCCTCCTCCGAGTCGTACCATCACCAAACAGTTTAACAAATTGAAGAAGAGGAAGATCAATGAGGTTGATGAATATCAGATCACCACCGTCGACAACCTCGAAAATCCACGTCCTTCTTTTGAAACTGCCTTGGACAGCAATCTTGCCCTCTGATTTTATTTTATTTTACTTTCTCCTAGTGATAGATTGTATTTGTTCCTTATGATATGATATGATTTTTATGAATAGATCTAATATAAATGACTGCTTCTGTTCTGGATGTTTTGATTTTCTGACGTTTTGTTTTGGTGAGAGGAGTGACGGCGGTGGTGGTGTAGAAAGAGTGTGAGAGGACTGACGGTGGTGGTGGTGTAGAAAGAGGGTGAGAGGAGTCAGGGCAGAAGGGAGAGAGAAGATGAGAGGATTGAGGATGATGAAGAGGGAGGCTGTGAGCCTGTGATTGAGGAATGAGGATGGGAGGAATGAGGAGGGTTAGAGTTAGTGAAGGAACTTAATTCAATGGTTGGATTTTGATCTTTCTCAAATCAATGGTCATAATTCACAATCCATGACATTATTTTTTGACCAATGAGAATTGAGATTGGCCAATTACATGGATTGCTAACTTAATCAATGGTTGGATTTTCATCTTTCTAAAATCAATGGCCTAAACTACTAATAAACTATTATTGTATTTTGATATTATTTTGATTTGAGTATTCTAAATTTCTAATTCTAATATTATCAGTTTAGTAACTTTAGAAATTAGTAGTATTATTAGAAATTAGTATAAACTTTCGAAATTAAATAAGTATTATATAATTTTTAAGAAATTATTATTCTAAATTTATAAATTATAAATATGTGAACATGTTAGATGCGGTGATTACGGATTAGTTTAATGCTAACATGTAAGACATAACACATTAACAATTTATTAACTTATTGGCTTATGGTAAATTAACCTTGTTAACAATTAACTTCTTGATTTTGATTTTTAAGAAGTTAGGATTTTAGAAAGAATCGAAAAAATTGGGATTTTAGTAAGATAAACTTGTAATCAAATGTTCACACAAGTTGATTTGACTTAATCGTTTGATGATTGATCATTAGTGACGTATATCGTACTAACATATATAAGCCTACTGATAAAATAGTTTCTTTATAGTCACATATATATATAAAGTTAAGAGAAGACCATAAATACTATACTAGTATTAAACTATAGTATAACATAAAAACAATTCACTTAAATAATCTTATAACTTATAAAGATAAGGGAGAGTTATGGTTGTTAATCTTATACTAGTATTAAACTATATGGTTGTTAACAAGTTACTATTTAGTAACTAGTAAGTACTTGTTAACTATTTTACTTATGGTTGTTACTTGTTAATAGTTAACTTATTTTAATAAGTTATGGTTAGTTTTTATAGGGGATAATGATTTGGGGGTATAATTTATTATTATTATTATTGTGCAACATATGAACCCTCGTTATAATCACTTAGGCCTCATATGAACCGTCGTTGTAAACGTATGAATGTATGATTGTCATTTGTTATATTATTATAACATATTAAGAGTCGTTATACGAATTTATAATCAATAGAGTATTAGATTGGTTTTTTACAATTATTTTGATATCAATCTTATATTAAAATGATTCAACATATTAGTATTTATATTGTTATTGTTATTGTTAGTATTCCTGTTCTTATTTGTATTACTATTGCTATTGTTAGCCTTGTTATTATTACTGTTATTATTTGTATTTTTACCTATTATCATTGTCGCTTTATGTTTATTAGTATTATTATTCTCATTACCATCATAGCTATTTACAAACTTATATATCAATCATAATGCGTATAGTAATAAATCATTTATATAAAGTTTGGAATTGATCGTCTACTCGTTATTATTGTCGTTGTTTATAATATATAATATTAAAATATATGAAGAGTCGTTCTACTCCTTTACTCATTAGAGTAGTTTTACGCAGTTGATTATTCGAAATAAGAGTTGACTAAGAGAATACACTAAACATCACGGTAATCAATATAGTGTTTTTATTGGTTTTTCGTTGTCATCCATATATTTATCGCATACACACATATGTATATATATGTTGATCTTAATACTTTTATTAATATGATTCGTTTACAAAATCCATAACAAAATCAAGATGGCCCGATCAGGAGTTACCCGAAGTTGAACTGACGTTCAATAGCGAATGGACCCGATGTTTCACAATGATCGAACTAAGGTCATTACTAATTCAACCCAAGTACATTTGACTTAACTCAACCGTACATGAAACATAAATACGACCTGCTCAAACTCGGCAAAAAAAATGTCAACGAGCGATCATACCCGGGAATGAATCGACTTGTAAATGGAACGCTCAGACCTATTCGGCACCCGGGAATCCCATGATTCAAATGTGTTCGACCCAATTGAACAAAACCTGACCAATCATGACCTGGGGCACTGACAATCAGAATTCTAACCTGTCCGGGTCTGACCTGGTTCGCCGTGGGTATACCCAGACCTGTTTGAGAACCTGTTTTAAAAAGAAATGGATCAAAAAGAAAAGTGTGTAAATTAAAAAGAAACGAAGAAAATAGTAATTCTGGCTTTAGTGCGTCTTGGGTGGAACATGTTACACCATAATTTATTGTGTAATATGCATAACGACATAAACTTTAACAAGAATGACATGGATTATACAAATAAAGACATGATTCTCATGTATTTCATGTCATTCGAGTTATTTTTATAAAAAAAGCGGTGGTTTTTTTTTTTTTTTTGGTAAACATGGCATTTAAAAAAAAAAACAAAAATTAAAGCGGTGGTTTGTGGATTATTACACCCAAGAATTTGTGTTTTGGATCAGCTAGCATGTCTTAAACGTGAGTAAACTCGCTAGAATCCATGCAAAGCTTCGCACCGGCGACAAAGTAAGTTCTGTCATTACCTCCAGCAAAACATAATTGATATTTCCTTGCGTCAGTGCAAAGGATGGTAATTATAGATTTATAGGTGAAAAAGAAATGCAGTACAGCAGTAGTTTTCGCTAATACACACGCTTACCCCACCTTGACCTACTATACCCACATAATGACATTAATTCTGTCCAATTCAATTATCAATTTCACACCTCGATTAATTTCATCGCCACATTTTGTATCACTTGTCGCAACAATTTTTCTTGAGAGCATTTAACATTGAAATAGTGACCTCTCGTACACCTTCGAAAAGTCTCAAGCAGATCATTTATCCTTGTCTTCAAATCTTTAGTTTTTGCTAATGTTTTAGAATTACGTGCAATTCAAAGGTGACTGCTCTACTTTTGTGATACAATATCACACCTTTTATTCGTCGAAGGTATTCCATAATTATACGTGTTATTTGTGACTTGAAATCTTGTGAATGACATAAGGCTGACTTTAAATGCACATATCTCTCAATCCATATATGGTTTTGATGTGATTCAAATTGGAGGTGAAAGCTTGTTCCAAGAGCTTTCCAACGATAGGTCATAACTCATATAACCAATTCTACTAAGAAACGAGAAAGTTATGGCTGTTCTACAAAACGCTGTCGAATTGAAAATTCGCCCGACCGGGTCGGGCGGATTCCGCCCGATTGGGCTCCCTAGCGAATCACGACCGGGTGGATATCGCCCGATCGGGCGCGAAACATCAGCCAGTTTAATTTTAATGACCGCCCGATCGGGCGGCTGGGTTTTGAGGCGGCTTTCTGATTTTCCGAATTTGATTCTTTTTAGGGTTTTATATGGAGTATTTTCTAGGGTTTTTTGTACAGGGTTCCTTATAATATAAATAGGACCTCTTAGTGCTCATTATCAGATACACAACTTATGAAACACTTTTAGCCTCTAGAATTTAGGACTCCTTGTATTATTCTCTCTGAAGCTCGAATCCCCCATCTGTGGACGTAGGTCTATTCTGACTGAACCACGTAAATCCTTGTGTTCTTTTGTTTCTCTTCTTTATTGCTTTTCTCATCCTTATTATTTCATTGATTTTGTTCCGCATTAATCAAACTACATGTAACGCCCCGACTTCTAAGCATCATTAATTCATTAATTAACTCTTGATTAGCAGCGGAAGACCTAACCTAGTCGGTGCGTTACTGCCGTACTTTCCATTTGGAAAATATAAGGCAACATAAGTTCGTTAAAGAACATAACTGTAACACCCCAGAATTTCAAAGACCGAAAAGAAAGAAATAATAATATATTTAATAGGACGATGGCGGAAACATCGTCTTCTGGGAATGTCACTACTACAAGAATATTGTTTAAATAACTAAGTGATAAAAACAAACATAAGTAAATATTATAAGTAAATTAATTACTTAGATTAAAATCAAAATGAGAAAACTATCTCAAACTAAAGAGAAGTCTAGAACTAAAACCCCTAATAGATTATTTCTCGCATCTCAACCCGAGCCCAAAATCAAAGAAAATCCCCATCAACAAAACCTGCAAAATATACAACAAATATCCACAATCAGTGGGGAGTAACTAGCAGTTCTCCCAGAACAATAGCAATCAAAGCACGATTCAGAAGAAGATTATTAAGAAAGGAAATAATTAAGTCAAGTTAACTACAATATGCATCCACTTCCATATAACTCACAAATAACGCAAATGAATAATAAATAGCAAGTGAGTTGGATAAAAATAAATAAATCATCTCAAGAGTACTTTTAGAAAAATAAAAGTATAGGTAAAACAAGTGTTTGACAGAAACCGAACGCTAGTGATTCGCAAATCACTTCCTAAGGTTTGTCAGATCGCAATCTCCAGGTCAGTCTATGGGCTTACGTTCCCCACTGCCTGTGTCTAAGAATGGCCAAACTCCCGATGCGGGGGTAGAACACGCGAGAACTCCCCCGACCTCTCGGACGACAACAATTAACCCAGGTGTACCCTAGTTCGCAAACCAGGTGGTTGGCATGTTCTTCACCTGGGGACTACATCTATCCCACCGGATGTTCTTATCTCAAATAAAATCATAAATATCATCAAAGTATCATCCATCTCAAAAAAAATATTCGTCAAAAGGGATGCCACCCGGCCTTATACCCATAATTCATCAAAAGTAATTCTTCAAAAATCCTCAAAATAAATCACTTACAAATTTTCAACAAATATCTCCCACAATAAAACTTAATCATCTCTAAACATCATCAATGATATTATACTAATTTTTACAGCAACCACACTTCAATCAAAATACATCACCAATTAACTCTAAATCAAATTCATTAAAAGAGTAATAACAATTAAATCATTTTATTCCATAAATCAAACCTAAACATGTGGTTACCCAAATGATGCATACTGTATACTACTGAAAATCAGCAACCCATAATATATTAAATTATGATTTATTTCTGATTTACAAGCCCTCAAACAATTTAAAAGTGTATCCTCAATTTCATCACAAAAACACCATAATAATTATGAAACTAACAAATTCGAGCAGTAAAATCACACAAAAATTATCATATAACCCTAATAGCTCTACTGACATGGTACAATTTTTATTTATAATTTTCGGACTCAAAAAGTATTTTTAACAGTTAATATACAGATTCCTCAAATAAGCCATTATAATAATTAAAAATATAAAAAGACGCCCAAAAATTACCAAAAATTCACATAACATGTAAAAACTCACTTAAATACATATTATTCAAATAAATTAATTTTTCTGCCTCTATAAATAATTTTCATGAATTATATACTGACTGAACAGAAATTATAAAAACAGATATATCAATTAATTAAAACAGTAAACAGTAGATAAAAATTATTCTAAGGCATGGAATACATTATACGCATGTAACATGATCAAATAAAAATGATTTCATCAATTTTAACAGTCGTTCAATAATTATTACGAAATTTAGTCAAAAACGCACAAAATACTAATTAAATCAAATAAATATTAAAAATCATGAGAAAATTATTTTTCTCTACACAGTATTCACATAGCATGTGTCACGTATGTTCATGTCAAATTTCATCAAAAATATCATTCAAAAAGTATTTTAGATAATTCCTAACGTAGTAATCTAATACTGAATAATACCCTAATCACTATGGTTCTAAGATAACAACTAGTTACCTGGATCGTCGGGAGGAGAGCTGAGTCTAAAGAGACAATCACGAGTTAAACATGCAATCCAAATCCTCATCTAACCCCAAGGCATAACGAACGAGAATTGTAGCAACAAGAGACTAGGCATTTCTTCTTGAACGTTGAAAACTCTTGTTTCGCACTGCTCTGTTACAACCATGATTCCCGATGATCAAAAGCTTATATTCTAAATCGCTCCGGTCATAATGTAGAACAAGACGTTATAAACGTTGTGTCCAAAATTGAAGACGATCTAACGGTTAGATCTCCGGCTACGGTTATTTTCGTGAAGGTGCGACAGTAAAAACCGGGTTGAACTTTCTATTCTTTTGCTCTTCCTTTTCTCTCTTTCTTTTCTTGAAACGGTGGGGGGTAAATGAGAATGATGCTGCTGAACTTTTTTGAATGAAAATCAGAATTTTATGGATGTTTAATGGTTGAAATAAAGGGTTTTAATGAATGAGAATAATTAGGGGGGTTACAAAGCAACAAAGAGTCATGAGAAAAACAAAAGAGAAAAGAAAAGGAGAAGGCTCCCCTTAATCCTTCACTTGGCCGGCTGCCGCAAGCCCAACACCCACACAAAACTTTCGGCCCAATTCAACAATGATCCATGCTCCGAAAGCCCGATACGCGATAAAACGGTTAATTCCTAAATCGCGCCTAAATTTTGAAAATACTTAATAATAAAAATAATTCTAATAAATTATATTATAAATATAAATATAATGCACACACTAACACACCATATAATAAAATAATAATTCAGCTCCCAAATTATAAAGAATAAAAATCATTGATCTAGAGAAAATAATAAATTATTTATTTATTTATTTTTTTACGAAAAGAATATCATTTTAAAATAAACTAACACCAAAAATATAGAGTGAAAATTACGGGGTGTTACAACATTATAAATATGAAACTTCATAACTAACTTTGAAATGCATAAATAACTAGGTGAAGCATAGTTAAGGTTCATAAACTAATGTTCTTAAGCTTAGAATACATAATAATAAGAGTCTGCATAATTTAAGTAGTAATTGTTCCTCACTGCTACGCCATTCCATCATCCCCGTCATTACCTAAAACAAAAAAACAAAACGTCATGAGCCGAAGCTCAGTAACATAGTACTCTAACATCGTAAATTCATTTCAATTCATTTTATTTGCAAACAGGGAGGAGAGAATAAAGTAAAAACATTTCATAAACATTTTATGTAAACATGAATTCATTATTATCCTTTTATCATGTTCATCATCATAATTATCTTATTGGTAACTTGGCGAGTATAACATAAGGGACGTCTCCCATAAAACATCATCATCATCGTCATCATAATCATAGGGCAATAGCCACCAGGGACATTGTCCCTAACCAGAAGGTGGCATAAAGCCATGCATAGTGCGGTGCCACCAGGGACAATTGCCCCTAACCAGAAGGTAGCGTTTCCGCCATAGAACAGAACGGTACGTGCACGACCAACATAACATAGTACTGCCAAGAACCATCTTACACTGGAATTTATCATGTTTCATATATTTTAAGCATATTCATAATTATCATGATATAACATATTATTTTCATTGCATCCATAAAATAACATCATCATATTTTCATAACGTCATTATTTCATATCATCATATTCATCACAAAATATTCCATATCCCGCAATCCATATACAAAAAAAATACCATTAACGTAAACATTATTATAAAACATACTTAGAAGGGGAATGCGGGTGTCAGCGATAGACGTTACCTCAGATCCTGCGTAGTAAGCTTTGATAGCCGGAGGAGGCTGTAATATCCCTTTTTCCTTAATCTAACCAAGGATTGAATAAATATTAATAATATTCTAATTTTTTTAACTCTTGGATATATATATATAATTATCTTCACCTACATTACTATACTTATTAAGGAAATTCATGAGATCATGCTTATTATTATCTTCATCATTTATACATTTGTTTTCATACTACTCCCTCCGTTATCTTTTGTTTTTCCTATTTAGAATCTTGACACTATTCACAATTGAAGAGAATCTTCTACATTATTTTCAACATATGATAAAAAATGTGGTCATGTGGGGTCTTGTTTGATTCGTCTCAATTAGTACTTTATTAATATTTAATCATTATAATTTTTACTAATACACAATGAAAGATATTTAAGGTCAAAGACGTGCATTGGCAAACGTGGAAGTCAAAATAGGAAGAACAAAAGAGAACGGAGGGAGTATTATTATTGAACTGCCATGAGTATTAGTACAGTTAGTATATTAAGTGGAGGAATATAAGTTAGAGTCACTGAGTCATATATATATATATATATATATATATATATATATATATATATAAGTTAAAGTTACTTTATCTAAGCTTATTACAATCATCTATTTAACTTTGTTCACAAGACTATAAATTAGATCAAATTTTGTATTATTCACGTTAAGTTGAAGAATTAGAAAATAATATAGACAAGTTAATCACCGATAACAAAAGTACATGGGTTTCTGACTATAAGAACTAGATCATAAACGTCTATCTTATCTTAGATTATTTGTTAGTTTGTTTGTTATAATAAGCCCAACTGGAACTTAAACCCAATGATAACTACTAAGTTATAACTCATATTAATTGAGCCCAACAACTTATAATTAACAAATAAAACATTTTAGGCCTAAAAGAGAAAAGAAAAGGAAGTAAAGCTAGTATCTTCAGTATACCTGGTAAGGTTGGAAGACTTGGAACAGAAGGAAAACGCGACAGGGAACGTGTCGCCGGATACGGGCTGCCGCACAGCACCTGGTGGGCTCGGGTAGTTCGTCGGATTTCGTAGGAGTGACGAAGGGGGTTAGTTCCGGTGGAGGTTCGTCGGCACAGGTGGGTCGAGGTGAGAGAGATGCTGCGAGAGGTGTAGAGAGAGAGAGGAAGGGAGTGTCCGAACGAGGGTGGAGAGGTGGCTGAGCAGGCGGTGGTCCGGTGGTGAAGCACAGGGCGCCTGATGGATGAAAGGTGGTGTTGTGGTCGTGGCGTTGGTCGCTGTATTACAGCAAGTTCTTCCAAAAAAACAGAGAGGAAATAGGAGAGAGAGAAAGTGTGGTTTTGGAACATTTGGTGAGTAATTAGTTTTTGGTTTTTGCTTGAGTTCTTGAATGGTAATTGTCTGGGTATTTATAGAGCTGAAAATGGGTTTAAAACTTCACCATTGTTCATGAAAAATCTGCTTAGGCAAGGTGTTCATTAATGGAGGAGATACGGTGATCTTCGTTAGAGATTTTTGTTGGCTCAAGGAGTTGTTCTTTGCTGACTTTGGGCTTGAAATGAGCGGCTACTGACAAGATCATAGAAAAATTTTGTAGAGTTCTAATGGTTTTCTTCAACTAATTCATGGATATGAGATTGATGAGAGGAGACACGGTGAGAGGAAAAAGGTGGGCTAGAGTGGTAGACCATAGGGATATTTCTTTTAATTTTGGTTGTTTTAGTTTCTCATTTTTGCTTAAGTATATGCATGTCTTTCCTATTGTCCATAGTCATATTTGATAAAAGAAACTTAAAATGAGTTATTATACTTTGTATTATCTATAATTCTTGTTTTTTGTGTTAGTTTAGAAAGATTTAATTTATAATTAATCCGACAATTAGTATTACTTAGATACGGAATATTACATTACAACACCCTGTTTCCTAACAAACTGGTATCTAGAGCTTGGTTGTTTAAGATCTTAGGTGCATATAGAATGAGTTTGATTCAATTATGTCAATAAAATTCAATATTGAGAAATTTGATAGGCAAGTAAATTTTGGCCTATGGCAATTAAAGATGAAAGCCATCTTGGTTCAAAGTGGCAGTCACAAGGCTCTTGAAGGTGCATCCAAAAAGCCTTCGGGTATGACGGATGATCAGTGGGGAGGAGATCGATTTGAAGGCACTCTCGACGATTCATTTAAATCTATCTAATGAAGTTTTGAGAGAGGTTGCCAAGGAGGCAATTGCTGCGTGTTTGTGGTTGAAGTTGGAGTCACTTTATATAACAAAGAGCGTGACCAACCGTCCACTACTCAAATCTAGACTTCATGATCTCAGTCTAGAAGAAGGTAAACCGCTTGAGTCTCATTTAAATGAATTATTCTCTATTATTATGGATTTGCAAAACATCGATGTTGAGATCGATGATGAGGATATGGCTATTAGGTTGTTGTGTTCTTTACCGCCTTCATATAAGCATTTTCGAGATACTTTATTGTATGGTAGAGATGATTTGAGTTTACAGGATGTTAAGGATGCCTTAACTCAAAGAGATTTAATTGACAATCAGTTGGTTAATAAATATGCTCAAACTAATGCTTTGGTTGCTCATGGTGGAAAGAATTTTGGTAAGAATAAAATCTGTAACTATTGTCATGTGAAGGGTCATATCAAAGCTGAGTGTTGGAAATTAAAGAAGAAGAATGGGGAAAAGTCCAATGAGGACCAATCCGCAAATATCGCCAACAATGTTCTTGATGATGATCTTGTACTTTAGGGTTACAACTTTTTGGGCTGCGGTTTCTACGATCTCTTTATGATTGGTGCCTTTTGAGATCTCTTGGTGAAACGAGAAACCGTGTGGATTTTGCTATGGAGTCTATAATAGATTGTTTTTGAGTTTTTGTAACAATCTTGGTTATGCATTAGATTTTGTTATAGTAATGCTATTTCATATCCCAAATTTGGTACTTTTGTGTTTTGTTAAGAACAATTGCAATTTAGAAGTTATTGATGTCAATTGGTTTTCTAGATTTGCTTGAGTTTGTTGTTGAGATGAAGAAATGCATAGGTACACAATTATAGAAGATGTCCGTTTTCTGGATTGCCTAAAGTGAGTAGGCTTATGGAATTTTGTTTAAGGTGGAGGTTTTATGGATTTTTTTGGGTGAGCATCACTTTTGGTTCAAGGTGGAGGTATCTTGATTGATTGGTTTCAATTCAAGGTGGAGATTGTTATTTGTGACTTGAAATCTTGTGAGTGGCATAAGGCGGACTTTGAAAGCATATATCTCTCAATCTATAAATGGTTTTGATGTGATTCGAATTGGAGGTGAAAGCTTGTTCCAAGAGCTTTCCAGCGATAGGTCATATGCCCAATTCTGCTGAGAAACGAGAAAGTTATGGCTGTTCTACGAAACGCTGTCGAATTGGAATTTCGCCCAACCGGGTCAGTCGGAATCCTCCCGATCGGGCTCCCTAGCGAATCACGACCGGGTGGATATCGCCCGATCGGGCGCGAAACATCAGCCAGTTTAATTTTAATGACCGCCCGATCGGGCGGCTGGGTTTTGACGCGGCTTTGTGATTTTCCGAATTTGATTCTTTTAGGGTTTTATATGGAGTATTTTCTAGGGTTTTTGTACGGAGTTCCTTATGTTATAAATAAGACCTCATAGTTCTCATTATCAGATACACAACTTATGAAACACTTTTAGCCTCTAGAATTTAGGACTCCTTGTACTATTCTCTCTGTTTTTTCTCAATTATAGTGAAGAAGCTCGAATCCCCCATCTGTGGACGTAGATCTATTTTGACCGAACCACGTAAATCCTTGTGTTCTTTTGTTTATCTTCTTTATTGCTTTTTTCATTCTTATTATTTCATTGATTTTGTTCCGCATTAATCAAACTACAACACCCTATTTCCTAACAATACGTGGCACTGATAAGATGAACGTTATTCAAACGATTCGTTATAGGTACAGGAACGTTAACAACCCTCTTTTTCGCTTGGTAGCAGTATTTAACAATACGTGGCACTGATAAGATAAACGTTATTCAAACGATTCGTTATAGGTACAGGAACGTTAACAACCCTCTTTTTCACTTGGTAGCAGTATTACGCTAGCATTTCTCCGATCCTTTGGTTTCACACCGGTTAACTTGGATGTCGCCTTGGTGTTTGACTTATATACTTGTATCAGAAAATCTTCCAAAATAAGCAATTCAAGTCTTTCTTAACGTAAACTTGAGGAAAAAGAATACATAATTTTGTCGAGAAACATGTTCTCCAACTCATCATACTGGCAAAAATCAAGACACTCGATTGCTTGTACATTGAGCAGATCTGATATAAGTTTCAACTATCAAGTTTCTATTTATGGCAGTATCAAATTGTGGACTTCTTATAGTAGAAGAAAGGAAGGGGCATTATATATCAAAATAAGTAGGAAACATATAAGACAGCCTATCAGAGCACATCAGAATTACATTGCATAATTTTTTGTTGAACTTAGTTATTTTAGCAACTATTAAAATAATTTATTCATTCAACAAGTATAAAACTAGAGTTCAAACTGCTTACAAATTGTATAGACTAAAAGGCAGATACAATGCTTGAAAATAGACACCATTGTTTTGAAAATAGACACCATTGTTTTACACCAACATCAAGTGTTGGTGGGTTTCTTCACGGACAAGAAAATCAAAGGGGTGCCTTTTTCAACAGAAAATGTGTCATAACGCAAGAAAAATTCTACCAAGAAAACCGTGGACAGGAGCTCCACCAAATTTTTAGCAGGGCATTGCTTATTTTCGACTGTTGGATCATCGATCCCCCTCCCATTCGACCATAACACATACTTCGACAGCGCTTCTCCCTCCCCTACAAATCTGTTCCCTATAAACTTCTCGGGATTATTAAAGATCTTCGGATCATTCGTGGCAAACGGTTGATATCCAAAGATCATCTCCCCTTTCTTGATCTTAAATGTACCGTCATGGCTTTTGACAACCAAATCATCCTTAGCTTTCCCATACTGGTATGGTACGGGAGGTTCAATCCTTAGAGCCTCATAAACAACTGATCTGGTCAAGGCCATCTTGTTGATAGCATTGAAAGTGACACCACCCTCGGACTTAACGACAGTTCTGATCTCCTCAGCCAGCTCACGGTGTAGGCTCTCCCCTGCAGATGCAACCCATTTGAACATAGACGGGAAAAAGACTGAAAACCCCCCAAATGAATTGAACCCAGATACGAACATCAAGTTATGGCAGGCCTCTTCTCTGCTAATACCAAGACTTTCTGCTTTGTCCAAGAATGATGTTGCTGAGGACGAAAACGCATCGAAAAGCTTTTTGTAATCACTTTTCACTAGGAAAAACGGCACCCTAAGAGAATGCAGGAAAAGATCTTCAACTGGGTTTAACAACTTGGGTAAACCCAATGTATTTATGGGTGCTAATTGGCCAGCTAACCATTTCTTGAGCATGCTAGGCGCATTGGACTTCAGGGTTTCGGGGGGGCTCTTGCCATCACAAAACAGTCTGAAAACAAACTGAAATGATGCAGAATCATTGAGCGGCACAAATGCTGCCTTGCTTTTATCCTTCAACTCATCCTCGAGAGCTGAAAACATCTCTTTCAGACTGCTCTGAAAGAACGGGATGATCTCCTTATGGTTAGAGGCGAGAACTGAAAAAAGAAGGGATTTCAGAGAGCCATGCATGGGCTCACTTGGGTCCAAGTAGGAACACACACGAAAACCTCCAGTGTAGGAGGTGGAAGGCATGTAGGTTCCTGTAAAAACATCACGTTTTTCCACCTTTGAAGTATCAAAAAGGATTGGAAAACTGTTACCATCTAAAAGAACGATAACACGTGGATCATCGGAGACCCATGGGCCAGGAGGCATGTTAACTCGAAAGACAGTCGAGTTGTAATTTTCCATGCGAGACCTAAAGAATTGCTCTATTCCTTGGAGGTAAAAGAAGTCCCACCGATCCTTGATGGCTCCAAAGAAAGGCACACCATAACTTCCTGGTATTTCACGTAAAGGATGGTCTGGAGATGGTGATGATGATAGCATATCGTTTTGATTGCGAAGAAGAGAAGAGACTTTAGACGATGAAGATGACATTTTTAAGGGGAGCTTAGGAGGGGTAGGCAAATGCAATGGTTTTCTTTTGGGTGACAAGCCAAATGCAATGGTTTTTCTTTCTAGATGATATGGGAGATGCGATGGTAGACTAGTATTAGTAGCACTTAACATCATATAGCATTGATTTCAACCAATCAGTTGCTAATATACGCCTTATAAGGAATACGGATCAGTGGAAAAAAAGGTTATAACTTGTAGAGCTGGACCCCTACAAAGCAAACGGCAACTAGAAAGATTGAATAGTAGTATAGTACTACAAACTCAAAAACTAACATCAGCATATATTGTACAAGTCTTTTTTATATACTTCATCCGTTTTAAAATAAGTGAAACACTTGTCTCAAAAAGCTCTCACATAAATGAGAGAAGTGTTTCACTTATTTTGAAACGGAGGAAGTATATTAAAATATCCATAAATTATATTCAACATGTATATATATATGTATATATATATATATATATATATATATATATATATATATGTATATGTATATGTATATATATATGTATGTATATATATATATATATTGATATAAAAGAAGATGACTATCAAGAAAATTCAAATCGAAATTAGTAATTCAGTATGTATTGATATGGCTTTTGTATTTTGTCTAAATAAGATATACTTTTACCAGTCATCACCGATGATTTTGCCTTGGAAACATAAGAATTAATACTAATCACTATGAGCATGTTTAGTTCAACATTTTTGGCATCTAAGAAACGAAATCAATTAGGGCCCGTTCGTTATCGTTTTTTGTTTCCAGTTTTAAGTTTTTTTGAAAACCAAAAACAAAAATATGGAAACCAGAAAAAGTAGTTTCCAGTTTTCTGTTGTTAGTTTTCAAAATTAGCATGTTTACTATCAATATGACTAATTTTAACCTTATTATACAACTCATATCATATAGTTCTAAAATCATAAAAACCAAAAACTGAAAACTGACAGTGATACCGAACGGGCCCTTACTTATTCCATAACTTCTTGTTTGGTTTAACCCTTCTTCAATCCATTACCAAAACTCGGTGGTAATGGAATCCTCTAGTTTATTACCTTATGTTCCCTCTCAAGTAACAAAATCAATTTCTTTGAAACTTCCCTTCCACCTCAAGTAATAAGTTCCATGTCTTGATGGTAATGGTTACCAACTTACCATTCCCCTTCCATTTCATGGTTAAACTAATTTTCGTTACCATTCTCTTCCTCTATTTAATTCCATTACCTTTCCATTTCACACTTGAACCAAACAGGCACTAAATTATTCTTTTGGGTAACACAAAAACTATTGCCTAAACGTGCGAGTATAAGGCGACATCAACCGACCTTTTAGCGAAAAATGATAAACTATCCAGAATAATACAATTAATGCATAACTTCACATTATACCATGCGACAAATTCACTTCTGTCAATTTCTCCAGCAAAACGCAATAGTCCATACACATGCCAACTCCACAAAAATCTGGCAATACTACCTCCATTCCTTCTTAATTTACACATTTTTAATCAACAAAAATGTATGTGTGAAGACTCGAACACGCAACCTCCCGTATGAAATACGAACACACAAACCAACTATTCTACCATCTCTTTTTGGTTTATATGGGGAATGGTAACTTACATCCCACGATATCCCCACAATTATTGAGGAGAACCAGCATTACATCCAATTATTTCAAAAGTTATGGCCCACATACTTGGTAGCTCATGTAGCCAGCCAACATTGCTGGAGCAAAAGTGTAATACTGCTACTGCTAATAGTCCCTCCTTCATTTGCTTGCTCCATACCCATTAAAGATCCAGACCAAACATCTAATACACACTCGGGTGACTCATCAAACCCAACATTCTCATAGAAGTAAGAAGTACAACTCCTACTCTTCCCTTCATGGAAGGCAAGGACATATTATTTTACGTTATCTTTTTTCTTTCTTAAAACCGCCTATACAGACAGCTTAAATTTCTTTTGAACTTGCCGCCTACATGGACTTTGTAGAAAAAAAAAATATTTAAAGACAAGATAATATTTCTCTTTTTAAGACAATTAGGTACAAATGTATATATTAATACTCATTAACCTAATGCTAATAATAGTCTGTCCTACTTTTCAATACTCTTATATTATAAAAAAGAACTCTTAAAATTTTTACAATCTCCCTAATTAACACCACTACACTATTTAATTGCATTATGTTATATTCTTACATATTAACCTAAATTTCAAAAACAAGATTGTAGTAAAGTCATTGTAATTAATTATATATTTATATATATGTATTCTCTTGAAGTCGAGGGTTATATTGATTAATAATTCATATTATAATTTACTAAGTAGAAAATTTAAAAAGGATCTGAAAGATTATTTCACGAGCACAATCCAATGCCTATAACTTTTTTTTTCACTTTTCTCATGTGTTTGATGTAACACTTCAAATTCACATTGGTAAATGATCCGGGGCATCGCCCGAGTCAACAACTAGTTAAACTACTTAAAACCCCCCCCCCACCTACCTCATTTTTCTCTCTCCTCTATTTTTTAATTAATTTTTGTATTTTTTACTCCCCATTTTTCAGAATTCCTCTCCGCTTTAACCTGTTTTTTAACTTTTTCCGTGGTTATGCAGGTTATACCTCAAAGCAAATCGTGTAGATTAAATAGGAACGGATGTAGTATATAATTGTAAAATAAGATGGATCCTATTTCAAGTGGAGTTACAAAAATGCTCCCATTAAACTCAAGTGGAGTTATAAGAGAAAGGTTAGATATCTAAATGCGAAATAGAAAAATTGATGGGACCCTGATGCGGAAACGGACATGGATTATTATTCATTGAGGTATTTGGAAGTGGCTGAAGATTTTCGGAAGAGTTCTAATTCTATTAGGACTCATAGTAGAGTCATAGGCTTGTTAGAACTTTACATATATTAGAATTTTAATCATGATAGAATTCTAATCACAATAATTTACATATAAGACAGACTATCATAGCACATCAGATTACATTGCATAATTTTTTGTTGAACTTATATATTTTAGCAACTATTAAAATAATTTATTCATTCAACAAGTATAAAACTAGAGTTCAAACTGCTTACAAATTGTATAGACTAAAAGGCAGATACAATGCTTGAAAATAGACACCATTGTTTTACACCAACATCAAGTGTTGGTGGGTTTCTTCACGGACAAGAAGGTCAAAGGGGTGCCTTTTTCAACAGAAAATGTGTCATAACGCAAGAAAAATTCTACCAAGAAAACCGT
This sequence comes from Beta lomatogona, assembly GCA_947646795.1. Taxonomy (NCBI): domain Eukaryota; kingdom Viridiplantae; phylum Streptophyta; class Magnoliopsida; order Caryophyllales; family Amaranthaceae; genus Beta; species Beta lomatogona. The sequence continues at coordinate 1,885,773 of CANSNZ010001006.1, read as the reverse complement.
GGACAGGAGCTCCACCAAATTTTTAGCAGGGCATTGCTTATTTTCGACTGTTGGATCATCGATCCCCCTCCCATTCGACCATAACACATACTTCGACAGCGCTTCTCCCTCCCCTACAAATCTGTTCCCTATAAACTTCTCGGGATCATTAAAGATCTTCGGATCATTCGTGGCAAACGGTTGATATCCAAAGATCATCTCCCCTTTCTTGATCTTAAATGTACCGTCATGGCTTTTGACAACCAAATCATCCTTAGCTTTCCCATACTGGTATGGTACGGGAGGTTCAATCCTTAGAGCCTCATAAACAACTGATCTGGTCAAGGCCATCTTGTTGATAGCATTGAAAGTGACACCACCCTCGGACTTAACGACAGTTCTGATCTCCTCAGCCAGCTCACGGTGTAGGCTCTCCCCTGCAGATGCAACCCATTTGAACATAGACGGGAAAAAGACTGAAAACCCCCCAAATGAATTGAACCCAGATACGAACATCAAGTTATGGCAGGCCTCTTCTCTGCTAATACCAAGACTTTCTGTTTTGTCCAAGAATGATGTTGCTGAGGACGAAAACGCATCGAAAAGCTTTTTGTAATCACTTTTCACTAGGAAAAACGGCACCCTAAGAGAATGCAGGAAAAGATCTTCAACTGGGTTTAACAACTTGGGTAAACCCAATGTATTTATGGGTGCTAATTGGCCAGCTAACCATTTCTTGAGCATGCTAGGTGCATCAGACTTCAGGGTTTCGGGGGGGCTCTTGCCATCACAAAACAGCCTGAAAACAAACTGAAATGATGCAGAATCATTGAGCGGCACAAACGCTGCCTTGCTTTTGTCCCTCAACTCATCCTCGAGTGCTGTAAACATCTCTTTCAGACTGCTCTGAAAGAATGGGATGATCTCCTTATGGTTAGAGGCGAGGACAGAAAAAAGAAGGGATTTCAGAGAGCCATGCATGGGCTCACTTGGGTCCAAGTAGGAACACACACGAAAACCTCCAGTGTAGGAGGTGGAAGGCATGTAGGTTCCTGTAAAAACATCACGTTTTTCCACCTTTGAAGTATCAAAAAGGATAGGAAAACTGTTACCGTCTAAAAGAACGATAACACGTGGGTCATCGGAGACCCATGGGCCGGGAGGCATGTTAACTCGAAAGACAGTCGAGTTGTAATTTTCCATGCGAGACCTAAAGAATTTCTCTATTCCTTGGAGGTAAAAGAAGTCCCACCGATCCTTGATGGCTCCAAAGAAAGGCACACCATAACTTCCTGGTATTTCACGTAAAGGAAGGTCTGGAGATGGTGATGATGATAGCATATCGCCTTGATTGCGAAGAAGAGAAGAGACTTTAGACGATGGAGACGACATTTTTAAGGGGAGCTTTGGAGGGTTAGGCAAATGTAATGGTTTTCTTTTGGGTAACAAGCCAAATGCAATGGTTTTTATTTTTAGATGATATGGGAGATGCGATGGTAGACTAGTAGTAGTAGCACTTAACATCATATAGCATTGATTTCTACCAATCAGTTGCGAATATACGCCTTATAAGGAGTACGGATCAGTGGAAAAGAAGGTTATAATCTGTAGAGCTGGACCCCTAGAAAGCAAATGGCAACTAGACAAATTGAATAGTACTACAAATTCAAAAACTACCATCAGCATATACAGTACAAGTCTTTTATATATTTATTAAGATATCCATAAATTATATATATATATATATAATTTCACGATGACTATCAAGAAAATTCAAATCAGAATTAGTGACTTTAGTATTGTCTAAATACGTTACACTTTAACCAGTAATCGCCGATGATTTTACGTTGAAAACATTAGAACTAACACTATGAGCATGTTTAGTTCAACTTTTTAGCTCCAAAAAACAAAATCAATTACTTATTTCATTTCTTCTTGTTTGGTTGGCCTCTCTTCAATCCATCACAAAGATTAGTGGTAATTGATTCCTCTAGTTGCATTAGTTTGTTTATCTTCTCTTCCCCTCAAGTAACAAAATCAATTTCTTTAAAATCTCCCTTCCACCTCAAGAAAAAACTCCATGTCTTGATAGTAATGGTTACCAACTTACCATTCCCCTTCCATTTCATGGCTTAAACCAATTTTTGTTACCATTCTCTTCCTCTATTTGATTCAATTACCTTTTCATTCCACACTTGAACCATACAAGAATTATATTCTTCTTTTGGGTAACACAAAAACTACTTCCTCTGTTTCAAAATAGTTGCACCGTTTGCTTTTTCACGTTTGCCAAGACGCTTTTTTAAATGTGAATATCTCTAATTGCGTATAAGTAAAAATTATAAAAAGTTGATATTTGAAATCCTCATATGAGACGAAATTAACAAGATCTCACTTGACTATGTTTTTTCTTATAAAATGGTGAGATAAAGGCTCATTAAAGTTGGTTGATGAATAGTGACCAAATGCTAAATGATGCAACTATTTTGAAACGGAGGTAGTATTTCCTAAATGTGTGACGGTGTGACCGTGTGAGTGTAAGTCGACATCTCCCGACCTTTTAGCGAAAAATGGTAATCTAGAATACTACAATTAATGCTTAACTTCACATTATACCATGCGACAAATTCACTTCTGTCAATTTCTCCAGCAAAGCGTAGATATTTCGTATCGTGAAAGATGTGCACAAATGCAGCGGTAGATTTCAGTCATTTCACCGGACAATAGTCAATAGTCATACACATGCCAAATTGCCAACTCCACAAAAATCTGGCATTATTTAATTGTAAAATAAGGTGGATCCTATTTCAAGTGAGATACAAGAATGCTCCTAGTAAACTCATAATTATAAGAAAAAGGTTAGATATCTAAATGTGAAATAGAAAAATTGATGAGATCCTAATGCGTAAACGAGCATGGATTAACTTTCATTGAGGTCTTTGGAAATGGCTGAAGATTTTCGAAAGAGTTCTATTTCTATTAGGACTCATAGTAGAGTTATAGGCTTGTTAGGACTCTATATATACTAGAATTTTAATGTTATTAGGTCTTTTGTAAAGACTTCAAGTTATGATGAAACTCTTAGGCTTCATTTGATAAGGCGTAAAATATTTTCCTTTAAAATTATTTTCCTTTATTTTTAATTTTACATTGTTTGGTTTGCAAAAGAGTGTAAAACTATTTTTCCTATGAGTAAAATTACTCTCCCAATGATGAAAAACCATTTTCCCTTCAAAAATGAAGGGAAAACTCTTTTCCTTCCTTTTCCTTATCTCTCTTGTACACTCCTCTCACTACGAACCTGTTCTCCCCAGCTTATTTTCAGTTCAGTTCAATTCAGTTCGTAAATTATAATCATTACTATTAATTAGTTATTATTTAATTCGATTCGGCCGATTCGCCCGTTCGATTCGGTTCGTTGTTTTATGCCGAAGAGAACAAGCCCTACCTCCTTACTTTCCCTTTCATTTTCCTCTCGTTTCATCATTTTTCTTACATGAAACCAAACAAAGGAAAACTAATTTTGGAATTGTGTTTTCCATAAAAATCATTTTTCACTGAAAATGTTTTACTACCAACCAAAAGGAGCCTTAGAGTCACATAAGTGTTGTAAGTTTAGAAGTCCAATCATGATAGAATCCTAAAATTCTTAGGAGTCTTATTTAGAAGTCTAATGTTGTTAGAACTTCAATAGTATTAGAACTCTAAACTTCTTAGGAGTCTTATTTAATTAGGAGTTTAGTAAGTTAGTTATTTTTATTTTAAATTATGCGTGTAGAATACGTATAGATTTCGTTTTGCTGGTTTTTATTTTTCTAATTCAAGTTTAAATTATGCGTGTAGAATACGTATAGATTTAGTTTTGCTGGTTTTTATTTTTTCTAGTTCAAGTTTAAGTTGAGTGGCCCTAAAAGTCAATTAGAAACCTTACGGAACTTTAACTGAGTGAAGGAAGGTTAGAAGGAACTAAGCAAACTCGGTTCGCGAAATCATATCAGACCCACTTCAAGTAAAATGACAAAAATGCACCACTCTCGAATTCCAAAAATAAGACATCTAACAATGAGAGATCTAATCTTTCTCTAATTATAGCTTTTAGATATCTCAAATTTAATACATCGGCGTCCTTTTCAGCAATTAACTTCATATTTCGATTACATGATTAGAAAAAAAAAAAATTTACAACACCTTTATAGATACTTCATACATCCCATTAACTCATATCTCCTTTATTTTTTCTGTACATTATCTCAGATTCACGTTACAAATATTTAAAATTTAGATATCTAATGCTTCTCTAATAGGACAGGTATTAGAATAGATTTAAGAGTATTTCCTAAATCTATCTATCTAAAAGTGTTTATCTAGACCTATCTAAAAGTTGTACAAAACATTGTTGAAGAGAATAGTACAAAACATTGTTTGTCAACGGTTATTAAAGGAGGTAGGTTGAATATATAAAGCTCATTGCTTGCTGGCTAAGAATAACTCTATAAGGGCATTCAAAGAAAATTCCTTACTGTGGAGAGAATTATCCCAACAAATATGGTTGAAAATAAGTTCTTGAACTCTTCCGTGAAGAAAACAAATACGAATAAAATCTATTTATTCTAACCTACACCAATGAAGATTAATAAAACACGATTTTCTTAGTTATAAAATTTAACTTATCACTAATTTAAACAGTAATTAACTTCGCTAATGAACTTCTTTTCCTGTTGCGCGAGTTTGCTAAGCAACAGATAATTCTAGTTTTAAAAGTCACAAGTAAAGATAAGTATTTTCTAGACATAAGGTTGATAAAAAAAATGGGCTAAGGCCAGCCTTTGACGGTTCGTTTGGTTAGTGGTTATAAATAGTGGTAATGGTAATGAAATTTAGTGTAAATTTGTAAAGATTTTCACATGTCCATGAACATGGGAATGAAACTTTATCACAAAACATGGGTTTCCCTTTATAAATTTTCATTACCACCCAATACCACCTTCCCAAGTGGTAATAGATGGTAATGAGATTTTAGGAAGAAAATTGATATCTTGTGATGAGGTAGCATTACCATTAGTAATGACATTGGATTTCTAGTACAAATTTACACTATAATGCATTACCATTCCCACCATTTATAACCTCTTACCAAACGGGCCGTGAATGCTATACTGTCTCACGGTGCTGGCTCACTAGATTACATACTAGAGCGTTCACATTGGAAAGATGGAAAAAGAAAGGGGATATGTATGAAGAATGAAGATTGAGAGATCAAATGTGTTCTGTGGAGATATTGAGCAGAACCTATTCATAAACTACTGGAGGTTAACTTGTCAAAATACGAACAAGTCAGCTCATCTAGATCGAAGGTAAAAGGGGTTTAAGGAAGATATTGAGCCGAACTTGTTTATAAACTACTCGAGCTTGACTTGTCAAAACACATATAGGTGAGCTCATCTAGATCGAATTCAAGTCGACTCTTGAAGATCACTGGCATCACTTGCCTCGATTCTACAGTCAATATATAACAGCACATCAGACATCACTTATGTCATGTCTCGGGTCATGTTAGACGTGATGAAAAATTGAAAATGATAAAAATCAATGCTCACATTTTGCTTCAAGAACAAGAGGAAATTCGAGACATGATGATGCAAAAGGTAAGAGAGCATATATGACCATGTTATGGTGCAGGCGTGTAGAAAATGCAATAATAACAAATATACAGACATCACACTATAACATAAAAGAAATTTTTTAAATTTTGTTGTATTATGCTTTTCTATGTTTCCCATTATTTTCAAGAATCATATGGGAAGGCAGTCAAAGAATTGAAATAGAGCTCTCACTTTCTATACTGAGGTTGAAGGTTCGGATCTCATCAACCTCAAACTTGGGGCATATTAAAACCTTCTCTAGTACTAAAAGAAGTGTATATTAAAACCTTTTCTAGTACCGGTTCCACGAACAATTAGTACCACATAACCTTTTCTTAGTACTAATACAAAAATGTAGTATTTTATATTGTAATGGACACTCCAAATAGTTGGACCTTTCTCGCCAGATAGCAAATATCAGAAGATGCCCCCACGATCTAAGATACTATGTTTACACTCTACCGATGAGAATGTTCCAAAAACAATGGCGCACATGAATAGTCACATGTACTGAATAGAAGTCATAGCCCCCAACTAGTACTTTTTACAAGTTTACAACATTCTCCTTTGCCGTTGCTATTGTTTCAGTATTCGTATCTAAGAAACTTCTCTAACTAGTATACTCCAGAGATACGGGATCTTCTACCAACCAGTTCAGAACTTTCATGGCAAGCAAAGTAATCAATTCAAAGATGTACCTTCAGACTCGTCTTAGAGGTGGAAAAAGTTATGGATGCCTCTAATACACGGTAATGGAGAACCAGTATTCACATAGTATCACTAGCAATGCATGATCGGAGTTCATAAGCAAACACGATTAGTAACTGCCCATAAATTAACTGAACGAAAACACCTCTGTACCCCACAAGTACGTCGTGGATAACAAGAAACAAAGAAGTAAGCCTACTATGTTAACAATTACTTCGCAGAACAGAGGCAAAAAGTGAATATGTTAACAATTACTATCTTAACAAAGATGTAAATTCATACCATCAATACATGAATACAATACCAGTTCAGAAAGGGATTATGGAAGAGTACCTAACCAATAAACTCGGCCACAAAACAACTCCTTTAAGCTGGATCTTCTTCAGCTAACGTTTTTTCTCACTTAGATTGGTGAAATATCAAACATCAAATTCAACATGTGTTTGTTGTCCAATGCTTTCCAAGTTCAATCAGCCTAGAACATCTCCATATCTGGGGGAGGTCCATACACACTCTTCCATGAAAGTGGAGTGACCCATCCTCCATCTCCACTAGCTGTTAAAAGAACAAATACGAAGCTTTGTAAAACAATGAGCATTGGTTGCATATCATATATAGTTCAACAGACATCCCAGGCAACAGTGTGTAGTGGGAGTCGGGACTGGGGAGGCCAAAATGCATTAGGATCTATTCTTAAGTAGTCAAATGTAGCAAAGAGATAATTCACCATATAAGGATACTAGTAATAAGGAAAATTTTGTTTTAACTACATTAAATATATCAAGTTTAGCAAATGATTATCTTATAAACAGAAGTTTTTAAGTAACTACCTGATGATCTCAGAACTTATAATTTTTCTACCACTATATGGAATCTGCCACATTTTTTATGCCGGTGTAACTTAATACTTGGTAGGTTTCTAATTTATAAGGTGTCTACTATAAACCTTTTCTCTAACAAGGTTAGTCGTTTGAAAATTTTGATAAAGCACAAGATAGTGCTCAATTTACCTAGTACTTATGTTTTAGAGGTATGAATATTTCAAGTATTGATAGTCAATGAGAATACATTGCTGTGTAAACACAGCAAAGAGCCACGGTAGTGTGGCAGATATTAAGGGGACATTTGGATCACGATTCATAGAAATATGAAACCCAATGAAAATCCCCCCCTCTCTTATCTGGCATTTTATTCACTTAATTATCTTTTAATTCTGTTACTATACCCCAATATACCAACCCCACTCCACCGATTGCAACAATACTCCCCAAGGGCTTTGGAGTCCCCATTCTTGGACAGTAGCAAGATTCATAATTTCCTCAGCCATCAATATCATTATCCCCCACCACTGTCATGTCACCACAAGCATTATATTGGAACCAAAACCTTCATTGCTGCCACGTCACACGTCACACTCACCACCATTGATACCCACACACCTTAACTCATCTCAACTGTCATCAACACCAGCTGTCCATCTGCCACCGTCAGTCAGTCACCACCAGCTGATGACTTCATTTCAGGAGAGAGCATAACACAACGGTTGTTCCTTTTATATCTGTGCCATACTCACCAAGCAAAACCAGAAGGGCCATGTTCAATATCAGCACGGCCAGATTTAGCTAGTGAGGCTGCACAGAGTCATCATATCTCACGAAGAGAGAGGTGAAAGATCTCCTGATATATCTAGGGCTAAACCAGTAGTAGAGGAGAGAGTGAACAGAAGAAACTAAACAAGTTCAAAAGAAAACTTAACCCAACAATTTTTATTGAACAAAAATATTTTAGGTTTCCTGCCCTTTACCTAATCGGCTAATCCTATTCCTGTGTTCAATGGCATTTGAACATTGAACCAAACACCCACTATGTATTCATAGTAGACATTAATATGTTCAACATATGATAGTGTTCAATCTGTGTTAATATTAGTAGAGAACAAATAGTAGTGATGCATGATATATCTATAAATTCAAGTGTACATCAGTGACATTATTCACTCTCTCCAGAACTATTGAAATTGACTTTCAACAGCAAGAAGAAAAACGTAAAGGAACGATAAGTGACTCTCTCCCAGATTCACAATATCCCAAATAGACAAGGGGCTGTATGCTACACATAACAAAAGCAGGCACCAATCCCCCACACCCTCTATTGGCAGATTCTTGGTGATATGACTGCAGTTTACTTGAACCATCATATGAACTCCTCATTCTCAAACAGTAATTTGGCTAAAGGATTTGGATGGGATGTGAGGGGGGTAGAAATCAAGATCAAAATTATATCCCATCTTACCCAAGGAACTAAACAGAAAGAGATCCATTCATATCTCAATTTGTTTGAATCGTCTCACTCCTTATACTCAAAAAAGTAATTTTGCTGAAGAACTTTTATGAGCTGAAACTGGAACAAGACTTAATTCTGATTTTATATCCCAGCTTCGGCAAGAAACCTGATACAAAGAGTTCTATCCAAATACTCGATTTCTTAGAAGCAAACCTGAACATAACATATACTACTTCCTATAAAATGACTGCCGACATTAAAAAAAATTCAGATGACCAGAGCCCCACCTCCTCTTCCACTGGGCATCACAAACAGAAGCAATAGATAGATGTTCCATCATAGACACAGTAACAGGCTTTGCATACACCTTAGATCGCACTATGTAAAGGCAAATCTAGAGTCTACGACAGGAGGAAAAGGATTGGAGGCAGTTGATATAGGCGGAATAATTTATATAGGTAGATATGAATGCTTGAGCCGCTTACTCCAACGAAGATTTTCTCCTTAACTGAATATTGGATTATGCTTAAGCATTTGGGAAAACCGGCACTGTAAAAACCATCACTGGGAAGTGGAACTAAAGATGAATATTAATAAATAAATAAAAAAAACAGGATCAGAAAGACCCGGAAGAACAAATGACACATGGCCAATTACCACTAGTCATTAGTGCCAGTTGCCACTTGTACTAACATGTTCACAAACTACTCCGAAAATTCACGGAAAGCAATCATAAATTATTATAAAGTGTGAAATAACTAACCATCACAATCCTTAGGGCGCAGTCCCGAGATTCTGCATGCTGACTCAGCAAGATGAAAGGAATCAGCTATGTTATCTCCTTCTGAACAGTAACAGAGCAAGCAAGTAACCTTCAAACCTCTCGCCTGATCAGTTAAAAAAGGTAATAGTAGGTCAGATGCATTTTGTATTCCAGGGCACTTGAGTTATTGACAGGCACTATATGAAATTTCTACTTTAACTATTAAGTATAATAGCACGAAATCTCGGGTTATCGCAGCATTCAAGTGTTTTACGTGAGACGCACAGGCCCAAAAGCTAACCAAGAGCAGCATAACGCCTAAATAACTCTTCAAAGTAAAGTACCCTTTAACATAAAGATCTTGCAGAACATTTTCCTAGAAGTATAAGGATCACAAATGTACCTTAAAACAAGAAAATAATGCAGCAAAAGGCAAACTGGCATAATAATCTTCATCTTCACTTAGATCATCATCAATATGAAGAGAGTCCTCCTCAACATTGTTCCCTTCTGCAACTGCAGAAAGATATTGCCATCGCCTTTGAGAAGGACTGTACTCCTGCAGCCGTTTCCATCCAAGCTTTTCACAATCATCATCAGTACCGTCTGCATTAGTGCTTGAGAGATAATATATTGGCATTCCACTGAAGAATCACCAAAATAAACCAATTAAATATGTGGCACCTCTTCCCTCCAGAAACAATAGCAAAAACCAAGGTGGCAAGCTGAACATCTCTGAATCATCCAGAAATCATTAAAAGTTTGCCAATGAATAAAGCAGGAAAGCATAATATGATTATCATAAGCTTTTCAAAACTTCAAAATTGCATATAGTGATATAGATGAGCCTGGATCCTCTATTTTTCACGCCATGAACGTAAGCATCATATTCAAAATAATAATTTTCTTTAAAAAAGATGCTGAGATACCTTGACATATCGACCTTTTGCCATCGCCCAAAGTCCAAGCTAGAAAGCAATATAACATGCTTCATTCCAGCAGCAACAGCAAAATCAGCCAAATTTTGGGCATATTGAACCATCATCCCCTATAAAACAAAAAAAATCAGAATTTGACCGAGAGTAACAAACAACAATAACCCCTATGCAAAATCAGATAACAGTCCATTCAGGACATTTTCCTTTAAAGACACCCACGACTCTATGTGGAAAATACAATTTGGTCTCATAATTACCAAAAGTAGTTGGATAGCCAAGGGACATCTCAGCCAACTTTTATTTCCCAACATTTCCGAGGAAATTAAATGAGGGCGTTCCGATTAATCGGCGAAAATCAAGTGATCTCATTGTATTGAACGATTCAGGTTGCTTTATTTCTGCCCCAGCTCCTTTCTCGTACTCCGGTGGCTCCATACGGTATCAACAAAATCCCATGAGAAGGGAACGCCCTCATTTAATTTCCTTTTGGAAATTGAACGGGTGAGTGTGGGGGATCAAAATCCCCCCGCTAAAGCAATTTTAGGCGTAAAAAGAGTACCGCAATTGAGATCGCGAAAATGCAGGTAGTCCTAGCTGGATAGGTAATATACCAGGTTAGGACCAATAAAGAAAACTTCACCACTCCCCACCTACGAGTGCTTAAGTATCAATCACAGCAAATACTCGGACATAAATAATAAGATCAGAGGTTCTTGCACGAATGACTTCATTTCTCCACTATCCAATACACACTTAATCAAACATATGCATTCAAAGGTAAGCAACATTCAAAGTCCTCTAAGCGATAAATTGACCGAATTACTTAAATTACAAGTTTTGAACTTCTCAACATCATCGAATCAAAGACTACTTCCCTCATAACACAAACAAACTAAAACAATAAAAATAATATAGCAAGTAAAGAAATAGAACTCGTACCTTAACTACTGGCGATCTTTGTTGAACCAAAGTCATTTTGTTAGAAGCTAATTCATAGACTGCAAACAAGAACATCATCATTACATAGTTCCAAATTTAAAGAAACACAATTAGCAAGTTGCAATCTTTATATCAAAACAATCTCCTATCTCTTGTAAAAAAGATGCAAATCAAAGTGTACTTAACTTCACCCAAAATAAAAAATAAAAAAAAAGTGAACTTAACAATCTCATACACACAAACAACATAAAGACTAATTCCAATTGACCCTTTATCCTAAACACAAAACCCATTTCTAAAAAAAAGATTTGCATGGAAGAAATGAAAAGTTTGGGAGAGAGAAATACCTTCAAGGGGGAGAGCAAGGTCTCCTTGAGGAAGAGGGCCAAAAGCGTCATTTCCAACACAAGGAAGAACATTTGGATCATCCAAATACCCAATTCTTTCTGCTCTTGTTGATGATATTAACAAATCTACTGCTAATTGTCCAACGTTTCCTATTGATAAAGCGGGCTAAATTTTTCAACCCATAAATTAATTACCCAGAATTAAAAAAAAAATTGTAAACAGTTCATAATCAAAATCAAAACTATACAAAATTAGTTAGCATAATACAATAAATAATGAAGATCAATTGAAGAAATTAATAATTATATAAGTGTATGAACTTACCAGTATTAATGTAGAACACTCTTTATTAGCTTTTTTGCCTTGTTCCATTACCATCTCCATGTTTTTTGTTCTTCGCTAAAACACTTTACAGAGTGATTTTCAGAAAGCTTTGGGAACAAGAAGGAATAAAAGTGGGCCTGATTTTGGGCCTAATGCACTTTTGATTTTGGCCCAGCCCTTGTAGCCGCTAATCCATGGACCTAGACCTGGACCTGGACCTGGAAATGTCTCATAAAGTCGTAATCTTCGTCTTTCTAATTGGACCATGGCCACGATATCTTCTCTTGAGGTTTGATCCTTTTTGTTTGGATTTTGTGCTTCTCCAAATCGTTTTTATATATGCGATCTTAAAATTAATGAGATTTACCCTTTTTTGATAAGAGGCACGGGTTTGGAGTAGAGTCTGCTTAGACTAGGGGTGCTTATCGAGCGAGCCGAGCCCGAATAGCACTGGGCTCGGCTCGAGCTCGTTTAACTTTTCATGGGCTCGGCTCGGCTCGTGAGCTCGCCGGAGCTTGGGGGCCGAGCTCGGCTCGAGCTCGTGATTAGAATTTGCGGCTCGAGCTCGGCTCGTGAGCTCGTTTAGGCTTGACTCGTGAGCTCGTTTAGGCTCGGATCGTGAGCTCGAATAGGCTCAGGCTCGGCTCGTGAGCTCGATTGTGCCTTGTGAGCTCGTTTAATTGCTTTTACCTTTTCTTTTTATCTTTCTTCTAATATATACTTTAGTTAGTATCTTAAAAGGATTACTTAATATAATTTTTAATATATATAAATAATTTTTTAATATAAAATATTTTTTTTAATATAAAATATTTTTTTAGTATAAAATAATAATCGAGCTGTTCACGAGCTTTACGAGCCGAGCTTTGTCTAGCTCGACTCGGCTCGTTTAAGTCTCGAGCCGAGCCCGAGCTCGAGCCGAGCTTCAACGAGCCGAGCTTTGACCGAGCTTTGACCGAGCCGAGCCCGAGCTGCTCGCGAGCTTGTCAAGCTCATTATCACCCCTAGTCTGCTATATACTCCATCCGTTCTTTTTTAAATGTAACACGTTGACTTTGGGTATTATGCATCCAATGCCCTTTGACCATGAATTGCTATTTATATATAAGGAAAAATATAGTCATGTAAGATCTTGTTGGATTCGTCTTGATATGCACTTCCCAGACATATATTTCTTATACTTTTTATATTTATAAAATTAGAGATATTGTGGGTCGAAGTTGTGTCTCGACAAGTGTGAAAAGTCAAATGTTACATATATTAAAAAACGGAGGGAGCACAAATTTACTAGAATTTCGTCCTAAAATTAATTGATAATAGGTACTCTATTGCTTCAATATTTTAACTTTTACTATAATTTATGAATTTTTAAGGTAATGAGCTATATGTTGATAAACATGTATGATGTATGTAGATTAGTTGAGTAATATGTTTTACGTGATTATCTTCTTATAATTTTCACTAAGATTATGTTATATGTAAAACTAATACTCCAATAATTGATAGATTTTAGATAGTTGACCTAAAGTATTTGGTCAGATCAGGTAGTAGCTATATACAATTTACAAACATTAAGAGTTAAGTTAATTACGTTAAATAGTTATCCATCATTTGAAGCGGAAGACAACGAAAAAAGGGATCATAAGCTTTCCATGTAGCTTATACATGTTCTTATCAAGAACTTATAGTCACACCATCCGGACATAGGGGGAAAACCTAAATGAATCAAATAGTATTTTACCTGGACCGCCGCTCATAATAGTGGTGGACTAGTGGTCGTCAGTTGTCGGCCGTCGTTGCCGTTGTGTTGCTTCGAGAATCGAGCCTTCAAGGGTTACCAATGGCGCCGCAGAGGAGGGAGTGAGAAAGATGACTGATGAGCGTTATGCGTTTTGAGCCTTTGATGGTTTACTCTTCTCTATCTTTTTTGTTTTCTTTTTCTTTTTAATTGTTTTAACCTTTTCTTTTAATCTTTCTTCTATTATATACTTCTAGCTTAGTTAATATCTTAAAAGAAATAAATAATATAATTTTTAATATATATAAATAATTTTTTAATATATAAACCATTTTTTAATATAAAATATTTTTTAATATGAAATATTTTTTTAATATAAAATGTTTATTTAGTATAAAATAATAATCGAGTTGTTCACGAGCTTTACGAGCCGAGCTTTGCCTACCTCGGCTCGGCTCGTTTAAGTCTCGAGCCGAGCTTCAACTAGCTGAGCTTTGACCGAGCCGAGCCCGAGCTGCTCGCGAGCTTGTCAGGCTCATTATCACCCCTACCTAGAATTAACCTGATCCAATCTTTGAGCGATCCTCCCAAAACAGTCTCACCTTTCATAAATTTGGGAATAATTCCACCTTTGTGGGACATTTGTTAAAAACGAGCCTTTTTACTGGTCACATGTTCAAAAGGTGATGACCTACCTTTTATGTTTTATTTTTTTAAAAAAAAAACCTCCCACCCCTGCAGCCCCCACCCCACCTCCACCCATGCCAGCCCCACCACCCCACCCCACCCAGCCCCTACCCCCACCCGATCCCCACCCCCTCCCTTGCAAACTCCCTCCCCGCAAACCCTCTCCCCACCCCCACCCCACCCCCCACAGAAGACGGCCCACCGCCCACCCTAATCTTTGTCTTTGGCCACCACCACCCCTCTCCCCATCGCCCCTCCGTTTTGAATTTCCAGAGTAGGGAGAAAGAGAAAGAAAGGAGAAAGAGGAAGAAGAAGAAGGGTGGGGGTTCGCCGGGAAGCGCACGAGCGGGGGGTTCGTCGGGAAGCGCGGGGGAGGGGGGTTTGCGAAGGGGGTTTGCGAGGGAGGGAGTTTGTGGGCGAGGTGGGTTTGCGGGGGAGGTGGGTTCGCGGGGTTGGGGGGTTTGCGGGGGAGGTGGGTTTGCGGAGTTGGGGGGTTTGCGGGGGGAAGGGGTTTGCGGCGGAGGGTGTGGAGACCGGGTGGGGTTGGGGTGGGGGATCTTTGGGGTGGGGTGGTGGGGCTGGCAGGGGGTGGGGGGGGACCGAGGTTTACTGTGGGGGTGAGGGTGGGGGTAGGAGTGGGGGTGGGGATTGCGGGGGTGGGGTGGCTAGGTGGTGGTAGTTGTGGAGGAGAAGAAGTAAAGGAGGGAGAAAAGAGAAAACCCGCATTTGCAGGTTACCAACAGGTAAGGGTCCATTTTGAACAGATACATCCTAAAGGTGGGATTATTCCAAAATTTATGACAGGTTGGACTGTTTTGGGAGGATCGCTCAAAGGTGGGATTATTCCCATCAAAAAATCCTAGATAATTTGGTAGTCTAGGGTTTATGTTGAATTGAGAATTTATAGGTTTTGTACTTCCAAATCTATGCAAGAACGATGTCGTTTCTTCTTTAGAGGTTTGACAATATTTTGTTTTGCTACCCTAGAATTAACCTGATCCAATCTAATTACTCCCTCCGTTTTAAATTATAGTAGAATTAGTTAGATTTGTATAAATAATAAGAATTGACATTAAATATTTATTGATAATATAAAATAGCCTGTAATCTTATCTTAATAGGGTAAAGTTGCATGAATTTTACTTTGGTATTGTACAATGTCGTATATTTTGAAACAAATTTTTCAGCTAAATGCCTTATAGTTTGAAAAGGATGGAGTATTAGGCCCTGTTCTTTTGGAGACAGTTTCAATTCAGTTTAGTTTATCTCATTTTAATAATAATAATAATAACAACAACAATAAAAACAAATTATGATTATTATTATAATGATTATTATTATAATGATTATTATTGTTATTGTCATTATTATTATTATCGTTATTATTATGATTGTTATAATTATCATCATTATCATCATCATCATCATTTGCAAAGTTTAGCTCGTTTCAGTTCAGTTCAATTCACTTCTGTTCAGATCAGCCCAAAAAATAGGGTATTAGTTTACTGCAAGTTTTATATGTGCATGATGAGTACGGAGTTTATCAAATATGATCTTACAAGTAAATGTCAAGTGTCTTTTTTTATTAAAGAAAACTAAATATAATAAGTCGTTCTACTGTGTGGTGCGTTCACACGAGATTTTTTTTGGTTTTTATAAGATTGATTTAAAAAAAATGTCAATCTAGAGAATCAATCGAGTTTTATCACCTCAACAATAATACATCAATAGAGCTTTGTCAAGAGCGATGCAAAAACCTCTAAAATTATGCAGGAGCATATTAGAAGCCATGTTAGTAGTGTTGATTAAAATCATTCTTCTCAATTGCATGGCTGCAGTTATTGGCACGTTTAAAATAGGCATTCCACTAGTGATATTGTGATATTAAATACTTCTTCCGTTTTAAAATAACAAAAATATTATCTTTCACATAAAAGAGAAAAGTGTTTCACCTATTTCAGAACATAGGAAGTACTCCCTCTGTGGGTGTTTTTTTTATCTTTCTCACTTAGAATCTTGTCACTATTCATACTTGAGATAATCTTCTCAATTTTTTTCAATTTACAAGAAAAAATATAGTCATGTGGAGTCTTGTTTGATTCTTCTCAATTAGTACTTTATTAATATTCAATCGTTATAATCTTTACTAATATATAATGAAAGATATTTAAGTTCAAAGATGTGCTTTGGGAGACGCGCACAGGAAAGTGAGAAGGATAAAAAAAAGGGATTAATTTATTTAGTTATTAGCATTTATATAGTGATAACTAGGTACTTTGCCAATCCAAATTTGCCGATATCAAGATTAGGGGAGTTAGTTGAGCGAAGTACGAAAGAAGTTTTTTTTTTTTTTTTTTTTTTTTTTTGAAAGGAACCTCAAAAGAGGAGACTATATTACTAAATCAGAAATCGCACAACGAGAAACAATATCCGGGTAGTTATCAACCCAACACCTACACCCATACTCCACAGGTTGAAGATGAGCAAGCTTGTGGGCCATTGTGTTTCCGGAACGCTTAACAAATGACCAAATAACTACATCAAAATAACTAACAAAAGCTAAAATATCATCAATAAGCAAATAAAATTCACTAGAGCCCCTCATCTTCAACTTTAGAGCATTGATAACTTGAAGGCAGTCGCTTTCGATAACAAGCTTGCGCACCCCTAAACTCTTGGCTAACCGAGCCCCCTCCAAGACCGCCCGAGCTTCAGCAATTCTCGGCTCCCACCCCACTCGAAGTTGGACCACCACACATCCTTGAACCTCGCCTTCAGCATTTCTACACACCGCCCCCACACCCACACCCATCACACCCACCGTCCCTGCATCCACATTGCACTTACTCCACCCCACACTCGGCGCACTCCAGACCTCCGCATGAGGGAGCAGTAGCTTCGAGCCCACAGACGGCTTATTAGCCTGCGCTTCCGATGCCTCCTTCCACGATTTCAGCGCATAAGTACAGGTAACAGCAGGGGGCACAAACTCCGACTCCATCACCGCTTTGCAACGTGCACTCCAAATAGCCCAACACAAGGTTAGAAATTTCTCAACCTCCTCACTACTCATGTCCTTGAAGATGGAGCTCCACCAATCGGCAATCAGCGAGCATCCCCTCCGAATACCAAAATCACTTCCACTCTCCTCCCAAATCCCACGTGCCAAACCGCAATTAAAGAGGGCATGTAAACCCGACTCTACAGCAGCCCCACAAATACTACACTCAGGAGATAAGTGTTTCAACCTACGACTAAGACCAAGTCTAGTGGGGAGAGCCTCCAAACACGCACGCCAAGCGAAAATTTTAACTCTAGGTAAGACATTGGAGCTCCAAATTATCCTCCATAACTCATGTGTCGAAGATGACGACTCCTCTTTCAAATGCCACTCATCATTAACAATAGCATGATAGGCCGATTTAACCGAATACACTCCATCCTTTTCCAAGTCCCAACACAAAATATCCTCCGGAAGTCGGTGACTCAAAGGAATACTCAAGATTCTATCAACTTCAAATGGGAGAAAGAGTTGAGAAAGAAGTACCTCATTCCATGATTTAGTAATTGGATTAATCAATGCACCGACCTCCAAATCAATATTTGCCTCCCCACGAGGAGAAAGCACCTTCCGCGATTGAGACCCTGGAATCCAAGCATCCTTCCATACTCTAATCTTCTCACCATCACCCACCCTCCATCTCAAACCTCTTCTAAGGACCCATCGAGCCTCCCAAATACCCCTCCATGTGTAGCTAGGTACAGAACCCAACTCTGCCTCCATAAACGAAGAATTCGGATAATATCGAGCCTTCAAGACTTGTTCGATCAAACTGCCTGGATGCATAATAAGTCGTCACCCTTGTTTACCCAATAGAGCCCAATTGAACATCTTCATATCTCTAAATCCAAGACCACCTTCAGCCTTCGGTCTGCACAACTTCTTCCAAGCTACCCAATGAATCTTGCGCTCACCACTTTTTTGCCCCCACCAAAACTGAGAAACAAGGGATCGAATCTCATCACAGAAAGAAGATGGAAACTTAAAGACACTCATAGCGTAGGTAGGAAGAGATTGGGCCACTGCCTTTATCATGACCTCCCTACCAGCTTTAGATAGAACCATCCCCTTCCATCCCTGAAGCTTCTTCCATATTTTCTCCTTCACTCCTCTAGTAATCACCTTTTTAGATCGCCCTACCACTGTAGGGAGCCCCAAATACCTATCATGAATATCCACTTCCTGAACACCAACAAGATGAGAAATATTTGCTCTTCTAGCAGCAGGCACACCTCGACTAAATGAAATCTTGGTTTTGTCAAGATTAACCTGTTGGCCCGAAGACTTTTCATAGAGCTCAAGAGCTTGCTGAATAGCCTCCGCATCCTGTATAGAAGCTCTGGAAAAAATAATACAATCATCGGCAAATAAAAGATGACTAACGAAGGAGCAGTAGGGGCCACTTTAATCCCTCTCAAAGAGCTCCGTTCCTCCGCACTCCTGATCAAATGAGAGAAGACCTCCGCACATAAAATGAATAGATACGGCGAGAGAGGATCGCCCTGACGTATGCCTCGATGTGGACGAAACTCAGCAGACGGCTTCCCATTAACCAGAACAGAGAAAGAAACCGAACGAACACACTCCATCACTCTATTAATCCAACCCGTATCGAAGCCAAACCTCACCATTGCAGCATCCAAAAACTCCCACTCCACCCTATCATAAGCTTTCGACATATCAAGCTTCATCGCCATACAACCCTCCACACTCTTCAATTGTTTCATGTGATGAAACAACTCAAAGGCTACCAAAATGTTATCAGTGATCAAGCGCCCTGGAGTAAAGGCACTCTGGTTTACCGAAACAATTTTGGTTAGGAACGATTTCAGACGATTAGCAAGCACTTTAGACACCAGCTTATATACCACATTACATAGCGAAATCGGACGAAAATCAGTCATATGCACCACATTACTCTTTTTTGGAATAAGAGTAATAAAAGTCTGATTGAGATACCTGGGAATAGGGTTCCCTCGAAGAATACCCAAGACCATCTGAGTCACAGATTGTCCCACAATATGCCAGTACGTCTGAAAAAACATAGGACACATACCATCCGGACCAGGGGCTTTAATCGGATGCATCTGCCCCAAAGCAAATCTCACCTCCTCCTCAGTGTATTCCGCTTGCAAAACAGCATTCATATCATCAGTAACCCGTTCACCAAAACTGGCGAGAGCCTCCGAAATCAATGTAGGACAAGACGACGTAAAGATATGCTTAAAGTAAGACACAGCCACTTGGCCCACTGCTTCGTCTCCCACATGCTCAGATCCATCCTCATCATGCAACACTCGTATTGTATTCTTCCTTTTTCGCCCTGAGGCTCGCTGATGAAAGAATTTTGAATTTCGATCCCCCTCAAAGAAGCCATAACACCCTCGACCTTTGTTTCCAATAAATCTCCTCAATAGACATAAGATCCGCAATCTCCCTCAACAGACTTCCTCCTCTTCTCCAATTGCGCCCCAGAAGGCCCCCCCGATTAAGCTTTTTCGAGCTTTCCTCTTCTTCTTCAAATCAGCAAAAACCTTACCAAATTTTCTTTGACTCCACGACGACAACTCAACAAAGACAAAACTCTATCTTACTCCCCAGACGAATCACCTCCCGGCCCAAGCACTAGCAATCACCTCCTCACACTCCCCCTCCGAAGTCCACAACTGCTCAAAGCGAAAAGGTTTTGCCCGAAGCTGAGTACTTTCCGCTCGCTTCCACAAAGTAAGCTTAATCGGAGCATGATCAAACCACTCACGATCCAGGTGCCACAAATGACTATCCGGAAAACACGATAACCAACCACTAGTGGCCAATGCTCTATCAAGTCTGCACTGAATGTTATCATCAAGCTCTCGACCATTATCATAAGTGAAATCATACCCTGAAAAGGAGATATCATGAAAACCACACACATCCACAGCATTTCGAAAATTATTCATTTGCCACTCAGCCCTTTCATTGCCACCCCTTTTCTCCGTCATCAAAAGAATCTCATTAAAATCACCAATGCAAAGCCAAGGTAAATCAGATTGAGTCATCAGAGTCGTCATCAAGGTCCATGAAAGGTGTCTATTTTGAAGCTCAGGCCATCCATAGAAACCTGTACACCTCCATTCATCATCCCCCAATCCATCTCGCACAACAACATCAATATGATGCACAGACATCGACAAAAGGTCCACCACAAAATTCCTACTCCACAATAACGCCAACCCACCTGCTCTACCAACTGAATCAACTGCCACACTATGAAAATCACCCAATCGATCACGAATTCTCCCAAACTCTACACTACTCAACTTCGTCTCTGAAAGAAAGACGATAGAAGGGGCCTCCATCCGAATCAAATCTCGGAGGCTGTTAACTGCAGAGGGGTTACCCAGCCCTCTACAGTTAAAACTTAGTATACTCATTGGGCTCGGCGGGTCTGCTCCACGTCAGACCACGCCTCTCGCCATCCATCCTCAACAGAACTCGAAAAAGAATTTTTAGGCACCTTAGTAACAACTTCGGGGACGTCACTACCTTCTCTCAATCCCTCTCTTTATGATCAAGATCATAGCCCTCCTCCATAAACACAACCCCCTGATTTCGAGCGATTTTCCTCCATTTCCTTCCATTTACGCCCTTTCCCACCGCCTCCCTACTCACCACATTCTCCAAATTCTTCCCCAGATTTCGACTAGCACCCACATCCTTCCCCTCACCTTGCTCCTTATTCACTACATCATTACTTTTTAACTCCACATGGGCCTCCTCACTCCCCACAACTATACCCCCAGCATGAAAATCATTATGACCCACACCCATACTAACAACAAACTCCCTTTTGTCCTCCCCCTCAGTAACATGACCATGCACCTCATCTGCCACATTACCCCCACCTTCCACCATACCATCAGCATTCACACCAATTAACCCACACCCACCCGCATGCAAATCATACAACGAGGGAGCAACATCAATTTTAGCGCCAGCATGCTCATTCAAACTACATTTGTTGGTTTCATCACTATTACTAACACCATTACAAGGTTCTGAAGAAAAAATACAATTCGGAGCTGGACTTACATGAGGTATATTAGGATCCTCCACGCACAGAGGAGATGTCACAGCCACCTCGTCCGACGTCAACGTAGTCATAACCTTCGAAAGACTCTCCCCCCCTTCAAGAATGGGGGTGCGGGTAAATGACGGCGCTAAGACTTTGTTTCCCATATCCGTCTCCTTGCGGGGGACTCTCAAAGCGAATAACACGAGCACAACTAAGGAAAGCTTTCGTTTCCTCCTCTATTTTCTCGTCTACCACGTCGCGGGGACGCTCTCAACCAAGAGCCCCACTGCTTGTCCTCCGTTTTATCATCATCAACAGCCGCCAAACAATCTCGCTCAATATGACCGAGAATCCCACACACATAGCAGAATGTAGGCAGTCGTTCGTACTTTATTTCCACCAAAGCAGTACCATTTCTCAAGGAGATTGTTTGAACTCTCCGCAAGGGTTTAGAAACATCAACCACAACTCGAACCCTAGCCGAAGTGTCCCATCCTATCCCATCCGTCTCGACTTCAAGAACTTCCCCCACACTCCTTGCCACCAAACTAATATGCTTTGTCGATCGACATCCCAATGGCAGGTTATATAACCGAATCCAAAAAGGGCAGCAGGTCATCGAGATGTCTGATGGTTGAATATTTCCATCAATATCATTCAACATCAGCAAGTTTTGATCAAACGTCCATGGTCTACCTGCTAGTACCTTCGCTTTGTCTCTCGCACTAGCAAATTGGATCACAAACATTCCGTTCTCTATAGCACGAAAGAGAGCGCCTTTTGACAAGGACCAAATTTGATTCATGGTTCTTTTTAGGGCTTCAAAATTATATGATCGAACAGTTAACACCTTGCCTACTAGGGCAAGATTAATATTTTTGTCTATCTCATCACTCGCTACATCATCGAAAGAAACTATAGAGCCTTCCTCTGCCATTATTTTAAGGTTAGAGATTCGAGAAGCAATCTCGTCAGCCATGTCAGGTTAATTACAACCCCAATAGGGATCACAAATCTCGAAAAATCGAGCAGAAAACGTGGAAAACCAGGACTCCCTCTCAAACCCTAGAAAGCGCCACTAGAGAGAGACTTCAGTACGAAAGAAGTTTTTGATAGCAAGACAAACGTCCTTATTAACAATTGGCCAATAAGTTTGGAAATTTTTTGCTCCAAACCCATCGAGGCAAGGAGCTATATGGGGATTCATATCAAAGAACACGCCCTTTATTTCCTCATCCGAGATGGGATCTAAAAGTAGGTTATGATCCTCTGCTGTTATAATAGGATCAACGAAACTAAGGTCTAGTAGTCCAGAGGTCGGGTGACTTGGTTGGGTGAGTCGGGAGTAGAGATGGTGTGTGAAAGAGATCCGGAAATTGTATGGTTTGCTGATATCATTTAGAAGTACGGTCTTACAAGAGACTATGAACAAATACACGAAGATAGAATGGAGCATCCATTTTCAATCATTTGACTTTTATGCTGAGAAAGAACAATGGGTAGGCGTTGTCATTAGAATATTGCACTCATAAATGGCTGGGCTTAGTGTCAAGACACTGCACTCATAAATGAAACATAATAATAATGATAATAAATAATGTACTATGATTCGAAAAGATAAGTGACGGTCTACACTACATTAAGCTAAATAAGACTGATCATACCACTGTACATATTCTTATATCACAACACCCGAGCATGGATTATAGATGAATAGATTACTGTTCAGAAGCAGCCGAAAAAAGAAAAACCTAGACTCCTTAACCCAGAATTCTAAATCATCTGCAAGGAAAAAACTGTCCTAGTTGCAAGTGATCGGCCTACTTCATCTTGTGGGACTTCATTTTCTTACTTCTCGTTTTACTTGGTTCGTGTTTCTTGCGTTTACTTGGCACATTTCTGACAGACTTCACACTGAGAACTCCGCTCGGGGGTAGTCTGGAGCATGTTTGAATAGTTTGTTCAAGTTCATCGTTCCCTGCAATACTGTAACTAAGCAGTTTTTCTGGGTTCAGGGAGCTGTGCTCAGGTGTAACTTCGGTACCATTCGTGTTATATTCCTGCAAGTTTTCTTGGTTCAAGGAGCCAATATTTTCCATTTTCGAACATAAAAGGGAGCAAAATTGGAAGTAAACCTAAAGCTCTTACCATTGCTTTACATGCGCCATCATTAAGATCCTCATCAACTGACACAGCATGAGGCTTCAGTTCAACCTGGTACCATACCAAAAAAAGAGAAAAAGCTCGGAAAGTTGAAAATACGGACCCATAGATAACTACACCTCACTCCATAGATGACATTAAATAAAATTTGAATTTTGTTGAACACCACCCATGAGTGAGAATTTTATCCTTAAAAACAGCAGATTTAGCTTTACAGACAGATGAAATTAAAAACGATTTGTTTCAGAGTTACTTAGAAGAAATATGGTACATCCAGGCTACAAATGCTATGGTGCAAAAAGTTGTACTTTAAACATAATCTTTGTCCTTATAATTTCTATGTTTGGATAGGAAGAAATGGAGGAAAAGGAAGAGAAGAAAAAGGGAGGGATCCATTCTCCCTTGTTTGGATATCACATGAAGGGAGAGAAGGGAAGGGAAATGGGAGATTTTATTGAGTCAAATCCTTCCCATGTTGGAAAGATCTGGAGCGAAAATACAAGCTTTCCTTTCTTCCTCCCCTTCCTTTCCTCATCGGGAGGGAAGGGGGAGGAATGAAAGGGAAGGAGAAGAGTATTCTTACACTTCCCCTCCAAAATTTTCCAACAATGGAAGGATTTGGTCCCTTGAAGAGGGAGAGAAAATGAATCCTTCAATTTCCCTTCCCTTCCCTTCCCTTCCCTCCCCTCCCTACCTGTCTTATCCAAACAAGGAATGATGAATCCCTCCCTTTCTCTTCTCTCCCTTCATTTTCCCTTATCCAACCGAAGCGTTAAAACCGGTTTGGTTAACAATATTTTTTCTCCAACTGTATTATTCTTAAGAACCCAACCTATAGATTTATAAATCAAACTCCCTCCTCTAATAGTATAATAGGACCTGGTGTACAACGGCCCGCCTCACACCAATGATACCATCATGAGCTGCATTGCATCTTCCACCACCAGGCACCATGGCCAGGGCATTAGTACAAACAGAGTTCTCTGTTCTCTCCCGCTTTCAATTTGACTAAGCAATCTGTAAATCAGCTCACCCATGGTTTAACCTTTATCCACACCTAGGCCCCAACTGATGACCACAGACAAGCAGCAATTCTAACACCCACAGTGCCCCTCAGCTTGATCTGTATTCAACACTAGATGACAACAAAGCCTATAGATCAAATCTGGCAAGAAGATTCTCAAGATTGGAGGTCGACTAATGTTGCATTAATGTCAGCAATGAAGCTGAGAATATACATACATATAGAAAGTCCCAACCCAATATATTGGTTGGGTTGGGACTCTAGAGAAAAGTAAGACTTATCAGATGCTGAGTATTCATACTGTAAAGCCAAACATATATATATGCAGGTTGGATAATAATATATCCAACAAATCATCTTCTCTGAATCAAAATAATAAGTAGCAAGTTTTATAAAACCTTTTCTTGTATTCCTTTCTAAATCAAAACCTTTCTTTCTTTTACTTTCACAAAGAGAGAGTTATAAACCTATGGAATGGAACAAACTTTCCTTGCCTTTGGGCTAGCTAGGCCCTCCGGATAACTTATAGACAAAGACCCCTAGTGTGCACACCCCACAAACAGCCAAACCGTAGCAGAAGATCTAAGTCCGAGGCACTGATCAACGTGCCCCCTAAAAGAATAATAATAAACAAGCAGAAACATGTTTTTGAAACAACAAGAATGGAAAACACAATCTGCTACATTCCCCTTACTACTCTATTATTATTCCTTAAAACCCATTGGAGCCTTCTTAATTTTCTAGATAAACAAGAAGAATCAAACGCCAACGCCTTCGCCCACCGAAGAGAAAGGGAAAAAAGGAATGTTTAAATCACATTCTCTTCCCGATTATATTAATTGTAAATAGGTCTTTAAATCAAATTATTGTTGGCTTACCATCGTATCTCGAGGGAAACTTGGCTCCAAATCCTTCGTAAGAACATCATTAACATAATGATAGATTTTCACCATGACTTTACGAAATACACGCATGATTTGCTGTCTCTCTAACTTCATCTGGTCCTGCTTCCAGGAAAATACAAGACACAGGCAGATTAATTTACTTCAAAACAAAACACATAAGCCAAAAAGGTAAAGAGATTTCATTATCATAGTTTATACCTGAATATAAGTTATATCATGGAGCTGTAAGCCCATAGATAGCAAAAGGGACGTTTCAACATGTGATAATGCGACAGGCAGTTTCTCCAGAAAGTAATAATGGGCAAAGAGTGGCAGGAGATGCTTGATCTAAAACATTAAGTATAGATTAAGCACGATTGAGCACCTTTTTCAAGAAAATCTACAATAGCAGGTCTGCAGGTGTTGATCTTAATTGAAAGTGTGACATCTTTGGCAACAACAAATTTATAACATTACTAGGAACCGAAGGAGATTAACACTATAACAGAATACTCCCTTCTGACGTAAAAACTGGAGTTACATGAGACTTCATATAACTAGTAACTATTGGAAGGTCACTTTGCTGCTATGCTTGATTGAGTGTTTTAGCATGACCTAATATGTCCCCAACACATATGAGTTATGATACTGTACAGTGTATACACATTAGATCCACGTGGCCAAATCCATTAATTCCACCAGACAATCTCATCCCACTATATGCCAGCATCATACATTCATATCAAAACGAAGTGCTCAGTAGTTCAGCACGACTCTGCTTAACCAAGTATAACCTGGTAGGTATTTCTTATCAATTATAGGTTCAATGGGGTTGCCATAACTTATTTAGTTCCCCATCTTTGTTACTCACAATGATAATACATCCACCGCAATGATATACATATACTCCCTGCATCCATGATGTCCCCTTGAAAGTTCAAGCATGATCAAATATCAAGAAACTCTATAATGTCTAAACGATAGACAAGATTTATGCTGTCTTGTTGTAGTTATTCTAAATAGGCATAGTTACTGTTGAACATAGTCATAGATAGCAGCAACAAACAACAAAGCCATAGTCCCAAAAGATTTAGGGTTGGTTAGACATGAATCGTTATGATGATTCACAAAGGTCATTAGCATACTGCTGAACATACACATTATAAAAAGAAGAAATAAAGAAGCATAAAAACAATCAGTTCACAATTACTAAAACACAAGGCCAATACATGATATTTCTCATGTATTACACCTCTGTGAGGCTCACATAATGCCATGTCATGTCTAGGGATCCCCTTACACTAAAAACATGTATATAGCACATTGAACTAATAGCTTCATAATCCAAAACACGTTGATCGACACAATCCTATTGTTCATTTTATCATACCGACTTATAATGTCATGTATCTACAAGATAAGGAAGAATTCACATGCATAGGATAGATAATAACAAACCATTACACCTATATACTTTGTTTCTTAAACAATAAATCACCAACATATCTCCCTCTCCCTCTCTCTCCCCCCTCCCTCCCTCTCTCTCTCTCTCTCTCTCCCTCCCTCCCTCCCTCCCTCTCTCTCTCTCCCCCTCCCCCTCCGGCCTCCCCTCCCCCCTCTCTCTCTCTCTCCCTCCCCCTCCCCCTCTCCCTCCCTCCCCCCTCCCTCGCTTCTCTCTCTCTCTCTCTCTCTCCCCCCCCCCTCCTCCTCCCTCGCTTCTCTCTCCCTCTCTCTCTCTCTCTCTCTCTCTCAGTGTATGCTGATGACCCGAAAAAAAGAAAGAGGGAGATAATATGTAATAGAGAAACTATTAGAAAAGCATCCATCAACAGGCAAATAACAGGACAAAAGATTTATAAACTAATTATTATCACATATCAAGAGAGTGTGCGATGGTTTATTTTGGATGTTCGAAGACTTCTTTTTTCAGGGGTTTATTTTGGGATTTGAGCTTGCTGATGCTCATAGTGGCAATATTCCGGGCAATAGGAAATAAAACTCTAATTGAGATCTACCTGTACTTCAGGGGGCTAGAAAGGAGAAAATGGCATTCAATTCCACTCTCACAACTCAATTACTCAAAGATCTAGCAAACACACGTAGACAAGTAAGACCAGATTCTGAAGAGAAAAGTTACTTTAATGCACTGAAATACAACCTTCTCAATTAGAATCACAATCCCACTTGATCCTAAACTTTGAATAGCCCGTATCAAACAGTGAACATCATTTTCTAGATAAAGAAGATGCAGCTGATACAAATCGCATATAATGCATACTAATTGTAAAAACATGTCACCTTCCCGTAGTCTTTACAGTTGTTTTTATATGCTTCCAACAACTTCAATTCACCAGGAGAGCAGATAAACTTTAACAAGAAGGAAGATTCCTTCTGAGAAATTACTGAAGGATCATTCTCCTCAAAGATGATCTTTGGATCCAAGATGCTGCCCAAATAAAACAAAAGAGAGAATAAAATATACCAAACTGACAGATGTCATAAAAATGCACAATCGTTTAATTCTTTCAATAATCACATTGCAAGAATACCTCATTGCAAGCTTGTAATCAAGTCCTCCAAAGCATAGAGGTAGACGCTTGACAAACTTGGTTTTGAAACCTGTGGAAGGCTGACAGTCATTAGTCAAATAAGAAGATAAAGCAGAGGCCAACAAGTGATCTGTGAACACGAAACTCACGTTGATGGAATGGAGCAAGGAACCCAAGAGACCCTAAACCATTGTTTTCAACACCACCAGTCTCCAGTGGCTTCAGGACCATACAACTACATTCACCTGTGGCATTATTCTGATAGACAAACAGAAGTATATTAAGAAACAAATTATATGACATTACACCACATTCATGGAATAATTCTTCTTGATTTTTTTGGACAAAATCCTACTAGATCATCCAATAGATTAACTCAAGAACCACCATATGGCACAAGTACCAACAGATACCAAGAAGGCACACACCCACACCCAGTATTTCAGTTACACTTTGGAGAAACATGTATAAAATAGTTAGTGTAATGTTCAAGGGGCTGATGGTCTGTTTGGCCAATCTTTTTCTAAATTACTCCCATAAATTGATTAAAAGAAAAAGAATTGCGCTTGGCCACCCAATTATAATGATATTCAGTAGTGTCCACCTATATCCCCACCACCACCCCCCAACCGAACCCCCCCCAAAAATCCTCTTTCTCTTGTCTCTAACCAAAAACTACTACCACCGCCTCCACCAACCACCAACAGTTGTTTGAAGAACAATCCCATAACCATACCCCCAAAGGCCCGAACGCCAATGCAAACAAAGAAAACATATTAAAACGGCTTCATTTTGTGACTCTGTAGGCTGCCCAATGACTGCATCGACAATTCGACATCTCGCAGGGGACCACCCAATAATGCTGCTTAACTTATTGCAATAAATGTAGCTGATCAAAAGCCTTAAGATTAGCCTCAAATTGCCATTTTCTCCTCCCCTCCTACCACCTTGTAATCTGTGTCTCTCTCCACCTGCACATTACCAAGGTCACAACAATACCAATGTCTAGAAACCACCGTGGCCAGCCAATCAGTTCCTTTCACTTTCCATATTCAGATGATCAAACGGTGCTCCTTTCACTTGCCATTCTCAGACTATCAAATGGTGTTCCTTCCACTTTCCATTCTCAGATAATAAAAAGAAAATGAACTTCCAGCCTAAGCCCCTAGAAATTCCTCATATGCTAGGCCAAATAGGTCTAAGTACAAGCATGGTGACACACCTTTCAATTACAAATTCTTTAATGCTGGTCAAAAGAATAACATGAATCTAATAAAAATGAATACACAAAGCACAAGCAAAATAATCAATAGTAACTTACAGGAGTATCACAGATGTAAAAAGGTGTAAACTTGTGTTTCTTCCAGAATCGAAAAAGATCCTTGTTTATCCCAAATGATGCACCAATATAGTCAACTCTCTCAAGCAATCGCTCACGGGGATGAACAAGCAAGGGAGGAAGATTCTGCCTTGGTCTAATAGTCTCTTCCAACAATGAGATCTGCAAGTAAAATTAAACATAAACATAACTTAAACACTAGAAAGTAATACGTAACAAGGTCGATTCAAGACGAGACACGATGATGTATGCTACTTGTAGATGATTTTGTTTTACTGGATGAAACTAGACACGATTAATGCTAAGTTGGAGCAATGGAGGCTAAATTTGAATCTCGAGTAGGAGAATTTTGAGTACATGAAAAGTCGCTTTAGTATGCAAAGGGGTTTAAGAGATGAGACAGTAGCATTTGATGGTAGCATTTTAAGTACCTCAACTTGATAATACAGAAAATAAAAAGGGAAAAAAATGCATATATTGATTAAGAAGTTGTTTTAAGTACCTTGAATCGATTAGACAAGTAGATATTGATTAAGATGTGACTTAAAAACTAAGTAGAACGAGGGTATAGTGTGACAGCATACCATTACGGCCTGTATTGTAGTCATTAATAAATATTAGTAATGGAAAAGAATTAAAAGTGAAATTTAACAAGAGAAGCACCCTTAATATCTCTACGGAGAAACAATCTCTCACTTTTTTTTCTCCAGAAGGAAGCAATCTCACCCCAATCTTGTGCTTCTTCATAAATTTTCATTAACACCCATCACCACTTTGAAATGACGGACACTTTGGAATGAATTAGCATTACCATGGGAGTGAAAATTGATTTTCTTCACACATTTACATACAAATTTATTACTATTATCATCATTTATTACCAACTATAAAAGAGCTTTTTAAAGTAAAGGGCAAAGTCTATATTTAAGAAGCATTACATTAAGAAGTTGGGTGTTTCCAAGATGCATATATTGAGATGGGTGTGTGTAAACACACACAGGGATTGAATTAGAAGTGAAAATATTCCAAGAAAAGTTGGGTTTGCGGATATTAAGGATAAGATAACATAAAATAAAAAGTTGGGATCATAAAGATCTTAAGAGGGCTCTACATAGAACAAAGATGACTCGAATGAACGGGAGTTAATAAGGATATAAAGAAATTGGGTTTGCATGAGCAAGTGACACTTGATATAATATTTTGGTTCATGTAAATGACCCCACCTTTGGGATTAAAGCTTTCATGGATAAATTAGGAACATTCATATGCTAATGTATAACTCTAGAAGCCAAATAAAATAAAATAAAAAAACAAAAACAAAAAACAAAAGAAGCAATGCAATATCAATAAAACATTTTACCGATTTATCTAGGAAACGGTTTGGAACTTAACTCCCCATTAAGTTTCAAGAAATTACAACACACTTCACATACGAAGTATTTTTCCTAAAAAATTTGGTCAATCTAATAACTAACAGTCTAACACCAACCTTACGAATTGTCAAATATCTCAGATATCAACATATTAAACTACAAATTTCACCAGATTGAAATATATTTAGCTTCCATCTCTTCAAGGTCTGGGCAAGAATAGGTGCATGTATTAAAAGGGTGGCATGATATAAGCAAAGAAGAAATCTAAACTATGACATAACACAGGCAGTGAAGGATTAGCACAGCGATTCTCCTTTATCATGCATGTAAAGCCCTTCCCCTAGAAATAGGGAAACCGATTAATTCCACCCCCCCCTCTTCTAATGTAGGGTCTGCACGAACACAGGGACTCGTCTAATGTAGGGTCTGCACGAACAAAGCCCAAGCAACAATGCATCCATTACATCGCCTCTGTAGTAATTCCCATAGCATTAAGAGGATATAATTTTCTCTTGGATCAAAAAAATAACTCTCACAAATCGAATTACTGCTAGTAGATTCATGATCAAAAAAGTGTTTGTGAGACATCTAATTATCTACAAACGATCAATAATAAACTGATTTGCTCATAATGGTAAAACTTCATCAAGAAAAGGCACCTATAGTTTTCATGATATATTCCCCTTTCTATGAATCAACCTGACATGTCCATCTCCTATGTATCATCACTACCAAGAAGATGCAGAGAAAATTGATAATTGCCTATTAAGCTATTAGCATCATGGTATTCATTAAAAAGCCACATCATGGTATTAGCAACATCATCCAGTCTCTGGTATTACTGGTGCAGGACAGGTAACCCCAAAAAAAAAAAAAAAAAAAAAAAAAAAACTCATAAAGAGGACGGGAAACGAGGACAAGTTTTAAGCAGCATCTGCTAACACCTCCCCCCCGGCACAATTTTAAAAAAAATATACCCACAAAACAAAGAGAAGGAAAAAAAAAACTCATAATTGTTGCACCTTCTTCGCAGCCTCAATAACACTGCCATATACGTCCATTGAGTTTTCTTCAAAGCTTAACTCACCCATATCAGTTAACTTGCTTTCATAGTACCTGAGAATGAGCACAAAGTTGATTTAGGAACATGCAATAAATGAATAGACAAATTATTTTAGATTAACTGAGCACAAGAAGAATATTACTGTCAGCCACATTAAGTACAGCTGCAATGTTAGAGACCTAATGCTAACAAATAACATTACCCTTTTTGTTTCAGTAAGATGACCAAAAGATTGCACCCAAGAAGAAAGAGAGCCTTACAGCAAGCAGACAATGAGCCCACTGAGTAAAAACGCACAAAAGTATAAATCAAATATCAAAACAATTGAGACCCGATAGCAAGAGAACGAAGACAGGTTAAGGGCATATCTAAACCATAAAAAAGGACTCTTGAGAAACCCAAAAGCCCTATCACTTCACAAGGCACTGCCAATGAAGAAGCCATATCAAGAAACACCAAAAATAAAATGATGGAATGATGGATACCAAGTTTTATGGAGGTTGTTGAAGTGGGTTGGCAGTTGGGGCAGGAGTTCTAGGGGTGATTTGCACTAGGTGGCTCATGCAAAGGGGTTGGGGGGAATTTGGTGGTGGTTGTGGATGTGGGGTGGTGGAAGTTTGGTGGCACACTCAACTCTCTTAATCATTTGGGTAAATATGAAACAAAACCAATTAAATAAGTTTGCATAAATCACTTAGCCCCAACCAAGTGGTGCATTTAACCAATAAAAAAAAGTAGGATAAACAAGAGAAACCGCCATCTACCAGTCACAAACCCTCATCACTCTTCCTCAATCATCTACTGCACGTTCCATAGCCACTAGATGTTACTTAGAAATCGAGATTGGGAAAGAAACCAAACTCCCTATTGGCTGAAAAAGAGTTAACCAACCACTTCTTTCTTAAGTATTCCAAGGAAATCATTTCATGACAAAAGCAGAAGGAATTCAAGCATACCTCGTTACCAAATCTAAAGCAGCTGAGCCATATCCTTGCTATAAAGCAGCCAAAGGTAAGCAAAAAATATTATGGGAAAAGAATCGGAGTCAGGAAACAATCAAAATGAGCTCTGAAAAGTACCCCTTGAGCACTGGGATGAACTGCTATTCTAACAATTCGAACACCTGAAAGATAAGGGAAGTCTGTATTTTCAAACTCTTCACAAAATTTCCAAGGAATTTGATCACCAGGAGGAAAGTGGCCCATTCTTAAGCATTGCATAGCAGAATTTTTTGCTATATGTCCTTCAAGGCACACCTGCAGAAGATAACATAGATATTTAGTACAGAGAAAAAGCACAAAACAATCGATTGAAAGATAGCATAAACTATGGCTTCAATTGGAAGCAAGAAAATCCAATTAAGTCAAGCAAAGTCCAATAAAATAAGAATTCTTCAATTGAATCATTATACATATGTTCATGGATAGCAGGCAATTGCAAAGGGAATCCCTGCGTTAATAAACACCAACACTTATTATTAAAAGCAAGGGGAAGCTTTGTAATCCGCCACATTTCACCCCATATCAAATGTTAACATGATGCCACTTGGGATCCAACATAGCTTTCTCACAGCGATAACAAATAACCCTCCTTAAAAAGGAATGGCCCAAGTATCGACTTTAACCTCTCAGTTAAAAGTATGTTAACTACCATTACTCTAAGGTCTAAACTTTGAACAAACATGGCAACTCAAAATATAAATGCAAGTCAAATGGCCAAAGGCCCAAATACGGAATTTACTCACTAGAGACTACTTCGTGTGTTGTACACTGAGACTTGTAAATTTAGTGGATATAGTATCCAGTGAAAGATTTGATACATTTTAATGGACTCCTTACTTTTCAGCTTGCACAAAGTGCATTTGGCGATTACTAATTATAATGCTATCCTACTAAAAGTGCATTTGGAGATATTTTTTAATTCTACTAATTTATTATTGTAAGTTGCCTTTTAATTAAATATTTGGCGATTGTATATTACATTTCTTGCCTTGGCATGATCATCTTCTCCCTTTAGCATTTTTTTTCTATTAATAAAAAATAGAATAAAATTGTTGTTTAGCTTTTCTACCCAAATGAACCCATAAGATAGGTGAGAAAAATTAATTATAGCTCAAAAATTTATGTGTTATAGGCTGAAACGATGTCCCAAATCCCGCACATAGTTCTGGTCAATACAAATGAACTATTAAACATTGTGGCCAATGTTTATGTTTACTCGCTTAATATACATGCACCTCCAATATTGTATATCAGTAAAGGTAAACTATATATTATCTTATTTTTGTAAGTAATAATTACACCTAAATATTTATATATTATACTCTTCTGTTTCATGTTGGATTTTATCATTTTAATTAAGATCTTGCGTTCTAAAGAGTTATGTGCTTGAGTCATTACTAATTATATATTGTTCGTTAGCTATTGTTATTTTGCTTTCTTTCCATGAATTATTTTGGAAATTCAAAGTTAAGATATCCTTCACTAACAATGATCCAATAATCTTCATCAGCTATATCGAAGTGAAGTGCTTATTCCTTACACTTTCATCCTATGTCTTCTCTCGTGCACATGGTGCGTTTACTTATAAAGTCCACTTCATGTATGTCTCATAATGTCAAGTTTGCGGCTGTTGTAGTGTTGTTATGAAGGCTAAAACAATGTAGTACTTATCATATACTCCCAAGTTCCACATAGATGCAAATTTTATTTTAAAAAAAATATCATCCAGAAGAGTGAGCTAATGGATTTCACCAACACCGGGCAATCAGGCATTGTCTTGGGGCACAAACTAATTAGCTATATCAAAAGTTATAGCATATCAATAAACAGTCCCAATTGGACTAATTACGCTCACGAATCACTCAAAGAGAGCTTCTTTATTTTAAAATTAAATTCACAACACTACATCACTAACATAATGAGCAAAATGACTCAAAACACCATGGAGGACAATGCAAAAGTCATACTACGGGGAACTTAACAACTACAAACCACAAAAGCAGCTAAAAATAAGACTCTAAAACTTGTACATGTTGAAGGCCTAAAACATCCAAAAGCAAATTCATTATTTATTTATTTGTGTTTTTTTTTTTTTTGGGGGAGGGGGTGGTTGGGGGTCACAATGAGCCACAAACATGGATTCAATTCCACATCATGGATACAACCTCCCGAGACTTTAACCAACTAAATTATTTGGAACCCATGCTAATAGATGTCCAGTGAAAGATAAGGATAGAACACCAATAGTCTCATAATTTGAAGACCTTCCAAATAATGCATTATGAAAAATAAAAATAAAAATAAAAATAGAGAAAGACTTCGATGTTAAAATAGTTGCTAATACAAACAAATCATATATGAAACAATTGCACGACCACACAAACCAACGACAACACTTCTTTCCTTGATCACACTGACAAGTTACTAATGACCAGTGAACGTCATAGATTCAAAAACCAAATAATATGCTGGTATTATTTGACACAACAAGCTTCGCACAATTGCACCATCATATAAGATAGCAAACCTCATTAGTGAATAAAACATGCAAGGGTGACCTGCTTAAACCAAAACAAACATAAGTGCAGTTATTCTAAGACATTACAAAAAGAGAATTAGCGACACGGGTATTTCACTGATCGACACATACCTGGATAAAACATAAAATGTCGGGAAGGACATTATTCGCCTCATCGACAGGTCCTGCAAAAAATATCTATGCTGAATACTCATCAGAAAGAAACCGCAAGAAAATTAGAGCAATACAGAGAAATACCAAGCAGCACAAAGATATGGTGTGCTGGAGCATCTGCCATCAACTGCAGATCATTAGGTGAGTTCTTATAATGAGATGAAACGTAAAGTGCCACCAAACGCTGTGAAAATCACAAGGACAGTCAGGAAACTTAAGGTTAGATTAAGGGTGAGGGCCACCAATACCACATCAAAGCTCCGGGAATTTAGTAATACCTTTAGAAATATTTCACTCTCTTTATGGAAAGAAAACAGGGTGTCTCGATTTACATAGTACAAATTGCAATCTTTAGGATGTGGAAACCTAATGACTCAACAGTCAAGGAAAGCATATAAGTAGTTTTTCAGGAGAAAGCGAAACCAAAGCATACAATTTCAAACTATTTTAAAAAATATGTTAAACCTGCTAATATGAGGAACTGAATCAGTCGCATCCAGACACAGTAAATCATATAGGATCCCCGGATGAATATCTGATAGACTCCCTCAGCTCCAATTTCTTATATACCCTACCTGCATGTCAAAACGTATGCATTCAAATTCCTGCTTCTTCCAAAATAGAGTCGAACAGAAGACTTATTCCATGAAGGGTAACAAAAGTCTAATTCTATCTATATATCTATATACTATACTAAAGTGAAACACCGCTGATGGAGTCTTCCTTCCTAAACTCACCTTTTTAGTCACTCCCGAACTCACCAAATTTTAATGATATTCATTATTAGTTAGCACTTGGCACATTGAAAAACAGTGTTTTTAATTAATAGAAGCATTGGAGACATGATTAATTTAATAGACATTAAAAAATGGCTATTGCATTTAAAATTAAAATTTCTCATTGTTTATTTTAAATTAAATATTAGTAAGCACAGCATAATAAATGTCCTTTATTTTTCTATATTACTTTTAAAAGCCAAGGACTAACTAGTATATAATTCTCTATGTTTGAAAATTCCAAGTATGCACTACTTGTAAAAAAACCAAGCTAATATATGTACATCCTGGACATAAAGAAAAACTTACATGATAAAACTGAAAGATCCGCACATTGCAGTTGGAAGTTGTAAAACCAACACTATATTCTGTTCTCTTCATTTACTGATCACCTTTTTTTTTAAATTGAAAGTAGCAGCACTTATTTGTTGTTAAAATGCTGCCAATTATGACAAAAACCACAACTGACAACTTCTACATGACAGAGGGGAGGATTTTTTTTTTTTTTTTTTTGGGGGGGGGTGTTCTGTTTAAGCACCCTACCAGAGACAGGGTTGTAACTCTGCTTTTCCAAATGACTGAGAAGCTTCAGAGACAAAGAGCGACCAGTGCCTTCGTATCTGGAGCAAATATATTTCGGTGATCAAAGAAAATACCAAACATATGTAAATAAACCATTAGTATACAAGATTTTTGTATTTATACCTCCTCGGTATCTAAATGCATGTTACGCTTTGACTTTCACAAATGTTGATAAATAAATTCAATGCTTGTTATTTGTAATTATTAAGAAGTAAAATTATAAAAATTTCAAATTTTGATGGTATACAATGAAATTGATCTAACAAGATCCCACTTGACTATGTTTTTCCTTACGTATAAATCACAAGAAGTAATCAACGTAGAGTATGTGAATGGTGAAATTGTCAAAAGTATGGCATTTAAAATGAAACACAGAAAGTAAAAGCACAGAGTGATGGTGCACATCATACCCGTTGACTGTAGAAGACAAGAAAACTAGGTAAGAACCCAGTAATGACTTTATAACAGGCAATGGTATAGCAACTGCCTCATCAATGATCAAGAGCTCTGCTTGAGAAAGCTTCGCATGGTCTTGCGGTTCAATGTACTGTCATTAGAGTTCAGTATGCATTAGGAATATGGTACTGAAACGAACATCAGAGCACCTCACACCAAATAGAAAACTGGAAACAAATCAACAATTACTCACTAAGGTTCACAGTTATATTTGGTGCCCACTCTTCAATAGAGTTAATCTCA
Source organism: Beta lomatogona (assembly GCA_947646795.1). Lineage (NCBI taxonomy): Eukaryota > Viridiplantae > Streptophyta > Magnoliopsida > Caryophyllales > Amaranthaceae > Beta > Beta lomatogona. The sequence goes on along the minus strand of CANSNZ010001006.1, from coordinate 1,848,161 downwards.
TATTGCTCAACAAGACAATAAGCAAACACAAGCACCTATATTAAAGTCCTCAAAGTCGAAATTTCCAAGAGAACACGCCCCGCTGAGTGAGAGTTACAAAGACCAAATACATACAGTTAAGACAGGCAAGGTGGATTAAAATAATGTTGGACAATCTCCCTAAATTCCATATTTAAAAAGTGGCAAAAGAAAAAAGGGGAGGGAGAAAACAAAAATGAAAAGAAAGGGATGGTGAATTTTGCAGGATTGAAAACAAGACTTCAGAACTTGTTCTACTTGAGGGAATAAGATGGACTTGAAGTCCAAGAAGTAGCAGCATGCAGAAGCTATAGCATAGACATTGCTTTTGGAGGTGGGCATTAATTATGTCTAGGTTTCAGCTTCAAATAAGTCACATGGGTTGGTTTTGGCTTAGTGAGGAAGCTTTAAAGTTAGCCTATACGGATCTGTAAAGAGGGACAAAAGGCAGAAGGGGTAAGTGCATTAGAGTGTTGAAGAGTGCACAAAACAAGAGTGAGGGGGAGTAAGTGGCGTGAGGCTGGTGTTTTAGGAATAGTGGAAGTACCAAGATTGGGAGCAATAAGTAACACTTTGTCCTAAATGCCATAATATCTAATATTGGTGTTGTGCTGCAGTGCTGGTCTTCGTTGTACTACCAAAATAATAGAGTGTATCTGAGGCTGTAAGCTATATATTAGATCGTTTGGCCCTATTAGTCACATTAAGAATTAGAAATGTAACTACCCCACATCAAAAAAGAAAAAAGAAAAAAAAGTTATCTATTAATAACCATAGAGAAAATACAACATATCTTTCTTAGAATGAGGTATACCTAAGTTATATTAATTTACTATTAACTTGGTATATCCAACTATCCAAGACAATATAAATATATATGGTAAATCTAACATCCTCACGTTGTTGATAAACATATACTATATTGTAGGAATCTCAAATCATTTGTGCAAAGTTAATTACTTGTTCCCCAATCTTAATCCCACGAAAACAAAGTGAAGGAAAAGCTTATTCAAATTCATTATTAATCCAATGCTCATACTACCAAGCGTTAAAAGTAGATGAAGTTCATTTGCACTCAAAAAAATCGTCGCCACTCCGGCACTCCCCCATTCAAACCAACACAACTTGATCCCTACATAGTACATACTAAATGAGCTATCAAGTAGAGACTTCTAAAACAAAGAAATGACAAAGGCAACCAAAATACAGGCATATTATCTGTCTGTGTGTGAGAGAAAGATAGAGAGCAAACCTGAATTATCTGTCTGTGTTCTTTAAATATGTTTATTTGCGTTATTGCCTTTCGAAGAACAGGATCTGTGCTCCGTACCACTTCGAATTGTGTATGCTCCTTGAATCAAAAAATTTGAAAAGAAAAAAGAGAAATTTAGAGAAAAAAATGAGAAACTGAAAAAAAAATCTCATAAGATGGAACATATGATAACAAGCTGAGTACTTATATACAGAATTAGCTACAACTTGCAAATAGTTAGCTTATGCTTTCCCAGAACTTGAACAAGTGTATGCTGTCTTTCTTATATGATTTCCAGTATATGCTAGGGCTAAAGTATCAGCATAGTCGCATAGATGATTTGAATAGGTTATTTAGAAACCCTTTTCCCCATAAACAATCTCTAAGCACCGTCAGTTCATGATTACATTGACAAGTGATGCCAGAATGAGGATGACAAATATTTATAAAATAGATAATTAATTAAGAACACACGGTTCCTGCTATAACAAGATCTGAACGAACGAAACCTGATTCCTGCAAATACCTTAAAATTATTAGATCTAGTAATTATGATACGTCACAAAAGCTGGGGTCGAAAAATTTTGATTAAGCAACTCAATTGATGGTTACACTGTCAGGTTATCATATCTTGTTCACAATTTCTAGGCATATCTACTGCTTGAGATTATGAAAGAGAACAATCTAACATCAGGACTCGAGAGGCTCTCAAACAAAAAACCCTGATCATAGAGTTATTGAGCTCTAATGCTCTATTTCATCCATCTGTATAAATTGAGTTTTCAATTATCAAAGGGAGAGGGGAAAGAAAAACAACTGTTAAAACCTGCTTGATGGTATGAAAGAAAGCTTGAAGCAGTCAAGGTGATAAAAAACTTCAGAAACAGAAATTTTAATAAAGAACAGACTAGTGCCCCAACCTTAAAATCTCAAAGAGGAACCGGGAGAAATGTATTCATTGCTCATTACCATGTAGCCCAAAGAGTTAAGAAAATCCTAACCACATACCTATAGCTGACACTTAGGGGAAAGAGAGTTGAACATAGGATCTGACATACGGACCAAAACTCCCAGCACAAATGCCTGTTCTACGGACATTGATTATCAATCACGTATCCAAAATTTTCACATGAACTATGCTGCTCAGATTTGAAAAAAGAACCGGACTCACATAAGAATCCAACCGTAAAACATAGAAAAAAAATTCTACACAAGATATGACATCCGTTTAAAATGTTCAAATCTGGAAAATAGACAAATAGACACAGTAACATGGATGCATTATATAATTTACAATTTGTTGATTGATTTATAATTCATAGTAGTAATTTACTCCTTGAAAAAGAAAGAAGTGAGTTGCCTCCTAACAGAATTCAAAACAAACTATTAAAGTAAAAGCCGGCGACCACTCTTTTATAGCCCTTAAACCAGTCGTCTTAATATTTAGTAAACCAGTCCCCATCTTTACTCCACGTTTGAAAATAACATAAGCGATTGTCCTGCAAATATGCATTTGCATGGCCTTCAATAAAATATAATGTCCAGCAATCGGTCAGTGACAGCAAAGGCACACCAAGAACACCTCTATCCACGCCCTTAAATATTGTTCTCTTCACTCATGAACTAATGCATCGATTTTCAAATGTAAGATTTACAAACGTAAACCCTGCATTGCTGCATCTGACAACAATAATACAAAATAAACTCAACACTTTCTTCTATTGATTGCTGGGGGAAAGAACACAAGATCAGGATTGTAACTTGTAAGTATTATATATAATTTGGTTCTAACTATGAGACTACGTAAACTAGCCACATCCTTTTTCCCTAGCCAAGACATACTATATCTTATGTTTGTACCTCAGTCGCATCCACTCATGGAAGACAAGCAAAGTGACAAGTTCAGCCATTGAATGCACTAAACTCCACGACAGGTGCTAGACTGAAAACTCTGACTACGACTACGTATAAAGGCAGGAACATACTTTAAATAATTTTAGAAAGTAAGATGCAAACCTCAAAATTGAGGACATGAAGCCCTCTGAGGACAAAATCAAATAACGACCTCAAATTTTCTGCAGAGGGAGCAGTGACAAAGATATGTGAGTACCTGTAAAGAAACCATGTATATTAGAGAGATTAATAATTACAAGACACCCACAAATACAACTACCAAATTTATTAACCGGCCCACCCTGCAGCTACAGCTCCTGCAATTGCCAAACCTAGAGCTGCTGATTTACCACGCCCACGAGAGGCAATGAGAGCAATTGTGGCTTGATAATTTTTCTCTAAGACGGCATCAAGAAGTGTTGAAAGAGACTTGCCCTACAATATATCACATCCACGAACTCAAAAATATAATAATATTATATTAAAAACTAATAAAAACAGAAACAGAAGAGAAGGAACAAATATAGATTCACTGTTGTAAAGTTCGCGTGGGGGGGTGCAAAACACTCTTATGTAGCAGCATGACGTGGCACTTGCCTGGTCTAATGTTGTGCATGCACTAACCAATGGACCAACAGGTAGGACATCATGAAGCTGTTCCTTTAAGATCTTTAACTCCTCTTGAGCTTCCAAAATTTTATTATAATCCTAGTAACACAAAAGCAAACTAACTTGATGGCATAGTCATATTTCCTGAGTACAAGAAAGTAGCAAGAAAGTCTCCATAGCACAATGATAGAAATTCATAATTTATTAAGTTTATAAGTCCTTAAGGGCCTTAACTTGCAGCCTTCCTGAATAAAAAATGAGTTTACCTTGAAGGGTTCAATGGCTGACATGACGTGAGATGATATTGGCAAAATGTTAAGCTCATCATCCATGACCAAGCAAGCTTTACATGATGCAAGTGATAATAGGAAACGTTCATTAAAACGTGAAACTATTTCAGAATGAGACTCGGTTCTAAATCTCTGGTGAACATCCTATGCATAGAAAAAGAAAAAGAAAAACATCAGACAATCAGAAACTCCAAATGATAGATGAAAACCTCAAGCAGGCATTAAAGAAGATAGAATAGACAGATAGGTAATCTCTCAGCATCAACAAATCTCAATATTAGCTTTTGAAACACTACATAGAAATTTTTTGGAAGAACGATTTTCAATATATGTATGTATGTATGTAGATATGTATAAATTCCCTTCAGGACTCGGTTTTTAGAGTTTTCCTCATTATATGATAAGAGTATGGACATAAAAAATTAAAAACACCAAACAAAGGCAGCAAGGTGCCTAGAATTTATAGATCCATCCCATTTCCTTCGCACATGGATATGCAAGGGCAAGAGCAGGGAATTGCTCCAGTCTAGAAATCGATACGATAGCAGCTAGGAAAGATGGGGCAGTTAGTTGTCTGAAGTCAACGAGAGTAAAGTTTGAATAAGACCAGTCAATCATGCATCTACTCTCTTATTTTCCCCCCTACTTGTTCTTCAAAGTGGGTGTCGAAATGTAGGGAAGTAATATAAGTTGAAAAGAAGAATTTATATCATGAGATCACAAATGAGGGGGGAATAGTTTTCAGTGTGCGTGTCGAGAAGGTTAAACAAATTGATATTTCCTTCTTACTATGAGATCCCCTGCAACGAAAGACTCCTCTCAGTTCTCACACAGCAAAAGAGGAAAGGTGCAGTAGAATAAAATCAGTAAAAGATTGATCGCCAACGGATGATGTGCCACTTTGCACACTGTTGTCAATCACCTACCAGTCTCTTCGACTCCCACCCTACAAAATAACCATGCTGGCAGTCTCTATCTTGCCTTCAATTAATTACGTTCATTCATATCATTGTTTGATATACAAATCTAGTGCACTGGAGATGATGTCATTCTCAAAGATCAATAGGATGCGCAACATGCTGCTGCATAATTAGCCATATAGTTGAAGAAAACAAAGATGAGATTTTGAAACGCACCATGACCATGCTACATAGGCTGGTAAGTGAAGATAGAGAACGAAGAAGCAAAACTACCAAACCACCGCCTTCCACAGTTTCAATTGTTCTTGCAAGGATATTTGGTGTCAAAGCTTCAAGATCCTACACAAATTCAGGAATCAAAGCGAATATTAGCAGGTTAAACATAAAGATGTCAAGAGACAAAAGAAAATAGTCAAACCAAAAAAGCACCTGCAGAATACACATGCCAAAAGTGTTTCCAAGTATCCTTTCTGAATCTCGATACAAGCAATAAGATACCACTCCACTTTCAATAAATAAAGAAAAAGGATCAGCCTTTTCTGGATCAAGGAGACCCCTTTGCATCAGCTTCTTCACTTGCTTTACACGTTTTTTCCTGTGACTGAGATACAGAATGACAGGACACAAAGAACAAGAGTCATACTTCATGTAGATGGCCAACTCAGGAAAAAGAAGAATAAATATATGAGAGAGAACAACAAAGAAAAAGAATAGATAAAAACATGTTCCTTGTATCACTCAAATTCACAGACGCATATTTACTTCCTAATGTTTGTTCTGTTTCCCTCTTATCCTTGGTACACAAGATAAAATTTCCTCATTAAGAATAGCAACCAAACATGTAAATAATTTTTCAGACAGAATATACGGACAATTTAACTCAAAAAAGCCCATCCACAAGAATCTCACGTCACTTCTAGAGGCTCTAGTAGGAATAACTACACATCTCTTTATATGTCAAATATTCAAATTCATAGCCCCACCGAAGATACTATCAGTCGACAGTCATGTAATCCCAGACAAGACAAAATAACATACTATCAAAAAGGCCTTCTTTGACAGCTGAGAAATGATTTTAGCATAACCCAAGTAATTCTCAAACTCGTACTTGAGAGAAATGCATTAGAATAATAAAGCCGTACTCTCACTAGAGGGAATCTGAAAAGAATAATTGGTAATTCTATAATCACTAGTTGTCTACCTTGCCAGCTTTTCAGCAATTACTGCCCCTGAACATACTCAAATATATATTCTGCTGCTTGATTTGCTCAGGGTGGGCCTTAATCACTTGACACTTGCAAGTTAATGCACTGCTTTATCAACCAAAGCCCAGAGATTGAAGGGTGGTTTTCTGAGTAGCATCACAAACAACCATCAACTTAACAAAGAAAATAAACAAAGAATGAAATATGACCTGCTGAGCTCTAGTTTTTCCTTGTAGCACCATAAAACACTTGGTCGAGCTTTGATGACTGCCTTACTTAGCATGAAATGAAGATTCACAATCTGCAATATCCGAATTTCAAGATTAAGAATCAGAATAGCGAGCAGTTTATTTAGAACTTCTAGGACCATGACACTTGACCTGATCCCGAGATTTATCGCCGATAATAACAAACATGGAGCGATGCCCAACTTTCACACCATTTTCAATCAAAGACCTGATACGATCATCAACCTTCTTCCTCATAGCGCACCTGATATATAACCAAGTGAAGACCTGAAAAGTACTTTAGTTTTACTACAATTATTCTGGTAGAGTTATCATATTTTCATATCACCTTATAATTGCATTCAATCTGAACCCTTCTTCAAATATCTTAATTTATCTTTCATGCTGGTGACATATTCAGAAATTTACGAGGTGGGTACGAATCTAAGACAAACTACGGGTGTGTTTCGCACTAGCTTTTGGGGTAGCTTTGGTGGTTTGACTAAATCAAAATACCAGTACTACTAAACTCAAATGATAGTATTTGGCCAAAGTAGCAGTGTAAGGCTAATATTAGCTTTTTAGCCACAAACACAGGCACACGTAACCAGAACTCGATCCAACCAAAGCATCCTAGGTGTTTCTTTAACTATCGATCGAGCCCTTCTGCTCCTTTCCTAATCCCTACTCCAGTGCAGAAGCTGATCTGAATTTTGTGGCCTGTACCCAAATAAAACACAAATAATATAGTGGGATGCCATAATGATGGGACTGAATAAGAGTAATGTTCTATGAAAGAAAAAGTAAGAAACTTCACTTGCCTATCCAGCAAAATTTCAACCACTTAAACCCAATATATATTATTAAACCATGTCACTCGGTTCTTAAACTCACATAGACATACATATTTTCTACATCAAAAGAAGGTAGGATTCATCTAACAGGAGAGCATTATATATTCGAGAAATGGTTTGATTTTGACCTCACTCTTACACTATATCTGAAATTTACAATCAATTCATTAGATCAAGTCTTCAACTATTTCTGACTTCTTGCCACCAAATTTGTACAGCCAAAAGAGCTATATTAGATATAAATGAGATCACAATCCCAAACAGGCATCAAACCAAGTCAGACTAAGTTAAGATTGCCAAAAATAAGCTCATTAGCGAGCAAATTCCGAATTAGGATCCATATATCTGAACTACACATTATCACCACTGATCCAAATCGAGATTGAGAGCAAATTTGACAGATCTTATAGTTTATGCTGATAGATTCTTAAGGGAAAGAAAAAACAGACAAATTCATTAAGAAAATTCAGTTTAAACCTATATTAATATGTGTACATCATATGAAGAAATCATTATCTTCCTCGACTATTCAATGAAGATGATTGTAGCCCCTTTACCATAATGTCCCAGATGCTGATAACATTCAAAATACAGGGGAACAAGAAAAGCTCCTCCAAATAGAACAGGAAATATAAAACAAAATACAAATAGTATTGGGAAGAACCATTCATTGACTACAGCCAACAATCTACCACCACTTCCAAACAGAACATAAACTAAAAAACAAAGGCATTCTAGCAACCTCATCCTTACTGGCAAATGAAAACTCTAATACATCATAATGCAATACCCTGAAACCCCATGTATATTGCAGGACACTCAGAAAAAGGTCAATATAAGGTATATCAACTCGAAATTTCCATTCTTCACAAGAAATTCAGAATTGGTGAGTCATAATATAATGAAATTCCATCAAAAGAAGTATTTAAAAAAACAACGAGTCACAATCTTCTATAGAAATGAAAATTGCCCATTTTGATTATTTTCAGAAAAAAATAAATTTTAGTGGATCTTTTCCGGATATTCTCCAAGACAATAGGGAAAACATAGTATGAATAATGTCATGAAGGTAGAACAGTTGCAGACATCATTAACTCTACCAACTACCAAGAAACATGAATGAATCATAGTGAACATGTATAATTTTTATATAAATTGGATACAGTAGCTCATCAGGTAAGCTCCCTTGAACCATATACAATATCGTCTAGTTGGTATACACTTTACTCCAAAAATGGCCTACTATCTAACAATTACTAACCCCGTAAGTCGAGCACAACTAAGTGCCTGAATGAATCTAAACAAAGCCTTTCAGATCAAACCAGATTGAAAGACATACAAACCTAACAAGGCATTGTAATAGCCCTTCTCGATTTCCTCCTCTTTCACCTGATGCAACAGGAGTGTCTCAATGATAAAATCTTCCCAATCTATACTATCAGGCTGTTTCTTCCTCTTCTTACTGTTTTTAACACAGTCTGGTATACTAGAATCTTCGTTACAGCAGGATTGAGCACCCAGATCACTATGCATAACAGCAGTACTGGAACTTCCTATAGGGGGATTAACAATGGTATTGATGCGCTTCTTAGCTGCTCTTATCTTTTCTCGCCTCCTTTTAGCAGCACGGCAACCATGAATATAGGATGGCGGAAGTGGATCAGATCCAACATCTTTCTCTAACAGCTGCTCTATCAAAAGCTTTTCGCACAACTCTGATCTCCCACTCCACCACTCGTCAAAAAGTCGGAAGTCTATCTCATTTAGTCTATCTTCACCCCAGTCAGCTGCTAAATTCTCCATCTTATTTTTAAGATTCTTAAACTCTGCCTTGAACTTTGAGTATACTTTAGCCAATTCTTGATGTGAAACGGCGACATTCTCCAATTCTTGTTTCCCATCTAGCCTACGCAAACTATTTTCAACAGCACTATCATCACCATCAATCCCACCATATCCAACTCCCTTACTCAAACACTCCCCCAACAACATCACCAAGATCAAACCCACCACTCTCATCCCGAAACCCTCTTTTATCACTCCGCCTATCCTCCACCGACTTCATCTCCATATACTTCAACACAAAGGGAGCATTCCTCACAATATTCTTAACATCAACATCTTTCCCCCAAGGCAACTTTTTCCCCACCTCCACCATAGCCTTCAAAAGCTCCTTATACCTCAATTTACACGTGCTCATCGCGACATTCATCTCCTTGGCCACATCTTCCATTCGAACATCAACCCCATTAATCGCCCCCACAAATACCAACACCGCCACAACAACAGGCCCCGGCCTCCTACCGGTAGTCAAAAACCACTTAATAGCACATTGTATCACAAAATTCCCTTGTTTAACCATCAAATCAAGCTTATCCCTATCAAGCTCGCGAAACCCACCAAACCCTCGAATCGTTCTCTCCAACAAACTCAACAAATCAAACTCCTTCAACTCTAACCCTAAAAATTGAACTACCCTGTTCACCATTTTCCCCAATTCATAACAATCACAATCCACAATTCCCACAATCTCGGAAAGTGGCAAAGGTATATTATTCGACGCATTACAATATAAGAACAAGCAGCAACAAGAACAGTAAACCAATTACCTAACCCAAATTGGCCCACTGTAACTTTCTCAACCATTGATTTGACTTCCCGAGATCGAACGTCGCCGAAGCTAAATTGAAATAATATGTCCTCAATTATCTTATTTGATTCATAGAGCTTCCTTTCCTTGTATGAGTAATCGGTTCCGATACCGGATGTTCCGACACGAACGAAGGTGCCTTCAGGCCCGGAAACGCCGCCGAATGTGTGCTGGTAGTCGTCAAAATCTTGGACGATACCGCAGGATGAGCAGACTGTTCCACCGGTGACTTCTTCGGTGATTAGTGCCCTAGATTTACAGCTTCTGCAAGCTGCCATAGAACCCATTTAAGAGAGAAATAGGATAGATAATTTGGTAGTCTAGGGTTTATGTTGAATTGGGAATTTATAGGTTTTGTATTCCAAATCTATGCAAGAACGATGTCGTTTCTCCTTTAGAGGTTTGACAATATTTTGTTTTGCTACCCTAGAATTAACCTGATCCAATCTAATTACTCCCTCCGTTTTAAATTATAGTAGAATTAGTTAGATTTGTATAAATAATAAGAATTGACATTAAATATTTATTGATAATATAATATAGCCTGTAATCTTATCTTAATATTTAAGAGTAAAAAAAGGGTAAAATTTCTCCACTAATCGATTGAAAATTATACTCAAAATAAAAAGGATATGAAAACAATTAAACTGAACAAAAAAGAACTTAAAATCTCCAACTTATAACATGAACTCAATGATGTCACAACAGCAAATCCAGGTACAGCAGCAAATCCAGGTATTAAGACATAGGAGCAGTGGCGGAGCCAGGATTTCAAAATCGGGGGGTCACAAAAAATTCACTACTATAAAATTCGCTCGAGTTTCATTCTAATAACTAATTCAACAACCTACAACTTCCATATTGCATGACCCATCAAAACTCCAGCTATTTCATCAAACTAATTCAACAAATTCAACTTCTTTTCTATTGTACTATCCTCATCACACCCGCATCCATCTATCCTCTTCCCAACAAAATTTATGGGAAAAAGGGACAAAATTTAGCAAAATTTAAAACCCCAAAAAGAAGAAAAACCCCACATTAACTCAAGCATGAAAAAAAAAAAATTTGATCAGTGACAGTGAGAACCCATATTTGCAATTCAACTCCAAACCCAAAATAACCAAAAACCCATGTAATTAAGAACAAAAACACTGACATTGTCAAAAAAAACTGTAAAGATCACAACTTTCAGTCAATTTTCAAATAAAATCAGAAACAATTGACAGTAAATAGACATAAACAATAAAGGGTATGCTCAAAAATAGAAAAAATTACATAAATAAAATCAATTACCTCTATTTTCAGGGGGCATCTTGATCTTGTAAGTAAAGAGAATTAATTAGCGCGAACATCAGATCTCCCACCAAATTTTCTGAACCTGAAAAAAATAAAATTCGACCCAGAAAAACCCTATTAAAATTGCCAGGATTTCAAACAGTGAACTCGTGAAGCGTGAACTGTCGACTGGGCTGCACTTAGAATTTAGATGATGAACTCGTGAGTCTCCGGCGTCAAAGAAAAGAAAAGCCTGAACTCGTGAGTCGTGAAGTCTCCGGCGTCAAAGAAAACACCAAAGTGGAGTTGGATAATGTGGAGTTGAACTCGTGAACGGTGAACTCGTGTGGGCAATTAAAAATTTTTGTCCGTGAGAATTGAGAATTTAGAGCCGGCAAAATATTACCCAACCCGCCAACACGACCCGAACACAACCCATTAATAATGGGTTGGGTCGAAAATTTCAACCTGTTTAATTAAATGGGTCGACCTGACCCAACCCGTTTAATTAAATGGGTTGGGTCAGGTTGAAAATTTCGACCTGATTTTAACCCGTTTAACCCATTTAAGAAAAAACAACCTAAAATCCCTAACTCAAATCAAAGCAAAAAAATTGGGCTAAAACTCTTCTTAAGACTCAAATGACAAATCCTAAGAGAAAGTAAGAAATGGCGCCTAAAACTTCTTCTGTATTCTACCTTTCTTCTCTCTTTCTTCACTCGTGAGTTTTCTGCTATTCTAGTATTATGCTCTTCTAGCTAGTCTTCTTCATAAAATCAAATATTCAATATCTTCACAAAATTGGAGTGCTCTTACTTATTATGACTTAGTCATTACACTTAATGTTGAACAATTGCTTACGGAGTTGTAATGATGTTGATTTTGAACAACAGTTGGGTTGATTTTGAACAATATGTAGTATATGGTTATGTAATGGCTTAATGTTAAGTTGCTGGTTACTGTTATTTGTAAATAAATTGCGTTGCTTTATTTTTTTCTGGAAAAAACACGAAAAAAAATTTAAACGGGTCGACCTGAAGGTTGACCCGTTTATCATAAGGTTAGGTTGGGTTGTAATTCCCAACCCGTTTAAGTTAACAGGCCGGGTTGGGTCTAGGGGTTCTCAACCCGCTAACCCGCCAACCCAACCTGATCTTGGTCCAACCCGATCCATTGTCAGCCCTAATTGAGATAGGTGAATTGGGAAAGGAAAGGAAGGAGGGAGAAAGTTGAACGTTGAAATAAGTCTGCCAGCGCCAAACTCCAAAGTGGCAGACAACTAGACCGACAAGAATACAGGGCGCTGGAAAGTGGAACCCATTCCTCTTTAATAACGCTGAACATTGCGTGACTTGCTGATTTAAATTTTATTTTTTTTAACGAAAAATCCTTAATTCTTTTTTTTTGTAATTCCCGGGGTCACATGACCCAAACTAGCTTCGCCACTGGTCATACGCTTTGAATTATGTTACATAGGGTGTACTTAAATGAATAAATAGATCATATAAGTATAATGTGAATCACGTATAAGATTAGGATTTGTGAAAAAGAATATTTTTTAAAAGTCATTTTGTAAGATAACTACTCTCTTTGTCCCATAATATGGTAATAGTCTCTCATTTAATTTTTTACGGGAATTAAGAAGTATGTAGTGAAACATGAAAAGATAAACAATTAATGTTGTGGGAAAAAAATTGATTTTAAGAGAGAATGGAGAATAATGGGTGAAAGAACATTAAATATATGACTCATTCAACCATGGGTACGGTTGAATAAACAAATAAAAAAACTAATTCCAAGGAGCAAATAAATTATGGTTTACTATTACTTTTTTTTTTATTTAGGCAAATCAAGAAAATATGTAGAATTAAATAAAGAAACAAGAACAACATTTTAGATATCAAAAAAAGAACGGTTTTTTCACCATATACCCCTGACAAATTTTTTTTTGCACCGTATACCCTTTCAACTTTCCAAATGCACCATATACCCCTCACGTTTGAAAAAATACATCGACATGCCCTTATGACTAACGGAAGTCTAACACCGTTAGTCATTAACCCTTAATCCCCCTCTAACCCTAATTTAACTAACCATTAACTAGCCTAAACCTAACCCCTAATCTAATACCCTAACCCTAACCACCCAACCCCACCCCATCCCCCCCCCTCACCACCCCCGAAGCCCCCCCCCCCCACATCCCCGCACCTCCTTCCATCGACGGCGATATTTCCTCCTTTCTCTCTCTCACCCATCCTCTTCCTCGCCCGTCTCTCTCTCACTCTTCTCTCTCCTCTCACGAACGCCCTAAGCTCCCCGCCACTCTTCACTCTTCTCTCTCCTCTCACGGAATCCCTTTGCATCTCTCCTCCTCTCTCCTCGGCGACGAAGAAAACAAAGTGATGAAGATGAAGCAACGATCCGGGCCACGGCAAGACGAACGGAGGATGACGAAGAGAAGAACGATCGAACCAATTCCGGGCCATGACGAGACGAAGATGATGAAGAGAAGAAGGACTAAATTTGATTTGATTTTTCTATTTTTAGGATTTAATCTCGTCTTTCTTTTGAGTTATTTTAGATTTAATCCGATCTAATTTCGTTTGTAATTTAGGGTTTAGATTTGTTATTTTGTGGATGTTTCATTTTAATTTGTTCGATTTCGCAGTTCAATGCTTTGTTCGATTTATTTGTTCGTCGTTGTTTCATTTTGTGGATGCTTTGTCTAGCTTCAAATGGTGGTGTTTTTTTGTTGTTGATGCGTGGGAGGGGGCTGCGGGGATGCGTGGGAGGAGGAGGGTGCCGAAGCTTCGGGGGAGGGGCTACGGGGGTGCGGGGAGGGGGACTTCGGGGGTTGTGGGGAGGGGGGTACGCGGCGGTGGAGAAGGGGAGGGAGGGGGTAGCGGCGCGGCCGGCGAGGGGAAGGGGAGGGGGCGGCGGTGGAGGGTGGAGAGGGGGTGGGTGGTGGGGCGGTGAGTGGCTAGGGGTAAGGGGGTGGGGGGAGGGGGGTGGAGGTGGTAGGGCGGTGGGTGGCTAGGGGTAAGCGGTGGAGGAGGGGTGGTGGTTAGGGTTAGGGTATTAGATTAGGGGGTTAAGGTTAGGATTAGGTTTTGATTTAGGTTAGTTAATTAGGGTTAGGGTAGGATTAGAGCCTAATGACTAACGGAAGTCTAACACCGTTAGTCATAAGGGCATGTCGATGTATTTTTTCAAACGTGAGGGGTATATGGTGCATTTGGAAAGTTGAAAGGGTATACGATGCAAAAAAAAAATTGTGAGGGGTATATGGTGAAAAAACCGAAAAAAGAAATACAAGCACTATATATATTATGAGACCGATGAAGTACCTTATGAATTTTTATTTTTTTTCAAAACTACCTTTTTATCGAAACAAAAAAAAATTGGTAGGAAACAAGAAGTGCAAAATTTTTGTACTTGATTACACATTGTCAATCACGACAACATTAATATTGTGTATTTGTGTTAGCATAAAAAAATATTGTACACATATAGATTTGCTTTTTCTTCTTCATGGTCATGCCACCACAAAGCTCTGCTAGATATGCACATTAGATACATCTCATTCACATAACTATTATGCGTTATATATATATATTACCATATATTATACACCAAGTGAGGTTGAGGTGGTGAAGTAGTGGCATCGCTCCCCACTTCATATCCCTGAGATATAGGGATCAAACCTCATGGAACTCATTTGAGGATTTCTCTTTATCCCACCTCAAGTGAGTCTCTTTCGTCTTACCTTAAAAAAAATATTATACACCAAGTTGTGCACTAGGGCAGTGTAGTGCCTGGCCCCCAACAGTAGCAGAACCAGAAGTATCACTATACCATGTTGCATGGAGGCTGGAGGCTGGAGGCATGGAAGACCCTAGTGGTGTATACCAAGAGACAGGAGTAGACTAACTGGTATAGTTGGACACCACCAAAATAATTAGGTCATCGTCGTTAATGCCATAATAATTTGCAGGTAGCACTAACAGTGGTCTACCACTTGTCATTTGTACGTACAATCAAATTAGACAAGTACCTCTTGCATACTGATTGTCTAGTTTCTATCATCTAAAGTCTTCCAATAACTATAAGTCATATAGACATTATTAGTCCTATATGATTAACATGATGTGGTACACTGGTACTTATGAACCATCTAGCATACATGATGAATGCTGAACAGACAGTGTGGGCCAATCAGGAGACCAACTTGGCTTTCTACAATAGGAATAACGCATATTATCATGAGGGAAAGACCAGATGCATTATGCATGCGTATACGTTTCATGTTAGCCAAACTACAGTGGACAAAATATTTGACAATGCAAATTTAAACCGTAAATTTAAATAACTATCTACTGCCATGCTTGCATAAGCCATGAAAGATTGAAAGTATTGCCCACAAATTAATTACCCAGAAACAAAAAAAAATGTAAACAGTTCATAATCAAAATCAAAATTATACAAAATTAGTTAGTCTAATACAATAAATAATGAAGATCAATTAAAGAAATTAATAGTTATATCAGTGTATGAACTTACCAGTATTAATGTAGTACACTCTTTATTAGCTTTTTTGCCTTGTTCCATTACCATCTCCATGTTTTTTGTTCTTCGCTGAAACACTGTGCAGAGTTATTTTCAGAAAGCTTTTTGAACAAGAAGGAATAAAAGTGGGCCTGATCTTGGGCCTAATGAACTTTTGATGTTTGGCCCAGCTCTTGTAGCCGCTAATCCATGGACCTGGATCTGGATATGTCTCATAAAGTCGTACTCTTCGTCTTTCTAGTTGGACCATAGCCACGATATCTTCTCTTGAGGTTTGATCATTTTCTTTTTTTTGGGTTTTGTGCTTCTTCAAACCGTTTTTATATGTGCGATCTTAAAATTAATGAGATTTACCCTTTTATGATAAGAGGCACGGGTTTGGAGTAGAGTCTGCTATATACTCCTTCCGTTCTTTTTTAGATGTAACACGTTGACTTTGGGTACTATGTATTTAACTCCCTTTGACCATCAATTGCTGTTTATATATAAGGAAAAATATAATCATGTGAGATCTTGTTGGATTCGTTTTGATATGCACTTTCCAGACATGTATTTCTTATAATTTTTATATTTATAAAATTAAAGATATTGTGGGTTGAAGTTGTGTCTTGACAAGTGCGAAAAATCAAATGTTACATATATTAAAAACCGGAGGGAGCACAAATTTACTAGAATTTCGTCCTAAAATTAATTGATAATAGGTACTCTATTGCTTCAATATTTTAACTTTTACTATAATTTACGAATTTTTAAGGTAATGAGCTATATGTTGATAAACATATATGATGTATGTAGATTAGTTGAGTATATGTTTTACGTGATTATCTTCTTATAATGTTCACTAAGATTATGTTATATGTAAAACTAATACTCCAATAATTGATAGATTTTAGATAGTTGACTTAAAGTATTTGGTCAGATCAGGTAGTAGCTATATACAATTTCCAAACATTAAAAGTTAAGTTAATTATGTTTAATAGTGTTACCACCATTTTCAGATGTATAGTATCATTTATTATGGTACATTGTATTGGACCTCAAAAGGTTTAATTTTGTTTTAGTATGAAGGTCCAACAAGAGCATAAAGCCGATTAGACGAAGTCAATATAAGTCAATACAAGCAGGCCATCAGGAGATGAAAGTCAAAGAAGGATAATCATGCAAGTGATTAAAGATCAATTATTAAACGAATCCATCTAAGAAAGAAAGTGCAAGGATACGGTTATTCAGCGCCAGAAGACGGTTGAGGTTTGAATCAAAGATTATTCAACTCTTTTCCCTCCAAGTAAGCACGGAAGTTACACAACATGCTTCTCTATAAATAGAGGAGCAATCATCAAACAACAACGACAACACAACTTACAATTACTCTTTTCTTAGCGTAGCCTAGCTCTAGCCTAGCCAACCCCCTTTCGGGGTTATAGTTTAGTCATTAGACGTAGAACATGTTACGCGACGAACTCTGTAATTCTCCGATTGAAGCAAGGAACCATGGAGGTAATCGCCTTCGTGTCTTCCATTTAGTTGTTCAGCCTGGCTTAACCTCCTATGTGTTATAAAATTCTTTCTTAAAAGTTTGTGGCATGTATGGGATGTTGTGCTTTAATTGATAGACTAATTATTGTTTGCTCTATTTATTGCATTTTGCCTGACTTTATTAGGCGTTGTGGTTTAATCCTAAATTAAATTGCAACAAAGTACGTTAGCAAGGTTTTATCTAATTCAAACAGGTAACCCCATGGGCTAAGTCTCCCGAGACATCAGTCTCAAACTACTGGGTGTGCATTGACTTGTTTGCAAAGTCAAACAACTGATTTTGCACCAACAAATAGTTATCCATCATCTGAAGCGGAAGACAACGAAAAAAGGATCATAAGCTTTACATGTAGCTTATACATGTTCTTATCAAGAACTTATAGTCACACCATCCGGTTCAAAGACCTTTGTAATGCATTGCTTCAGTAAAGTACTAATTAGAATACACGATTAGCAACTTCAACAACCACGCATTATTACATACGTACTCAACAGTGAGTAGCTCGTAATTATGTACTATAAGCGCTTTTGTATGGAATTCGAATACTCCATACTACATTACTACTACATACTAATTGAGACTTTAATTAATGTGAGAGATAATAATTTGATTGTTAGCATATTGAGTTCAATATGCTAAACGAGTGCAATATTAACTAAAACTCAAATTACTAACCTTAAACATAGATTAAGATGCTCCTCAGCATATACTTATTTACTTAAGAACATCTTTTGAAACGGAGAATCAGCAAGACGTATAATATGAGCTAACTTTGTCATAAACATATCCATATAAGATATGGTTGATACTTGATAATGACAATACGAGCTTCATTGACAATATCTTGAGGTAGCCTTGACAAAATGTTACAGACATGCAGCACAGCTGCTAAATTGACACACTAGCTCCTTAATTACTTGGATAAAAGTCAAGCTCGTAATCTTGACTTTTAGGTCCCATTATCGCCTCCTAGACATTATTCAGTAATATCGATAACTATCGTCTATCCCTAATAGACGTCCATGACATGCAACTAAGCGTAGTTTTCAATTAGATCATGATGACAAGCTGCTAGCAGCTCCAGACCACCAATAATATTAATTGAAAGTTCATGCATGGAAAATAGGCAATTACGTAAATATTGTATTATACCTACAAAATATATATTATACATTATACTATCTCACTAACCATTTCACTAACTTTTTCTCGTTAATTTACATTATCTGTCAAATATATATAATACTACCAATTATTTATCACTGCATTATTAGTTCTTAGTCAGTTTTGAAAACTAATGCAATACTTATTCTATAGGCTAGCTCTTATGTACAACATTAGAGCATTATTGTTATAACCAAATGGATGGAGTATATTAATATATTATACATATATAATAGTCATATAATAAATTATCCATACCAAGCAAGTTTTGGCCCAGTGGTAAAGGTTTGGCTTCATGACTTAGTAGGGTTATTCATCATCTTACCTACCAAATGAATTGGTTTTGTTATTCGTCTATAAAGAGTCAATAAGAGGGGTAATTATATAAACAAGATTAAATTGTAAATGTTTGTTATTATCCATCCCAAAACTTTACTAATGTAACTAAGCTAGTCATAATTGAGCCAACACCAAGATAATGTCAAATATATGGGACTCCCTGTTTAAAGTACTAACGGCTTGTTTTTGATTTGTTAGCAGGTTGTTAATGATAATAATGGTGATGAATTTTAGTGTAGATTTCTAAGAAGGAATTCATGTCAATGTCCATGTAATGAAAGCTCATTCCTCGACAAGTTTTTTTCTTTAAAAACTTGCATTACCTCCCATTACCACTTTATATATGGTATTAAGATTCCTAAACAAGTTTTTTTCTTTAAAAACTTGCACTACCTCCCATTACCACTTTATATATGGTATTAAGATTCCTAAACAAGTTTTTTTCTTTAAAAACTTGCATTTCCTCCCATTACCACTTCACATATGGTATTAAGTGGAAATGGAAAACCTGTAAAGAAAATCTCATGTTTGAGAATGAGATGTCACTACCATCACTAGTAGAGAAATGATAATTTGCGTCGGACCTGGGACCCTCATTTGCGTCGGACCCTGGTCCGACGGCACAGGCCTCGTCGCAGATGAAAGAAAGTCATTTGCGTCGGACGCAAAACGACGCAATAGAACAAAGATTTGCGTCGCACACAACTAGCATGCGACGCAGATGTCCATGCACCCCATGCACCCACAGCGCTCTAGCAGCTTCATCTGCGTCGCATCTTTGCCCCTGGCGACGCCGATGATGCCTCATGTGCGTCGCACATGGCCGGCAAGCGACGCGGATGAGAGGCCGCTGTGGCTGCTGCGCCCACGACCATCTGCGTCGCATCTTTGGCCATGTGCGGCGCACATGAGGCGTATTTTTTTTTTTTTTTTCAGCTTTTTTTGTTTTTGTTTTCAGCTATTTTTTTGTTTTTTTTTTCAAAACTAAGCAAACATTATGTAAATAATTATGAGCGAAAAATTCGGCGAGAGTCTCCTTTGTAATTTGGACAACCCAAGAAATCGTTGGGAAATGTTTGCATATATAACCAAAACTCGTTTCGGTACATCTCAATCAAGCAACCAATGTTGCAATCAAGCAACCAATGTTGCAATCAATCAACCAACAAGGTTCAAGTAACAAAATATTATGCTAACCTACAAATACATACACAAACCATCAAATTTAGTACGCTTCGTTAACGACCCGTACAAAGTATTCCGCAAAAAGTTGTTTGAGTTCGTTGATCTCATGTATGGAGTATGGCTCAAGACTTGACGAAAAAGCCTAGAAATATATTAAACTAGTTAATATACTTTAAAATTCTATAAGTCTAAATAATGAATTTACAACATACATATACCTCATTCAAATTCTCTGCTTCATAGTAGTAGTAGTTGATTAGAAACATGTATCTCATCACGAAATAGCCGCATTCCACTCCTCCCGATTGTTGAGCACACTACACCAAATTTAAGATATATATTAGAATTGGAAAAAAAAATCCTAAATAGAATTATAAAGTATCAAATACAAAACCATAAGAATTTTACCCGCATATTTGTCCAAGACAATTTAGTTCCTTTATTTGATCCTTCAAGCCGCGTGTATTTTGTATATGCACTAATATAGAGATTTTGTAACAATTAATTACTATAAACATTTTTAAATTATTTAAAATATCATAAAATGCATGTAAACTTATTAACATGTATAACAACTATGAACTTACGTATTCAACGGTATCTTGATAGCTAAGGATCTATCTTTCTTCATCGAATCAAATATATATACCGTTCTCTTAAGTAGACAAATGACAAGAAGAATCCAATGATCCCTAAGGCATGAAGCACAATGTGATGTTTTATATATATAACTACAAGTTCATAAATGTAAAACAAAGTAAAGATTAGTTGAAATAAAACATACTTTTCAAAATACGGACATAGGATGAAACGCATATATTGATTCGCTTTCATTGAACTTGCCATGTAGTTGATCACGGTATCTAAGTGATTGCGTATCATGGTCGCTGAAATCATACTTGGACACATGAAACCAATATTATTATCTCCATGCTCCTCGACTGCTACTCGCCAAGTACCTAAGATCCAAACACTTATAGTTAGGAGAAACAATACCTATAAATAACAATGTTAATTAGTTTAGAGTTTGAGAAATCTCACATCATAAATACTTGCAAAATGGATACATTAATCCATGCTCCCGTGAGAAGTTGAAAAACATCTTGTCGTGAGAGAATGATCATATAATCTCTATCAAAGTTGAAGACGGTACCCCTACGAACTTGCAACCGAAAAGGCTCATCGAGGGTTTGTCGCAAAATATTCGGTGCATCTCCTTGATATTATCATCCATATCATCCAGTGTCAAGTCATTAAAAGGATCTACGTGCCTATGTGCAGACTCATCGGTGCAAGGATCACTACCAACTATTTTCTTCTTCTTCTTCTTCTTCTTCATCGCACCGTCTTTAGGTATATGTTCCTAATTCAATTTGACTTCTTTTTAATTCATATTATATATGTATATAGATTATTTCATATATAAATCAAGATTACTTAGTATACAAAATGAAGATTATTTACCATATATAAATCAAAATTTTTTAGTATATATATTTACATTTCTTATAGTATATAAATCAAAATATTAAACATAAGTTACCTGATTATCTGAGACTAAAAATACCAACTCTTTCGGCCATTCTATGAATGAACCCTCGGCTTGACTGAGTTTGGTGATGTATGGAGTAGGTAGTGGAACTAGAGCTTCTGTGTAGTCTGAAAAAAAATCATCAACACTCACTTTCACGGCCGTAGAATGTGATGATGACTCCAATTGCGGATGTACGGTACCCTCAGCTACAATGATTGGTCCCGAGTTATCCGCTATTGCCAAACGACATGGAACCGGACTTTTAACATCCAATGAGAACACAATGTCATTAATTAAGTGTTTTACAAACATAATATCATAATCGTAGAAGATATAAAATAACTATATACCTGCAAGTTCACAAATGGATCATTGCCCCCCGAGTGACAGCTACTAGGATCAACTGGAGTGTGAGGATTTGTTTGATTTGGTGCTTGAAGACCTAATTGCGCCGCAAAAAGCCATCAACCTTTCTTGAACTATAGCATCAATCTTCGAGTTCATCTCTTGCATCGTCTGTTCTCTAACTCTTTGGCTCACTCTCGCCTCCAACTCCTGCATCTCCTCATCATCCATGCCCCTACCCTTTCGAGCAGTAAGCCTCGAACGGGTATCTAGGCCAATGATGCACACATTGCAATTAAACAGCAAAAACCAATCCATTCCTTAGATTTCCCTCCCCGCGCATTAAGGTATGTCCATATAAGTTTGGTCATAATTCAACATATGATTTCCCAATCACATAACCAAACAATTCACATATATTTTTCCAATCACATAATTTAACATTATAGGGACAAATAAAACAAATAAACATAAAGCAAAAGCTATAATATATACCTCTTGCTCTCAAGGAGCAGCGAAGACAAGCACAACGAGGTGAGCTTGGAGCACCAAGCCGACAAGTAGAAGATGGAATGTGGCAACCGCATTAGGGCATTAACCAACCCACAAATTAAATAGTGATTAAGTCATAACTCATAAACATCAACTATCTAATATTAAGACATTAACAAATTAGAAATTAAGAAACAACATTAAGATTAAAGTAGAATTATTAAAATCAATGGTAAAAAACAAGAATGACTTGTGAATATAATTATATAGTAGAAAGGAAGTATTTTAGAGCACTACAAAATATATAAATTCATGAGCACTACAAACTACAAACATCCTAAATATAATATTAAAATCTTAAACTACAATCATCCTAAATTCAATCTTAAACATCCTACATACAAATTAAACTACAAACATCCTAAATTCAATCTTAAACTAATAACTACAATCACTCTACTAATGCAATTGCTTAAGATCTAACAAAAATAAGAAAAAATTCCCAAAAAAAAAAAAGACAGATTGGTAAAAAAAAAAAAGACATAAATTGAGACAAAAAATTGAAAAAAATAATTAAAAAGACTTACATTGCTGGGAGACGGAGAGACGGAAAGCGGCGGCGGCCCGACGGCGAGCGACGGCGGCGGCGGGGCGCGCGGCGCGGCGGTGGGACGGGTGAGTGAGAGTGAGTGGGTGAGAAAGAGGAGGAGTGCAAGAGAGAGAGAGTGAGTTAGAGAAAGAGGAGGAGTAGCGCCGGCGGCAGCGGCCAGGAGCACGGCGCGGCGGGAACACGCGGCGCAACCGGTGAGTGAGAGTCGGTGAGTGAGAAAGAGGAGCACCGGCGCAACCATAGCTATCGAGAAAAGAGTGCAAGTGAGAGAGAGTGAGTGAGAGAAACGGGAGGAACGCCGGCAAGAGGAGGAGCGCCGCGCGAGAGGAGCGCCCGGCGAGAGGAAGAGCGGCGGCGGCGCGGCGATGGGCGGGAATGTAGTTCAACGCAGCGCCGCGAGTCGCATGAGAGAGAGAGAGAAGTTCCTAATTTGTGAATTGCCCCAACCGATGGGCGGGATACAAAATAAATTCGGCTGAAACGAGTCATCTGCGTCGCATGGTCAAGGGTCCGACGCTGAGATGACCACACGCATGGGGGCTGGTCGAGTCATCTGCGTCGCATGGGTCAAGGGTCCGACGCAGATGACCAGGGCTACTGCAAGCATGCATGGTACTTTTGGCATTTGGGCTGAACTATCTGCGTCGCATGGCAAGGGTCCGACGCAGATGACCACACGCACATTTTGGGCTGGTTAGCATGCATGGTGCACCATCTGCGTCGGACCAAGGCCCATGCGACGCAGATGATCTCTGCTGAGTTGGCTAAGACTATTTGCGTCACAGGTACCCTTACAGCGACGCACATAGTGACCCCTTTTGCGTCGTTTTCCAGCCTTCATGCGACGCAAAACAATCTATTATAATTTTTCTTGGCTATTTGCGTCAGATATTCTGTAGGATCCGACGCACATATGTTATTTGCGTCAGTTGCTCTATTGTCCGACGCAAATAGTCAGACGCAAATCGTGAATTCTGTAGTAGTGCATGATATAATAAGGGATTTTCTTCCCAAATTACATATGATTTCATTATGATCATTCTTATTATTAACTAGTTATTAGGCCCGGGCTACGCCCCGGGTAAGGAAAGTTTTCATTTATAAGTATTATACTTTAAGATGATAACACTAAATATTACTTGGTCTAGTGGCTAAGACTTTAGTATATATTGTTGAGGTTGCGGGATCAAACCCTATACTATGGAATTTCTAATTATTCTTTTTATTGTATCTGTTTTACATGGAGTAAAACCCCCTAAGGGAGAGCGCCACGTGGCACCGTTCCTTGTTTAGGAACGCCTTTTAATATATTAGTATAGATAGATATAGATTAATATCACCTATCAAAGTATAAGGTGGACTTAATTAACATTATCATTAACGCCATCTGAATAGGGTTTCTTATTTTTTCTCACAAATCCCTAAATGCATAGGTTTTATTAGAATATCAGTTGCTTTCAACACTTGTTACACAAACTTATTGGTCATAACTCATAACATGACACACATATAGCCGACATGCAACAAATAGGAGGTATTACCTTATTAGCTAGTCATAGTATATACTATGAGAGGGAAATACCCTCGAAGGAAGGCTGTGTACCTGAAGTTTGTGGTATATATTACCTTGACAGACAAATTATTAGAGTTGATTGATCCAAAAGATGAAGAGTTCAAACGGGTTTCAAAGCAAAATGCGAGAGCCATATGATTTAATGTGGCAAGCAAATTAAACACAGAAAAAAAATCTGGCATGTAAATATGTATGCCCTTCTTTAATTAATTAGCCGTTATATTGTCCTATATTTATAGATATTTGGGTTATCAATAAAGTTTCCATCACTTAATCGGTTACTCTAATTGAGGTTTTACTAGAATATATAAATATGAATTGCTACTTGTTGTGACTCTAAGTCAATGTTATTTTGATGATGATAAACGCTTTATGCTATAACATGTATGTATGTAACAGTGATCTAAGAAAGCTATCAAGATTGGATGTTCATGAAAAATCAAGAACTTGAAGATATGGAAGTTTAGGTCTAGTTATGTTCTTAGTCATGTTTATGCAATGTAATTAACGTATTATAACTTTGTGCTAAATTAGAAATATGAAATTAGGATGGTTAACTATTTTCTTAGAGTTAAGAAAATAGGTAATTATATTAATTTCATGTGTCTATATTTAAAGAATATTTTCGAAAATTAGTTTTGCAAGGAAAATATTTATTGTAAAGATTATCATAAAAAATTTTATAAAAAGAAAAACTGATTTTTAAAGAAAACGATTTTGATAAAGATTTTTGGATAAAAATTGATTTAAAATCTGATTAATAGTTGGCATAAGATATGGAGGCATCCTTATCTTATAAGGAAAAGAAAAAAAATCAGTTTTTATAAAAGATAAAATTGGATTTTGAATAGGAAAAGAATTATATCCCTTTATTTTAGGAATAAAAATTGTTCAAAAAAATAATACATCTTGGACAAGGATTCTTATTCAGTTGATTGAATTATATAAGGGATAGAAATCATTATAGCAAACCACGTTTTCAGATTTGGAGAGATAAAGATTTTGAGAGCTGAAAACGGACTCCCAGAGCACAGTGTACGGCACAGAGTTATAGTAAGTTAAGGTTTCTAAACAAAGCTTGTAACGATCCTCTATTTGCTTGAATAAGAAGCACGTCTTTGAGGAATCTTTCTTTCACGTAATTCTTATATTATAGGAGAGTAGCAGCACTTAGGATTAAGTGTTGGGAAGCACTACTAGAGTTAGTAGTGGGGGATCGAATTGTATCGAGAGTTTGATATTTTACGATTCAAATAATAAAATAGTAGTTTGTGTGGACGTAGATCTCAGAGGTGAGATTGAACCACGTTAAATTCCAGTGTTTTATTATTTGATTTCATTGTTTTATTGTTTGATTCATTTTCGGTTCAGCAAAAACATAAATTGGAGATTTTACGAGTGAATAACACAGTGCACAGCACTGTGCCATAAGGGTGTTTTTGCGAAAATCGATTAGATTTAGCCACTCAATTCAACCCCCTTCTTGAGTGTCACCTTGTGTTCCAACAAGTGGTATCGGAAGCGAGCTATTCTCGAAAGGCTCATCCCTAGAGAATAGAAGTCATGAACATGCAAGATGACACTCGAGATAGACACACAAAGTGCCCGATTTTTAACGGAAAAGACTATGGATGGAGGAAGGCTAGGATGAGGATCTACATCCAAGGATCGGATTATGAATGCTTGGAAAGTCATAAGAAAAGAACCAACCCTTATCCAAATCAAAGATCTTGAAGGAAATATGGTCGACAAAGATGAAGACGACTATAATGCGATCGACTATGCAAAAGCCGAAAAAAACTTCAAAGCTATGAGTTTTCTCTAATATGGAATTGGACTCGATGAATACTCAAGGATCTCGGCTTATACTATAGCAAAAGAAATATGGGATACGCTTGGAGTTGTCCCACAAAGGTGCGAATGAGGTAAAACAATCTAGAATAGATTTGCTTGTCCAACAATATGAATTGTTTACTATGAATAAGGACGAATCTATTAAAGAGATGTTCACTAGATTTACACTAATCACTAATGAATTACGTTCTCTAGGCAAAACATATACTTCGAAGATTTAGTGAGAAAGGTGTTAAGAAGTTTAACAAGTCGATGGCTCCCAAAAATAACCGCTATTCAAGAAGCTAAAGATTTGACTAAACTTTCACTAGAACAACTTATTGGATCATTAATGACTCATGAACTTGTCTTAGATTCTAAAACTAATGAACCAAAAAGTAAAGGTATAGCCTTGAGAACTGAATTGGAAATTGAAAATAGTGATAGTGATGATGATATTGATTTTCATACTAGGAGATTTAAAAATTATCTCAAAAAGAACAAAAACAACAATCCTAGAAAAGATGAAAATTTCAAAGGTAAGAGCACAACCTCTAACTTTAAGAAAAGTGCTTGCTAATTTGGGTTGTTTCAAGTGTGGAGAGTTAAATCACAGGATTAAAGAATGTCCCCTATGGGATGATGAAAAGCCCAAGGAAAAATGGGAGCCATCCAAGAAAGAATTCAAGAGAGCAATGATAGCTGCCGTTTGGGGAGATTCGGATTCTGATGAATAACAGTTAGAAGCACAATGCCATGAAGAAAAATTATGTCGGAATGCTGTACAGATATCACAGTGAAGTTCATAGTGCCAGGACGACTCTCACTTGTGTTTAATGGCGAAAAGTTCGAACTCCCAAGATGAAACTGAAGACAGTGAGGTAAGTCTTCTTTCTCAAAAACCTCCAATACATCTTCAATCAAAAAACCAACTTGTTACTTTGCTTGAAAATATCATTGATGATTGTCAAGAAATGAATGATGATTTTTCAATCATGAAAAAAGAAGTGAAAATTTTAACTAAGCAAAAGATTGGGTTGGAACTTGAATATAAAGATCTCTTAAAACAACATAAAATACTGATGAAAAGGATTGATGAACAAGAGAAAATTATTGAAGAGAAAGATACTGAGATAAACGCTCTAAGATATGAAAAGTCTCTTGCTAACGAAATCGTAAATGACACAGTGCCATACACTGTGTTAGAATAAGCTGAAAAATTGAGTCTTGAAAAGCAAATTGTGATCAACCTATCATTCTCATTATCATTCTCTCCTTTTTCGATATCAACCTCAACCTCAACCTCAACCTCAACCTCAACCTCAACCTCATCATCAATGTGATCAACATGCAAATCATCACACAAGCTAGTGGAGCTCATACCTGGATCATAAAACTCTCCATGCCATGTCCACCTTGTATAGTTGCTCTTAAACCCACGCCGAATCAAATGATCCTTAATTTGATCCACATCACGATACCCCCTAGAGTTATTGCAATCACAACAAGGACACAAGACTAAATTTGACCCATTCTACAATTGATGTTCTAACGCAACTCTGATAAATTCATCAACCCCTTGTAGAAATGTCGCCGAAATCCGATTACCATACATCCGGTTTCGATCCATATGTATACACTATAGAGACACCAAACAAGAACACAATCGATCACATCATTCAAAGTGTCTCATCAAATGCGATCATGAACATTTGGGTCCTTATCACTCCAACCTAACCCATCCTTGAGTTTCTCATCTCACTAGTGAATGAACATTTGTATTTCAATTCTAAGAAAAATCCGGCAGCACTTCCCTACAGTTCTCCAAGTACACGATGAAGATAGTAGGTAAACTATCAACATATGTACCCAGAGAACACTTAGGGAAATGAGCTAGATCCTTCTTAGAATCGAAAACCGAACATTCATTCACATCCTAAGTGAGATAAGAAACCCAAAGACGGTCCCAAACCGGGGACTATTCAAGACTTACTCCTAATGAGTAAGCCTCGAACGGGTATCTAGGCCAATGATGCACACATTGCAATTAAACAGCAAAAACCAATCCATTCCTTAGATTTCCCTCCCCACCGCATTAAGGTATGTCCATATAAGTTTGGTCATAATTCAACATATGATTTCCCAATCACATAACCAAACAATTCACATATATTTTTCCAATCACATAATTCAACACTATAGGGACAAATAAAACAAATAAACATAAAGCAAAAGCTATAATATATATACCTCTGCTCTCAAGGAGCAGCGAAGACAAGCACAACGAGGTGAGCTTGGAGCACCAGCCGACAAGTAGAAGATGGAATGTGGCAACTGCATTAGGGCATTAACCAACCCACAAATTAAATAGTGATTAAGTCATAACTCATAAATATCAACTATCTAATATTAAGACATTAACAAATTAGAAATTAAGAAACAACATTAAGATTAAAGTAGAATTATTAAAATCAATGGTAAAAAACAAGTTTGACTTGTGAATATAATTATATAGTAGAAAGGAAGTATTTTAGAGCACTACAAACTATATAAATTCATGAGCACTACAAACTACAAACATCCTAAATATAATATTAAAATCTTAAACTACAATCATCCTAAATTCAATCTTAAACATCCTAAATAAAAATTAAACTACAAACATCCTAAATTCAATCTTAAACTACTAACTACAATCACTCTACTAATACAATTGCTTAAGATCTAACAAAAATAAGAAAAAATTCCAAAAAAAAAAAAGATAGAAATTGGTAAAAAAAATAAAAAGACATAAATTGAGACAAAAAATTGAAAAAAATAAAAAAAAGACTTACATTGCCGGAGACGGAGAGACGGCAAGCAGCGGCGGCGCGACGGCAAGCGATGGCGAGCAGCAGGTGAGCGCGGCGCGACGGGGAAGCGCGGCGCGACGGGGGGACGGGTGAGTGAGAGTGAGTGAGTGAGAAAGAGGAGGAGTGCAAGAGAGAGAGAGTGAGTGAGATAAAGAGGAGGAGGAGCGCCAGCGAGCAGCGGAGGAGCACGACGCGACGGGGGCACGCGGCGCGACGGGGGAGCGTGGCGACCGGTGAGTGAGAGTGAGTGAGTGAGAAAGAGGAGGAGTGCAAGACAGAGAGAGTGAGTGAGAGAAACAGGAGGAACGCTGGCAAGAGGAGGAGCGCCGGCGAGAGGAGTGACGGAGCAGCGGCGGCGCGACTGATGGGCGGGAATGTCGTTCAGCAGCGCCGACGAATTCGCATGAGAGAGAGAGAGAAGTTCCTAATTTTGTGAATTGCCTCAACTGATGGCGGGATACAAATTAAAATCGCTGAAAACGAGTCATCTGCGTCGCATGGGGCAAGGGTCCGACGCAGATGACTATCTAATTAGGCATCTGCGTCGGACAACGGCACCATGCGACGCAGATGACCACGCACATTTGGGCACATTTTGGGCTGGCAAGCATGATCTATCTGCGTCGGACCCATGACCATGCGACGCAGGTGACCACACGCAAATTTTGGGCTGGCAAGCATGCATGGTGCACCATCTGCGTCGGACCCAGGCCCATGCGACGCAGATGGTCTCTACTTGGTTGGCTAAGACTATTTGCGTCACAGGTACCCTTAATGCGACGCACATAGTGACCCTTTTTGCGTCGTTTTCTGGCGTTCGTGCGACGCAAAACAGGCTTGTATAATTTTGCTTGGCTATTTGCGTCGGATATTCTGTAGGATCCGACGCACACATGTCATTTACGTCAGTTGCTCTCTTGTCCGACGCAAATAGTCAGACGCAAATCGTGAATTCTGTAGTAGTGTTGAATCGCTAAATCATGAGTTAATTGAACTAAAGAATTCAAGACAGAAATCAAGAATTGTTCCACTAATGCTGCCTAGTGATGCTAACATAAGTGAAGAACTTGATAAAGTTAAGAGAGAATTAGAAATTTCGAGAAAAATAAATAGTGATCTAAATACTTCTGTTGAATTCTTGGAATCACAATTGCCTATTGCTCGAAAAATATATGAAAAGTGGTCGTATGGTCTAAAAGCTCTCGATTATTTGTCTAGTACTACTAACAATCAAAACAAAACTGGTTTGGGATATACAGGTCAGCAACACAGTGTACGGCACAGTGCCAGAAATTTTGAAAGAGACTTTCGTAAAAGAAAATATGTTGATCTACCTGAATATTTGATTTGCAACTTTTGTGGAAAAAATGGACACCTTATGGATAACTGTAATATCAAGAAAAGGAGTGTTGCAAAAAATGTAAAGAACATAAATCAAATATGGGTTAGAAAAGACTTGTTAGAAGCTCAACGAAAGACAAAGGGACCCAAGCAGATCTGGGCTCCTAAAACTAACAAGTGATTTTTTTGCAGGCAAACGTGAGATGACACAGCCTATGGTATCTCGACAACGGCTGCTCAAGACATATGACTAGTGATAAATCTCAATTCCTCTCACTAGTAGCCTACTATGGAGGGTGTGTTACATTTGGCGATAACAAAAAGGGATAATTAATTGGTATTTGAATCGTCAGCAAATCCCTAACACACTCAGAGAATGTGATGTTGGTAAGTGGTTTGAAAAGCAGTTTGTTAAGCATACCACAATTGTGTGATCAAGGTAATTATGTTGAATTTCATGCATGAATGTTTTACAAGATAATTCGTGGCTTTGGGATTAATTTCTGGAAATTTATTGAGTATTATGTCTGTTGTCCTCATTTAAATATATTGATTACAGTGTTGATGCATGTCTTGGTGAAGTTTTGTGAGTAAAGGTCCACTTGATATAAAAAGGACTCTTAATGGTCTAATGATGCTGTCCTAATGTCAAGATCCTAAGTTGCCGAACTAATGAGCTATATAATCCTAAGTTGCCGACTTTTTGAGCTATGAAATGCAACTTCTTTCTCCTATAGCAAGCTTGATCTTTATCCCAATAATCTGATTTTCTATTTATGAGTTTGACATTTGTGCCTCATTATTTCTTTCTTTCATATGTCTCTCCTCATCTTCATTTCGCTATTATATTCCTTCTTTTCCTCACCCATTGATCCAAAGTTCAACACAATGCTTTTAATCTTAATTAATGATAATTTATGAGGCAAGAACATCTTGATAAGATGATGGAAGAAAAAGACGCATCGATTAAGGGGGAACATGAAAAGGTTGGAATGAAACATAAATACCCGAAAGAATGAAAGGTGCTGATTCACACTGTGCAACGCACAGTGCCAGGAGATGCATCAAAAAGAAAATGAGGCCCGAATTAACTTATTATCTTTGATCTCTTATTGATTTGACTCTAGTAATATTGTATGGTATGCTTTTCCTTCATAAAAAAAAGAAAAAAAAAAGAAAAGAAAAAAAAAGGAGAGTAAGACACTTATTTTAGACAAGTCCTAGAGTTCAATTCAAATGTGAAGAAAATTATCAAAGTTTTGAAGATCATCATTTTGGATTCCAGTATTCCGAAGATTAGTTATATTTGGAAGGGAATAGATTGTTCACTGGCACAGAAACACACACAGTGCCACAGTGAAAAAAGTCCTATGATGCTTATTTGCGGAAGTTGAAAATCTTTAAAGAAATGTTTAAGCACTTGTTGAGCCAATTGCCATTTCAAATCTTCAAGCTTACATTACTTTCCTTTATCTTACTTTCTTAGCTATCAACCATGATCCTTCATGATTATTTCTTGCTTCATAATTTCGGATTGCGAGTTGGATAATTTTTTTGCTTAATGACTTCAGATTGTGAGTTGGATTATGACATAGCATTAGCATCCTTAGTATTTATTGCGTGTGCTACTTGCATTATTTTGCTGACTATATCTCACTTTGACTCACGAAAAATGTTGATGCTCTCCTTTTTGATAATGTCAAAAGGGGGAAGATGGGTATAATACTTAGACTAATGAATTGATTATCTTGGTTACCATGTTACTTGTGAATGATGTTGAGTTATTTTTCCCTAATGTGATTAATGGTGCATATTTTGAGGTGGAAGTATTGATTATTTGTCATCATCAAAAAGGGGGGAATTTATTGTGACTCTAAGTCAATGTTATTTTGATGATGATAAACGCTTTATGCTATAACATGTATGTATGTAACAGTGATCTAAGAAAGCTATCAAGATTGGATGTTCATGAAAGATCAAGAACTTATGGAAGCTTAGGTCTAGTTATGTTCTTAGTCATGTTTATGCAATGTAATTAACGTATTGGAACTTTGTGCTAAATTAGAAATATGAAATTAGGATGGTTAACTATTTTCTTAGAGTTATGAAAATAGGTAATTATATTAATTTCATGTGTCTATATGTAAAGAATATAAAAAGGGGAGTTTTTAATTTCGAAAATTAGTTTTGAAAGGAAAATACTTATTGTAAAGATTTTCAGATAAAAAGTTTTATAAAAAGAAAAACTGTTTTTAAAGAAAACGATTTTGATAAAGATTTTTGGATAAAAATTGATTTAAAATCTGATTAATAGTAGGCATAGATATGGAGAAATCCTTATCTTATAAGGAAAAGAAAAAATCAGTTTTTATAAAAGATAAAATTGGATTTTGAATAGGAAAAGAATTCTGACCCTTTATTTTAGGAATAAAAATTGTTCAAAAAGGTAATACATCTTGAAGAAGGATTCTTATTCAGTTGGTTGAATTACATAAGGGATAAAAATCATTATAGCAAACCACGTTTTCAGATTTGGAGAGATAAAGATTTTGAGAGCTGAAAACGGACTCCCAAAGCACGATGTATGGCACGAGTTCTAGAAAGTTAAGGTTTCTAAACAAAGTTTGTAATGATCCTCTATTTGCTTGAATAAGAAGCACGTCTTTGAGGAATCTTTCTTTCTGTAATTCTTATATTATAGGAGAGTAGCAACACTTAGGGTTAAGTGTTGCGGAGCATTACTAGAGTTAGTAGTGGGGGAATCGAATTGTATCAAGAGTTTGATATTTTACGATTCAAATAATAAAAGAGTAGTTTGTGTGGACGTAGATCTCAGTGGTGAGATTGAACCATGTTAAATTCCAGTGTTTTATTATTTGATTTCATTGTTTTATTGTTTGATTCATTTTCGGTTCAGCAAAAACATAAATCGGAGATTTTACGAGTGAATAACACAGTGCACGGCACTGTGCCATAAGGGTGTTTTTACGAAAATCGATTAGATTTAGCCACTCAATTCAACCCCCCTTCTTGAGTGTCACCTTGTGTTCCAACACTACTCTTTTATGAAAGTCTACATTTTATTCCATACATCTTTAGATACTACTCCCTCCGTCTCATAATATAGTGCTCACATTTCTTTTTGGGTGTCCCAAAATATTGTGCCTATTTCTTTTTAATCAATTTGCTTGGACCAAAATATCCTTAATTTCTACACAAACTTTCTAAAATACACCTACATTTCTTTAGAAATATGTGTCCCTATTTATTGTTTTACACCATTACAAGGAACACTTATTGTTTTTGGATATTTTTTTTAAAGGAAAAAGACAATAAATAACTAGTTCCAAGATAAAAGCACTAAAAAAGCACTTCATTAATTATAATTTTTGGAACATCCTACTACTCCTTTATTTTACCTTAATTCCCGTAAAAAATGAGAAGTAAACACTATATTATAGGACGGAGGGAGTATATGTTACAATTAATATCGTATAAAAACCTCAAGGAAAAAACCCTGCCCGCAACGTAACTCTGCAAATATGTTACATATATATAGTCTCTTTTAGGGATTGACAACTTATATATTATTATCTGTGAGGAGATTGCATATATAGAATAGAAATTTAGATTTGTATGAATTGCAATCAATTGTTGGACAAAGAAAACATTGATGATGAGGCTTTGTCGATCTATAATAGTAATATATTTCCGTCTATCTTGTGACTTGTTGCACATTCAAATAACGGTTCATTATCACGAGGAACCTCATGCATGTTTAACCCACATATGCATTAATAGTAACCCTATTAACATTTTTAATAACAATAATTAGTAACCCTATGTATTGATATGTGCATTATTGATATTCCGGCCAATCACAATAATTTTTTTTTGGGCCCCTTTCAGGACCCGTAGTAAGATTTAATTTCCTACAGGCCGCTTCGCACGTGCCACTCACCTAAAAGTGCCAACAAGCCCCCAAACCCCTCCCCCCAACAATATTGAAATTTTCTTCCACCAAGATTTAAACCTTATACCCTCAGTATGGGAGATAGAAAGTCATACCATTGGACCCAAGGGTCCTTGATCCGTCACAGTAATTAGTAACATACATTACACCATTATCTAATTGTATGACAAGCTGTATATATAACAATTTGTATAATGATTTTTGAAGTCGTGAAGCTATGGGAAGGAATCTTGACAACGGATAGAAAGATTCCCATTCAATTTCGACTGATATTTTTGGCCAACCCCTTAATTTGAAGAGCTCATGTACTTTAATTAATACTACATATGTGTTGTTAACATCATTGCGCATTGCGTGACTGGAGGCTTCCCTTTAATTCCCATCAAATCATTTTCGCGGTCCTCATACAAACTTGTACACTTGAGTTTGTAGCCACTAATTAAAATTGTGCTCAGATACTTTCGAATTTCATGTCCCATGACCAATTTGAGCTCAGGAGACCAAGAGACAGGCGACTAGCTAGGGGTTAATCAAGATTTCATCGGTTTTTGTAGATATATCTTGATATTGACTTGTACAACCTATCTTGGAGCAAATAATATTTAGTTTTATTCATCTATAGAATCTTAGCTTAATATATAGTAATATAAGGGGTGCATTATCTTCAAGTGAACGTATGTGAATGGAACTTGTTAATTATACTTGATTGAAAATTTTATGAACCCTAATTTCACCTTATGTTGAACCAAATCAATCATGGCTAGGCCTAATCACACCTAGAACTTACTTTCATATGGTGAAGTTGACACAAACTAAGTGATTAAATCGTATTAGGGACTCGATTTTAAGAATAATGATGTAATTAAACAAGGTTAGGAGCAAAATGATCATATATTTTTAGCCACAGAAATGACATGCTCTCTCTAACAAAAAAATTGCAACATACTACATTAACCTTGCTATTTTGTCATACGCTTTGAATTATGTTACATATAGGGTGTACTTAATGAATAAATAGATCATATAAGTATAATGTGAATCATGTATAAGATTAGGATTTGTGAAACAGAATATTTTTTAAAAGTCATTTTGTAAAATAACTACTCTCTTTGTCCCATAATATAGTAATAGTCTCTCATTTAATTTTTTACGGGAATTAAGATGTATCTAGTGAAACATGAAAAGATAAACAATTAATGTTGTGGGAAAAAAATGATTTTAGGAGAGAATGGAGAATAATGGGTGAAAGAACATTAAATATATGACTAATTCAACCATGGGTACTGTTGAATAAAGAAATAAAAAAAAACTAATTCCAAGGAGCAAATAAATTATGGTTTACTATCACTTTTTTTTATTTAGGCAAATCAAGAAAATATGTAAAATTAAATAAAGAAACAAGAACAACATTTTTGATATCCAAAAAGAAATACAAGCACTATGTACAGACGAAGTACCTTACGATTTTTTTTTTCAAAACTACCATTTTATCGAACAAAAAAAATTGGGTAGAAAACAAGGAGTGCAAAGTTTAATTTTTGTACTTGATTACATTGTCAATCACGACAGCATAAATATTATGTTAGCATAAAAATAATGTATACATATCGATTTGCTTTTTCTTTTTCATGGTCATGCTACCACAAAAATCTCCTAGATAGGCAGATACATCCCGTTCACATAAATATCATGCGTTACATTACCAAATTATACACAAAGTTGTGCACTAGGGCAGTGTACGGCCTGGCCCCCAACAATAACAGAACCAGAAGTATCACTATACCACGTTGCATGGAGGCTGGAGCCATGGAAGACCCTAGTGGTGTATACCAAGAGACAAGAGTAGACTAACTATTATAGTTGGACACCACCAAATGACCAAAATAATTAGGTCATCATCGTTAATGCCATAATAATTTGCAGGTAGCACTAACAGTGGTCTACCACTTGCCATTTGTACGTACAATCAAATTAGACAAGCACCTCTTGCATACTAATTGTCTAGTTTCTATCATCTAAAGTCTTCCAATAAGTCATATAGACATTACTGATTACTCCTATATGATTAACATAATAACATGATGTGGTATTTGTGAACCATCTAGCATGCATGATGAAAGATGAACAGACAGTGTGGGCCAATCAGGAGACCAACTTGCATTGGCTTTCTACAATAGGAATAATGCATATTATCATGAGGGAAAGACCACATGCATGCGTATACGTTTCATGTTAGCCAAACTACAGTGGACAAAACATTTCACAATGCAAATTAAAACCCTGAAATTAAATAAATATCTACTGCCATGCTTGCATAAGCCATGAAATTAACCATTGCCCATAGAATACAAGCTGCGCCATAACCAGCTTCTTTGGTAAGATATGGGTAGAAAGATTTACGTAATGCCCCGTCGAGTGTATCATATATACTATCATTATTACCACAAATTTGGTTCTGGTTTTGGTTCAAAAACAAATAACAAAATAGTGTTTATGGATTTCCAAAATCTAGCTCTATCTACTATTTATGCATTGTCTTATATTCCAATAAGAAAAAGAGAAAAAAATCTAATATGGAATAGACAATATGTTAGAAATACAGAAATTACAAAATACAAACCAGAACGAAAATTAATTAAGACTCTAAATTAATTAATAATAATATATATATAAATAATCCAAATACAAGCACATCCAAGTCCAGTTCCACTTGGGTTAAGTAATTAGGCCATTGTCCAATTTAGTTAATTTAGCACGTGAGTTAATATAAAAACATCAATAACAATCTATTCCTTAAATGTGGGACAAAGACTCGCACTCAAACTCTTTGACTAAATATTGATCCAAGACTATATTCCAATACAATTTTGGGAACGACAGGCTAGAATTATTTGGTACACTGAATTCCGATGTATAGGAAGATATTTAAGTAAAAGACGACAATAAGGACGTCTAAATTAATACAAGTATGAAGTTATGGTCTTACTCTTATGACATGGAATGTGGTGCACAAAAACATACTCCTACGTGGAATGACTTAATGAATAACAACAAACAGAAAGTATCAAAAGAGTGTGTCGGGTGGTATCTTTCCTTGAGTGATCACTCGACGAGTCGACGTACACTGATTTATCATTATTGATCAACTCTATCAAGTGCTCCTTAGCTTGCAAATTGCAAAAGTGGGAGGAGAGAGAATGAAAAAGTAAGCCATTATCTTTTAAATAACTATATGAACATGTACACTCCTAAATGACTGTTTCTAGAACTTTCTGACCTCACACAAGGCTACTTGCCTACTTGGTGGAATTGGCTTTCCTGATCCAAAATCTTATGGACACTTTTTGTATGAGTAGAGCTTCATAAGCTTCAGAATCAATTGTAAGCTAAGGGTGTGAAATAACTTTCCAATGCAAGAGCCAAATTGAGAAATACTAATACGCTAGTTGCACAAATTTGAGTATTGGCAGTTGGGCACGTACGATACGAGTTATATGTTAAATAAAATATCAGTAGGAATTGGGGTTGGCTCAAGTAGTGATGAGCTTTCCAATCTCCCCTAGTAAAGTCTATGGTTCAATGCCTACCAAGCATTTGCTTGGGATCTAAGGGAGAGGGGGATTTATGGGGTGTCTGCCTTGTAATGGGTCTCTAGGTGGGGGCCCTGTGCGAGGGCAGTCCAGAAGATTTCTTCTTACCAATTTTTTTAAAAAAATGTTAAAATACCAGTATTGTATCCACGTACAACCAATGTGTATGTGGCTACCAAAATGATGTAAATCTACACTTTATCTCTACTATGTACTTTAGTATTTAGCAGTATAAGCACCTTTGTCACCAAATAATATTTGGTCATACTTATTAGTAATACTCTTTCTTTAAATCCTAGAGATTTTGGATTCAAATCTTTACCAAGTGTGTTGTTTAGAGATAGAGATCTATTTATCTTCCCCGTTACTCTCAAGAACATGACGAGCAAATGTCGGACCAAGAAATTATGAGAGTTGAGATTTTGACAAGATCTCTTCTCCTTACCAATTACTCCCTCCGTTTCTTTTTAATCTACACACTTTCCTTTTTGGTTTGTTTCTTTTTAATCTACACACTGTTACTTTTCCTATTCTTGGTAACATATCACATCTACTTTCTCCTCTTTTTCCACCCATGTCATCCACTTTTTAATATTTTAACCCACTTTTTAGTTTTTCTCTCTCACTTTTCAGTTTCTCTCCCCACCTTTTTAGTTTAACTCTCATACTTTTGTACTTCCTCCTTGGTTCTCTCCTAAAGTGAAGTGAGTAAATTAAAAAGAAACGGATGGAGTATAAAATAACAATAAAAAAAAGCATGAGCACCTCTGTCAATACTGAAAATCCAATATGTGGGTAATTTATTCATCAACTTATGAAATATTCCTTATTGTCTTAAAGCAACTCAAATAATTGTACTCCGTATTTTATATAATGATTATATATATAAGGACAGATATTTGATCATGAATAATTATAACTATTCTCGAGTAAGAAAAGGTGCTAGCTAAAAGATAATATATATTATATAAAATATCACATTGAAGCAAATATAACAAAATTATTCAGCAAGTTATATTAATATTTTCTTTTTCTTATATATAAACACGAAAATATGATCAAAGTTTGTTATCAAGAATCATACCCTACATGTTGTTGATACCAAGAATGAATGATACATAAGTTTAATTAAGATGAATATCTAAAAATCTTACAAGTTTCCTTACGCTTACACCATTCAGTACAAACCACATTGGAGTAGTTTATAGAAGTAATGACAACATTGTTATATATCAATCAGTATATATGAAAATATTAGAATGGTTACTACAAATTGCACTTATAGTATTTAAATTTTAAATAGCAAGACTTTATCGAAACTTTAACTGCTCCACCATGCATGCTATATAAAAGTCTACATTTAGCTACCTATACCCAACCATGAATGCTCTATGAAAAATTATCCTTTTTACCCCTCTAAATTATGGATAGATTTAACCCCTTTATTTTAATTTATGAAAGAACATAGGACACATAAAAACAAAAATAACAGCCACGTTTCCTAATTCGATAAGGTTAGATCACTTCTCATTTCAACTTAGAGATTTTGTCATATCAGCAATAGTATTAATTTATAAGTTAATTAAGATCTAATAAAATCATTGTCTACATATCAGCATCACATTAGCTACAAAGTGCACTTAACCTACATTTGTTTTCTGTCTCTTCTTATATAATCCAAATATATTAATGAACTTCCCTGATTTGCAGGATCCAAAATCTTAATTAAAGATAAAGGTTTACACTTTTATTGCATGTTTGTAGTACTGATGTTTGTTTCAAGGGTTACTGTTTGCAAACACGGCAACAGCACTTAACCTTAATTTAACCAAATTATGACATCTGTAGTTTGTGTTAATTCTTATTATTACTTTATTACTTTGATTCTAGACACCTGGCCTTCAGAATGATGTTGGTACTTTTTTATTAATTATAAATCTTGAAATTGATCTTTGATATGATAAATGATTACGTCATGAAATCTAAGTACATTATTCCAAACAATTAAGTCTTTTTTTTTTTTTAATTAATAAGGACACTATGTAGTTGGACTAGCTAAACTTTAGTATTGAAGACTAGTTGGTAAACCATATACTTCAATCTACCATAATTTAATTTGGAAATAAAAGTATCACACGATGATCCTCCAAGTGTACGGTGATGAAAGACTTACCGCCTGATTTAGCATGTTACTAGATCATAGAATCATGATTCATGAATTTGTGGTTGATACTGTGTGCGCTTAATTCTTTTTTTTTCTTTCCTTTGCAATTAATTAATGGATTATCATGTTTCGCTGGAATTAGTTCTAGTTCATAATGAGAAGTATTGATGTAGGTCAAGATAAGTAGCTACGTTAACATTCTGGAATGCATACGTATAGTTTACAGCTGTACTAAGAGATATAATTTGATAACTTGACAATATATAGATTCATTTACTCTAAATAGAACATGTACACAAAAAATTAAGTGTGATGAATTTCTTTTAATTTATAGATCAAGTTCATAATAATTTATTGTGAATCCTAACTTAATATATCACTCAAAAGTTGACTATATCATAGAAAACCGACTATATCATACAAAATTGACTATATAAAAAACTGATATATCATACAAAATTCTAATTGTCCAAAAGGTGATTATATCATACAAAAAAATGACTATATCAAATAAAAACTTACTATATCAGATAGAAACTGACTAGTATATGATACTCGGTGCACAATAGGTCCATTAAAGTTCTTTTATGATCAAATGAATACATACCCGAGGTGAATCTAATAAATTATTTCTTTCATTATGTGAGTATTAGATATATCACTTCTTACATTATTAACTAACGATGATGAGTGAATATAAGATAAGGAGAACATAATCTCAATTATACGCCTAATATTCTTTGACTATATGATCTCTATGAAAATAGTGAGTAACAGTAAAATTTAGGAGAACGTAATCTCAATTATATGCCTAACATTCTTTGATTATTATATGATCCTTGTGTAAAACACTATTATTTTACTAATCAGCATATAGTGACTGAAAATAAAGTTAGGAGAAATATGATCAATTGTACTCCTAACAATTTTTGATTGTTTGATTCTTATGCAAAACACTGTTAATTTTACTAACAATAGTGAGTAACAATAAAGTTAGGAGAACATATCAATTATACTCCTAACATTCTTAATTATTTGATCCTTGTGATGAATATAACTACTACTTTTACTAACAATAGTAGGTTAGTCCTCATATTCCCAATAAACTTTAGGTTAGAATCTTATTTTAACCTTAGTAATAAATAGAGATGGAAGTAAAGGGAAAGAAAGACTTGCGTGCCAATATAGAAGTAATATACTACTTTATATATCATGCATGCATCTAAATGATATCAGCTCTTGAATTTGTTGCTCTATTTTAATCATTTTTTATGGTAACACTTGGCTCTTATATTTATATAAATTAACCTTACTTTTTTATGCTTACACCAACTAGAATTTTTTACGCAAGCAAAAAGTTCAGAATATCTCTAAACAACATTTATCTAACTAATTTTAAGGATTAGCTTATCATTTATCTATCTCGTTATATGCGTACTTTTTCTTTGATAAGCAAGCAAGAACTATATGAAATCAGAAAAAAGAAATTAAAAGATAAGAAAATTGAGGAATTAACAACTAGGGCAAACACGTATCACGACGTTAACGTAGCTTCTGACTGTTTTGTTGCTTCAATTAGTTTAATCTCGCTCTCTCTCTCTCTCCCCTTCATTTTCTTCTTTTTTGCGAGCTAGATATTTTTACAAGCACTATCAAATCGTTTTGTATATTCATTATTGGTATGGTCGAAATTATAACCTATGTTCTGCATTATGTATTTATTATATATGTTTATCTTTTTATGCATATAGTATAGTATGTCACAAGATTTCAAGACAAGTAGTTAGCTGACGATTTGAATTATGTGCACTTGGTATAAGTTGGTTGTATATTTGTATAGTGCAGTATGTGGCAGATGAAACCATCTGCCAAGTGTATACTTCAAGTCTACACGCAATAATTTAAGTCCCTTGAAGTATCTCATAAATATCGCAAAATCATCAACGTGAATTTTTCCAAGAAAAAATGAAATAAAATAAACCCAATCGGCTTGTGAATATATATATATGTTGGTAAATGTTGATGAATGACAGTCAATGTAATAAGGCCAATGTTATTTTGCAAAGAAAAATATTTGTCAATATTACGATAAAATTATTGTCTATTCACAATATCTCTTTGTTTTCTATGATCAATAATATTATTCATTATTTCTTTACACTACCTCTAACATGGTGAACTAATGTTAGTAATGGAAATTTATGAACAATAACACAAATTCGAAAATGAAGCAGTATTATGAATAATAAAGTAAAGGTGATTTTTTCAGTTTTACCATTAAACATAAAGGGGTTGTTTGGCAATCGCCTGTTGGCTTTTGGCTGGTTTAGTTGGCTTGTTTGACTGGCTAGAAGCATTGGCTGTATCCTGTATGTATCGCCTTTTTAAGTTGATTGTTTAAGCCAGCTGTTTGCAAAAGTGTTTGGCAAAATTAATTGTAGCTGTTGGCTGTTTATTAGAAAGTTTGTGGGCCAACAAGCCAAAAGCAAATCCAAAAAGCTGCTCCAGGCAACTTTTTCATTTTGGCTTATAAGTAAGCTTTTCAACCAACTAAAAAGCCAATAACCAAACACTTTTTTTTAGTGATGGCCAACAGTGCGGGCTAATCCAACCCAGCCCACCTCGTGGACCGTGTGGGTCGAGCCCGTGAAAAGTTCGGTCCAGCCAGCCTCAAACCGTGAAATTGGTGGGTGGATCGTGGGACGAATTTTTGAGCCCAACTCACGAGAGCCCGCTACTAAAACCGCCCAGCCCGGTCCACGAAACTAGTCCAACCTGGCCCATGAACCGGACCAGCCCAGCCCAAGTAATCATTCAACCAAATTATGTATATTTTAATCAAATTGTATATATTTTAATCAAATTGCATATATTATAATTCAATCAAATTCAAAAATAACGAAATTATTCATTAATATTAAAAATTATATATATTTTAATTAGTTTTAAAGGTTTTATGTAACAATAATGAATGATTTCAATCATTCAATAATTTGTTAAAAAGAATTCTCATGTCGGACCGCGAGCCCGGTCCAGCCCGCTAAGCCCACGAACCGCTAGAACCTTTTTCCGAACCATGAATACCGGTAACAGACCGGTGTGGGCCAAGATTTTTCAGCTCGTGGACCAGCCCGCCCAAACCGCGAATTTCACGGTCCGGTCCTGAGCCATGAAATCTCAGCTCGGCCCGCTAGGGCCCACGGACTGGCCCACCCAGCCCTCACCAGTGGTCGGCCACCTCTAACTTTTTTTGGCTGTTTGATCAAATTAAAAAGCCAAAAGCCAATGAAAAAGTCATTTACCAAACATGGCCAAAGTAAAAAATTTATATGGCCTTGGTTTACACTAAATTAATATGGATCTAATGCTAATTCATGTGATTTATGGAAATATAGTAATTATATAAAATAAAATAGATATAAAAGAGGATTACATATATATATATATATCAAAGTGAAAACTTCATTATGATAAACTAATGTAAGAAAGATTGATTGTATAAAAAAAACTGTCATAATGTTAGATAATACTCCCTCCGGTTCCTAAAAATATTCCCTCTTTCCGTTTATGTGCGTTTCCAAAAGATCTTCCCTCTTTTGCTTTATTCCTTATTTGGCAAAATAAATTTCCCTATTTACCCTCTCATGTCACTATCATATGGGTCCACAATTGTACTTTATTATACTTTATTACACTCTCTCTCCTCTATGATCTTACTTTATTATACTTTATTACCTTCTCTCTCCTCAATGGTCTTACTTTATTATACTTTATCCACCCTAGACCCCACATCAATGAATCCTCCTTGGTATTTGTAGGAACAGTAACAAGGAAGATCTTTAGGAACCGGAGGGAGTAACATATTAGTGTAACTTAAGGTCTTAAATGGTTACTATATGGAAAAAAAGGTCACTATGTCAAATGAGTGGCTTTGGTGTATAATAATATTAGTGTGGACTAGGGCCCTGTTTGGCACTAGCGTTTTAGGTAGCGAGTAGCGGTTGGACAAGATCAAAACGCCACGTTACGATAATTATGAGTGTTTGGTAAGTTAGTGGTTGTAGTAGCGGGTAGCGGTTAGAGTAGAATATGGGTAGCTTTTGTAGAACGTTACTACAAGTAACGTTTGAGATTTATACTTATAGGTAGCGGTCTAGCGAGTAAATATATAATAGTATAAGGTAGAATTGTTAGCCAATGTTTTTAATTTATTTTTTCTTTTTCTGTTTATTAATTTCTTTTTTTATGGCAATTCATTATTTTTCCTTTACAATAGTAGAGATGTGATTTAAATATTTATTTTAAAGAGAAGATATAACTAATATTTCACAATATTTTATACTCCAAAGTCCACAAGC
This sequence comes from Beta lomatogona, assembly GCA_947646795.1. Taxonomy (NCBI): domain Eukaryota; kingdom Viridiplantae; phylum Streptophyta; class Magnoliopsida; order Caryophyllales; family Amaranthaceae; genus Beta; species Beta lomatogona. The sequence continues at coordinate 1,803,509 of CANSNZ010001006.1, read as the reverse complement.
ATTTTAGTTGAAATAGGTAATATATTAATTTTTTGAGAGTTGAATATTATCTTAAATTTATACGTTTCTTTGAGTAGTTAAAAAGTGGTATACTCCTTTTTCTGTATAAGGTGTTTGAAAAATAAATATTGAATTTAACTATTGAACTAACTAATGAAATTGTTGTAGTAAATGTCATTTATTGTCTTTTACAATTTCAACAGCTAATTTTGCCAAACACTTCTAATTAAACAACTACTTTAAACACTAATCGCTAACAGCTATTAGTAGACAGTTAGCAGCTACCCCCAACCGCTATAGCTACTGCAACAGCTAACAGCTACTGGAACCGCTAGTTTTGCCAAACAGGGCCTAGGTCTACGCAAGGCTAGCTCAAACATAAATGCCTATCAAATGGCCAACAACCAACATATGAATCATGGAAATTATACTCAACTTATTACTTTTCCCCACATTTTTATGGACACTATGTTACCGTTATATATATCCCCCAAATATACGTTTCAGAGTTAAAAAAAATTGAACCTGACTAATTGTATTTTTGCTTGTAGAGGTAATTTATGTGGAGCATTTTGATTATGTTTTATTCATTTATAATAAGGTTTGTAATTAGGTCTAAATCTCTTAAAATATGGTAATAATGGTGAAAATTACCATTTACCAAATAAATTGAGGAAGAAGACTAAGTTTAAGAAAGAAAATTAAGTTCATGAGAAAAAGTAAGGGTTGGGGTGGGATAAATTTTATTCAAGATAACATAATTTTATAAAAGTTTTAATCACGATCTAATATTCAAACATGATTTTAGGAGAAACATCCTAAAATAATCTTAAATTTATAAAAAAAAAAAAAAAAACTTCCCATGCATTTTGATGTGTTTTATTTTTGTTTCATTTACGTAATTATAAAAATATATATCACGATTATAAGATTTTTAACCTTTAACATATTGTAACACAGGATTCCTATATATCATAAAATATAATTTTACATTTAATATTTTTTTAACTTTAAATGCATGGATTCTAATAATTATAGGTCTGATAAATTTGGAATAAAAACAACTAATTAATAAACAAAACAATTCCTTTATATTATGCACTGGTTCAAATTATATATTCACAAAATCGGGTTAAAAACTAGTTTCTATATGAAAGCAAACTTATAAAAAAATGGAGGCAGACATACATACGTGGCATACCGGCCTTGCTATATAGAGCTGAAGTCTTGGTAGAGAAGCAAGGATAACGTGGCGGCTGTTGAATAGAATTATAGAATGGATGAAAATAAAACGTTCCTACAAATTACAATACATTTATACCAGAAGAAGCCAATTGAATGGACCGTTGACGTTTGAGACCCAATCAAGACACAATGATTTATTTCTGAACTCCCCTCCAAAGTCCAATGTGAAACATTAACATGGTTCGTCTCTTTAAAGTTCAAAAATAGATGCTGCTGCATTATTATTATTACTAGTCTTATTATTTGATGGTTTTTATGCTTATCCAAATTGTATGATTTTAATTTTTTTCATCAAGTTGTTAACCAACTTGCCATCTTAGTCTTCCTTACCTGAATCGTACTAATTCAGCTTCAATTTTCTCATTGTAAGGAATAAGGTGCACCCTTGTCCATCTTTATTTGGTACTATATCATTTAATAATTATATATTATGCCATCCGCAATGTCAACTCACTTTGCACATTTTTCTCACTAGCTTAGTATTTTTTTCTTTGGTAATTAGTCAATGTTTAGCTTCTAATCAAGCTTTTGAAAAAAATTAAGGAAAAACTTAATTAATTTGACAAGTTGCTCTATTCTAATGTAGTCAAAGTTTAATCTTGTATTTGGTTCGACATCTAAGTCTTTTAATAAGGGATATCAATTTAATATCGGCACAATTTTTAGTTATGTTACTTAAATTATGAGAGTTAATTCATTACCCAAGACTATTCACAATCAATTAATAGTTATGTTCATTTTTTGATTCTGCAATCAAGTTGCTCTAACTCGACTCACAGTATTACTCATTTGCATGTCTCGAGCTTGGATTATTGGATGTGGTCAAGCTTTATAAACTGGATGAATCTTGTAATACTTTATTATAGAAAGGGAATTTCTTTGAAAAACAATGCATGTATTTGATCGAATTCAAAATTCTCCCAACAATTTCCGTGCCAAATGTTTGTCATTGCAACTATTCGCAAGCAAGGAACATCTGGTTAGAAAAGTTTTGATTTTCTTAAAGATAAATACGATATAGAGGAATAATTTTTAAACTATCAAGTTGTTATCGTTTTGATGGAGTTTTAAATGAATATGAACAAATTTGTAAACAGGTATAGAAGAGTTGTTCGTGAAACTACAAGCTAAGATCAAGTTGCGTTATCTATTTAACAAGTTTATTTAAATTTGAGCTTGTTAGCAAATGTATTTTCACCATGAGTTTATGAACTTATGAGCGCTTTTGTGATGACCCTAAATTTTACCATGAAAATCTCCAACATGATTATCAATTTCGTATTTAATTTTGTATTTGCATTATTTATATAAACACTGATCTGAATATATATAGTGCTTTATATCATATATCTATATATACTATATAGATAATTTCCACATGCGAACAGTTATGCTTAGCTTGGCTTAGAAAGCAGATGTTCACATGCATTAAATAATTGATTTAAGTAGTATTTATGGAAGATTATAAAATACTAACGTAAAGAGCATGTGATCATTGAAAGTTGAAACTTCTTAGGAAGTTAATTCTTCAAAAGGAAATGAGCGTATTATTCTACTATTAAGCGGCTTTGCGAGTGCGTTGGCCGTTGAAGCCTTTATAACTTAATTAATTAGAACACGGTAACGCAAAAAAAAAAAAAAAAAAAAAAAAGGGATATTACGTTTGCATTTGAAACATATACATTGTATCCTTCTTTTAGAAATGATGTACGAGTCTATATGAAAAGTTAAAAACGATGATATTTCATTAACATATGCAAGAATGGTAATACTACTTTCCTCTTAAAAGAGATGATATTTCTTTTATACAACCTTCAAGTTAAGGCACATTTTAACCATTAGAATATATGCATAAACAAAATTATAAGAAAAAAATATTTTAAAATTACACATTGAGAAAAATGTAAGATCAAAATGAATACATAATTATGATTGACCAACTTTTGTTTCTCTTTGTCATCTATTTTGGGAAGCTTATATAAGATCAAAATGAATTATCACAACTGGTAATATAAAAATGTAGTACCACAAATAAGTAATAATACTTCCTCAGTTCCTCTTCAATATGTTCTTTTTTTCCCACTAAATTAACATATCATAATTAAACTCTAATTATGAAGGGTTAAAACAAACTGATAATTTACCATGCGCGTATGAATCATATATTATCGATACCTAAAGTTTGTACTATTTATAATTACTTTCAATTGAGGTCAGCATTAATTAATATTCAGACGACTTTTAAGTCGAATAATCAATTCTAATTCAAGCTTTTGATCGGTTCAGATCATAGATTTTTGAGTTAATTTCAATTCATCATCTACGTGTTAAATTAGGTTTCAAATCGAGTCTTTCATATTGACTTGGTTTAAGAAGGTTGGCCTAATTGGTGGGAGGTCCTCCTTTCACCCTTGTATAAAGGTTCGATTCTTGCCCCTTGTAAAGTAGCTAGGATCCCCAAAATCCCCCCCCCACTTGCAAGTTGCAAGGAATATTCATCTTACAATTAGCCTTAACACCCCCAAACTATAACTTATTAATTAGGTGCACGTAGAACCCAAACTTTGGCTAGTAGTTGAAATATCACGATCTATTAGGAGTTAATTATGGTTATGACTAACGACGGTTAACGCCGTTAGTCATTAAGGGTATTTGGGTGTATTTACATAAAACTGAAGGGTACCTGGTGAATTTTAAAAACATGAGGGGTACCTGGTGGATGTTTTGAAAACTCGGGGTATTTGTTGAAAAAAACCGTTAATGTAAATACTCTAGAATCTAGATCCTTCAATCCAAGTGAACACAGTACTTGTAAAAGTCAGAATTCTTACCACATAACAAAACCCGGTCAGAATAAAAAGTCAAAAACAACATAACCGCCATGTCAGGTCTCCAAGCAATCAAAAATTACCACTCCATTACCATTTTTAAGACAATCACGACCCTTCCCCCCAAAAAAACTAATCACACGATCCAAAATTCCACGTGTCCCAAAACCCCACCCACCTTGAACCTACTTCTTCCCCACTCTTTCCTTTCCTTATTTATACCCCTTCCTCTCCCTCCTTTACCCCATTAATTCCTTTCTCATTCTTCCATCATCAAAAACAACTATTTCATCTTCAACAACAAAAATCATTATTCTATCTATTACAAAACCTACCATGTCTCCAATAAATCTCGATACCAAAAACAACACATCTTCACGAAGAGTGAAATTCAGACAATTATTACAACAACAATCTTCTGAAGAAGAAACTGAAGATGTAATACATAGTCCTCATTATTATTCAAGTAGTAGAGGAAGTAACGCATCTGCTGAAACTTTATCTAGCAATAGTACTAGTCCAAGATTAAGCAGTTTTAATGATAGTACAGACCACGATAATATATATTCCTCTACAACTTCACCTTCACCTTTATCCTACACCCTCACCAATAATACTATGTCATCTCCTTTTAATCAATCATCATATTCATCACCTTATCTTAAATCTCCATGGATTAAACTATCTCCTTTCCTATACCCTACCACACCCAATAACTCCACCACTAATGTTTACATTTCCCGAGGTAAGAAATGTCTGATTGGTTCTCTTTTACGGGAAGAAGGACACGTGTATTCGTTGGCCGCTAAAGATGGGATGTTGTATACCGGGTCGGAGTCAAAGAATATTCGGGTTTGGAGGAATTTTAATGATGCGGGTGGGTTTAAATCTGGAAGTGGGTTGGTTAAAGCGATTGTTGTATCGAAAGATGAGCAAGTTTTTACGGGTCATCAAGATGGGAAGATCCGGATATGGAACCCGAGAGGAAAACGGGTGGGTACGTTGCCTAAGTTTGGTGATTATGTGAGGAGTTCTATGAATCCGAAGAATTACGTGGAGGTTAGAAGAAATAGGAAGGTTCCTAAGATAAAGCATTTTGATGCGATTTCGTGTATGAGTTTGAATGAGGAGTTTGGGTTATTGTATTCAGGTTCATGGGATAAGAGTATTAAAGTGTGGAGGATATCTGATGGGAAATGTTTGGAGTCTTTTGAAGCTCATGATGATGCTATTAACTCTATTGTGGTCGGGTTTGATGGATTGGTGTTTTCGGGCTCGGCGGACGGGTCGGTGAAGGTGTGGAGGAGGGAGTTGGTTGGGAGGAATGTAAGGCATTTTCATATGAAGACTTTGTTAAATCAAGAAAATGCCGTTACGGCGTTGGCGGTGATGGAGACGGCGGTGGTGGCGGCGGAGACGGCGGTGGTGGCGGAGACGGCGGTGGAGGAGGAGGGAGAAGGTGGTGGTGGAGGGTGGATGTTGTACGCGGGGTCGTCGGATGGGTTGGTGAATTTTTGGGAGAGGGATGAGGAGGAGGGGGTGATGTACGGAGGGGTGTTGAGAGGGCATAAACTGGCAGTGTTGTGTTTGGGTACGGCGGGGAGTTTGGTGTTGAGTGGGTCAGCAGATAAGACAATTTGTGTGTGGAAGAGAGAAGGAGAAGGGGTCCACTCTTGTTTAGCTGTTTTATCTGGTCATTGTGGGCCCGTCAAGTGTTTAGCCGTTGAGCAAGATCATGATCACCATGATGATGATGATGATGATGAGAAGGATCGGCGGCGGCGCGAGTGGATTGTGTACAGTGGTAGTTTGGACAAGTCCGTTAGGATATGGCGAGTATCCGCGGACGTGTTAGATGATAAAGGGTACTAATTTTGGTCAAAGGAAAAGGTCGGTGGAGTATACGCGCCGCCGTACGTGGTGAGGTGGATTTTTGTTTTTCTAGAAGCCGAGTGAAAAGGGTGGAGGTGTTGGTACATGGAAATATCGGAAAGCGATGGTGTCCGACCCCCCTCTTTGCAAGTGCGGAGAACGCTGGGAATCATGGAGAGCCAAAGGAAAATTATATGGTCATTGATATTTGGGCCCCTTTAGCAACGTTACAAAAGTTACAACTTAATTTTTGATAGGGATTTGAAAACATGCAACAAAAATTGTATAGTAATCCAAATTAAGAATTTTCTGCCAAAATTAATTGGTATTGCGATCGTTTTCTAGTTACTATTGCCATAAACGAGAAGAAACGGCAAATGTTATTGTCTTTCTTAGGAATTTAGTATCAATTTGATGTTTGTACGTGAATGTATATAGATAACTGTTTTTTCATTACGTTTGTTCATTATACTACTATATAATATGAGTACTACTATGTAATTATATGCATATTTCGAAGTGTACAGCGACTTTGGCTACTTTAATTTTGACATGAAATCCTTTCAAAGATAATTTAAAAGAAAATAAATGAAAAAGATTGGTTGGAAATAGTGTACTTCCTCCGTTCTGTTTTAAATGAAACATTGGGTGAAATAACACTATTTATTGATCAATTTTGACTTTAATTTATCGCCACTATATAAAGAAAAACATAGTTAAGTGGAATCTTGTTAGATTCGTCTCGATGCATATTATCAAATTATAACCTTTTTATAGTTTTTGCATGTGCACAACTAAAGATATTAATAATTAAAAAAATGCATTGGGTTGCGTGAAAAAGCAAACGTTTCATTTAAAATAGAACGGATGAAGTATTTTGGTTTGAATAAAATTAAGTTGCTTTTAAATGATTGTAAAGCCATTTTGGTCAAGAAAGTGGTACCTAATTATGCAATATCAGGGAGTAGTTTACAGGAAATATATATGGACTTCATCAGTTTAGCTTTTTGCCTACCTCTTTCTTTTGGGGTAAGTCGGCTGTTAAATGTTTGCTATAGTAAAGACCAAAAAAAACATGCAATTTGATGGTATAACTCATAATTTCAACGGATTACAATTTACAAACACAAAAAGTTTAGTTTATGAACTCAATAAGCTTGCTCTAAATTGGAGTTTGACTTGAATGTTAAACCCAACCTCAACATGTTCAAACTTGCTTAAGGGGTTTCGAGTTAAGTTCAATTAGAATCGATATTTGATTTGTTATGGATCTCAATTAAGAATAATGTATGTAGTTCGTATTCATTAAATGGCTTCTTGAATTTTTACTCTGATAAGGAAAGAAAAACTAGGACATGGCCTAATTAGGAGGCCAACCTAAAACATCCTTTCGGATGATAAGGAAAAAAAAGTAAACGGGGAAAGACTATTATTGTTATGATATTCATAGTTTGTTACTCGTAGCAATTACAACCACAAACTTATTCATGGTCCAAAACTATTACATACTTTTTAATTCAACTATTTCTTAACCTGTAAGGATAGAATTTGTACTTTTTGAACAATAATCCAAGCTAGAATTATTGATAACTTAACCAGCACTAATATATGTATGTATTCTGAACTAGTATTGACGTGGGACATTATTTTATCTTTTTATATTTTATGCTATTCTTTGTGATCTAATACCAAAGATTTGATCTAAATGGTGAACTTTGAAAACGACTTGGTTGATTTCAGTCCTCTTATGCTATTAGGAGAGGGAGGAAAGACTCGGTTGATTCTAGTCCTCTTGTGAATTGTGATCATATGTAACGATGACCAGTCAATCTAAACCTAAATCGACCTTTTTTTTTTTATAATTTGGTTCATTTTATTAATTAGCCAAAAGGCATTGGGATACAATCAATTCAAGCTCACACCACGGAATAGTAGGGAGAGTGAATAACAACACTAGTCTTTTAAATAACAACCTATTGAATGTGAAAGAAGAATTAGCACCAAGACAAAAACTCTGTGTCTCTTCTCAATCCTTGCTTCGCCAGAGCATTCGCTACCATATTTGCTTTCCTTTTCTTGTGGATGATTGAGAGGTTGAGTCAAGACCTCCTAGCATTTCGGATAAAATTTAAAGGGAAGTTTAAATTTCAAGGTTCCTCGGGTCCTCATTACACCATCTCACAGCCGGTGGCGGATCTAGAGTTCACATTAAGTGGGTTCAAGTCAAAGTCAAGGTTAATGCAGAAAATTAAAAACATGCATAATGCTCCCTCTGTAATCTAATAACACTTCGATATATACATTATTTAAACAACATAATTAAAACAAATTTTTTGGTTAATTAAAGTTGATCAAAGTGTGTTGCTCATTCATTTTGACTTTCAAGTCTTGCTTCAACGTGATGGCAGTGGATTCATTTGGAGATGTTATTCGACATATTTCCACTACATTAGATGACTATTAGAAGTTTTTAGTAATCTAAGTGGGTTCATTTGAACCCACACCTCAATGAATAAACCCGCCCCTGCTCACAACATTACATGAATCTGATCCAATAAGGATGACTTCATTTTTTATTCTATCACTTGAAAGCTAAGGGTGATTTTTATTACTCTGAGTATATTTATTACTAACAGTGCTTCACAATCTCGTCCCTTCTAGGATAATGGATAATTTAAGCTTAGAACAAAATCCGAGTTCTTCTCTTAGCCGACTTTCACATAATTCTCTATTATATATGTTCACTAACTTATAATTAGCTAGTATTAGCGGTAGATTCTAGTCTGTTTAACTCGGCAAATTATTAGCGGCTTCTACTACCTCGAACATGACCAATAAATTTTACTTTTACTTTTTATCACAGGAAACTTCTAATACGTTAAAATCCCCGAGGATGTATTTCCAAAATTACAGTTTTGTCCCTAGATTCCATATAGCAAGTTAGGCGAATTTGTTGGACGGTTCTGAGAACTACATTAGGATTTAGGCTAATAGCCACCCAATTATTCATGTAGTCATTCCTGATTCCTGTATGGCTGTATTATTTACTTTAACCTATTGTAATAATAATGTACATTGCATGTTCACCCAAATTAAAATAATATGAGTAATTAACAAATCAATAAATGAGGTTATCAACTCACATGCATAGGTTATATTGATTTGATGTTTTATAAGGTACGTTATTTGTGCGCTTACAAATACATATGGCCCCAACCTTATGACTTTGGCTACACTAACACATGAAATATCATGATTATGACCGTTAGCGGCTAATGAAGTTTTTGTCATTCGTTCTATATTAAGACTTTCCAGCCACTCAAACTGCATAATATAAAAAGAAACCTATTCTAAAATCATATTATTCTAATATAGTATTATACTAGCTTTCAACCCGTGCAATAATGCACGGGAAGTTTTATGTAAATATGATTTTTTAGGGGACACTTGCATCAATATTGAAGTAATCTCCATTACACCTTAAATTTCATAATATCCTATTAATTGTTATATTCTTCTCATAAAAAAAAAATCTCTATCAACCACGCACTGGTGCAAGTGCCTACATGATTAACGTGGATTTCCCATATACGCAGTGGTGGGGAGATGATGCAAGTAATCTCAAAGTTTTGGTAGTATAATCATAACGTAAAGCCAAAGAATTTCCATACTCACTACACGCTGATGCAATTAATCTCATAATTTTGATATTATAATCCATGCAATATCTACATTATTCAATAGATGTATCTAACTTAAGGAAATTCCTAATTGATTTAAACATCTTAGCGATCGTTCCATTTACATGGGAAGTCAAAATTCCCATGAAATTGCAATTCATAGGATATAAATTACTAAGTCAAATTCATGGGAAATTGGTTGAATTGTTTGGTTGACATTGTGGGAATTCAATTCCCATGGGAATTTCTACTTACCTAGAGGGACATAGGTAAGTAACTTCCTCCATTTTGTGGGAACTCAAAATTCCTAGGAATTTTTAATTCATTCATTTTGCTATTTTGTTGTCAACCAGACAACTCACCAAATTTTTAATTCATAGGAATTTTTATTTCCCATGTTTTCTCATACCAACCAAATAACCACTTAGAGTACTAATTGCAATCTTTAAAAATAAACCCTTATATAAAGTCATTTGTAGTGATCCAAAAATTGCTATTCATATAATAACAATGCTCAGGAATCTGTTCAGCATCTGTTCTTTCAATGCACTTATGCTGCTGAGGTATGGAGAGGCTGGCTTAGTAGATTGGGTATAAGTCAACAGGTGCATCATTGTGATGAAGAATGTAGAAGGGCTCAGATTAAAGCTCACATTAGAAGTATTAAATCTAGAGTTTATGTTATGTTGTTCACTGAAGCCATTTACTCTATTTGGCCGCAGAGAAATAACAAAGTGTTTGCTGATTCTTGTATCACTCCTCAAGGGTTAATTAAGGAGGTTGTGTTTCGGGTAGCTTGTAATTGCAAAGATAATGAAAGAGCTTTGCTGATTACTTAGGTTTGTTTTGTTGAGGTAGTTTTGGTGTCTTTGTTTGTTTTGGTGTAGTTTGGTGGTTTGTAGTCTTTGTTTGTATCCTAACCTATTGTTTTGGTTATCAATAATAATTTTGAATTGCCAAATAAAAAAATTGCTAATCATATAATAAGAGTGCATCACTCAGTTTTTGTAAAATCCTTTTAGAAAAACAACTATTTTGTAAACAATGATTTTATTAGAGCTTATATTATCAATTATCTTATCTGAACTTATCTTATCTTATCAGAACTTATCTTATCTAATCCGAATTTATCTTATATTATCAAAACTTATTAAACTTGAACTGAACAGAATTGAATTGAACTGAACTGAACTGAATTAATTATAACTAATTAATAGTAGACTTCACTTCACCTAAATGTGCTACATTTTAACCGGGAAGCAAAAACAACATTTAAAACTTTTGGGCCCCTTCTGGCTGGGTCGTAGACGATTCCTCTCTTCAACTTTGGGTATAAATATAATAGCCAATTTTTAAGCAGCTTTAACGCAAAGTTACTTATATTTTGTTAGTTTAATTATATGATCATTGTTTTGAAATTAGTTTATGAAACAATATGGAATTATTATCTAAATATAGTTGTAATTTTTGTCTAAATATAAATTCAAGTCATACACTCAGCTCAGAAGTCGGAATAATTTTGTAACACTCTCTCACTTGTAATGGAAACCACCTGCTCTATCTTTCTTCTTTACTCTCAATTTCTTCCTATAATCCCCCTCCTTCTAGTTCTTGTTTTCCAGCCCCATTCAGCTATCTTAGATGTGAACTAACTGTATTTTCCCTAGATTCAACCTCTGACATTCTTCTCCCTGCAAACTCCTTCACCTTCAACTCTTCTTTCACTTGAATTTCTGTGTTTCTATTCATCTGTTATTGTCGACCAAGAAAAAAAATCCAAAGGTGGAACCTTTTCCTGATTTTCTTGACCTTTGCAATTTCTTTCTTCAAAATTTGAAGCTCTTAGTTTTGGACTATGAATTCAGAAAATAAAATATGGCGTTTGAAATGGATATAGAAGGAAATCAATGTATTCACCTCATATGAATATGACAATGCAATATACTGATATAGTGATATAGTGTGATTATGGTAAGTAAGAATGTAATTGATTCATTTGCCCAATACAGTTGCGTCAATTCTACATAGATATATTCCACATAATTCCTTTAAAAGCAATATATTCCTTGCGTCAAATTTGGAATTGATTTATCAGTGTTATAGGAAGTTATCATTTATGCACTAATTTGTCCATGATTACCGGCGATTGAACATCATGCCATACGAATACATTGAGAGTGGAAGCGACACAGCAGCGAGTTTGGAGCTTAATTATACACGTGGCACATAATTTTTTAGGATGAATTTGGAGACGACATGTGGCAGATTTAGTAGTAGCATGACACGTAGGCAAATTGAACTTTGCTTTATATAATAGATAGATAATACTTAGCTTTCTAGAGATTTGCTGTTTTGTACTCGAATAAATGGAAAGCTTCATACACTTTCGGTACCATATCCTAGGAAACTTAACCTCTACATCAAGCTTTTCTAGTCGTTGGTTTATTTACTAATTAAAAAATGCTAATCAAGGTTTAATTTTATTTTGTTTTTGTACGACTGTAAAGCGCCTTTTAGTTTTTTCTTTTGTCCAAAAGTGACATTTTTATCAGCTTTTTTCATTGGAGTATTTGCAGGTAATGTTTATGAAATACACGGCGTCTTTTTGCCTACCAAAGCTAAAGCAAGCATGGAATGTGTACCGTTGAGTTTTGGGGTAGCTTTGGTGGTTTGACTAAATCAAAATACCAGTACTACTAAACTCAAATGATAGTATTTGGCCAAAGTAGCAGTGTAAGGCTAATATTAGCTTTTTAGCTACAAACACAGGCATACGTAACCAGAACTCGATCCAACCAAAGCATCCTAGGTGTTTCTTTAACTATCGATCGAGCCCTTCTGCTCCTTTCCTAATCCCTACTCCAGTGCAGAAGCTGATCTGAATTTTGTGGCCTGTACCCAAATAAAACACAAATAATATAGTGGGATGCCATAATGATGGGACTGAATAAGAGTAATGTTCTATGAAAGAAAAAGTAAGAAACTTCACTTGCCTATCCAGCAAAATTTCAACCACTTAAACCCAATATATATTATTAAACCATGTCACTCGGTTCTTAAACTCACATAGACATACATATTTTCTACATCAAAAGAAGGTAGGATTCATCTAACAGGAGAGTATTATATATTCGAGAAATGGTTTGATTTTGACCTCACTCTTACACTATATCTGAAATTTACAATCATTTCATTAGATCAAGTCTTCAACTATTTCTGACTTCTTGCCACCAAATTTGTACAGCCAAAAGAGCTATATTAGATATAAATGAGATCACAATCCCAAACAGGCATCAAACCAAGTCAGACTAAGTTAAGATTGCCAAAAATAAGCTCATTAGCGAGCAAATTCCGAATTAGGATCCATATATCTGAACTACACATTATCACCACTGATCCAAATCGAGATTGAGAGCAAATTTGACAGATCTTATAGTTTATGCTGATAGATTCTTAAGGGAAAGAAAAAACAGACAAATTCATTAAGAAAATTCAGTTTAAACCTATATTAATATGTGTACATCATATGAAGAAATCATTATCTTCCTCGACTATTCAATGAAGATGATTGTAGCCCCTTTACCATAATGTCCCAGATGCTGATAACATTCAAAATACAGGGGAACAAGAAAAGCTCCTCCAAATAGAACAGGAAATATAAAACAAAATACAAATAGTATTGGGAAGAACCATTCATTGACTACAGCCAACAATCTACCACCACTTCCAAACAGAACATAAACTAAAAAAAAAGGCATTCTAGCAACCTCATCCTTACTGGCAAATGAAAACTCTAATACATCATAATGCAATACCCTGAAACCCCATGTATATTGCAGGACACTCAGAAAAAGGTCAATATAAGGTATATCAACTCGAAATTTCCATTCTTCACAAGAAATTCAGAATTGGTGAGTCATAATATAATGAAATTCCATCAAAAGAAGTATTTAAAAAAACAACGAGTCACAATCTTCTATAGAAATGAAAATTGCCCATTTTGATTATTTTCAGAAAAAAATAAATTTTAGTGGATCTTTTCCGGATATTCTCCAAGACAATAGGGAAAACATAGTATGAATAATGTCATGAAGGTAGAACAGTTGCAGACATCATTAACTCTACCAACTACCAAGAAACATGAATGAATCATAGTGAACATGTATAATTTTTATATAAATTGGATACAGTAGCTCATCAGGTAAGCTCCCTTGAACCATATACAATATCGTCTAGTTGGTATACACTTTACTCCAAAAATGGCCTACTATCTAACAATTACTAACCCCGTAAGTCGAGCACAACTAAGTGCCTGAATGAATCTAAACAAAGCCTTTCAGATCAAACCAGATTGAAAGACATACAAACCTAACAAGGCATTGTAATGGCCCTTCTCGATTTCCTCCTCTTTCACCTGATGCAACAGGAGTGTCTCAATGATAAAATCTTCCCAATCTATACTATCAGGCTGTTTCTTCCTCTTCTTACTGTTTTTAACACAGTCTGGTATACTAGAATCTTCGTTACAGCAGGATTGAGCACCCAGATCACTATGCATAACAGCAGTACTGGAACTTCCTATAGGGGGATTAACAATGGTATTGATGCGCTTCTTAGCTGCTCTTATCTTTTCTCGCCTCCTTTTAGCAGCACGGCAACCATGAATATAGGATGGCGGAAGTGGATCAAATCCAACATCTTTCTCTAACAGCTGCTCTATCAAAAGCTTTTCGCACAACTCTGATCTCCCACTCCACCACTCGTCAAAAAGTCGGAAGTCTATCTCATTTAGTCTATCTTCACCCCAGTCAGCTGCTAAATTCTCCATCTTATTTTTAAGATTCTTAAACTCTGCCTTGAACTTTGAGTATACTTTAGCCAATTCTTGATGTGAAACGGCGACATTCTCCAATTCTTGTTTCCCATCTAGCCTACGCAAACTAGATTCAACAGCACTATCATCACCATCAATCCCACCATATCCAACTCCCTTACTCAAACACTCCCCAACAACATCACCAAGATCAAACCCACCACTCTCATCCCGAAACCCTCTTTTATCACTCCGCCTATCCTCCACCGACTTCATCTCCATATACTTCAACACAAAGGGAGCATTCCTCACAATATTCTTAACATCAACATCTTTCCCCCAAGGCAACTTTTTCCCCACCTCCACCATAGCCTTCAAAAGCTCCTTATACCTCAATTTACACGTGCTCATCGCGACATTCATCTCCTTGGCCACATCTTCCATTCGAACATCAACCCCATTAATCGCCCCCACAAATACCAACACCGCCACAACAACAGGCCCCGGCCTCCTACCGGTAGTCAAAAACCACTTAATAGCACATTGTATCACAAAATTTCCTTGTTTAACCATCAAATCAAGCTTATCCCTATCAAGCTCGCGAAACCCACCAAACCCTCGAATCGTTCTCTCCAACAAACTCAACAAATCAAACTCCTTCAACTCTAACCCTAAAAATTGAACTACCCTGTTCACCATTTTCCCCAATTCATAACAATCACAATCCACAATTCCCACAATCTCAGAAATTGGCAAAGGTATATTATTCTGACGCATTACAATATAAGAACAAGCAGCAACAAGAACAGTAAACCAATTACCTAACCCAAATTGGCCCACTGTAACTTTCTCAACCATTGATTTGACTTCCCTATTAAGATTGCCAGGAATTCAAACAGTGAACTCGTGAAGCGTGAACTGTCGACTGGGCTGCACTTAGAATTTAGATGATGAACTCGTAAGTCTCCGGCGTCAAAGAAAACACCAAAGTGGAGTTGAACTCGTGAACGGTGAACTCAGAACTCGTGTGGGCAATTAAAAATTTTTGTCCGTGAGAATTGAGAATTGAGAATTGAGATAGGTGAATTGGGAAAGGAAAGGAAGGAGGGAGAAAGTTGAACGTTGACATAAACTCCAAAGTGGCAGACAACTATGAACATTGCGTATTTAAATTTTATTTTTTTTAATGAAAAATCTTTACTCACACGATCCAAAATTCTACGTGTCCCAAAACCCCACCCACCTTGAACCTACCTCTTCCACACCCTTCCCTTTCCTTATTTATACCCCTTCCTCTCCCTCCTTTACCCCCATTAATTCCTTTCTTCATTCTTCCATCATCAAAATTCAAAAACAACTTCATCAACCACAAAAATCATTATTCTCTCTATTACAAAAACTACCATGTCTTCAATAAATCTCGATACCAAAAATAACACTTCTTCACGAAGAGTGAAATTTAGACAATTATTACAACAACAATCTTCTGAAGAAGAAACTGAAGATGTAATACATAGTCCTCATTATTATTCAAGTAGTAGAGGAAGTAACGCATCTGCTGAAACTTTGTCTAGTAATAGTACTAGTCCAAGATTAAGCAGTTTTAATGATAGTACAGACCACGATAATATATATTCCTCTACAACTTCACCTTCACCTTCACCTTCACCTTTATCCTACACCCTCACCAATAATACTATGTCTTCTCCTTTTAATCAATCATCATATTCATCACCTTATCTTAAATCTCCATGGATTAAACTCTCTCCT
Source organism: Beta lomatogona (assembly GCA_947646795.1). Lineage (NCBI taxonomy): Eukaryota > Viridiplantae > Streptophyta > Magnoliopsida > Caryophyllales > Amaranthaceae > Beta > Beta lomatogona. Next base: position 1,787,301 of record CANSNZ010001006.1, on the reverse strand, counting down.
TTCCTATACCCTACCACACCCAATAATTCCACCACTAATGTTTACATTTCCCGAGGTAAGAAATGTCTGATTGGTTCTCTTTTACGGGAAGAAGGACACGTGTATTCGTTGGCAGCTAAAGATGGTATGTTGTATACCGGGTCGGAGTCAAAGAATATTCGGGTTTGGAGGAATTTTAATGATGCGGGTGGGTTTAAGTCTGGAAGTGGGTTGGTTAAAGCGATTGTTGTATCGAAATATGAGCAAGTTTTTACGGGTCATCAAGATGGGAAGATCCGGATATGGAACCCGAGAGGTAAACGGGTGGGTACGTTACCTAAGTTTCGTGATTATGTGAGGAGCTCTATGAACCCAAAGAATTACGTGGAGGTTAGAAGGAATAGGAAAGTTCCTAAGATAAAGCATTTTGATGCGGTTTCGTGTATGAGTTTGAATGAGGAGTTTGGGTTGTTGTATTCTGGTTCATGGGATAAGAGTATTAAAGTGTGGAGGATATCTGATGGGAAATGCTTGGAGTCTTTTGAAGCTCATGATGATGCGATTAACTCTATTGTCGTCGGGTTTGATGGGTTGGTTTTTTTCGGGCTCGGCGGACGGGTCGGTGAAGGTGTGGAGGAGGGAGTTGGTTGGGAGGAATGTAAGGCATATTCATATGAAGACTTTGTTAAATCAAGAAAATGCCGTTACGGCGTTGGCGGTGGTGGAGACGGCGGTGGTGGCGGCGGTGGTGGCGGTGGAGGAGGAGGGAGAAGGTGGTGGTGGAGGGTGGATGTTGTACGCGGGGTCGTCGGACGGGTTGGTGAATTTTTGGGAGAGGGATGAGGAGGAGGGGGTGATGTACGGAGGGGTGTTGAGAGGGCATAAGTTGGCAGTGTTGTGTTTGGGTACGGCGGGGAGTTTGGTGTTGAGTGGGTCAAGCAGATAAGACAATTTGTGTGTGGAAGAGAGAAGGAGAAGGAGTCCACTCTTGTTTAGCTGTTTTGTCTGGTCATTGTGGGCCCGTCAAGTGTTTAGCCGTTGAACAAGATCATAATCACCATGATGATGATGATGATGAGAAGGATCCGCGGCCGCGCGAGTGGGTGGTGTACAGTGGTAGTTTGGACAAGTCCGTTAGGATATGGCGGGTATCCGCAGACGTGTTAGTTGATAAAGTGTACTAATTTTGGTCAAAGGAAAAGGTCGGTGGAGTATACGCGCCACCGTACGTGGTGAGGTGGATTTTTGTTTTTCTAGAAGGCGAGTGAAAAGGGTGGAGGTGTTGGTACGTGGAAATATCGGAAAGCGATGGTGACCGACCCCCCTCTTTGCAAGTGTGGAGAACGCTGGGAATCATGGACAGCCAAAGGAAAACTATATGGTCATTGGTCCCCCTTTAGCAACGTTACAAAAGTTACAATTTAATTTTTGATAGGGATTTGAAAACATGCAACAAAAATTGTATAGTAATCCAAATTAAGAATTTTCTGCCCAAAATTAATTGGTATTGCGATCGTTTTCTAGTTACTATTGCCATAAACGAGAAGAAACGGCAAATGTTATTGTCTTTGTTAGGAATTTAGTATCAATTTGATGTTTGTACGTGAATGTATAGATAACTGTTTTTTCATTACGTTTGTTCATTATATAACTATATAATATGAGTACTACTATGTAATTATGCAAATTTCAGAGTGTACAGTAAGTTTGGCTACTTTAATTTTGTGATATGAAATCCTCTCAAAGAAAAAGATTGGTTGGAAATAGTAGTATATTTTGGTTTGAATAAAATTAAGATTGCTTTTTCATGACTATAAAGCTATTTTGGTCAAGAAAGTGGGACCTAATTATGCAATATGAGGGAGTAGTTTACAGGAAATATATATGGACTCCATCAGCTTAGCTTTTTGCCTACCTCTTTCTTTTGGGGTAAGTCGGTTGTTTAATGTTTGCTATAGTAAAGACCAAATAAAACAAATATAACAAAATTATCCAACAAGTTATGTTAACATTTTCTTTTTCTTATATATAAACACAAAAATATGATCAAAGTTTGTTATCAAGAATCATACCCTACATATTGTTGATACCAAGAATGAATGATACATAAGTTTAATTAAGAGAAAATATATAAAAATCTTACATGTTTCTTTACGTCTACACCATTCAGTACAAACCACATCGGAGTAGTTTATATAAGTAATGACAACATTGTTATATATCAATCAGTATATATGAAAATATTAGAATGGTTACTACAAATTGCACTTAGTATTTAAATTTTAAATAGCAAGACTTTATCGAAGCTTTAACTACTCCACCATGCATGCTATACAAAAGTCTACGTTTAGCTACCTATACCCAACCATGAATGCTCTATGAAAAATTATCCTTTTTACTCCTCTAAATTTATGGATAGAATTTAACCCCTTTATTTTAATTTATCAAAGAACATAGGACACATAAAAAAAAAAAATAACAGCCACGTTTCCTAGTTCGATAAGGTTAGATCACTTCTCATTTCAACTTAGAGATTTGTCAAATCAGCACTAGTATTAATTTATAAGTTAATTAAGATATAATCAAATCATTGTCTACATATCAGCATCACATTAGCAACAAAGTGCACTTAACCTACATTTTTTTTCTGTCTCTTCTTATATAATCCAAATATATTAATGAACTTCCCTGATTTGCAGGATCCAAAATCTTAATTAAACATAAAGGATTACACTTTTATTGCATGTTTGTAGTATTGGATGTTTGTTTCAAGGGTTACTGTTTGCAAACACGGCAACATCACTTAACCTTAATTTAACCAAATTAATTACATTTGTAGTTTGTGTTAATTATTATTATTACTTTATTACTTTAATACTAGACACCTGGCCTTCAGAATGATGTTGGTACTTTTTTATTAATTATAAATCTTGAAATTGATCTTTGATATGATAAATGATTATGTCATGAAATCTATGTACATTATTCCAAACAATTAAGTCTTTTTTTTTAATTAATAAGGACACTATGTAGTTGGACTAGCTAAACTTTAGTATTGAAGACTAGTTGGTAAACCATATACTTCAATCTACCATAATTTAATTTGGAAATAAAAGTATCACACGATGATCCTCCAAGTGTACGGTGATGAAAGACTTACCGCCTGATTTAGCATGTTACTAGATCATAGAATCATGATTCATGAATTTGTGGTTGATACTGTGTGCGCTTAATTCTTTTTTTTTCTTTCCTTTGCAATTAATTAATGGATTATCATGTTTCGCTGGAATTAGTTCTAGTTCATAATGAGAAGTATTGATGTAGGTCAAGATAAGTAGCTACGTTAACATTCTGGAATGCATACGTATAGTTTACAGCTGTACTAAGAGATATAATTTGATAACTAACCATATATAGATTCATTTACTCAAAATAGAACATGTACACAAATTTAAGTGTGATGAATTTCTTTTAATTTGTAGATCAAGTTCATAATAATTTATTGTGAACCCTAACTTGATATATCACTAAAAAATTGACTATATCATAGAAAACCGACTATATCATAGAAAACCGACTATATCATACAAAATTGACTATATAAAAAACTGATATATCATACAAAATTCTAATTGTCCAAAAGGTGATTATATCATATAAAAAAATGACTATATCAAATAAAAACTTACTATATCAATATTGTGCACCGGGTCCATTCAAGTTCTGTTATCAAATGAATACATACCCGAGGTGAATCTAATAATTTATCTCTTTCATTATGTGAGTATTAGATATATCACTTCTTACATTATTAACTAACGATGATGAGTGAATATAAGGTAAGGAGAACATAATCTCAATTATACGCCTAATATTCTTTGACTATACGATCTCTATGAAAATAGTGAGTAACAGTAAAATTTAGGAGAACGTAATCTCAAGTATATGCCTAACATTCTTTGATTATTATATGATCCTTGTGAAAAACACTATTATTTTTACTAATCAGCATATAGTGACTGAAAATAAAGTTAGGAGAACATATGATCAATTGTACTCCTAACAATTTTTGATTGTTTGATTCTTATGCAAAACACTGTTAATTTTACTAACAATAGTGAGTAACAATAAAGTTAGGAGAACATATCAATTATACTCCTAACATTCTTAATTATTTGATCCTTGTGATGAATATAACTACTACTTTTACTAACAGTAGTAGGTTAGTCCTCATATTCCCAATAAACTTTAGGTTAGAATCTTATTTTAACCTTAGTAATAAATAGAGATGGAAGTAAAGGGAAAGAAAGACTTGCGTGCCAATATAGAAGTAATATACTACTTTATATATCATGCATGCATCTAAATGATATCAGCTCTTGAATTTGTTGCTCTATTTTAATCATTTTTTATGGTAACACTTGGCTCTTATATTTATATAAATTAACCTTACTTTTTTATGCTTGCACCAACTAGAATTTTTTACGCAAGCAAAAAGTTCAGAAATATCTCTAAACAACATTTATCTAACTAATTTTAAGGATTAGCTTATCATTTATCTATCTCATTATATGCGTACTTTTTCTTTGATAAGCAAGCAAGAACTATATGAAATCAGAAAAAAGAAATTAAAAGATAAGAAAATTGAGGAATTAACAACTAGGGCAAACACGTATCACGACGTTGACGTAGCTTCTGACTGTTTTGTTGCTTCAATTAGTTTAATCTTGCTATCTCTCTCTCTCCCCTTCATTTTCTTCTTTTTTGCGAGCTAGATATTTTTACAAGCACTATCAAATCGTTTTGTATATTCATTATTGTTATGGTCGAAATTATAACCTATGTTCTGCATTATATATTTATTATATATGTTTATCTTTTTATGCATATAGTATAGTATATCACAAGATTTCAAGACAAGTAGTTAGCTGACTATTTGAATTATGTGCACTTGGTATAAGTTGGTTGTATATTTGTATAGTGCAGTATGTGGCAGATGAAACCATCTGCCAAGTGTATACTTCAAGTCTACACGCTATAATTTAAGTCCCTTGAAGTATCTCATAAATATCGCAAAATCATCAACGTGAATTTTTCCAAGAAAAAATAAAATAAAATAAACCCAATCGGCTTGTGAATATATATATGTTGGTAAATGTTGATGAATGGCAGTCAAGGTAATAAGGCCAATGTTATTTTGCAAAGAAATATATTTGTCAATATTACGATAAAATTATTGTCTACTCACAATATCTCTTTGTTTTCCATGATCAATAATATTATTCATTATTTCTTTACACTACCTCTAACATGGTGAACTAATGTTAGTAATGGAAATTTATGAACAATAACACGAATTCTAAAATGAAGCAGTATTACGAATAATGAAGTAAAGATGACTTTTTCAGTTTTTCCATTAAACATAAAGGGGTTGTTTGGCAATCGACTGTTGGTTTTTGGCTGGTTTAGTTGGCTTGTTTGACTGGCTAGAAGCATTGGCTGTATGTATTGCTTTTTTAAGTTGATTGTTTAAGCCAGCTGTTTGCAAAAGTGTTTGGCAAAATTAATTGTAGATGTTGGCTGTTTATTAGAAATTTATGGGCCAACAAGCCAAAAGCAAATCCAAAAAGCTGCTCTAGGCAACTTTTTCATTTTGGCTTAAAAGCCAGCTTTTCAGCCAACTAAAAAGTCAATAACCAAACACTTTTTTTTAGTGATGGCCAACAGTTCGGGCCAATCCAGCCCCAGCCCACCTCGTGGACCGTGTGGGTCGAGCCCGTGAAAAGTCTGGTCCAGCCGGCCTCAAACCGTGAAATTGGTGGGTGGATCGTGGGACGAATTTTTGAGCCCAACTCACGAGAGCCCGCTACCAAAACCGCCCAACCCGGTCCATGAAACTAGTCCAACCCGGCCCATGAACCGGACCAGCCCAGCCCAGCCCAAGTAATCATTCAACCAAATTATGTATATTTTAATCAAATTGTATATATTTTAATCAAATTACATATGTTATAATCCAATCAAATTCAAAAATAATGAAATTATTCATTAATATTAAAAATTATATATATTTTAATTAGTTTTAAAGGTTTTATGTAACAATAATGAATGATTTCAATCATTCAATAATCTGTTAAAAAGAATTCTCATGTCGGACCGCGAGCCCGGTCCAGCCCGCCAAGCCCACGAACCGCTAGAACCTTTCTCCGAACCATGAATACCGGTAACAGACCGGTGTGGGCCAAGATTTTTCATCCCGTGGACCAGCCTGTCCAAACCGCGAATTTCACGGTCCGGTCCTGGGCCATGAAATCTCAGCTCGGCCCGCTAGGGCCCACGGACTTGCCCACCCAGCCCTCACCAGTGGTCGGCCACCTCTAACTTTTTTTGGTTGTTTGACCAAATTAAAAAGCCAAAAGCCAATGAAAAAGTCATTTACCAAACATGACCAAAGTAAAAAAATTATATGGCCTTGGTGCAAACTAAATATATAAAAGAGGATATATATATATATATATATATATATATATATATATATATATATATATATATATATATATATATATATGTGAGAAAAAAAAGGTTACTATATCAAAGTGAAAACTTCATTATGATAAACTAATGTAAGAAAGATTGATTGTATAAAAAAAACTGTCAGAATGTTAGATAATAACATATTAGTGTAACTTAAGGTCTTAAATGGTTGCTATATGGAAAGAAATGTCACTATGTCAAATGAGTGGCTTTGGTGTATAATAATAATAGTGTGGACTAGGTCTACGCAAGACTAGCTCAAACATAAATGCCTATCAAATGGCCAACAATCAACATATGAATCATGGAAATTATACTCAACTTATTACTTTTCCCCACATTTTTATGGACACTATGTTACCGTTATATATCCCCCAAATATACGTTTCAGAGTTTAAAAAAATTGAACCTGACTAATTGTATTTTTGCTTGTAGAGGTAATTTATGTGGAGCATTTAGATTATGTTTTATTCATTTATAATAAGGTTTGTAATTAGTTCTAAATCTCTTAAAATATGGTAATAATGGTGATAATTACCATTTACCAAATAAATTGAGGAAGAAGACTAAGTTTAAGAAAGAAAATTAAGTTCATGAGAAAAAGTAAGGGTTGGGGTGGGATAAATTTTAGGAATAATTGATTCTAATAATACAACATTTCACCGATTAATTTTTAATAAACCAACCTTTTAATTATTTCTGAATAATGCAACCTTTATATCCTATTTATTTCTAGTGAGTCAAAATGACTTAAAATCGTCTACAACATTAACTCTTTACCACAGAAGTAGGGCCATGGAGGCAATGGCAGGGAAAATGGACGAGTTGGGAAATGTGGCTTACTAAACATACTGATTTTCAACACGTCAAAGCCCACTAAAAGCAAATACCCCAAAAGGTTGTAATATTCAAGAATAATTGAAAGGTTGACTTATTAAAAATAAATCGGTAAAAGGTTGTATTATTAGAATCAATTATTCCAAAATTTTATTCAAGATAACATAATTTTATAAAAGCTTTAATCACGATCTAATATTCAAACATGATTTTAGGACAAACATTCTAAAAATAATCTTAAATTTATAAAAGAAAAATTTCCCATGCATTTTGATGTGTTTTATTTTTGTTTCATTTACGTAATTGTAAAAATATATATCACGATTATAAGATTTTTAACCTTTAACATATTGTAACACAAGATTCCTATATATCATAAAATATAATTTTACATTTAATATATTTTCAACTTTAAATGCATGGATTCTAATAATTATAGGTCTGATAAATTTGGAATAAAAACAACTAATTCATAAACAAAACAATTCCTTTATATTATGCACGGGTTCAAATTATATCTTCACAAAACCTTCCGTGTATTTTTACACTGGTTAAAAACTAGTTTCTATATGAAAGCAAACTTACTCGACTTTTAAAACAATGGCCGCAGACATACATACGTGGCATACCGGCCTTGCTAAACAGAACTGAAGTCTTGGTAGAGAAGCAAGGATAACGTGGCGGCTGTTGAATAGGTATAGGATGGATGAAAATAAAACGTTCCTACAAATTACAATACATTTATACCAGAAGAAGCCAATTGAATGGACCGTTGACGTTTGAGACCTAATCAAGACACAATGATTTATTTCTGAACTCCCCTCCAAATTCCAATGTGAAACATTAACATGGTTCGTCTCTTTAAAGTTCAAAAATAGATGCTGCTGCATTATTATTATTACTAGTCTTATTATTGATGGTTTTTATGCTTATCCAAATTGTATGATTTACATTTTTTTCATCAAGTTTGTTAACCAACTTGCCATCTTAGTCTTCCTTACCTGAATCGTACTAATTCGGCTTCAATTTTCTCATTGTAAGGAATAAAGTGCACCCTTGTTCATCTTTATTTGGTACTATATCATTTAATAATTATATATTATGCCATCCGCAATGTCAACTCACTTTGCACATTTTTCTCACTAGCTTAGTATTTTTTTCTTTGGTAATTAGTCAATGTTTAGCTTCTAATCAAACTTTTGAAAAAATTAAGGAAAAACTTAATTAATTTGACAAGTTGCTCTATTCTAATGTAGTCAAAGTTTAATCTTGTATATGTTTCGACATCTAAGTCTTTTAATAAGGGATATCATTTTAATATCGGCACAATTTTTAGTTATGTTACTTAAATTATGAGAGTTAATTCATTACCCAAGACTATTCACAATCAATTATTAGTTATGTTCATTTTTTGGTTCTGCAATCAAGTTGCTCTAACTCGACTCACAGTATTACTCATTTGCATGTCTCGAGCTTGGATTATTGGATGTGGTCAAGCTTTATAAACTGGATGAATCTTGTAATACTTTATTATAGAAAGGGAATTTCTTTGAAAAACAATGCATGTATTTGATCGATTCAAAATTCTCCCAACAATTTCCGTGCCAATGTTTGTCATTGCAACTATTCGCAAGCAAGGAACATCTGGTTAGAAAAGTTTTGATTTTCTTAAAGATAAATACGATATAGAGGAATAATTTTTAAACTATCAAGTTGTTATCGTTTTGATGGAGTTTAATATGAATATGAACAAATTTGTAAACAGGTATAGAAGAGTTGTTCGTGAAACATTTACAAGCTAAGATCAAGTTGCGTTATCTATTTAACAAGTTTATTTAAATTTGAGCTTGTTAGCAAATGTATTTTCACCATGAGTTTATGAACTTATGAGCGCTTTTGTGATGACCCTAAATTTTACCATGAAAATCTCCAACATGATTATCAATTTCGTATTTAATTTTTTATTTGCATTATTTATTTAAACACCGATCTGAATATATATAGTGCTTTATATCATATATCTATATATACTATATAGATAATTTCCACATGCGAACAGTTATGCTTAGCTTGGCTTAGAAAGCAGATGTTCACATGCATTAAATAATTGATTCAAGTAGTCAAATTTAATTTATGGAAGATTATAAAATACTAACGTAAAGAGCATGTGATCATTGAAAGTTGAAACTTCTTAGGAAGTTAATTCTTCAAAAGGAAATGAGCGTATTATTCTACTATTAAGCGGCTTTGCGAGTGCGTTGGCCGTTGAAGCCTTTATAACTTAATTAATTAGAACACGGTAACGCAAAAAAAAAAAAAAAAAAAAAAAAAAAAAACCAAAATAAAAGGATATTACGTTTGCATTTGAAACATATACATTGTATCCTTCTTTTAGAAATGATGTACGAGTCTATATGAAAAGTTAAAAACGATGATATTTCATTAACATATGCAAGAATGGTACTACTACTTTCCTCTTAAAAGAGATGATATTTCTTTTATACAACCTTCAAGTTAAGGCACATTTTAACCATTAGAATATATGCATAAACAAAATTATAAGAAAAATATTTTTTAAAATTACACATTGAGAAAAATGTAAGATCAAAATGAATACATAATTATGATTGACCAACTTTTGTTTCTCTTTGTCATCTATTTTTGGGAAGCTTATATAAGATCAAAATAAATTATCACAACTGGTAAAATAAAAATGTAGTACCACTAATAAGTAATAATACTTCCTAAGTTCCTCTTCAATATGTTCTTTTTTTCCCACTAAATTAACATATCATAATTAAACTCTAATTATGAAGGGTTAAAACAAACTGATAATTTACCATGCGCGTATGAATCATATATTATCGATACCTAAAAGTTTGAACTATTTATAATTACTTTCAATTGAGGTCATCATTAATTAATATTCAGACGACTTTTAAGTCGAATAATCAATTCTAATTCAAGCTTTTGATCGGTTCAGATCATAGATTTTTGAGTTAATTTCAATTCATCATCTACGTGTTAAATTAGGTTTCAAATCGAGTCCTTCATATTGAGTTGGTTTAACAATCAAGGTTGGCCTAATTGGTGGGAGGTCCTCCTTCCACCCTTGTGATAAAGGTTCGATTCTTGCCCCTTGTAAAGTAGCTAGGATCCTCAAAAATTCCCCCACTTGCAAGGAATATTCATCTTACAATTAGCCTTAACACCCCCAAACTATAACTTATTAATTAGGTGCACGTAACACCCAAACTTCGGCTAGTAGCCGAAATATCACGAGCTATTAGGAGTTACGCCGTTAGTCATGAAGGGTATTTGGGTGTATTTACATAAAACTGAGAGGTACCTAGTGAATTTTGAAAACATGAGGGGTACCTGGTGAACTTTTTAAAAACTCGGGGTATTTGTTGAAAAAAACCGTTAATGTAAATACTCTAGATCCTTCAATCCAAGTGAACACAGTACTTGTAAAAGTCAGAATTCTTACCACATAAGAAAAACAGGTCAGAATAAAAAGTCAAAAACAACATAACCGCCATGTCAGGTCCCCAAGCAATCAAAAATTACCACTCCGTTACCATTTTTAAGACAATCACGACCCTTTCCCCCAAAAAAATTAATCACACGATCCAAAATTCCACGTGTCCCAAAACCCCACCCACCTTGAACCTACTTCTTCCCCACTCTTCCCTTTCCTTATTTATACCCCTTTATCTCCCTCATTTACCCCATTAATTCCTTTCTCATTCTTCCATCATCAAAATTCAAAAACAACTTCATCAACAACAAAAATCATTATTCTCTCTATTACAAAAACTACCATGTCTCCAATAAATCTCGATACCAAAAACAACACATCTTCACGAAGAGTGAAATTCAGACAATTATTACAACAACAATCTTCTGAAGAAGAAACTGAAGATATAATACATAGTCCTCATTATTATTCAAGTAGTAGAGGAAGTAACGCATCTGCTGAAACTTTATCTAGTAATAGTACTAGTCCAAGATTAAGCAGTTTTAATGATAGTACAGACCACGATAATATATATTCCTCTACAACTTCACCTTCACCTTTATCCTACACCCTCACCAATAATACTATGTCATCTCCTTTTAATCAATCATCATATTCATCACCTTATCTTAAATCTCCATGGATTAAACTATCTCCTTTCCTATACCCTACCACACCCAATAACTCCACCACTAATGTTTACATTTCCCGAGGTAAGAAATGTCTGATTGGTTCTCTTTTACGGGAAGAAGGACACGTGTATTCGTTGGCAGCTAAAGATGGGATGTTGTATACCGGGTCGGAGTCAAAGAATATTCGGGTTTGGAGGAATTTTAATGATGCGGGTGGGTTTAAATCTGGAAGTGGGTTGGTTAAAGCGATTGTTGTATCGAAAGATGAGCAAGTTTTTACGGGTCATCAAGATGGGAAGATCCGGATATGGAACCCGAGAGGTAAACGGGTGGGTACGTTACCTAAGTTTCGTGATTATGTGAGGAGTTCTATGAATCCGAAGAATTACGTGGAGGTTAGAAGAAATAGGAAGGTTCCGAAGATAAAGCATTTTGATGCGATTTCGTGTATGAGTTTGAATGAGGAGTTTGGGTTATTGTATTCTGGTTCATGGGATAAGAGTATTAAAGTGTGGAGGATATCTGATGGGAAATGTTTGGAGTCTTTTGAAGCTCATGATGATGCTATTAACTCTATTGTGGTCGGGTTTGATGGGTTGGTGTTTTCGGGCTCGGCGGACGGGTCGGTGAAGGTGTGGAGGCGGGAGTTGGTTGGGAGGAATGTAAGGCATTTTCATATGAAGACTTTGTTAAATCAAGAAAATGCCGTTACGGCGTTGGCGGTGGTGGAGACGGCGGTGGTGGCGGCGGAGACGTCGGTGGTGGCGGAGGAGGCGGTGGAGGAGGAGGGAGAAGGTGGTGGTGGAGGGTGGATGTTGTATGCGGGGTCGTCGAACGGGTTGGTGAATTTTTGGGAGAGGGATGAGGAGGAGGGGGTGATGTATGGAGGGGTGTTGAGAGGGCATAAGTTGGCGAGTGTTGTGTTTGGGTACGGCGGGGAGTTTGGTGTTGAGTGGGTCGACAGATAAAACAATTTGTGTGTGGAAGAGAGAAGGAGAAGGGGTCCACTCTTGTTTAGCTGTTTTATCTGGTCATTGTGGGCCCGTCAAGTGTTTAGCCGTTGAGCAAGATCATGATCACCACGATGATCATGATGATGATGATGAGGAGGAGAAGGATCGGCGGCGGCGCGAGTGGGTGGTGTACAGTGGTAGCTTGGACAAGTCCGTTAGGATATGGCGGGTATCCGCGGACGTGTTAGATGATAAAGGGTACTAATTTTGGTCAAAGGAAAAGGTCGGTGGAGTATACGCGCCGCCGTACGTGGTGAGGTGGATTTTTGTTTTTCTAGAAGCCGAGTGAAAAGGGTGGAGGTGTTGGTATATGGAAGTGTCGGAAAGCGATGGTGACCGACCCCCCCCTCTTTGCAAGTGCGGAGAACGCTGGGAATCATGGAGAGCCAAAGGAAAATTATATGGTCATTGGTATTTGGGCCCCTTTAGCAACGTTACAAAAGTTACAACTTAATTTTTGATAGGGATTTGAAAATATGCAACAAAAATTGTATTGTAATCCAAATTAAGAATTTTCTGCCCAAAATTAATTGGTATTGCGATCGTTTTCTAGTTACTATTGCCATAAACGAGAAGAAACGGCAAATGTTATTGTCTATGTTAGGAATCTAGTATCAATTTGATGTTTGTACGTGAATGTATAGATAACTGTTTTTTCATTACGTTTGTTCATTATACTACTACTCTGTGTACTACTATGTAATTATATGCATATTTCAAAGTGTACAGCGACTTTGGCTACTTTAATTTTGACATGAAATCCTTTCAAAGATAATTTAAAAGAAAATAAATGAAAAAGATTGGTTGGAAATAGTGTACTTCCTCCGTTCTGTTTTAAATGAAACATTGGGTGAAATAACACCATTTATTGATCAATTTTGACTTTAATTTATCGCCACTATATAAAGAAAAACATAGTTAAGTGGAATCTTGTTAGATTCGTCTCGATGCATATTATCAAATTATAACCTTTTTATAGTTTTTGCATGTGCACAACTAAAGATATTAATAATTAAAAAAGTGCATTGGGTTGCGTGAAAAAGCAAACGTTTCATTTAAAATAGAACGAATGAAGTATTTTGGTTTGAATAAAATTAAGTTGCTTTTAAATGATTGTAAAGCTATTTTGGTCAAGAAAGTGGTACCTAATTATGCAATATCAGGGAGTAGTTTACAGGAAATATATATATGGACTTCATCAGCTTAGCTTTTTGCCTACCTCTTTCTTTTGGGGTAAGTCGGCTGTTAAATGTTTGCTATAGTAAAGACCCAAAAAAAACATGCAATTTGATGGTATAACTCATAATTTCAACGGATTACAATTTACAAACACAAAAAGTTTAGTTTATGAACTCAATAAGCTTGCTCTAAATTGGAGTTTGACTTGAATGTTAAACCCAACCTCAACATGTTCAAACTTGCTTAAGGGGTTTCGAGTTAAGTTCAATTATAATCGATATTTGATTTGTTATGGATCTCAATTAAGAATAATGTATGTAGTTCGTATTCATTAAATGGCTTCTTGAATTTTTACTCTGATAAGGAAAGAAAAACTAGGATATGGCCTAATTAGGAGGCCAACCTAAAACATCCTTTCGGATGATAAGGAAAAAAAAGTAAACGGGGAAAGACTATTATTGTTATGATATTCATAGTTTGTTACTCGTAGCAATTACAACCACAAAATTATTCATGGTCCAAAACTATTACATACTTTTTAATGCAACTATTTCTTAACCTGTAAGGATAGAATTTATACTTTTTGAACAATAATCCAAGCTAGAATTATTCATAACTTAACCAGCACTAATATATGTATGTATTCTGAACTAGTATTGACGTGGGACATTATTTTATCTTTTTATATTTTATGCTATTCTTTCTGATCTAATACCAAAGATTTGATCTAAATGGTGAACTTTGAAAACGACTTGGTTGATTTCAGTCCTCTTATGCTATTAGGAGACGGGGAGGAAAGACTCGGTTGATTCTAGTCCTCTTGTGAATTGTGATCATATGTAACGATGACCAGTCAATCTAAACCTAAATCGACCTTTTTTTTTTTTAATTTGGTTCATTTTATTAATTAGCCAAAAGGCATTGGGATACAATCAATTCAAGCTCACACCACGGAATAGTAGGGAGAGTGAATAACAACACTAGTCTTTTAAATAACAACCTATTGAATGTGAAAGAAGAATTAGCACCAAGACAAAAACTCTGTGTCTCTTCTCAATCCTTGCTTCGCCAGAGCATTCGCTACCATATTTGCTTTCCTTTTCTTGTGGATGATTGAGAGGTTGAGTCAAGACCTCCTAGCATTTTGGATAAAATTTAAAGGGAAGTTTAAATTTCAAGGTTCCTCGGGTCCTCATTACACCATCTCACAGCCGGTGGCGAATCTAGAGTTCACATTAAGTGGGTTCAAGTCAAAGTCAAGGTTAATGCGTAAAATTAAAAACATGCATAATGCTCCTCTCGTAATCTAATAACACTTCGATATATACATTATTTAAACAACATAATTAAAACAAATTTTTTGGTTAATTAAAGTTGATCAAAGTGTGTTGCTCATTCATTTTGACTTTCAAGTCTTGCTTCAACGTGATGGCAGTGGATTCATTTGGAGATGTTATTCATTTGGAGATGTTATTCGACATATTTCCACTACATTAGATGACTATTAGAAGTTTTTAGTAATCTAAGTGGGTTCATTTGAACCCACACCTCAATGAATAAACCCGCCCCTGCTCACAACATTACATGAATCTGATCCAATAAGGATGACTTCATTTTTTATTCTATCACTTGAAAGCTAAGGGTGATTTTTATTACTCTCAGTATATTTATTACTAACAGTGCTTCACAATCTCGTCCCTTCTAGGATAATGGATAATTTAAGCTTAGAACAAAATCCGAGTTCTTCTCTTAGCCGACTTTCACATAATTCTCTATTATATATGTTCACTAACTTATAATTAGCTAGTATTAGCGGTAGATTCTAGTCCTGTTTAACTCGGCAAATTATTAGCGGCTTCTACTACCTCGAACATGACCAATAAATTTTACTTTTACTTTTTATCACAGGAAACTTCTAATACGTTAAAATCCCCGAGGATGTATTTCCAAAATTACGCTTTTGTCCCTAGATTCCATATAGCAAGTTAGGCGAATTTGTTGGACGGTTGTGAGAACTACATTAGGATTTAGGCTAATAGCCACCCAATTATTCAAGTAGTCATTCCCGATTCCCGTATGGCTGTATTATTTACTTTAACCTATTGTAATAATAATGTACATTGCATGTTCACCCAAATTAAAATAATATGAGTAATTAACAAATCAATAAATGAGGTTATCAACTCACATGCATAGGTTATATTGATTTGATGTTTTATAAGGTACGTTATTTGTGCGCTTACAAATACATATGGTCCCAACCTTATGACTTTGGCTACACTAACACATGAAATATCATGATTATGACCGTTAGCGGCTAATGAAGTTTTTGCCATTCGTTCTATATTAAGACTTTCCAGCCACTCAAACTGCATAATATAAAAAGAAACCTATTCTAAAATCAAATTATTCTAATATAGTATTATATAATACTTAGCTTTCTAGAGATTTGCTGTTTTGTACTCGAATAAATGGAAAGCTTCATACACTTTCGGTACCATATCCTAGGAAACTTAACCTCTACATCAAGCTTTTCTAGTCGTTGGTTTGTTTACTAATTAAAAAATGTTAATCAAGGTTTTATTTTGTTTTTTTACGACTGTAAAGCGCCTTTTTAGTTTTTTCTTTTGTCCAAAAGTGACATTTTTATCAGCTTTTTTCATTGGAGTATTTGCATGGTAATGTTTATGAAATACACGGCGTCTTTTTGCCTACCAAAGCTAAAGCAAGCATGGAATGTGTACCGTTGATATAGATCTATGATAATATGAAGTTGTGAATGGTCTTTCATTGAGGCAAAATATAGACGCTTAATTTCTAGCCTTTTATAATATAGTTTAGCATGCCACATATGAGCTTAGTAAGAGTTGGCTTGAATTTGTGTCACAAGTATCCAACTAATTAATGGTCCTTAGGAACCAATTGAGTGGAGTGAATTCCAAGTTCTAATCTAATATCCCCTACATTATTTGTAGTAGACACTGCATGTTGTAGTAGCTAGTATTGACTTTTGTAACTATTCTAAACATCCCCAAATGAAGGTTGAGTAGCTCTTAATTGTATGTGGTTGGTAGGTAACTTGTGTACTTTGGTAGTTATGTAGTTTATATATCTAAATAAGAATCTTACATTTATCAAGTAATTTTCCTATCCCTTTACAAAAAAGTAAAGTATTTATCCGTTATAAATAGACAAGTAAAAATATGCTCTATGTTAGTGTTATTTAGTTGGGTTTCACTATACATTAATGTTTATCTCTAGTAGATATCTGACATCATAAATAGATATAGTATTTTCATCTAACAATACATTGTATCCAAAACGCAAAGAAATTTTATAAGACAGTTTTCTAGTTACTCAATGAGATATTTATGTTTGTATATGACTAGAATAATGTACTTCTATTAGTATTTTATGCAGATATGGTTGAAGTGTTTAGCAATGAATTGTTTCTACATACTTGCAGTAGCATCTCAGTGTCCTATCTCATCGCAAGAAAATATCACACAAGTCGTGACATTGTGATACAAAAATATAGAGGAGATTTGGAGGGTACAATCATGTAAATCAATACAAATATATTAAAAAGCGTTCCTATCAAAGGAACGGTGTCACGTGGCACTCTGCTCAAGGTTTTAATACACGTGTTGATAATCTCATTTAAAATTATTAGCAATATGTAGTTTCTAGGATTCGAACACGCAACCTTTCAAATAAAATGTGAGTGTTTAACCACTAAGCCACTACAATTTCAATGCTTAATGTTTCAAAGTAAAACATAATAGAGTCTTATAATTATATGTAATCATAAAGACATAGACAATCTTTTTGATCTCTAACACTTTTATTAAGTAATAATATTCTCTTACCCTAATTCCATGAAATTGTTATTTTTATCCCCGATTCCTTCGAAGTTTTTTTTATAAATAATTTATCATGACATAACCTCCATATTTCGATTTTGCACTAGATAGAATATTAAGAAAAGCTAATAAAATCAAGTATGAGATTTATGAATAATAATATATTTGATAATTGTAACTTGCCTGCGGCATCGCGCGGGCCAAAATACTAGTTTATAATTATAACATGGTGCTATCAGATGACAATCTGGGAGCATAACTTATGTCGAGGTTGTTTGGAATTAAAAAAAAATTCAAATTCATATTTATTTATAAAGTTATTTTCTCTAAAAATGAAAAGTAAAATAGATCGATTATAATCTCTGCATTTGCTAAATATTTTTAAAGGGTTTGTTTTTTTTTTTTTTTAGAAAATGCCCTAACCTTAGTATTTGATCATAAAAAAATTTTTAAAGGGCAATGTGTTGTTTTGATGCCACTAGTTAGCGGTAACATTTATTATGTATGATAAATCAGTTTCATTCTTACTCTTTTTATAGAGCAACTTCTTCTAAACATTTCATAGTCAAAGTTGTTTTGATAATATCAAAAAGAAAAAGAACATGAAAAAATAGGTTGTCATGGTTTTGACTTTTGAGGCAGTTTCACTCAACAAAATGGGAGAAGGGAGGAGAAGAAGCTGGACGTTAGACACCTGGCCCAACAGAGCATTAAGTTGGGTTAGAAGTCGGCCCAATATTGAATGTGATATAAGCGAAGCACCTCAACCAAAGAAATAGAACAAGGAAAAACATATGGGCTATAATTTCAAGACAATGAGATGGGCTGAGTGTGACATGAAGACCGAAATTGGATTGGACCTATGTGGCCTGTATTTTTAATTTGGTTAGGTTTTAATGTCAATTGTCATTAATGAT
Organism: Beta lomatogona; assembly: GCA_947646795.1. Classification (NCBI taxonomy): domain Eukaryota; kingdom Viridiplantae; phylum Streptophyta; class Magnoliopsida; order Caryophyllales; family Amaranthaceae; genus Beta; species Beta lomatogona. The sequence continues at coordinate 1,768,827 of CANSNZ010001006.1, read as the reverse complement.
TAAAAGATTTTGCTTATGTAATGGTGATGTATGCCTTACAATATCGATCAGCCTCAGAGGCTGAGCTCATTGTTAGACTTGCGTAGTTGCGTGTCTTCAGTGGGCCACCTTAACCTCAAAAGTCAATCGAGTCAGATTCAAAAAATCTCTAAAGTTTTGATGATTTGGTCGGAAAAGGGGAGAACAGAGATGGAGTGAAAAATACTTCTAAAAAACTACGAAGACACAATCTTGTTTACACTCTATTTCAGTATTTCATGTGTTGGCGTCTAACATGTTGTATTGTATGAACCTAACTAAGCTTGGACTAGTGCTAAAGAAAGAACCTTTTAATCTTAAGGTTAAGGGTTCAATCCCCCACTAGGGGCACTTTGGGAGAGGATTTCCCCTTTCAATCCCCCCACTCTCAAAGTGTCTGCACGCAAAACCAGACGAGGTTAACCTGCGAGAGGTTCCGATCTGGTAGAGCCTTTCATCTTACCATGGGCTCCCAGTAGGGGCTAAAAAAAATGTTGTACTATATGAAAGTTCTTTGTTTTGAAAAATAAATAAAATTTTTATCAATAGTTGCAAAATTTGCAAGTTGCAACACATTCACTTTTGTACTACTTGTACAAAATCGCTATAATTTATAATTTTTTTTATAAAGGTAAGCAGAAAAAATTTTAGGATACCCTTCTCGCGATGGGAACTCCTAAAAAGTCTTATACAAGGATGGAATGTAAAGTTGAAGAGTTACACTGATGAATTTTGAAACTTGAGTGAACTAAGTGGTCAACATTAGCTATCCAATCAGCTGCTCGGTTGGCTTCACGGTAGACATGCGGTAAGTGATATGATATGAACTTGTGCAAAAGAGATTTGATATCGGCTATAATATTCTGAATTTGCCATGGAGCTGAGGAGAGACCTTGAATTATGTTAATAACCAACAAATTGTCTCCTTCAATGTAGATATCCAGAATATCATGTTGTAGAGCAAGGAGAGGACTTTTTTGCAAGCAATTGCTTCGGAGAGGACCTTTTTGCAGGCAGTTGCTTCTGCAATGAAAACGGGAGAATTACCGAGATTGTAAGTACATGCGTGAACTAATTGTCCCGTATGGTTGCGGATGATGATCCCTGCAGCAGTTGAATTTTTTGCGATGGAGCCATCAAAATTTTAATTTGTAGAACGTTGGAGATGGTGGGGTCCAGGCCACCATAATAGTTGAAGGAGAGAGGTGCAGGTTGGAGAGATGATGATGTTGGGAGAAAGGGTACCTGCGAGTTGATAAGAATCAAGCTTGTTTCTAAGAGACCATTCAGTATGGAGAAATTTAGCTTAAATGGAGAATACAAAATCCATTGAATGTGTTAGAATTAAACACTATATCGTTTCTTTCTTTCCATATGGTCCATAGTAGGAAAATGAATTTAGTAAGATCATGTTTACTGGCTCTAAGATTAGATAAGTGTTAGTGTGCTATATTGCTATACTCTATAGTGCTAATGTGCTATACTGCTCCTGAAAACACGTAGAAATAAGTTCTCCCTCTAACATTTCTTAGAGCAAAGTATGTGACAAATATTCAAACAAATGTATGTGCTCCTAGGAGCACTTAGGAGTTAAGAACTTGCACTATTTATATAAAAAACTAGTCTTTAGGCTCGGACTACGCCCGAATAATTGTATATTTCATTTATTAATATTTTACTTTAAAATGATAACATTAAGTATTTCTTAGTTTTGTGGTTAAGGCTTCATTATATATGCTTGTAATTACAGAGTCAAATCTTACAACAACGCATTTTTTTTGATTGTATGTGGATACATGGGGTTAAACACTCTAAGAAAAAGCTCAATGTGGCATCGTTCCTTCTTTAGAAACGCCTTTTAATATATTAGTATAGATTAATTATAACTATAATTTTTATGTCTCATAACAACCGATTTATCAGATTAATTTATTAAAGTAAAAGACCGTGTTGCAAAGAGATCATCATAACTGATAAATCTTGTCATAAAGCAAATCGGCTTTCGTTGAAACTAATATAAATTTTATTAAATTATTATAACCTATATTTGGATACAATCTAAAATGGAACCAATTCAATATGAAAGATTCTAAAATACCCCTGCTAGGAATTATGATATGGCCCAAAATTAATACCTAATATTACGAAACTATCTTAACAAATCAGGAGTTGTGTCCAAGATGACATACTCTATAAACAATAGTCAAAACTTAGAAGAACCCCTCTTAAATAGAGGTAATATAGTACTAGCACTGTTTTCTCAGTCTAGCTAGTACAAGACTTTGGTATTGTAACTTGTAAGGAGGGATTTCTTTTTGCGCATTTTTAGCAATAATTGATCTTAATTAGAACTTTAATCGTATCCGATAATGTCAATCTTGACATAACTACATCTATGCATTGGATGGATTAGTCACTCTTAATAAATCATTATAAAACAATTATTAATATTGAGTTGAAATCCACCTTACATTAAATTCCATTAGTAATGAGTAAATTACTGACGTAGGAAGGTTAGCGGATAAGTTCGACGAAGAAGTTCGTCAAAATAGTCTGAAATGATTTCTACTAATCAGGCATCCGGAGTCAGATTGCTTATTATAATACCTTTCTGGAAGCGAAACGGGCAAACGAGTCAAACTCACCGCTGTGCTGTGATCGATAGGCTTTTTAAGCCATCCGAATTCGTTTAGGGCCCGAAAACAACATTTTAATTATTTTCGGATTTTATTATTTCCTTATTTCCGTATTGGGGTTTTGTTTTAACTATTTAAACATTATTAGGTCATCATTAGGAGGCAGTTTTTCATCTTTAATAATATTTCAGAGTTTTTACCCTTTTCTGGTGGATTCCGGAGTTTCTACAGATTTATCGCTTGTGAATCTGTTTGTTCTTGTTAAAGATTAACGCTTACTTTTCTTTGAATTTTTCCTACTGCGTCAATTACCTACTCGATAAACCAAATTTTATCCCTCAATCTTCTATTGTGTCATGTGTGTGTTTCAGGGTAAAAAAAATAAAATAAATGATTGTCAATAATTATGTATGGAGTTCCAACATACTTAATTTCAACAATGATGACTAAATTATTAATGAATCATAATCATGCAAGAAGCAACAACGACACTTGGCCGCTTTGCCTGCCTGAGTAATAATTAAGACTTGCAAAGAAAGGCAAAGGCTCTTGTAAAAAAGAAATGAGAATGACCATTTCAACTCCTTCACTTAAGCGTAAGATTAAATTTCCCACGTAGAATGAGTCAATTTGGCATATGTTCTAGCAATGAATAATTTAATCGTTCTACTTCCATACTTCTTCACCAGTCAAATTGAAAGCATATTAAATATAAAAGCTTGACGTGTTCTACCTTCTATATGAACTTTGCTTGACCATATCAACATTACTATTTACGCAGCCCAAACTACACACTAAGGAGATACGTTCATCAATATGTGGTTCAAATTAAAACAGAGAATTGCATGCCTTTTTACTCTATACGTTATCATTTGATTAACGATAATATAATACATTTAAATCATTCTAATTTTACGAGTGAAAATAGCGCAATTGGATTATTGATGAAAAGGAACTTTTTATGAAAGTGACGAATAATTAATTAGTTCTAACATTGGGGTTACACACAAGTTTCAAGAAGTGTATGTAATTAAGAGAGGAATAGGGAGAGAAAATACAAAAGGGAAGCATGTAATAAAAAGAGATATAGAGAAAATTATTTGCCAAACAAGTAATATTACAATTAATTTAAAACTTTTAAAAAAGAAAGTGTTCCAATTAATTTGGAAAGGAGGAAATATATTTAAATTAAGGTTGTAATTAGAGGTAATGATGTAAAGATAAGTAAGATTGTAAAAACAACTCGTTGATTATTAAGTGAAGAGTGTTGTAAATGTAACTTATTAGTTTTCAAACTCCAATCCTATGTATTATTCAACTTATCTTGACATTTTTGATGGAAAATGGATCAACGTACTTAGCCGAGCTCTTAACTCCCAAATTTCAAGCATGAAGATTGGATTCGATTTCATTGAGACCCACTCTTAACTCTTAAAGATTATTCTTCTTTTTTTATCTAGAGAAAACCTAACTTAACTTATCTAATTTAAAAGTTAAAATGGAAAAACTAAAAGAAATAAAGGTAGCAAAATCTAAACTATTTTTGTTGGATAAAGAGCAACGAAAGTACAATAATGTAAATAAAACAGCGTATGGATCCAAATTCTAACTATTACCTCCATTAGATTTCACCAACTAAGCTAGTCGACTTTCACATACTCCCTCCGTCCCAGAAAAATCTGAACACTTATTGAGACACGTATTTTAAGGTAATAAATTGTAGTGTGGTTATCAAATGTTATTATACTGTATTTAAAAAATAGATGTGATAGGAGTTGGTGGGGTAATTTTTATTAGAGGAGAGAGAAAGTTTGGGTAACTTTTTATTAATAAAAGGTAAAGTGTGGGCTAGAAGAAGTGTAAAAGAAATAATATATTAATAAGGTGACCATCTAAAAAATGAGAGTATTCAAATTAATTTGAGATAAATAAAAAAAAGTGTTCAGACTATTCTGGAACTGCGTGTCTTGTGGCGTGTGAAACCGCCATAAAACAGACAGAAGTAGCCTTTGATTAATCGTCCGGAAGAACGGAAATATCACTACAATCGTTTTCTCTCACCTAAGTCTGAGTGTCTGACTCTGACTCCTAAGTCTTCCCTCAATTTCGAAGCACCTTCAAACAACGCGTTGTTGAATCAAATGGAAAAAAAAAACCTTCACATTTCTTTCTTTTTACTAGACTTGTAGTCACTCCACTCGTAAATCTAACGACCAAACTCTTTTCTTCTCATACTTTTTTTGTTATTACATTCTTTTCTACTCCCTAATTTATGTTTCCATACATACTCAGAACTTAATAATATCAACTTGTCAATGTTGTTCACTTCCATTTAAAGACTAATTCCACAATTCAATCGTCTCTTTCTCCCCTAAGTCTAATATATTTGGAAAAAATACAATTTTTTCCTGATTTTCTCCAACATTTATATTAGAATTATGTTCATTTTAGCATCATTCCTATTCTCAAGCTTCTAGCTTTACAATAAAGATGAACAAATTGAAGTGAGAGAAAGAGATAGAGAGTGAATATTGAGGTTTTTGTTTCTGGGTTTGATTTGAAAATTTGAAAAGTTGCAAAATTTGGTGGAAAAAGTTTAAGCAATGGCGAGGAATATGAAGAAGATCATGCCTGTCTCACAATCAATGTCTGGTACTGAATTTGTTGATTATTTTGATGCTGATATTTCAATTGCTATGGAATATACAGGTTCTCCTATTAGTAATAGTATGCTTCTTAAGGTTTTACCTGTTGATGTTGATTGTATTCCAACTGCTAAGATTGCTGCTTCACCTGCTGTTTTGTATAATTTGTCATTGCCTGTTGTTGAACCAATTGTTAGGAGTAAAATTAGGGCAAATAATGAGGTTAGATTAGGTTCAAGGGTCGACGATTCGAAGAATCAGGTGACCCTTGTGAAGAATAGGTTGAGTGATGATGTTTCTTATGGTGGGTTTATTGGAAATGGGGATTTAAAAGATGGGGTGGAGAGTTCAGGTACACTAGGGTTTTCTGATAGTACTAGGGATCATTCACATGAGTTGTCTGAGAGTTCAGATATGTTGGAAATTCCATTTGGTTGTATTGAGATTGAGGCTTTTCAGAACTCTGTGGACTTGGATAAGTGGAATTCGGATGTGTCTGGCTCAAATTCTCAGCGTTTTGGTGGGGGTTTTTGCGAAGAAGAGGAGGATTCTGATGGAGAACATCTTGAGTGTAGGAGGAAGAAGAAGGGTGCTGTTACTTTCCATGATCAGGAGTCTGATTTTGTGGGTGCTCAGGAAGAATCGAATTATAGCAATGACGGTTATGTACGGGAGTGGCCAGTGCCTGAAAGGCCTCCTAAGAAGGGCATGTGCTATCGTTGTCATAAAGGGAACCGTTTTACGGAGAAAGAAGCTTGTATTGTTTGTGATGCCAAGTATTGTAGCCATTGCATTAGAAAAGCAATGGGATCAATGCCAGAAGGAAGAAAATGCCTTGCCTGTATTGGCTGTCGTATTGATGAGTCAAAAAGGAAGATGCTTGGAGAGAGCTCACGGATTCTGAGGAAATGGTTGAAGAAGGAGGAGGTGAGACAAATTATGCAGGCTGAGCTATGCTGCGCTGCCAATCAGTTACCTCCAGAGTGCATTTTGGTGAATGACCGCGAACTATGCTTGAAGGAGCTGATGTTGTTGCGTAGCTGCTCCAATCCTCCAAGGAATCTAGAACCGGGGTCCTATTGGTATGATAGAGTCACTGGTTTATGGGGAAAGGTAAATATAGTTTCTTATTTTTGTTCTTTTTGAATACGAGGAAGTTTAGTTTAACATTGTAGCATAATCTGAAGTAGCTTTTGATCTTTAATGAAACAGGAAGGGCACGGACCTTGCCAGATTATTACTCCACAGCTTCAAGTTGGTGATCAAAAAATGAAGCAAAATGCTAGTAATGGAAATACAAAGGTGACAATTAATGGTCGGGAGATCACTAGAGCAGAAAAATGGATGTTGAAGGTTGTTCTCTTTTATGCCTAGAATTCTAATGGCCTTATTGACTTAATGATGATAAAATATAATAGTGTATACTAAATTTTGCAGTCAGCTGATGTTGTGTGTGAAGGGAGTCCAAATTTCTGGGTGCAGTCAGATGGAAGGTATCTTGAAGAGGGAATGAAATTGGAAAAGGGCCCTATATGGAGCAAGGTATAGTTTCCACTTACTTAGTTGCTAAGCATTTAATTGTCAAAGTATTATTTCTTTTTGGCTGCTTACCAGATTTGTGCTATTCTTGCAGAAAAGGACCAAGCTTTTGTGCACTATCTTGTCATTGCCTACCCCTGAATCTCCACATCCTAGAGGGCAACCAAACGCTATGGCTGAAGGAGCACTCTCTTGTTACCTTGAACAAAGAGCATTATGTAAAGTGCTTCTAGTTGGCAATGATTGTTCCGGGACAAGTACAATTTATAAGCAGGTTAGTTATGTGCATGTCAACTTGAAAAGTTTTGTACTCAGAGACCAGAGCCACTTTGTTGTTAGTTGTTTAGATTGTATAGTAAAGCATGGGCACATAAATTTTGAGAGTTACTTATATTCGCTACTTTGTGATACTTGGTGTCACAATTATGTGGTGAAATTGTGCGTTAATCTTTCAGAAAAACTCACCTGCTGTTGTGCTTCAACATTGTTTCTTACCAGGCCAGGGTTTTGTATAATATTCCTTTCTCAGAAGAAGAGCGTCAAAATATTAAGTTCATGATTCAGAGTAATCTATATGGTTATCTTGGTAGACTACTTGAAGGGCGTGAGATTTTTGAAGAACAGAGTCTGTTAGAAATAATGAGGAAGAGGCAGTCCGCTGATCCTGGTCCATCAGGTGACATAAAGCTTGCATCTTATTATCTCTCACAACTCTGTGGGTTGATCCTATTGTAGCCGTCTTTTATACTTCATCCGTTCTTTTTCTATTGCAACAATTGAGTTTTCACGCTTGCCAATGTACAACTTTAACTATTAATATCTTTAGTTACTTTTTAGTAAAAATTATAAAAATTTAATATTTTGAAAGTATGTATCGAGACGAATCTAACAAGACCCCACATGACTATATTTTTCATTACATAAAAATCACAATAGATGGTAAAATGATGGTAGGTGAATAGTGTGAAAATTCCATTGTTGCAATAGAAAAAGAACAGAGGAAGTATATCTTAAGCTTCTATCTATTGATAAGTATTGAAGTGTTGGTGATTATGAGTGTGATATTAAAGAACCTTACACTGATATATAATACAATATAAATCTAAAGATGTACACAAAATCATATAATTATACACAAGATACCAAAGATAATTAAGTTTGATATTTTGCTTAATAATAATATCCTAGATATTAAAGTTGCGTTTTGGCTGGACAAGAAACATTTTCAAGGAAACATGATTTTCCATGAATTTTTTTTTTCTAGGGAACCACAATCAAATATTAGTTTTCCTTTGTTTGGTTACTTGCACGAAAAGTTAGGGAGAAAAGGAAGAATGAATATGGAAGGGAGAGGATAGATGGGAGGAAATAAAGAGAAAGGTGAGGTAGAGAGAGGAAGACATTCCTTCCCCTTAAAATAATGATGTTTTCACCCTTGAAAGAACTATTTTTTACCATTTGAGAAGAAACTTTTGTATTTCGTTACAAACCAAACAAAGAAAACACGAAAACCACTTTTCCTGGAAAATATATTTAGCCCAGCCAAACACTCTCTAAGATACCAAGAGATATCGATATCTTTAATATGCTCTTATTAGTGACATCCAAATTTTCTTGATGTTTATGAGACTTCTCAGCTCACCTTTGGTATTTTGATTCCTGTAGATTCGACAAGTGAACTACAAGTTATGACAGAGTATACCATTGGGAAGAAATTGAAGATCTTTTCTGACTGGCTCATAAATGTCATGCTGTCAAATCTTCTGCACTTAATTTTCTCTGCTGCTCGAGAGTATGCACCATGTGTAGAAGAGTTATGGAACGATGCAGCCATTCAAGCCACTTACAACAGAAGAGATGAACTAGAATTACCCAGGGTTGCCAGTTATTTCTTAGATAGGGTAAGGCATATTCCCTTGCAGCTTCTGACTCTCTTAATCTTTCAGATATTTATTCTGCTATTAGTGTATTTGGTGCATGCAATTTCCTCAATTTATGTAACGAACTAGATTTCCTAAATGATCTTCTACAAGTTGAAACTGAAAAAGAAGTTAACAGCATTATTTGGTGACTGATCTACGGCTGCTAACCATATATCCTTTTTCAGGCAATTGATGTTACCAAAGTGGATTATGAACCCTCTGACACCGACATCATGTATGCAGAGGGCATAACTTCATCCAATGGTGTCGCCTCTATGGAATTCTCATTTCCTCAGCCACAAGATGATGGCTGCAGGGACCCTGCTGAGCAACCAGATCCTGTTGAAAGGTAAATCTTTTACTTTGTGCAAATGTTGAAGAGACCGTGATAGTAGCACAACTACCATCCTTGTTTCAGTATCAATTATATCTCAATTACATTTTTCACTCTTGGTTTATTGTACTGAAGATGAATTTGATCACACAATACCCAGTCACATTTATGTGCCGCACTTGAACTAGATTGTAGTTGGCAAAAATCGTTTTAGCATCACATACTGAATCATGATGGTTGAATTGGTTTCAGGAAAGGACATCTGTTCAGCTATGTTAAAATCTATTACTATGTGGGTTTTATTTGTATTTAGTAGTCAACAGACTCAGGATAATCGCGTAATGGCTGATCATTATCAACTGTGGGTGAAAAAGTAACATCCTTTTTCTCTCCTTTTCTAAACTCTAGTTTGGTTTCAAGGGCATATGGGTGTGATTATTCAAGTTGGTGGTATTTTCTAGTTGATAAGAACCACTTAAAGGCTATAGTTGAGATATTTTATGTGTGTGATTTGAAGTATTAGAGACCAGGTAACATGCCAAATAACTGATGATTTGTTCAGGCATAATAGTGTAAGTCACATATTGAATTGCCAGGGCTTAGATCCTTAAGATGCTAAATTTAGGTCCTTTGCCTTGTGGTTTTAGTTTCCTGTCTTTCCTCTGTTGTGTTTAGAGCCCATCAAGATGTTGAGGATGGTGAGGGAGGTTGCTCGTGGCATATAGAGTTTGCTTGATGAAGATTGGGTTTGAAGCTGGATGGCACATTCGTGTCACTTTTTGGCACATATGTGCCATCTTTGCTGCAGCTCAGTTTTGCGTTTGGGCATTGTGATCTACTACTTCTGTAGGCTTATTTGTGTGGTGTTATATCAGATTGTATTCGGAGAATATCCTGAGTGTCTGAAAGAAACGCATTTTGACTTTTGAACCAAGATTAAATTCTCTTGAATGATTTGTGAGACATGAATTCACCATCAAACATCATTCTTAAAGATCTACTGCATCATTTTTGTGGTCTCTCTCCCAGTTCTTGGATTTTTTCATACTTCATAATATATATGTATTTGTCTTTGCGTTATTTTTATTGTTTTTGAACCACAAAAACAGGTATAGTCCCAGTCCTAATACCTCCTTTAGTCAGTGAAATGCAATCAAAGGAATCATGTCTTCTCTCACTCTTGCTTTCTTTTTTTTTTTTTTTTTTTTTTTTTTTGACGAGTTCTCTTACTCTTGTTATCAATGCATTACAGATACCAATTAATTAGAGTGCACGCAAAAAGCCTCGGGAAGAACTGCAAGTGGTTGGAGATGTTTGAAGATGCTAGAATCGTCCTATTTTGCGTGTCCCTAACAGATTACGATGAATATGAAGTAGATAGTAGTGGAGTACTTGCAAACAAGATGTTACAGAGCAAGAAACTGTTTGAGAGCATCATTAATGACCCAACATATAAAGATAAACATTTCCTTTTGATCCTTAATAAGTTTGATCTCTTGGAGGAAAAGATTGAGCAAGTACCCCTCGCACATTGCGAGTGGTTTCAGGACTTCAACCCAGTGTTCAGCCGTCACCAGAACACTAGGCGCAGCAGTAACGCCATGGCGCCTCTGGCTCAACGGGCATTCCACTACATCGCTGTGCAATTCAAGAGACTATTTACGTCATTAACTGGAAGGACGTTGTATGTTTGTCCAGTTACTGCTCTGGAGTCTGATACGGTTGATAATGCTCTGAAATATGCAAGGGAGATTCTTAGATGGGAGGAAGATAAGGCTAACTTCAGCAGCTTACATGATTTTTCTTCTGAGAGTATTGAGAACAGCTCGTACTCATAGTTTTTTTTTTTTGCTGAAGATAGATTGACAAAGTATAACAGGTTCGTTCCCATGTAGTAATATTCTTTTGTGAGTTTGTCTGTACATATGTATAATGCAAGATTTTTGTATACATTACTTGAGCGGACAGAACTAGAAATCGAGACAGGTAAACTAAGGAAATAGAGTAGAGTTTCAGCTCCGTTGGAAAGGATGAAATGACTTTTGAATACGAAATTGTATAATATCATTTTAATAATATATTTTCTCCGTTTCACATTACTTACGACAAATATTACAAATTGTGCTTCGTTAACGAAAGACTTGAGTGTAAAGTGAAAAGAGAGGGTTATTGTTGATTGGATGGAACACTACGAGTGGAGAGGTGAATTTTAGTGAGAATTTTACAGCTGCTTTTTATGAAAATGAAAGTAGAAAAAATAAGTTAAATAGAGATTTTTATAAGGGAAACTTCATAGGCTTACAATAAAGGAAAAATAGATCAGAATACCCCCAACTTTGGCCCGTCCGCTTTTAATACCCCCAACTATGAGTTATTTTTAAATACCCCCAACTATTAGGGAGGTCCGCCAAAAATGCACCTAGATGACTTGTAATCTGTTAAGAAAGTAATTTTTTTATTTTTTTATTTCTCTTTTATTTTTATTTTCGGTTCTACTCCCACCACCCCACTCCCACCACCCAGCCAGCCCCCCCTCCCCACTCCCACCACCCCAAGCGGCCCCCCACTCCCCCCCCCCCTCGCAGCCACCCCTCCCCACTCCCACCACCCCTAGCAGGCTCGGTCCCCTCCCCACTCCCATCCACCACCCCCCGGCCCCGCAGCCCCCCCCCCCACCCCTTCGAATCCCGCACCACCCCCTCCCCCACCCCTTCGAATCCCGCGGCCCCCCTCCCCCACCCCTTCGAATCCCGCACCACCCCTCCCCCCACCCCCTTCAAATCCCGCATCTCCTCCTCCCACCACCTTCGAATCCCATGAGCCACTCCCCCACCACCTTCGAATCCCGCAGTCACTCCCCCCCCCTTCGATTCCCGCAGCCCCCACCCTCCCTCCACCCCCTTCGAAAAACCCATAAAAAATCTGGGCAAAATCTAGGCAAGTTTGAAAACGCGTAGGAGATGGTGGGGTGGGGGTTGTGCGGCTGCGGGGAAGGGGATGAGGGGGGTTGTGCGGCTACGGGGGAAGGGGAGGAGGGCCACGGGAAGGGGGGAGGGAAGCTTCGAGGATGGTGGGGAGGGGGGGCTTCGGGAGTGGAGGGGCCGCTCTCTTCTCGATGCTTTTTCGGTGGGGGTGCGGGTGGAGGAGGGGGTTTCGAGGGTGGTGGGGGGGAGGGGGGCGTTGGGGTGGTTGGGGGCCTGCTGGGGGTAGGGGAGGAGGAGGGGTGTGGGAAGGGTGGTAGTGGGGGGGGGGAAGGTGGCGATGGGTGGTGTGGGGGGGTGGGGGTGGGGGTGGTGGGATGAGCGAGAGGAGAGAGATGAGCGAGAGGAGGGTGGGGGTGGGAGCTTTGGTTTACCGGTTCATCAGGTCATCGTGTCATAACGAGTTAATGGAGCATTTTTGGCGGACGTCCCCAATAGTTGGGGGTATTTAAAAATAACCCATAGTTGGGGGTATTAAAAGCGGACGGGCCAAAGTTGGGGGTATTCTGATCCATTTTTCCTACAATAAAAAGTAAAAATCTGGACTACAAGGATTCTTTTATTAATTCTAAGACTATAATAGGACAATGATACTGTTATAACTTATAACTTATTACTAATTTGATTCATTTCATAATTTCCTCTACAAACTTATTGCCCTTACAATTACTCAAACTATTGTGACTTATCACTTATAGTCAATAGTCATAGACCTCTGAAGAGGAAACCTCACTAATACCTCACGGATCCTTTACTCGGTAGTACTCCCTCCGTTTCTTTTTAATTTACTCACTTCACTTTGAGGGAGAACCAAGGAGGAAGTACAAAAATATAAGAGATAAACTGAAAAGGTGGTGAGATAAACTGAAAAGTGAGAGAGAGAAACAAGAGAGTGGGTTAAAATATTAAAAAGTGAACGACATTGGTGGAAAAAGAGGACAAAGTAGATTTGATATGTTACAAAAAATAGAAAAAGCAACAGTGTATAGATTAAAAAGAAATAGACTAAAAAGGAAAGTGTGTAGATCAAAAAGAAACGGAGGGAGTATTTCTTTGCGACTCTACCGGCATACCGCATAACCGGAAAATATGTTGCCCACCCAACATTAGTTATAGATGGTATATTGGTATGTAATGTGTAATGTTATCTCACATCTATATGGTATTTTTGAGTTGTGAACTTGTGCGGATTGAGGGGTACAAATTTGGGACAAACTCACTAGGAAAATAATGAAACGTGGTGCTCTAAAATTTCAAAGACCATTATCTTGAATTTGAAATATGATATTGCTATCGATTATAGATACTTTCTCCGTTTTCTTATATTTGTAATTGCAATAATTTGACTTTTACCTCTGTTAATACACGACTTTGAATGTCAATATTTCTAATTATTATATTTGGAAAAATTATAAGAACTTGAAAATATTGTAAATATATATTAAAATAAATTCAACCACATCTTACATGCTAAATTTTGGAGTATTAGCCACAAATTCTAAATCAAAGTAAATACATAAATAATGCAAAAGTCAAAACGTTGCAACTATTAAAAAACAGAGGAAATATATTTTAAGAATCTTCTTTGGTCCATCATGAGTTTATGTTTCATTTTATTAGTTTAGGTTAGTGGAATCTTAATTATAACCTCCTAAAGAAATTCAATTGACCGATCCTATAAACAAAAAGACTTGTTTGGACATTAGTATGGACTAAAAGCCTGTTCTAGTATTTCAAACTAGCATTTTTTTGCATGCTATGCGTGCGTGTCATATTAACGTTCTTTTTTCTCATTTATTTATTCATCAGTTTTGCAAATTTTTTGATTCGAGCAAACAATGGAAAGTTGACAGATTTTTCAATAAATGCTTAGTTTTGTTCAACTTCTTAAAAGTTATTTTCAGCAAAAATAAGTTTAGATCTGACCTTATTATCCTCTATGTTATTGACTTACACAATTTGAAATTATATAAACCCATTAAAATGATCATTTCCTTACATGACTATAATGTTGAGGAAGTATATTGCTGATTTTTTATTTTGGCAATTTTTCCTTTTGATGGAAGATTTTGATATTCTTAAATGAATTTGTTATCTTTGTTTTTTTGTAAACTTTTTTAGTCTTTTCTTTTTTTTAACCTAAAGTTTTAAGTTATTCTTATTGTAGTTTTTAAAAATGGCAAATATTAAGATTGATAGATTACCCGTTATTATTTATAAAATTTAAACAAAATTGATGTAATTAAAAAAGTAAGGGTAATATAGTCATTTAATATGGGGACACCATGCCTCCCCCCTTCACTTATATACTTCCTCCGTTTCAAATTACTCGATACACTTTCCATATAGGGAAGTTTCATATTACATGCTAAACTCTAGTATAGTAATCTTTTTTTTTATAGTGCAATCACCCTTTCATACACTAATTTACCATGTAAATTTTACCCTGTTTAACATGGTAACATTCTTTCTCATATAGTCATTCTATACAACATATGGTTACTCCTCTTTTATATCTACTATTCTTAACTTAATGACCCTTTTTTTTGCCCACATAGTCACTTTTTTAACGTATAATTACTCTTCTTTTATATTTTATTGTTTCACTTCCTCCATTTCAAAATACTACTACTTTTTTTTTGAAAGGAAAAAAATACTACTACTTACTATAAAGAGACAAAGTTGGGAGCTTTTAAGAAAGGTAGAGAAAGAATGTGGAGGACCTTCACTTTTCGCATAAGAATACATTTGTTAAGGAAAAAGTACGAGTATTTTAAAGGAGAAAGTGGAGGAGCACTGGAGCACCAAGTTTTTAAGAGTATTTTATATAGGTAAGGGAATAAAAAGAAGTCCATTTTGTGGTATGTATAACATTACAACCCTTTTGTTTTTCATACAATCACTAAATTTAGTATGGACCAGGCTATAGAAAACTCTTAGTCAGACATTGTGTTGTCAGTGTTTATTTTAGCTTTCTACGGAGGTGTTCTGGAAGATTTTTAAAATCTACAATTTATCATAACTTTTTTTTTTTTGGAAGTCTTGATAGTTGATATTATTGCAAATCTAATACTGTCTCAACATATCTCTCTACCAATGCATTCCCTTCTCTCTATAAATTTGCTCTGCGTTCTCTCCTCAAAACTTCCCCTCCCTAACTCAAACCCTAGGAACTCGCCGGAGTTCCGGCGTCGCATAAGTCTCCGGCGGGTTCTCCGGCGAGTTCCCCTTGTTTTTATAGCTTTTCTTTCGGTTTTCTTAGCCTTTTTCCCTAGTTTGTTCCTAGCTTACGCCAGGTCCTCCAGTTCGGTGTTTCGCCTGCAAGAACACGCCCTCCATGTCACGTCGTCGTGTTTTCCTTCCTCCTCCCCTGTTACTTGTTCGAGTCGCCCTCGTTTTCGTCGCGTCTCCTCCAGTTCCTTCCCCCTTCTCTGGTTGTGCGTCAGTTTCCACCTCCCCTCCTCTGTTTTCGTTTGTTGGGCATCCCCTTCCCCTCCCCTATTTTTCGCTTATTGTTGGGCCTCCCTTCCCCTCTTCCCCGTGCGTCGGGATTCCCCTCCCCTTCCCCTGGTTTTCGCTAGTTGGGCCTCCCCTTTCCCTCCCCTGTTTAGCTTGTTGTGTTGGGCCTCCCCTCCCCTCCCCTCCCCTAGTTGTGCGTCGGGCTTCCCCTCCCCTCCCCTCCCTTGTTTATGTTATTTTGTTGAGTCCCCTTTCCTCTTAGTTGGTCAAGTTTTGGTTTACCGGCATCCCTTTCCCTAACCCCTTGGTTGTTGGTGCTCCCTTTCTCGAGCTATGTTAATTAGCAAT
The DNA here is from genome assembly GCA_947646795.1 of Beta lomatogona. Classification (NCBI taxonomy): domain Eukaryota; kingdom Viridiplantae; phylum Streptophyta; class Magnoliopsida; order Caryophyllales; family Amaranthaceae; genus Beta; species Beta lomatogona. The sequence goes on along the minus strand of CANSNZ010001006.1, from coordinate 1,752,945 downwards.
AGCTCTGCTGGTTTTTTTCCTAGTCTATATGGTATGTATTGGTGTTCGTAGTTGGTTATGGCAACTCAAAACTAGTTGCCAGTTGCATAAGGATTGGTGGTTAAAATAGTAGTCATAGAATATGTACTTTTAGAATCTATGATGAAGGAACAGGTGACTCAAGAGGATGAGAAGTGTGAGCATGGTTGAGGCAATGACAAGTATCCCTGGTTCGAACATGTGTTTTCCGGTTTCATAAGCCGGAGGTGTGTTCGAGAGCTCAAACTGTTGAGCTCTCCTTTTAGCTTGGCAACGATCATGGTCCTTGCCTTCACTACAAAAAATTAAAGCATTATAGAAACAAATTATGGCAACGATTTTTTGAATTGTTGATAGATAGCAACATATATTATTTTTTTGTTGCCTATTATAAAGTGACATTTTTTATTCTGATTTTTCAACAAATAAAAGCAACATATTTTTGATTTGTTGCTATTGAAAACTAGTTGTTTTACTATTTGTTGCTAGATAGCATCATATTTTCGATTTGTTGCCATTTAACAACAAATTACGACAACAGATATTTGGCTTGTTGTCATTAGAAACAATGAATTTTACTATTTATTGCTAGGTGGCATCATATTTGCGATTTGTTGCCATTTAGCAACAAATTACGACAACCAACTTTCGTTATGTTGACATTAGGAACAATTAATATACTAATTGTTACTAAATGGCATCATATTTCCAATTTGTTGCCATTTAGCAACAAATTATGATAACCAATATTTCATTCGTTGACATTAGAAATAATTAATTTTATGATTCTTTGATAGATGACATCATATTTTAAATTTGTTGCCATTTAGAAACAAATATGGAAATAAATATTTGATTTGTTGTCGTTGAAAACAATATATTTTATTATTTGTTACTGAAGTAACATCAGATTTTTCCTCAAAATGTGTCCCACATCGAAGAAAGATTAGCCAAACTACCACCTTATATGTTAAGAAGTTTCATACACTATTATCAATTTCTATTAGTATCATTATGCGAATATCATTCTGAATTGTAAGTGGACTGACTCTCATTCTCTTTGTTGGTTTGCATAAACGTGTTTATCAAATTATCAAACAATTAACAAAAAACATGAGGTTAATCTACGTCGTATGAATAGTGCATTAGTCAAAGTGTAACTCTGTAACAATTAAAACTTTGTTTCTATTTTTAGCAACCAATGTCAATAATTTGTTGCTAATTTATAGCATGAAAATATTAATAATTTGTTGCGATATTAGCAACAATCATTTATAACTCGTCACTAGAGTTGGTAACAGATGCACCACATATAGCAACCAACATGGCAACAATATTTTCATGGATGCGATGTGGCAACGAAAATGTTTCAGATTTTGTAGCTAAAATCATATGGCAACAAGCCTTTTAGCAACAACTATTTTTTGTTTCCAATTTGTTGCTAACTCGAGTTAGCAACAAATTTCTGATGAATAGTAACAATTTTTTTACTGTTGCTAAATTGATTTATATTTGTAGTGCTTGAATAATCAAATCTGCAGGCGGCACCCCAGTTTCATCTGGTGGATTTCAGCAAGCCCCGTTTCTCCTACTTAACGGAGAAACCTGAAATACTCTCGAGAGAGAGTCATGAGTCACTTAGGAACGCGACTCTTCCACAGATCATGAGCCAAGAATCCCAAGCGTAAGAAGTTCGTTGGGATTGCTCATGCGGCGAGATGCGTTTCTTGCCTTTGGTTGTTCGTTGTTCGGATCGTGAAGGACATTCGCTTCTCCTACCACTTCCATCAGTCATCAGAGTTTTGACTCCACCAGCACAATCATCGACCATCGACGCTCTCCTTAATCGGCGACTCTCTATCGATTTTATTTGTTTTTATTTTTTAGGGCATGTAAGAGCTCATAAAGCTCCTTTAGGTTTTACTTTGTTTTATATTTGTTTATATTAGCAATAGGATGTACTTCATTGTTTAATTAATGCACGTTTTCTCGATGTCAAAAAAAAAATTTCTCTCTCCCAATAATTAAAAAGAACTTGAATGAATCCAGTATTGAGTATACAATAACATATTGTGCACCAGATATCATATGATATAGTCAGTGTATATTTAATATAGTTAGTATGTTAACATTGAAGTTTATGCCTTTTAATCTCATTTCATGATTTGAAAAACAATTAATTAACTTAGGATAGTGTAGTATATTCCAAGTCGTTTGTACTAATTTTGTCTTAATTGCTTATTTTTTGTTACATCTTCTCAAACTGAAATTAGATGTACTACAAGTCTACAACCTAGCTAGATATGGGTAAAACTTTTTTAAATTACAGCACTCTTAACACAAAAAAAAACCCATTATTATATTTTGGAGGGTTTATATAAATTAAAGGAAAAATGGATTAGAATACCCCCAACTTTGGGCGGTCCGCTTTTGACACCCCCAACTTTGGATTATTTTTAAATACCCCAAACTTTGGGGGTGGTCCGCCAAAAATGAACCCAGATGACTTGTAACCTGGTAGTTAGGTAAATTTTTTTTTTCCATCCTCTACTTCTTCTTCCTCCATTACAACCACCACCTAGCCACCAACCCACCACTTCCACGACCTCAAACCAGCCCCACACCCCTCCCCCACCCCACCCACCACCTTTGAAACCCCCCAACCCCGCCCACCACCTTTGCCCCTTCTCCCTACCCAACGCCCGGCCACCACCTTTGCCCCTCCCTCCCACCCAACGCCCGGCCACCACCTTCAAACCCCCTTCCCCGCAGCCCCTCTCCCTCATCCCCCGCAAGCCCTCCCCCCTCCCCCACAACCCTCCCCACCACCCCCGGCCCGTGGCCTCCCCTCCCCCCCCCCCTTCGATTCCCGCATCCCCCCACCCCTTCGAATCTCGCATCCCCGCCCTCCCCCCCCCCCTTCGAATCCCGCGGCCCCTCTCCCCCCCCCCTTCGAATCCCGCATCCCCCGCCCTCCCCCACACCTTCGAATCCCGCATCCCCCCACCCCCCCCACCCCTTCGAATCCCGCGGCCCACCACCCCTCCCCTCACCTCACCCATTCGAAAAACGAGCACGAATTGGTTGTAATGGTGAGAAATCAGAGGTGGTTGTTGGTGGGAGTGAAGGTGGTGACACTAGTAGAAAAATGTTGATTTGCGTCTCATAAATTGCGTCGTACAACTGGTGAGCCGACGCAGAAGTATCATTTGCGTCGGATGGGTGTTGCACGCGACGCAAATCATCGTTCATGTGCGTCGCACTTGAAGTGCATTCGTCGCAAATACTGAAAGTAAATGGTGGGAAAATCATGTGCGTCGGATGCTTGCTATGTTCGACGCACATGAACACAAGCAATTTGCGTTGGATCCTTTGCTACGTGAGACGCAGATGAATATAATAGGGGATTTGCGTCGGATCATCTAGGCCCATCCGACGCAGATCAACCCAGCAGCCCACCTTTTAATTCACACGCCCAACTCATCCCTCTCTAACCTAAAATTCTCACTCTCACCCTCTAACCTAAAACTCCCATTCTCTCTCTTAAACGCCGCCCAACTCATCCCCTTCTTCAATCTTCATCCTCTTCTTCAATCTCTCTAATCTCCTCTCTCCTTCCCCTTCTTCTCCTTTTCCCAGAAAATGAATCTAAGATCTGTTCATTTGTTCTCCAATTTCATTCGTTCGTTCGTATTTTCAGCGAATGGTTTGCAACTTTAACGGCGAGTTGAAGCAGCGAAGGATTCAATCGACGCACAGCGATGGTTTGGGTTTGTAAATTTTCAACTTTAGGGAAAGAGGATTCAATCGGTGCCGCTTGTGATTGGTCAGTTCATGGAGATGGTGATTGTGATTGTGATTCAATCGATACCGTCTCTCTCTCTTCAACTTTAGGGCGAGCGAGTCAATTCCACGGAGAGTTGCAGCAAAAAAGAGATGAAAATGGAGAAGATAAAATGGCGATGAGAGAGAATATGAAGCTTTAATGGCGGAAAAGAGAGAGATTTGAAGCTTTAACGGCGAGTTGAAGCAGCGAAGGATTGAAGCGTAAGATGTGAAAATTCAATATGAAAATTTTGTAATTTTTTCTGTTTTATTTTCTGTAATTTCTCGGTTTTATTTTCTGTAATTTCTCTGTTTTATTTTCTGTAATTTGTATTTTTTTGTAATTAGTGTTGTAAAAACACCACTTCCTATTTTTTTTGCAATTAGTGGTTTGGATCTATTATCAATATAAAATTTGTTTTAATTTCCATAGTTTGTAATACAATATTGACTTCATCAGCACAAAAATAGATGTTGTTTATGTTGCCTCTAATTTCTGAATTTCTAGCTCTATTTTTAAGTTATTAGCAGTATTAGGTTGTTGTTGTAAATCTTCGAAGGATGAAGCTCAGTGATGTACTATTTGAGTCATTTGCGTCGCACTCTGAGCTATGTGCGACGCAGATGACAACTCATCTGCGTCGCACATAGGTCAGAGTGCGACGCAAATGACAGCGCATTTACTGTTGTATGGTGCTGCTTGGTGCTGGTGAGGCATCATGTGCGTCGGACGTTGGGCAGGGTCCGACGCAAATAGTCAATTAACTGCGTCGTTTCTTATACGACGCAGATCCTGTATCTTTCATCTGCGACGAGACTTGTGCCGTCGGACCAATGTCCGACGCAAATAGGGGTCTCAGGTCCGACGCAAATTGACAATTTTGTACTAGTGTGACGAAGGTGGTAGGGAGGAGAGAGAAAGGGTGGTGAGGGAAGGTGGCAGTGGGGGGGTTGGGGTGGGGGGGATGAGGAGATGAGAGAGAAAGATAAGCAGAGGGGGGTGGGGGGGTTTTAGTTTACTAGTTCAACCGGTCATAACAGGTAAATGGTGCATTTTTGGCGGACCACTCCCAAAGTTGGGGGTATTTAAAAATAATCCAAAGTTGGGGGTATCAAAAGCGGACCGCCCAAAACCAGACATTCAGTTTTAAATCCTACTCTTACATAGTATCATCTTAGAGCATATTGAAAACAATTCTTCTATCTGAAAACATCACACTTGCAGCCAAAAAATGCTATTCTATATACTATTATATATACCAATCTGGAACAATTCTTACATAAATCAACATAAATCCTTTATACAATTCATATACAACAACATTAATGAGCACAAATTCACACTACCTCCAAATCCAATATGTCCGAATTCAGTTGTCACGCTACTAGTTCAAATTAAACGTGACTATTAATTCCGAACAAACGGAGTAATTATAAATCTTACTCTATTCTTGATCATTAGCAAGGTACAAAACGATCAAGAAGTAAGCACATAGTGGATTCAGAGAGAGTAGATGTCTCCTGAAAAGAACAACTTGTAGAAGCTTCTTCTAATTTCTTGGCTAATACTTCCTTCTCATCTTTTCTTGTTGATTTTCCAACTAAATGTAATGCTTCCTTCTTTTGGTCATTACTTGCTTTTGCAAAGGCTGCATTTTTTGCTCTTGCCTTTTCCCTTAATTTTGTGAGCTCATCCACCCATGCTCCAAGTATTTCTCCTGCCATTAATCTTGCTTAATAATAATATCACTCACAAATTTTTAAGCTTTTTCTCTCTTTTTTTTTTTTGTTGCTTCTTTTTTTTCTCTCTTTTTCTTCTCTTATTAAGACTATTTCTGTTTGAGGGTTGGGGAAAGAAAAGAAGGAAATGTAGGGGATTTTTATAGGGCAATCAAGGGATAAACAAGTGGCTTGAAAGAAAAGGTTCTAGAGGAGATTTTTTTATTTTTTCCACTTAAATTTAATAAAAGTTTCTTTTTTTTTACTTTTTTAAAAAGGGGAATTAAAAATGAGAAGATTCCTGAAGGGATAAATATTTGGGGATATTCCATGGAAAGGAAGGTGTTAGGAGTTTAGGACAGTATGAATAGAAAAAGTGCCCACAAAATTCAATTGGTTGAATTTTACAATTTAGTGCCATTTGTTAGGTGTTGCGGATCAAAACGTATGACCAGTAGTTTGCTGTTATTACAAGGATGGTGATGGTAACTGGTCCATTGCAAAATACAATGAAGAAGAAGCAAAAAAACACAAAATGAAGAGTTATTTGAACATTACGCGTTATAAGGTTGAGAATCTAATTTTCGATTCTTATATTCGAATTATTTGGTTAATGAAGAGAGAATTACTATAGGTTTTGTCATCTTCTTTTTGATTCGTCAACAAAAACTTTGTTTCATGATTATAGTTTGTTAACGTTACAATTATATTTATCAGTTACGAACTTATTGTACGCGCTACAAGGTTCAAATTCAGTTCTTCTAAACACATTATCACACTAATATCCAATTGTCACTTAAGGTATTCCCTGAAAGTTGGTTTTAAAAAGTAAATTTAAGCAACTTGCTAGATTAATACTCCATAAAAGCCAATCCCTCAAAATCATTCCACAAAAAAAGGGTAAGTCATTGTAATTTGCTAGATTAATACTCCTTAAAAGCCAATTTTGCCTTAATCAACTTAAGTAAATATAGTAAGTTAGTAAAAAAAAAAAATTGATGCTAGCCAATGTGTTAAAATGGAAAAAAGTATGACATACAAAGACCTTAAAAATGATTATACCATATATATCACCAATTCTACCTTAATCAACTTAAGTAAATTTAGTAAGTTAGTAAAAAAAATTAATGCTAGCCAATGTGTTAAAATGGAAAAGAATATGACATACAAAGACCTTAAAAATGATTATACCATATATATCACCATTTCGACACATTTAAGTTTACTGGTTTTTATATTTCCTGAAAAATCTCAAAATGAGTTCAAGTAGCTTTTAAGCAGGCTAGGCTCATCATCTAAAAGCATCTAATAATTGATTTTGTCAAGGAAATGAATTTGAATGTACGGGTCTGTTATGTTCAACTTATTTTGTCTTATCTTATCTTATCTTATCTTATCTGATCTGATCTTATCTTATCTTATCTTATTCTGAAATTAGTAAAGATAAGTTGAACAGAACATCTTATTTATCTTATCTTATCTTATATGGTCTTATAAAATCTTATATAAATTAAAATAAGTTGAACAGAATGGACCCGTAATGGGGATGGGAAACCACTAGATTCAATCAAATTGGGGGTATAGACAAAATTTGGAGCAATTGCATTGCATTATTGAAGGAGTATTCATCTACTTTTCCTTTATTTCAACATCAGAGTAATTGACACGCCATATTAATCATATGATCGATGAGCCCAGCTGGACAGTGGGTGCTGTGATTCCTTTGTCCTTTTTTTGGGGCATTATCAATTTATCATTTTTATGTTGAATCATTCGTAAATCTGAAATAATACACTTTCAATTTCTTTAAAACTTAGCCCATCAATAGTGCTAATTTTTGAAAAAAACAACATTATTCCAAAAGATTTACAATATAGTATATGTATGTGTACTTGTGTAGGATGACATATTGACATTATGATATATATTGATATATGCATTATGCAGGCAACTATAAGGATAAGGATAAGGTTTTCGGTGTATATCCCAAATCTGATGACATGTAAATTAGTCGAGAGTCCCCCTTATCTATATACTGTTATCTTTCTGACTTTTTTCATAAAATTAAAGTATATATTACTATTCAAAGAGGAGTAACATGTTACATGTATGATGTAAATGAGACGAGACAGCTCGCGAGCTACTCGAGATCGACTCAGTCAAAACTCGATGAAAGCTCGACTCAAAATGTTTGTGAGTCGAGTTGAACAATTCGCTACTCGACTCGGAAACTCGTGAGAAACTTGAATACCCAATTATGTATAGTAAAATACTTAAATTTGACATATTTTCTACCTTATGGTTGCTTTTAACACGAGACACTTGCAAGCTACTCGAAATCTACTCTGTCAAAACTTGACTCAGGCAAAGTTCGACTCGAATGAGTTCGACTCGAGTCGAGCTAGCTCCAACTCAAACTCGACTCGCATCATATACACCCCTAGACCTAGTAATAACATGGTCAATATATATAAAATTTGACCATATTTTTCTATTAATGCAAATCAAAATAAATATCATACAAGATCTTACTGGTCAAAATATCAACTTTTCGTAAATCTCACATATATGATTTGAAAGATATTGATTATCAAGGGTTAACATTGGAGTCTATGATTATTTTTATATTAGTGATGGTTAGTACATAGAAGGACCATCCTTAAACATATTGGGGGTTCTCTGCTAATTATTTATGAGACCCTGAAAACATAAATAGTAGGAATATATTCAATAAAATGAATATACTAAACAACTTGTACAAAATAACATTGAAAGTATATATATATTTTTAAGGTAAGATGAAGGAAACTCACTTGAGGGGGGCAAGGGGAAATCCTCAAATGAGTCGCATGAGGTTTGATCCATAAACCTCAAGGATATGAGGTGGAGAGCAGCGACGCCACTACTCCACCACCTCAACCTCTAGGAGTATATACATATACAATCAAATAAACAATTAGATGAGTATTGTACGTCATTTTGGATACACTCTTAAACAATTCGGATGGTTAGAAGTGCTTCACACGAACAATGATAGAGTAACCCTTGCAACCCTTAGGTGAGACTGTGAGAGTATGAGAGATAGATAGAAAGTATAATAAGTGCCTAAATTGTAGGGACATTTTCTCTCTCCAAAATATTGAATTTATTATTATTTTCTCTCTATCTCTCTTACGAGGGTTGTCATTCAAGTATCTAATTATAAAACATTTAGTGGTATCTCATTCAAAAGAAATGCGTTGAATTAAAGTGGTTAATGAGTGCTGTTATTTGGCATCACTTCAAGTATCAATTTAACAGATTTATGTACCAATTCAAAACATTCATAAAATTGGTACTTAAGTGGTTTGATTGATATCAATTCAACTACATCCAGTACCAATTCTCCATAGCAAATTACTTTAATGCCCATATTAGATACTAATTTAATCTCCTCTAAATAAATACATACAGCAGCTATTTTCGATCCAACATGAGCAAAATAGATAGAGCCCGTGATTAATTGATAATGGTAGCTGTTGCTGCGTCTCTCTCTTCTCTAAATTATTTCCGAGTAAAATTAATTGTTGAAGGAGATAGACTTAAACATTTTAACGTATTTTGGCAGATTCCCTGTTTCAAATATCTACTAAAAGCGACACGTTTGACAATGTCGTTGATAATATTACCAAAACAGTGACAACAAAAAGGACGCTAAAAGATCTAAAAGTGTTCTGTTGATAGAAATATCAGCCTTTGCCCTTGAGTTGCCTGTTTTTCCCTCCTAATTGAACGTAGATTTTTATAAAGAGGTGCAAATTGTAGGGAGTGTTGCGTTAAACATTTCTGTGTGCTATAATATTTTTATGGGAATGGGCCAGCTGACCAAAACCAATAAACTTAAGGCCTGTCTTTTGTTATATTTGAGAAATCAGGAGGTTGTAACTTGCAATAGCCAATAAGGAACCTATAAGGCTATAACATATGGTAAAAGTTCTTCTTTTTAAAGGGACAATATGGTTAAAGTTATTGATTCTTAAAGTTATTAATGGTTGAAATCATGTATCGATAATTTTTTCTAAACGAAGAAAGTATATTTATAACCATGTTTTACAACAATTTTTTTCTAATCAGGAATTATAATAGAAATAAAATTATATTACAGTAATACAATCATAAATTTTCCAAAAATTCCTTATACCATATCAATTACATTTGATATAGAAAAGATATGCTTCGTCTCATTCTTTTAGTTCGTATTGATTGTAACGTCTCAATGTTAAATCCCAAAGCTTGACCTGTAATTTTCTATTGTATATATTAAAAAGCACAATCATGTAAGATCTTGTTGAATGCTTCTTATTTGGAGTATGTTGATGGTTAATCCAAAACTCCCTCAATTTTTCATAATTTTACTTTTACATAATACAGGGTATTAATGGTCAAAGTGTGCATTGAAAACTATGCAAAATTGAAATTAGGACCATATGTTGAAGCAAAGGGTGTAAAGCGTAATAATTACTTGCAATTTTATGAAATGGTAACGTCACGTAAGTGCCTTTTATTCCTTATTTTATCACCTATTCTCGACGAGATTGAAAGCTACTTGAACATCATCTTGAATTAAAATCTGGTATCATGAAAATCAAATTTTAGGATGTCTTCTCATATTGATATAAGGATTGATTTATTTCTTAATTATTCCAAATTTGTGGGTATCCTTCTCATACTTGTTCTACAAATTAATTTTTGCTATTTTTTGGGTCGCAAATCTCACTATCCTCTCTTTTTGTCCTTTTTTCCGCGGACGAGCTGTTATGGGCCTTACGGCAAGTAGAGTATGACAAGTGCCTTTTTTTAACATGTTCAATGAATCAACTTTTCAATTAGTTCAATATGGAAAGGGTATTATCAAATTAGGGACTTTATAAATAAATTTATTAAGTTTGTACTCCCTTTATCTCATAATAGTTTGAACATTTTCCTTTTAAATTTATCCCAAAATCAGTTTAAACACTTTTAATTTTTATGTTGTTCGACTATTATTATATTAGTTATATTACACTATTTTAATTCCACATTCTATTATAATCAATAAATATATAATTAACCAACTTTATCTAATTTCATTCAATAGAAAAATGTCCCACCAACATCTATCATATCTATTTTTTAATAAAATAATATTTAATAACAACACTATATTAACTTAATCACCCATCACAACAAGTGTTTTGACATTATCAGGATGGAAGGAACACTTAATATAGGATGACATCTCAAACTTATCTTGAAAATAGGCCCAACGTGATTTAGGGTTGGTTTGAAAAGTTGTTTTTGAGTGGTCATTCTACAGGTTTAGCAAATTGTTTTGCGCGAGATATGTATTAAGGCTAGGTCCACTCATATCGATTCAATTAGAGAATATAGGCTTTGGCCCGTAAAATAGGAGCTAGCGTAGGATATGCCTTTTTTTTTTTTTTTTTTTTTTTTGGTGAAAAGAGAACTTAAATTAACAGAACCTTAAGGTTTAAGGTACAACATCATCATAATAATTCATACAATAACTAGGGGGGTGGGGGAACATCCTAGTTACATTACATTCTAGATTAGACCGTCTACAATCTTTTGCCATAATATCCGCATACTTGTTATCCTGTCGCCCGCAAAAGATGATCCGAACCTCACACCTCGCTTCCCACTGATTTCTGCATAATATAAGTAAGTTAGCATACAAATCCGGGTCCTCACGTTGGTGAAGCAGTTTTACAGCATTTCGGCAATCCGAAAATATAGTTGCTTCACGTATGTCGTGTTGGACCACCATCGAAAGAGCAAGGCTAATACCCAAGAGTTCCGCAGCAAGGGCGTCGAAAGCATAGCATTTCTTTTGAAATCCCATGATCCATGTACCTGTAGAATTTGTTACAAGGCCACCAAGACCACATGGGCTTGAAACATTAACGAAAGAGGCATCCACATATATTGAGATATTCGTAGGAACATGGGGTAGCAAGGGTTGACCCCTCGGAGGGGCGTGAGGGGGGGGAATAGTGGCTTTACCATATTCACGCGCGAGGCCACAGGCTCGGAAAAGAGTAACCAAAGGAGGAGGTGGGGGGTGATTTTTAAAAACCTGATGGTTGCGGTCTTTCCAAATTTCATGGACCACGTAAGGGAAGACGGTTCCCCACGGCAGACCCCTGAAGACTTTCTTCGAGGCAAGGTTGGTTTGTACCCACGGGATGAACTCAGGTGTGTGACATCTCGGGATGCCCGAGATATTCCATATTGCTTGGGACAAGGGGCAGGTTTGGAGGATATGTTTTGAGTCTTCGCTATGGGCTTGGCATCTAGGGAAGACAGCGGAGGGTATAATTCTCCTATGGAAGAGAAGAAGACGGTGCGGAAGGCGGTCGTGCCAAACTAACCAGAAGAAGAATTTCAACTTGGGCTCCAGATTTCCCTTCCAGACCCATGAAAGGTCGACGGGGTTATCTTTACACGACAACTGGGCAAGGTACGCAAGGGAGATGGAGAAGCCGTTATGATTTGTGAAGTTTGGGAGAAGAAGGTCTTTTCTGGAAAGTAAGGACGGGGTCGGGGTGCTATGAATGCGATCCAAGAGGTGCTTTGGGAGGATAAGTGAAAGAGAGGAAAGATCCCAAGACTTTCCCACCACAAGGTCAGCGACGAAGGTGTTATTTTCCTCGGGGAGAAGTGGGCCCTGTATAAAAGTTCTAAGTGGACCAATAGCAAGCCAATCATCCTCCCAAAACCTAATAGTTTTCCCGTTTCCTAGACTCCAGTGGCAATGGTCACGAATGAGGTCCCATCCCTTTCCAATGTTTTTCCATGTATTTGAACCATTTTTGAACTGGGTAACTTTCTCTCCATGGAAATACTTAGACTGGATGCAGGCCTGGGCTAGATTTGATGTTCCCTGTGAAAGTCTCCACCCCAGTTTGGCCATGAAGGCTTTGTTCATACATGATTGCTTTCTGATCCCCAGCCCCCCCTGGTCTAGAGGTAGGAAGGTAGTGTCTCTGCTAACCAAATGCATTTTGTGATGTGTGTGGTCATCCTCCCCCCATAAGAACTTATTACAGACCTGGTCAATATCTTTGAGCGTCTGGGCTGGGAGGGAGGTGGCTTGCATATAGTAGGCCGGAATAGTTGACAGGGTACTTTTGATCAAACACAGCCTCCCTGCTTTGGAAAGATACTGAGTTTTCCACCTAGCTAGCCGACCTCTTACCTTGTCTACTATGAATTGAACCTGGGTCCGGGTTGGCCTTTTATGGGAGATGGGTAGGCCAAGGTACAAACCTAAGGACGGATTTTCAGACACATTTAAGGTATCTTGTAAAAGATACTTCATCTCCTGGGTGGTGTTTGGGGAGAAAATAAGCTTACTCTTGGCTTCATTAATCTTTTGCCCCGACATGGCGCAGAATTTACCCAACACTTCTCTTACTTGGAATGCGGTATTCTCATCAACCCTCCCGAACAAGATAAGATCATCGGCGAACATCAAGTGAGAGATGGGTACATGCTTCCTACCTATCCCAAATGGGGTCCAGGTTTTTTCGTGACGAGGCTACATTGATCATTCTGGACAGGGCCTCCAGACATATGTTAAATAGGTAAGGGGACATGGGATCACCTTGTCGGAGCCCCCGCGAGTGGATAAACTTCTCAGTTTTCCTACCATTTACTAAGACTGACGAAGATGCTTTTGTAATGCAATCCATGATTAGAGAAGAGGATGCTTTGTCTACTCCATGGAACTGGAGACACTCCCTAACAAAACTCCACTCAATCCTATCATAAGCTTTCTCAAGATCAATCTTTAATGCGAACCACCCCCATTTTCCTTTTTTCCTAGACATAGAATGAAGTACTTCAGAGGCTACGACAAGGTTAATCTCCGGACCCCGGCCCTTCATAAAGCTGTTTTGGTTAGGCGATATCCATTCAGGTATAAGGGGTTTGAGCCTATTCACAATGATCTTGGTAACAAGTTTATATAATGTATTACACAAACTGATAGGGCGAAATTGGTTGACGGTCTCTGGAACACTCTGCTTTGGGATTAAACAAATCAAGGCATGACACAAGTCTTCGGGGATACTACGAAGCCTAAACCAATTCTGGATATTCCGACACAGGGACATATTTGTTATTTCCCAAGTTTTCTGGAAAAACACAGGGTGGAAACCATCAGGGCCCGGAGCCTTCATAGGTTTCATGCTAAACAAGGCCTCTCTAATTTCGGCCTGGGTAGGACAGGAAGCTATGTCAATTTCTTGGCTACCCCTATCCCCCAACTCCCTACAACACTCCTGATCAGAAAGGTAAAGGTCCTTAAAAAATTTGTGAATGAGGTTTTGGATATTGTCCGTACCACTAACTTCATTTCCTACCTTGTCCCGCAAACTCAGAATTCGCGAGTTTTGTCTTTTTATAAGGACACTTCTATGGAAAAACCTAGTGTTTCTCTCCCCCTCCCCTATCCTTTCCAATCTGCTCTTCGCCTTCCAGAGGCACTCCTCTTGATCGAGAATAGCTACAAGTTCATTTTGGAGATATATTTCTAATTCTTGGTGAAATTGGGAATATGGGTGATCCTGTAAGAAAGTTTGTGTTCCTTTCAGCCGAGACAAGGTTTGCCTTTTTCTACGATAAACATTTCCAAAAGTAGTACTGTTCCAATCAATAAGAGTATCTTGGAACCTAGACAAAGCTTCCTGGATAGGGTCGGTTTCTCTCAGCCACTCATCCCTCACCAAATCCATGAACCTATGATCTAGGAGCCACATAGGTTCGAAACGGAAGGGTTTAGGGCCAGTATTATTAATAGAGGGTTCTAACTGCAGTAGAATGGGACAATGGTCGAAAGTTATTCTGGGTAGATGCCAAAGAGATGCATTAGGAAACAGATTAACCCACTCCGAGTTTGCCCACCCCCTATCAAGTCTCTCATAAATGGGATGCCTTTTTCTTTTATTAGTCCATGTGTACTTTGGGCCCTGATAGCCTAGATCAACAAGGTTACAAGAGTCCATAGTTGAAGCATATAAATCCATACGGCATCTACCCAGGATATGCCTTTAAAGACTTTAAGAGCCTGTTTGATTTGAGAACTTTTAATGTTGAAAAACGAAAACTAGAAAACCATTTCATTACATGATGTTTAGTATAAAACTATAAAAGGTGCGATAATAGTTTCTGTTTCGTATAAGTCTATACATCCAACTATTACTCTCCTCAACTTCATGTTAACACATTATGTTACCCTCACCTATACATACTTATAAGCATTTCTCTTACTTCCTCCGTTTCATTTTAATTGCAATAAAGGGGTATTTTTGTGAGCTATAAACTATTCCTTCATTACATGTAAAACAAAACGAAGGAAGTATTAAATTTTAATTGTATAACAGAACACCCTACGGTAAAGAGTATTTTTACCATTTCTTCCCTCTTTTTTCATAATTTCAAATCCCTTTTCATTCAATGAGTACCAAATATACATTTATTTCAATTTTCATAGAGGAATCAAATTTACACATATACTACCGAGTGCATATTTTGATGCCTTGATAATATGCTTTTGTTTTTGGTGTAACATATGGGTGGAGGCAAATTAATTAATTAATGTGTAATAAGAGAGAGATAAAATAGGGAGAAAAGATATTCAAGATAAGTAATGTCGTAACAAATTTAAGTGTTTCAACATGTCACATAAGTGGTTGGAAAACTATTTAGGAAATGCAAGCATATATTGATCTAGAACTAGAAAGCCAAGAGATGATTACATGAAAGCATGAAATACATCTCCACATGATTATATGATTACATAAACATTACATCCATCACGTACTGAGGTAAGGAAACATAAAATGAACCCCTTGCTAATACATGACTCTGCTAATATAGTAATATACATAATACACACCAGTTCTCATCTCTCTAGATCTCATATTTGCTAATACACTTTAGAAAAAAAGGGGAAAAAAGAAAACATAAAGCTACATAAGATACGTTGAAGTTAATAATGAGGCCAAAAGTTTAGTTTAGTTTAGTTAAGCTCATACTTAATTTTAAGCACTAACACAATCCATGAGCATGGACAGAGAAGAGTCAGAATACAGAGAAGCAGACATCTTTACATGATGTAAGACCCGAGCCCAGTTGGGCTGACCCGAATCTACATGGGTCGGGCTTGACCGGGCAGCAGAAGAAGGAGAAGAAGGTGGTGGGTTGGATTGAGTCTGTTCACGCATCTTATTCTTGGCAGCCTCGCTGTTCCAAATGTCTACCAGTGCTGACATTTTGTGCTATAAAATGATGGGTGTGGGCTAATTTGTGAAAGTTTTTTGTGTTAATTAATGTGGTGTGATAGTGAATTGTGATGATGATATAAGCTGTGATTCTGGAGATTAGTATATATATAGGAGAATGGAAAGAAGAATTTTATGAAGTGAGGCGGTCTGATTTTTCTGGAAGTGTCTGGACTCTGTGGTGTGGTGTGGTGTGGTGTGGTGCTATTACAGTGGGCAGTTTACCCAAGGTTTTCAAGTTGCAGTTTTCGTGAGTGCGAAACTGGTGCCTCCGTACTCCGTCCCTAGTCCCTACTTTATCCAGTTTTGGTGGAAAAGAGTGTGCCGATGATTACGTTATGTGGGGGCTAAATTTTTTTTTTTGATACATTTAAATATTCAATTAGGACTTATCTGGTTATCTACACTTTATGTCTTGATCCAAAGTAGGGATGGCCATGTGTCAGACTGTCAGGTTTTGATCGGGTCCTGTTAGAACCAGACTCGTAAATTTGGATTTAGACTCAGACCCATAGGGTCTAGAAAATCCGAACCCTTATCCTGATCCAATGGGTCCAGTGGGTCCTGGTTTCAAAACGAGTCCAAAATGGGTCTCAAGCTTATTATGAGTTTCGATTGTTATTTTAACCTAGGAATTTTTTACACCCGTTTTTTTAGTTATTAAAATGATAAAAGAACAAAATAGTAGTTTAATTCTTGTACAAACATTTAAAATTAAAACATTCACAACAAGTTGACTTAAGTCTTGGTAAAAAGTTGTATTACTACTTTATATATTTTGCATTATAATACATATATTTAATATGTAAAAAGGAAAATAGGTCTAAGGGGTGAGTCTGAGTCTGAATTCATGAGATCCGGACCCAAACTTGAATTTTACCACCTAGACCCAGATCTGACCCAAATCCAATGAGTCTCGATTTTTTAGACCCATACCTTTCAAAATGTATGGGGTCCAACCGGATCTGGGTTGTGTCCTAGGTGCTTGCCCATCTCTAATCCAAAGTTATCTATACTTGTGTTTTTTAGAATAAGGCTATTTTTAGCTAATTGAAATTTTTGTCCGGCATTTTTTGTAAATTTCTTGGACCGGTTTTTTTTTTCTTCTTTATTTTATTTGTAACAAGGCTTTCGTCCGAGCCATGCTCAAAAGTATGTTAAAAGATAAATATAATACTCCCTCCGTCCCATAATATAGTGTTCACTTCTCATTTTTCACGGGAATTAAGGAAAATAGAAGATGTAGTAGGATTTCTCAAAAAAAAAATTTAGAAAGTGTTTATTTGGTACTTTTGTCTTGGAACTAGCTCTTTATTTTATTTTTCCTTTTAAAAAAAATCAAAAAGCAATGAATGTTTTTTGGAATGGTGTAAAACAATATATAGGGGCACATATTTTGAAAGAAAAGTAGGGGTATTTTGGAAAATTTGTGTAGAAGTTGAGGATAATTTAGTCCAAGCAAATTAATAAAAAAGAAAACAAGCACAACATTTTGGGACACCAAAAAAGGAATGTGAGCACTATATTATGGGACGGAGGGAGTAGATAGTTATTGATAGTATGTGAAAGTTATACACATAGATAATTTTTTAAAAAATATATATAACGGATTTATTTGTACTCCCTCCGGTTCCTAAAGATCTTCCCTCATTTCGTTTTAGTGCGTTTCCAAAAGATCTTCCCTCTTTTACTTTATTCCTTATTTGGCAAATTTTTTTCCCCTTTTTACCCTCTCATGTCACTATCATATGGTCCACCATTACACTATTAAATCAATTTTACTCCCTTTCTCTCTCCTACTTTACACCTTTTTATTTGTTTATTTTCCTTAACCCTCTCTCTCTCTCCTACTTTACCCACCCAAGACCCCACACAAATTGATCCTCCTTGGTATCTGTAGTAACAGTAACAAAGGAAGATCTTTCGGAACCGGAGGGAGTATAAGGTAATAATACATGTTGAAGTCAAGAGGTTTTTTTCTTTAACAACTATTTTATAAATCAATCATATTTTGTAAGATCATATGGTATCAGTCAAAAAATTTATCATACACTCGGGTGTACCGTGAGAATGGTACACACAATACAATTTTTTTTACTCATTGCTCATTTGAAATCAGCCAAATGTATTAAAAAAGGAGAGGTCCAATGAGCAAAAATTATTCTTGGATATACCAAGCACATAGTACACCCAGATGTATGATGAATGAACAATCACACAAGATATGATAACAAACTATTCCTAAAATTTGTATAAAACAAATCAAAATTAACTCTTTAAGTTAGATTTTTTTTTTATCCCGATGAAGGATGACACGTGTCTTCTTAGTTTTACCTTAGTATAAATATATAATGTAGTAAAATAGATAGATAAAACTAGCTAGGCCTGAGCAAGACCTTGCTATTAGTCTATTAGAGACCTTGAGAGCTGAGAAGAAGTAAGAGATTCACAAGATTTCTTATACGAGACTTGAACTCATGACTTCTAGTCATCAAACTAAGTGTTTGACTACAAAAACAACCCAAACTTATGTTTCTTATATTCAGAAAGGTAGATAAACGAGAAAAGTTTAGAAATTATAAGAAAACTTCATATTAACTCCGTGGAAAAAAAATAAGTAAATTTTTTTAAAAAAGAGAGTAGTTCTTAAAAGTTTTAAATAAAAAGAAGAAAATTTCAAAATAATCAAGAAAAAAATTAAATAAAAGTTAAGAAAATACTGAAAAGCAAGTCAAATTTAGGAAAATAGAATTGAACAAAACAAACCCTGCTACTATAATGTAGTAGTAGACTAGTAGTTATCTAGAGCATATTTCCTTCTAAAGTAGGTAAAAAAAAGTTTTTCTAAAAAAAAAAAGTAAAAATAAGTTTAAAAAACACCTTGAATCATTTTCTGTTCACTAAGTGAGTTTATTCTCCAATTAGCTAAATGAATTATGTACATTATTATATTCATTAAGTTTCAACTCCATTAAATTCAGTTTAGTAAATCTTAGTTGAAAAAAAGGGCCTAACTCATAATTACAATGCTTTGACCCCGTGGGCTTGGTCTATGTTATGTCCACAGTCCACTTATTTATTTTCATGGTGTTCTCCTTTATATTTGTGCTTAAATATTATTACAAGTTACATCCACCATCAACAAATCCAACAATATTGTTTTGGAGGGAAATCATTTTGTTGTAGGGCTGATTAATAGATCAGGTCGGGTCATATTCGGTTCGGTTTAATAATAAACGGGTTGAACATGTCCCAACCCAAACCTAACCCGTTTATTAAAAGGGTTGCAAAACTCAACCTTGACCCGACCTGTTTATAAAACGGGTTACCCATATAACCCGTTTAATCCATTTACATATTTATCATTATTAAATTTTTATTAAAATTTATTACTAGTTTTCAACAATAAATTCACATAAAAGTATGTATGATTAGATTTTCTTTTCAATTTTTGTGTTCTACAATTAGTATTTTTAGAAATTTCACCAACTTTAACACAACTTTTTAGGAAATTTATATTTTAATGAGTTAAACAGGTCAAAGCAGGTTAGTTTCGGGTTGAAAATGTCAACCTTAACCTAATCCATTTAATTAAATGGGTAAGTCGTGTCAACCCATTTACTTAAATGGGTCAAAAATCTCAACCCAAACCCGTTTATTTCAGGTCGGGTTCGGGTTTGGTAAACGGGTTGTGTCAGTTTTTCACAGCCCTATTTTGTTGTATATATTAGTCAAAATTTGTTGGTCAAAGTTGATATATAGATAGTACTCCCTCCGTCCCATAATATAGTGCCTACTTCATTTTTGGTGGGTCAAACTTTAAAATTTTTGACCGAATATTCTCATTTGTATATATAAAAAAATGTATTCATGTGGGATCTTGTTAGATTCGTTTCAATGTGTAATTTCATAATATCAACTTTTTATATTTTTTATTAATACGGAATTAAAAATATTAAAGGTCAAAGTTACATCTTAGAGACCGTGTAAAAAAGAAACAAGCACTATATTATGAGACGGAGAGATACAAAAATTAAAACAAAAACAGAGGAAGTATAATTTGTATATCACAGGTTCTTTCTTTTTTTTAGGAGATTTATGTGATTAACTAAAGTTGCACAAGTTCGTGGAAATGGAATCCGATCTTCTAACCAAATTTCATCCCCTAAGATTTCTAAGAACAAACATGATCAATCGCAAACAACGATGTCCCAATAAAAAAAACTAAAAGAGTTTTAATAATCCAAAAGTAGTAATAATTACACTAGTTTTTATCTTAAATCTCTGTGTTTGCTAAGAAACTCCCCCATGAAAAAAAACCCATAAAAGTACATAAAGATGGTTAACTAATAATGAAGCATCATGTTGAGTTAATCACTTCATATTTTATTGTTGGTTCATGTACTTCATGCGCTAACGCAATCCATGAGCATTGACAGAGAAGAGTCAGAATACAAAGAAGCAGGCATCTTAACATGATGTAAGACCCGGGCCCAAATCGGCTGACCCGAGTCTACTTGGGTCGGGCTTGATTGGGCAGAAGAAGATGAAGGTGATGGTGAGTTGAAAGGCTGTTGATCACGTATTTTGGCAATCTCAGTGTTCCAGATATGTAGCAGTGGTAACATTTTTTGATTATAAAATGATAATTTTGGGTGTGGGTTATTTTGGATGAAGGGTATTTGTGTTGATTAGTTGGTGTGATTGTGATGATGATATAAGGTGGGATTCTTGAGTGTATCTATAAAAGCAAGGGAAAGGGGGATCTCATGATGTGAGGTGGTCTGGTTTTTGTTGTGTACTGTGTGTGATAGTGGTATACAGTGGCCAGTGGGTAGTTTACCCAAGGTTTTAGGCTGCAGTTTTGGTGCTACAAAACTCGTGCCTCCCTACTTTTTTTTTTTTTTGTTATATTGAAACAACTCCTATCATATTTACTTTTTTATTTGTTTTGAAGGGCTATCATATTTACTTTTTAATAAAATTACATCTGATAAATCCAACAAGTATTCAGATCTTTCTGAGATAAAGTGAGTAAAAAATATATGAGCTTTAATTCAAGAGTGAGGTTAGTTCTTAATCCTATGAGTCTAATGGGGGCATTCCCGTAAGTTCATTCTATATGAATCCACTATCTTTTAATCTCTCATTTTCTACTATCTCTAATCTCTCATTTAGCTAATTAAGATACTTTTTCTAATATAAGAAAAATTAAGCTAAACGAAACGCCTGCACAAGCATTATTGAGTATATTCTCTACATAATTTTTCATTACCAAAGTTTATTGGATATGGGATAAGGTTTTGAACAGCATGAGAATAATATTAAAATGAATAAATAACACTACCATAAGAAGAGACAGACGTGTGTTTAAAAAAAAATTGAGACAGCCGGAATCCCAGTACCTTGAGCCTGTGGGCCTTGGCAAATTGGCAATAATTCTTTTGTTTATTTTTCATGGTGAACTCCTTTATTTTGGGCATCTTCTTTTCCCCATGGTTTTAATAATTATTCTCATCAATCTTAACAATGAGCAACTTCAAGGCCTAAGAGTTTAACAACAAAACTTCATTCTTTAATATCAAAGTAATATCCATTTGGAATTAATAATCAGATTGTTTTAACTCAATATATTCAAGAATTTCAAATGATGTCACCAAATTAACATTTGGAACAATTATACATTCTTCTCTTCCTACTACTTACCAAAGGTTTCTGACAACTTTCAAACATTTCAAACTGATACACAATGGAGTAACGATGACCATATCATGTACAATGATGGAATAACACAAAATGGTTTACTTATTAGATCTTGTCTTTACTGGAGTGGAATCCATATAAAAATCTAACAATCACAAAGTGAACAATTTGTAACCATTTCTTAATACCTAGCACCAAGCACGACCAACCTCCAAATCCAAGAGTAAACTGTGTATCAACTCATACGTAGAACCTACTATGTCTCCCGCAAGACTCTTACCTTAGATCCTAAAGATCTTATATTCGAATCTTGCCAATTGGTGTCCGGGAGTAGAAATTCCCTTTATCTTCCCCCGACTCTCAAGCACATGACCCACAAATGTCAGACCAAGAAACTGTGGAAGCTAAGGTCTGAATAGGGTCCTTCTCCTTGTCATTAAAAAGAAAATGAAAAATAACGAACGGTCATTTAGACTTCAGTTATAACAGAAATCTTGTACCACACCAGGAGGCATGAAGTATGAAGTACGAACAGATTTGTAGCCGTAGATTGGGAGAGAATCATCCAGTTTTGACTCATCAAAGTGATTCTTTCGTAATTCTACGGCGAATTTTGAGGTGGCTACTGCATATTGGCTTGATCTCAGCTTCTTCCAAGAGATGCAAACTAATACTTCCCAATGTGCACAACCAACATGCAGTAATTGTGACCTCTCAAATTCATCACCCAGAACTTTTGAACAGAAGCAAAATTGGCTCGCAAGAATCAAGTTTCGGATCCTCTACACAGGATCTTCATACATATATTGATCATGGAATGGCCACGGCACCATTATTTACCACAGAAAATACCCAAACATTGTCCTTCCATTCCAAATCAAATCTTAAGGATATTTCTGTGGTGCTAGGGAGAAGATGAGCTCATACAGCATTGCAGCCAAGAGGTCTAGTCAGCCAAAGCTGAGCTTCTTGTCCTTTCAATTTTCTGTCAACTGGATAAGAGCTCCTTTATCACCATATATAATCATCACTGCAAACAGCCCCCAGTCTTCTGATGCACAAATCTGGGCTGAGTAGCGGGCTGAGTCCAAAAGAGCTCATGTCAAAGGCCTTAATCATTCAGCAGATGTTGCTGCGTGAACGTACTACCACCATAACCCATCATCAGTGCATCTTTCTTACAAACTCAAATCCATGCTGTCCAACCTTCATACATGTTGCAGAGATTATCTGCACCAGTAGCTTGCTTCAGCAGATAATCTACCTGCTCTGCGATACTTAATTCTCTGGAATGCATTTATAAAAGGGGTCAAGTTGAAAAAAAAAAATCCACGCAAAAGCTCTAAAAGTGTGAAAGAAAGCAAGTACCTGTTTTCAGAAAGATCACGACCATCTAATTTCATTTCGATACGCCTTAAGACAGATATAGCAAAAGCGTTTTTACCTATGAACACCAAATAGGATAGAGAAAATTATTACAAGGTCGGATCTTGAAGTAGAATAGTCTTGAGTTTGCCATTACATATATGGAATCAATGATAACCATGAAAAGGATGATAAAATGGCTAAAAGTAACAACTATGTCCTTTGTAAACTCTGAATCTCTCCTTTATCAAATAATTATACTCCCTCCATTCTCAAATAATCTTCTTGCATGTCTTTTTGGGCAGTCCACAAGAAAATTTCTTATTAATTGATGAAAATTTTATACAAGGAACGCCCACCCCCCCCAACTAACGCCCTCTCTCTCACACTCCTTTCATATCTTATGTGATATGGAACTCCTCACCAACAATCTTGATAATTTTTATTCTTAGTTTTACATTATGTACCACAAAACCAACACACAAATTTCAGAGTTATTATGTATCTAAACCTACAAAAAAAATTATTTCAGGACGGATAAAGTATATTATATCCATGGTTATGAAGTAAAAAGCTCACTTACACACAAAATTCCCTATATTATGTGGGGGTGACAGATCATATTATTTCACACTCTGTTTGAAATAAGGGGCTTGTTGGGCAAAAGTAGTTGTCAGAGTAGCTTTTAGAGTAATGGCTGTTAGCTATTGTACTAGTTGCTAGTCATTATATGTTAATTGCCAATATAGTACTTAAATAGCTAACATTTGGTAATTTAGTAATTGGATTTGTAAAAGTACAAAAAGAAAGGGGGATATTCAATTTTTTAGCTACATCTATTTTCAAAACTTTTTTTTCAACTTTATCGAAATAATAATTCACCTAGTAATTAGTAAAGGTACTTACAATCACTACTTCACTAAAAAATAGTTTCCACCTTTAGTAGAGTTTAGACTTTAGACTTGGTCTAAACACTAAAAGCAACTTGAAAAGACGTTGCAGAATACTATCAAGGTTACATTGAGGTAAAAGAGGGGTGGTGACTGGTGAGGAAAACTAAAGTGATTTTATGAAAGAAAACACATACTTGGTATTCTATTACTATATGCATTCAAATGGGTCATTCCATGCTAGATTAAGAAAAAGCTCTTGATTAGGCGTGACAATGAGTCTAACCTCTTCACAAGATACTCAGTTTAGTTTGATAAAAGCCCAGCTCAAGACTTAAACGAGCGGAGATAAGATTTGAAACCAGCCATGATAAGCTTTGGCACGTGAAGCTTGTGACCAAGCTCAATCATATAAAGTGGAACCAATAACAATACAAATTAGTAAAATACTTATTAATACTTCTTCTGTTCCTATAAGTATGCTTCATTTACTTTTTTGCGGTGTTTAATAAATATGTTTGACCATTAAAATCTTTTATTATGTTTTGTTGAAATAATAGAAAATTGATATTTCAAAATTGTACTTATGATTAATCTAATAAGACCCACATGATAATTATTTTACTTGGGATTGAAAAATATATGACGTTGTATAAAGGCAGTGGAGGGAAAGAATTTATGCAGATGACACGACTTGGAAATTGATGAAGAAAAGAGATGTTTGGGATAGACAACCATCATTATAGACAGGGATATGACACTTCCTTAAAAATTTACACTAGAATTCATAACCATCACCACCAAAGCACCAATTATGAGCACCAACCAAAGAGGCTGTAAAAGCTACCTAAAAAGCTAATGCACAACACGGCCTATATCAGTACTTGTACAAGCTAATTTGCTAATCTGCCATTCTCCACGCTAACACCCCTCCCAGACACATTCATAGTGGTCCGAAGGGGGACAGTTAGTTGGTTCAGCCAATGATCTTCACTTATGAGAATCTTATCTGGAGTCTGTGGAGCTAGTAGTGGGGCTAGATTGAGTTTTTTTAATTGCATGACATACTTTCCATCTTTCTACCTCCTGAGTTCATTTTCCATAGTGTCTAAAACTGAATCCTCACCAACAAGAAACTACATCTTTCCAGTTGAGTAAATGCAATACAAAAAAGTAATTTACTCTTACCCTTGATTGCTCGAACACCATCCTTTTTAAGTCGATCGTTCTGACTGTCCTCTCCAGATCCAACTCTCTTTGACGAGGTTGCTTCATCTTTGCCTTCAAGATTCATCTCTAAGTTCTCTTCTTTAAGCATGCTGGGAACCGAATCTGCTGATAATTTATTTTCCAAACGGACACCATCTCTAAGGTCATTAGGGTGTACGTCTATAGAAAAATCAGTACTATCATCCTTGACTATCATCTCATTTAACATCCCAGTATGCAAGATATCTTGGTGATTAGTATCAGTGGATAAAAGTTGATCCTTCTGATCTCCATCCTCTTCGTTGTTGGAGTTAATTGAAAGATGCTCTAAAGCTTCTTCAAGACCAAAGCCATTTGAGGGACTGACTTCACCAGAAACACTGCCCCCGCCAGAGCTGCTACTGTATATGCTATCTGGAGGAGATAACCATCCTTTATCTTCAGCAGACAAAATGTTCGCACCCATTAAAGTTTCATCCTTTTCTCCATCAGGTTCTTCTTCCAATATATCTCCATCCATGTCATCATACTCAGAGTAGCTGTTAATGAGGTCCTCCCTTGACAAGATAATTTCCTGCGACCTTGCCTCCAGGCTACCTTCTACACCTTCAACAGCCTATGGATACAGACATAAGATTGGAACATTCGAAACATATTGAACATCTCCAGTTAATCATGGAAACAGAATACATAGGATGACCTTACCTTATGCAACTTAGCAGCATGGAGGCTTGCAGAGTGAGCAAGCTTAGTCAGAGAAGAGTACAGTTCCTTCACAGAAGACACTAGAGATGGCACCAGAGGCTTAAAAGCTTGAAAAGCCTCCTTAATTCTTGGATAATACGATTGGTATATGGCTTGCCCATGGAGAGGCGATATCTCCAGTTCGGTTTCTCTTTCCTTGGCCATAGCATCAGTCATCGCAGCTACATCCTTAGACAATACTGATTCATGGGGAAAGATCACCTCACTTGCCTGACAATAACTCAATAAATCAGTATAAAAACTAGTGCCAAAAGAAAAAAAACAAAATTAGCTTCAACACCCCCTGTCCCCCCCCCCAACCCAACCCCAAAAAACCACCCCACCCAAAAGCCTCCTCCCAACCCAAACCACCTAGATAACTCCAGAAGATATCCAAGGAAAAAGCTTCAAAAAGTTCCCCTGAATTTTGGGCATGCCTGTCTAAGAGTTTATGTAGGGTTGGTAGACTTTATTGTAGATACTAGGTAGTGGTCTAGTGGAACAGGAACAATAGATTGAGTGAGAGAATTCAAGAGAGTCCCACATCACATGGGATATGGCCTATGGGAGAGAGTATGAGAGAGAGAGAGAGAGAGAGAGAGAGAGAGAGAGAGAGAGAGAGAGAGAGAGTGGGGAAGTCGAAGGTCCACATCACAAGAGTTGGGTCATAAGATTTCCATTTTATATAACGCGAAAATGTTTTGTGGGCATCACAAAAGAATGATTGTTTAGCCAAATTGATTGAGGCGTTTTCCTAACTTCACTCACTGTGGGCCCATAACCCTCCTATATCCTGTTTAGCCAACTAAAATATAGCCATATACAATTTTTCATTCCAGAAAGGCATACAAGAACAGTTTTATTGGACGAAGGGAGCAACATATTTCAATCATGCAAGGTGGTCACTGAAAACCGCTAGTCCATCACTAAACTACAATAAGGACTTCAAACCATTTGACTTGATTTATAAGAAATATCACCTTCGATATTGATTCCATAAGGGAACGATGCATCGCTGCAGCCTCCTTTCCCAAGTTATGCACATCGAGAAGACCATCGCTGATAGCTAACACCTAAAAATGAAACAAAGAATGTTGGACAAACGAGATGGAGACGGAGCATCACAGAGTCCATATTGGCCAAAATATCCACTGAAAGACTATAGCGAGTTGATAGAAAACAAAGATAGCCTAAACTTCACAAGTTTATTAGATAAGACAATAACATGCAATCAAGACATACAATGCACCCCGCCCAAAATTAGATTGCTAAGTTTCACAGGGTAGATTGTTTCCAGAAATACAACTGAATAGCAAATGGATGGTAGTAAAACTACAATATGCTCAGTGATCAGCACATTTTGGTTCTCAGTCACAATATTGTTACAAGCATTTTCTAGAAAATATAACCAGCAGCACCAAGCAGCAGGACATGTGAAAATCTATTTAATGTTTATAATTCATTGTCTTTCAAAATGTGACCCTTCAATCACAAGAAAAGGACCTGTCCATTAGAACCCACTCAAGCATATGGAAATAAGATTTAGGAACACCAAGAAATAGAGCTCTTATATACCTCTTCAAGCATTGAACCACATTCAGAAGTCAAGGCAGTATGACCCTTAGCAACGCGACAAAAAGCAGAGAGGGCAATGCTAGCTTCACATGCACAATCTCTCATTTGAAGCAGAGTGGTTTGTAAGTCCCCTGGACAGGTTGGAAAGCCAGTAATATCATATCAGTTCACATGCAGAATAAATTGTCGCTAGAAAGTAAACTGGGCATGAATTCACATACATGTAAATGACATATTGAGAAAAAATCAGATACTAGTACAACCTGAAGCTGACTTTGCTTTTAGAGAAGCCACTGAGAGTTCATTAGAGGCAGAAAGTAAATTGTTGGAGGCAACTTCCATGCTGTTCTTTGCTAACTTCAATTCCTGTTCAGCCCCTGATCCAAAGAATATAGCTCAATGCCTAAATTGTGCATCACGTGTTGTATTATAGCTCAAAACTGAAACAATCCTCAAAAAAGAATGGGAAAAAAGCAGGAGTTACTCACTAGAGAAAGAATGGAATGTGACTTCCAGCCTCGTTAAAGCATTTATATAAGCTTGTTGCCATGTCCTTTCTTCTCCGCTACTTCTAAATGGAAATATTTCACCTGGATTACACAGAATCCCATCTCTTGATGCCTCAAACTCCAAAATTGACAAGGAAACTCTCATAATGTCAGTAGCCTTCTCTTGAGCTTCTTGCAGCAGTTTTCTTCGCTGCTTCAAATGATCATGAAACTCTGAAGGAATTCCAGCACTCTTGTAGGAGGAACTGCCAGTAATGCCAGTATTTGGGCCACCACATGCCCAATTCATGGCTCTTTCCAGTTGTCCTTCAGCTGTAATAGAGTTCCTTTCACAAGATTGCAAACATTCAATTGAAGTAGCTATCTTAGAGACAGCAGATTGTATGTTTTCCAACAAATTAGATCGGTTGATATCTAAGACAAGAGGATACATCTTATCATCACTTTCTAGAAATCTATGAGCTATGATCTTATTATCATGGGAAGGAATTAAGATCATATTGTTCATCCATTCCATTTGAATAATCTCTAGGCTAGTTCTTTTAGTAGCCTCCTTCAGCTCATTCACTTGCCTCCTCAAGAGGGATGCAGCTGCCCTTGCTTCTCTGACAGTTTCATGTGCACAACAATACTCTTGAAGCATTGCTTTCACCCTATTCTCACAACTAAGATCCTTCTTCAATCGAACAAATACAGTAAACCCTTCCATCTGTTGCTTTAAGTTCTCGGCCTCTTTATCTAAGCAGCTAACTAATGCTGGAGCAATTCGTTCTTTGATGTATAGGCTCATCACTATCCGGAGTTGTGCCACCAACTTTTTTTTTATGGAATCAACAAGCTGATCCATACCCAAATTATGATCAATAGATGAAGATACATCATTGATGGTCAAATCAAGAATGAAATCCATTACTGCAACTTTCCAAGCAAAGAAATCTAGATCATTTAGTGATCCTTTAAATTTCCAGATATATTCAGACATTTGGCATCCAGAACTGAGAAGATTAGCTAACTTGGAAATATCGTTTTGACAAGAAATTGAACCACAATAAGAGAGGAGTGCCTTGCCTAGAGACTCTAATCCAGAGAACGGACTGTCCAGTGTAGATAATAATGCATTGCTTCTGTATACACCCTCCTCCTCAGAGCCAAGTAGAGATAGAAAGTGGTGCTCTAAAGAAACCAAACCATCTCGTATATCCGCTTCTCTTTTGATTAGAGCAGAGCTCCTTGCATCCTTTTGGTTCCACATGTGGTGAAGTTGGTCTAGTTGAGCCCTGCAAGCTTCTTCTTGAGAAGCAAGTTCCTCTGCCTCCTCCCAAGAAAGATGATCCCTTCCTTTCATAGCAGCTTCTTCAAGAACCAGCTGTTGCTCTGTAATGGAACCAACCTTTACAAAATAGCTCTTCTGCAGTTCTTGCAGAGACACCCTCTCTACTTCAACCTCAACAAGCTGCTCCAATGCAGTTTCAATAGACCCCCTGATATCGGACAAGGCCCCAGATGCATCCATTATATCTGAATCAGTTGAAACTATGGATTTAATCAACTCTGGCAAAATAACTTCGCTCATATGCACAACGAATTCCTTACACGACAACAAAGTAGCTTTAAAAATGGAAGCCCAGTTCTTGTCAGAAACTTCTAGATCACCAGTTGCTGTTCCATTATCAACAGAATGCTGAAGCTCAATAACAAAGTCCACAACTAGTACACATTTTTCTATTTGCTCTTCTAGCTCACATAACACAGTCCCAAAGTCAAACTGAGGTAAACTGCCCACACTTCCAGTCGTAGTTGACTCGTTAGCTATGCTGAGTACCTTATGCTTCACATCATCATAAAGAGAACATAAGGCTACATACAGAATAGAGAATATTTTCTCTTTCTTCATATCAGCTTCTAGTTTGGTTTCTTTACCACTCTCATATGTAAATTGTATGGGTGCATGAGAAGGAAACAGGTCCTCATTTCTTGCAAAATCACTGGATTGCATATAATTCAAGAAAGCAGATAGAATACGATGCTTAGCCTTGAATTCAGCTTCCGAAGCAGTAGAGTTTACAAGTCCGGCATACTCCTCCTCAAGTTTCTCTATCTCTAGAGCAAACCTCTTCATTTTAAGACATAGATCATCTCGGCGATGCCTAACAAAATCAAGAGCATCCCCATGTCTCTTCGAAATAAGCTCACCAGCCTGCCTTCTTGCCAAAGAAAGCATATCAGGGGAAAGCGAATTGACAGACAGCTGTAAGACTTGTGCCCAACTGTGTACAGGGCTTGTTGTGATGTAATTTAAGGGTAGGAATCTTTGCAAAGCGAGAGCATATGCTTGAAGTGCTTTTACTGCACAGGAAACCCCATTGTCCAACTCAGATATGAGCTGAGAAATATCCCTGTCTATTTCATGGCATTGTGCCTGTGTAGGTTCAGGAACAATAGACAATGGAACTCCTGCTACTGAAACAGCTGAGGTAAGAGATAAGGCATCTTCCATGCAACTCTGCCTTAAGCTCGCTTTGATTTCAGAAATTGAATCATTCCGTAAAGCATCAAGGAATTTTCCATGTTGCTCTAACCAAGTAGTTGCTTCTTGGATTTTCTCGGCCACAAAAGCCTTAGCCTGAGCAAAGTCTCGAGCTTGAATGTCATAAAGGGCACAAGATTTCTCCAAGCGAGAAGTTGCTTCCGCAACAAGTGATTTTGCAGATGTTTCATGGAGAAGAAGAGTAGATCTCTCTTGGTCGGCACGATAAAATATAGCCGAGACAAGCTCATACTGGTTTAAGATATTCAAAAACCTCTGCAAAAAAGACGTCCAAGTTTGAAAAGTGCACTATAATACAGTAAACAGAAGTATGTTTAAAAGAAAAAAAATAGACCTCAAAAGAAGATTCAATAGCTGGGGCACTAGCGAGTAACAGGTCATGATGCTCCTGCCAAAGAAAATAAACAAACTCTGTGAGCTACAGTATAATAACTAGGACATCCGTCATATTGAATGAGCATTATCTATTTGAACATTTCAAGAACCAAATACTAGTTTGCATTCAGTATAGAGATATTGTACATTTTTCCACTCCTCAGGCCCAGTTCTCTTCAACTTACAATAAAAGTATCCAGTAATTCAGATTTGATAAGGAACAAAAAAATTAAACAGAAAAACTCAGTTTTAATCAGTAAAAGTCAGTTTTAGTTAGTAAAATCCAGATTTAATCAGTAAAAACAAGTATAAGGAAGACATAGACACACGCACACGTACACACGCACGAACACACACATACACGCACGCACAGACACAGAACTAGGGGGAGGGGGCGGGAAGGAAGAAAGAAAAAAAAATCATAAAACATCAGATTCAGTTCTAATCAATTCAAGTAAACTCGCTTCAGCAACAATCAGGTGAAGTAAACAAGACCTCAAACAAATACCCCCAGATTTGAACTTAAAAATGTCAAACAACTCTCCATGTGCCTATTCCATAAGATCTTATCTTTCTGGTATTTATGTAGATTAGCATAAATGCAAAGCTTCTTATCAGAAATAACTGCAATTGATATGAGATCAAAGTAGTACATGTTCACATAATGGTAAGTTATAGGTAAGCAAGTAGTTCCTGAACACATATAACTACAAATAAAACACGTACTTATGTACGTTAGCAATTGCATATCATTGTAAATTTAAACTTTCATGAAAGCACGTTATCGATAAAATTAATGATTAACAAATAATTGTTCAATAATAACGTTGACTAGTAAAACTTCTTTCATACAGCTTGAATCCTCTGAGTTGTATCAAGGATACGAGTTTAGGTAACAGTACCAGATGTGATCTAAAAGCATACAGACAGCAGACCTCAAGATAGTGGACTTAAATTTCCTCAACAATATGCATGTCCAGTATAGCAACAACTCAGTCTGGAATTGTGGATCACTAGATCCAACCATAAGTGGTGTTTTTATAAATAAATTTTACTTTAATTAATCAGTAGAATGATGAATGGGCCCAAGACATGTAGCCAGAGACTGTACTTCAGATAGAAAATAATAAAGGGGTACCTGTAAAGGAACACGCATCTCTTGAACACGAGAAGCAAATAGACTTAAGCTAACAGCCAATTCCATTCCCTTTCTTTCCTCACCACCAATGGCGGCATCATCATGAAAATCTCCACGTGTCCACTCTATAAGTGGATCCCACACAAAGACTTCCAATAACATGAGAAGTAAATCTTTGTTCTTTCGGAGAACGCCAATTACTGCTTCACAGTTTGCCCTAAAGACTCCTTCCAATCCTGTCAGCCCTAGAGCAGCTTCAAGTGTCTGGGTAAGGCGGAATGGCACTATCTCAGGAACTTTTAACCTTTGTCCTTTCTCAAAGCACACATTATAATCAATATGTACAATATCTCCACTAAAAAAATCAATCAGAATATTATCCAAATGTCTATCTCCAAGGCCAAGGATGTGGCCTACCATACTCATTGCAGCTAAGCTGCCAGAATACCTGCATACAAAAACAAAAGACAAAGTCCTTGAGTGACCGACACAATGACAGTCCTTAAAATTTATAAATCCTTGAGGCCGCAAAACTTTTAGAAAGATTATAATATATTAAGAGGGCAACAATTGGCAATTGGCCAAAAAAAAAAAAAACTTTCTTCAAACAGTCTTTTTATGGTTCCTTTTCTACTGAGAGCTTTACTTTATAAGTTGTTATTACCTCTTCAGTTTTGAGCTGAAAGCACTGAAACTCTCACTTGCACACCAGAGTTCTTGATGAAGAAGCTGCTTGGGGGTCTCTTTCATAAGATCCAAAAGAACTTTAAGCTTGACTTCATGAGGCCAGTCTCTTCTTGAAATAACTCTTTTTATGCCTTTCTCTTTTAATGCTGGTATAATTTTTCCATAGAACATGTCACTTGGTCGAGGAACAGGTGGTGGGGTTGTATCTTTGACATTATTGCCACCAGTAGCCATAAGCTGGGCCATTTGAACTCTTTGCTGCCAAGACTTGAAAATACTGTAGATGCTTGTGACATTATCTACCCACTGAATGAGACCAGCCCGGCCACTAATTGGTGTCACAGAATAATAACGAATACCGACAGACCGACTTCTAGTTTCCGAATTTGAATGGAGAAAATTGTTGACCGCTTGCAAAAGTTGCATGATTCGAGCATCAAGTCGTAAATCTTCTCTTCCTTTCAAAAGATATGTATACTTTCCACCATCAGATCCCAGAATAACAATTTTTTTAGGTTTCGTCTTTGTTGACAATATAGCCACTTGTTCGGAGAAAGAAGAAATTGTGACAATACCCAGTGAAGTGCTACTGAAGTCCCTGTCAGTTTCAGAGAGCATTACTTGCTTCTCATGCCCAGGCATGGGAACATCAGAAGATGACAAGCAAGCCAGTTGTGGTGCAACTTCTTGCAACAAAACAGCTGACTTTCTCTGATAAGACGCTAAAGATGCAGCAATATTATCAAACGCTCGCCAGACATCTCCAAGCACTGAAGCAGATACTGGAGGAGTTTTAAAGGCTAAAATGGCAGATTTTATAACCTCTTTGTATTCATCCTGGAACCATTTCTCATGGGGCGTCTCAGGTTTCCTAGAAATCAGAGCAAGACGACGTTCCAAGGCCACAACAATTGGGGCCATCATAGCGGAATATTTTGCAGCATTTATTTTAACTTTCTCATTGTGGCTCAGAGTAATATTTTCTGATATCCTTGCAGCTTCCTCTTTCAGCATGTTTATCCGCCTAAGCACATCTGCAAAACGCAGATGATAAATATCTCAAGGGACGGCTTTCAGCTGAGGAATTTTGTAACATTCTGGCATATGTATAGAATCTTAAAAGTTCAAGGAAATAATTTTGTCAATATTCTGTACATATTCTGTAATACTCCCTCCATCCCCCAATAAACTCCCCATTTCTCCTTTTCACGTTTACCAATGCACCTTTTCAATCATTCATATCTCTAATTACACATTAGTAAAAATTATAAAAGTTTAATTTTCATAATGTACTCAACGAGACGAATCAAACAAGACCTCACATGACTATGTTTGTTCTTATATAGTGGAAAAAATTTGGAAGATATTGTTTCCTTATGAATAATGCCAAAATTAGAAATGGGAAGTCTATTGAGGGACGGAGGGAGTATCTCGATAATTTACCATAATTAATTACAGTTTATCAGTATCTAAATTAAGCCCATAGTTTTTCATCTCACTAATTAAAAAGACATGGGATATATAAGATCTAAAATCAGTACTCTATATCCAGATAATCGAAAGCAGCACCCACTCCACAGAGTGGACCACAACTAGCAATTCACAAAATGACTCTGAATGATAAGATTTAAAAGACAACAGTCTCAAAATATAATTTAACACAAATCAATGCATCAGCAATGAGGTAAGGCTACCTCCATGAAGATCTTGGAGAGTGCTGAGCCATAGTTCCTCCCAGAGAACAGTTACATTTCCTAGTTCATATATCATGAGTTTGACATCTTGTACCAGTCTAGGATAAAGCTTCATCTGCATTATTTAAAAAAAAAAAAAAAAAAAGACTATCAATCAAGCAAATCACAGATGTCAGAGAGGTGATTTGCACATAAAAGACATGGAAGCAGGGACAACTTGAAGCTAAAATTTCTTAGACCCTTCAAGTATATTGACATTAAGGCAGTAATAAATATTAGATATATCAATAAAGGAAAGCAATCATAGCGAATTGCTTCACCAACCATCAGATATATAAGCCCAAAAAGGAATCAAGTTCCGACAATCTTGATACGGCCTTGTTCATTTTGTCAAACAACTAGCATATCTTTCAACATTGCGAGCATCATCAGAATATTACAAGAGTATCATAATCTTCCTCCGACTGTATTTGATTGCAACACGAGAATTGGGGGGGAGAACATTAATTAAGAAATCCATGTCCTCAAAGAAATAAAGGGGGGGGGCCTGCGTGATGACATGAGGAATAGAAGATATCACACACAAATAAAGGAAAGGTAATATTGCAATCATTTTAGAACTTCTCAAAAAGGAAAGTGTCACAATTAGCAAGAAAAGGGATTGTTGCAATCATTTTAAACTTTAAAGGAAATTTTCGCAATTAGAAGAGAACACAGAAAAATTGTATGTCTGTACGAACACTGAATCATATAAGATCTGGGTGAGGTCTTCAAACTAATTAAAGTTCCTCCACAAGAAATCTAAAGCAGACAACACTTAAACTGAGGTCTGCAATCAGTATATCAGGACCGAGCCCTTGGGGTTTGCACATGAAGATCATGAGAGATTTGGAGATGCAAAAGTTACATGTCTAGAGTCTTAAAAGAGGCACAAAACGCCTAAAAGTGCAAAAATGAATTAGCAAAAGCTATCAATTACCAAACAATCCAGGATACGCTGAAGCTCCTCCGGAGGTTCCTCATCAGATGCATTAACGTCGACAAGTGTTGGATACACTACAGACCAAGGAGAAGACTTTGCGAGCATCATAAGCAAGCCTTCCAATTGCTTCCGGGTATTAGGTTCTGGATGAGAACATAATCGAGCAAAGACTTGTGGTGTTACTTCCTACAAATGACTCATGATCAGATCATTGTTAAAGAGTTGTATAAAAAGTAAAAATACCAGTATGATATGGAGCGAGAAATGTGATACCTGCCATGGAAACAATGGGACTGAAGAAAGGGCGGGTTCCAGTATATCCTTCAACTCTAAACCATAATTGAGCAGGATGTGTAGTATGTACAAAGTAGACCTGAGGATCGAGCCTCCAGATTTTTTACTCAAGGAACCGCAATCACGGTCATTGGAAGCAAAACTACCGAGTGTAGAAGATGAGTACGACAGGAACTGAATGAAACCATGAGCAGCATGCCCATATAAAGATACCCTTCTCTTCCTCAACGACCACCAAATATCCACCAAAGTACTGACAGAAGATAGTATAGCATTTTCTTCTATGTGAACATATTGATCAAGAATGGTCTTCTGAAGCTGAGAAGACAGAGCAGCTGACAGCGATTCAGCACCAAAACTTTCAACACCAGGTGCTCCTGCTGCAGCTTCAATGACATTCACTACTTTCTGCACCAAAGAAGTTTTATGATTTAAACTATTCAAGTCATTGGATGACTCATCAAAGGGACACCTCTCTTCCCCTTCATTTATATCATTTGCACAAAGAAGTTCTGAAATAACAGATTCCACTCTCGATATCTCAACTTCACTCAAACTAGACATCTTCGGCACCAACTCTTGATCAAGGACAGGAGAAACAGAGCACGAACGAAGGACAGTTTCCTGGGATGGGAGAAGACTCTCTTTAGCTCTAGAAAAGCACCAAGATGCATATGAAATCCAAGACTTGCCCAAAGTCGGGCAAAGGTGCGTTGACAACTTTGTTGCTGAGCCTACAATTTCCTGAATAACTAGTCGTGTGCATGGTTTAAACATCACCTTTTCGTCAACTAAGAATTCATTTCTTTCACCGGACTGGCTGACGTCAGTAAGGATATCCAGAGCAAAATTTTCCAGGCTAAAATCAGCATAATCCCGCCTCAACCAATCTGAAAACTTCAGACATGCCTTAGCCTTCAATGGACTATCGTCAGCAGCAGAATCTGCACTGTTCAAAGAAATAAAGCCGGACTTAACATATGACCATATATTCGTGAATGCATCTGCAAACTTCTTTTCTGCATACATCAGCAGTATTTCCTCATACTTCAAACTAGATGTTAGAAACAGGTTATTACTTGTCTCCAAGCAATTATCAACTTGATCCCTCAGATACTTCTTAAGATGGTTTGCCAGCCCTAAATTTCCTTGCTTCCGAGCTAAACACATTAAATTCTGACATAGTTGCAAGGTAACAGACGAAGTAGGCAGGATGGTTTTATAGACTCTAAGAAGCTTCAGCCACGAGCTACAATCTTGGTGGACTACACTCATAGGCAGATAAACTGCCTGGCAAAGCGATTTCAATACTTCAGACTGTTTAGCTTTCTCCTGTATTTTATCGAACCTGCAGTCCTCTTCTAGTGCATATATGCAGTGCAAATGTAGGGCATACTGCGCTGCCTCCGGCAAACCATCAAGTGGAATGACAGTCAAAACTTCATCTAGCATCAACTTGGCTTTCTGCATCTCATCAGGCACCAAATCCATTTTATTGTCAGTTTTATAAAGCAATGCCTGCAAAAGCATCTGCTCACTCCTTCGCAACGCCAGTTTGGGATCAAGTGTAAGTTCAGAGCTACTTTTGGGTGTTAAATCCAGGGATGCCCATGCTGCTTGGATGTCACCCTCATCAAAATGAGCTAATGCATGGATTGCATTCATTTCATTTCCAGCAGTAGTTAAAGCACCTGAATAACTTCTTCCAGCATGCTTTGCACGTAAAGCTTGCAGCTCCATTAACCAAGAATCAAGCGACTGCCAATCCGCAATAGCACAATAGCTCTCAATTACACGTCCAATTATGAATTGTATTCCATCAGCTCTCATAGAACTAAGGGATTCCTCTGTCTGTAGTAAATGAGTAAATATAGCAGCAGCCTTTTCATATTGTCCTTCAGCTTGATGTACCAAACCAGTAATCCACGCAAAAGGTCCAGATATTTGGTAGCAGTTACCAATCTCTTTGTTTTCGTCAAACAAAGAAGAAAAACTCATATACACCCATTTCTGCAATCCAATCAAAGCTGCCGATTCATGTTTCTTAGACAGAGCAAGAGCAATGTGTTGTACAAACCGCATAACATCTCCAGTTAGCCTTTCCCTGATATCATGCGGGTTCTCAACTACCTGAGTTCGAGATTTTTCTCTAAAAGAAGAAACCACCGAGTTTTTGAGCTCCTGCAGACGTAGAGAACAATACTGGA
Organism: Beta lomatogona; assembly: GCA_947646795.1. Taxonomy (NCBI): domain Eukaryota; kingdom Viridiplantae; phylum Streptophyta; class Magnoliopsida; order Caryophyllales; family Amaranthaceae; genus Beta; species Beta lomatogona. Next base: position 1,715,138 of record CANSNZ010001006.1, on the reverse strand, counting down.
TAATAGCATCTTGGCACTGCAATGCCAACCCAGCATTCATCATTGGTTCACAAATGCGAGAAAACCACTCCTCACAAACCTTTTTGTTTGCCCGAAAAAACAAGGAACTCTGACGAGAAGCCAAAGGCAGCACCGAGGAACCTTCATAAGCATTATATACATTTTTCTTTAAAGCCTCAACAAAATCTAGTAATAACCTCATGGGTAGTAAGTGGGCACCACTTGAACCTATTATGCTTAAACCACCATCATTTTGCTCACTATCAATTTGCAGCATATGTGCTACATCCAGAAGCATTCTCTCCAAAGCTGCAAAAGTTTGAGTTGGTCCACCAAGGTTGGTGCGAAGACGAGTAGCTGTGCAATATCTAGCGGCTTCATGTACTGCCCACCATACCCCAGCTAAGTTATTTACTAAATTAATTCTTTCAAGAGCATCAACCTCGAATTCTATGTCCAGCCATATACTATTGCCACTAGAACTTCCTGTTTCCTCCAATTGAGATTGAGTCAAGTCCTTTGCACAATTACAATGTTGAATAAGCCGTTGAATCCAAGAAGAAAGAGGTGCCTTCCATCGTTGTGAGATGTAACTCAATATTGAAACAAGTTGCTGTGGTTGAAGACGTTGTGGCAGCTGCTTAAGGGCAAACACAGGTCTCCAGTGCAAGTCAGCTCTATTATCTGTCCTGAAGTAAGTGGGCCTGCCTGAGGTAACTGTTCCGCAACCTGCTGAACCACAGAGATAGACAGCAACAGGGACAAAAAGGGAAAGACGCCTAACAAAAGCACTTCTTACCGTAGCATCTGGATCACCAAGCTTTTCAAGGACCAGTTCTGCCATCTGGTAGAAGTATCTGGGATGAACAAGTTTTGCTCGTAGAAGCATGTCAAATACCTCAGTCACTTGCAGCCTCACTTTTGTTTCCCTGTCAAATGCAGCACCCAGTACAGAGGAAACCAGAGTCCAAACAGCAGAACCATATCCACCATCTACATAAGGATTTACATTTACATTCAAACTTTCAGAAATTCTAGTTGCATCCTCACATGATTTATGAATCCAGTCAAGGGCTTTGACTTTAGTAGCAAGAGGAGTATCAACATCAAGAGCTTTCACAATGATATTACTGTATTTGCTTAAATGCTCAACCATGAAATTAAGATCCATGCTAACTGCATTTGTCTTCTGTAAATAATCTTTACTGCAAAACTCCATGGAGTATTTGCTCAATAACTCAACCGAAGAAATTCTACCCAATGTCTCGAGAATAATCACTTGCAGCTCTACACATCTTTTAACAGACAACTGAAAAGGATACAGCTTTGTAACTACAAATGATGCCAGACGTTCTGACCTTTTGAGCAACAGTTTAGCCATGTCAGGTGGGGCAATCAAATTATCTGTCTTGTCCAAGCAAATGCAGCTTAGTAAGACTTTCAAGTTAAACCTAATCAAGGCGAACAACTCCATCTTTGAGTAGGAATTTTCACTAAGAAGGTTAATTTCCACATCTCTACTGACAAAGACATTTTCTAACATGTCATTTAACAAGGTTATCTCTTCAAAAAGTGAGTTAATCGAATGCTCAACAACTTCATCATTACCATGTTGAAGCAAGAAAACATAAGTAGCAGCAGCACTTGCTGTCACTAAGTGGTTGGGATGCAAACGCAGCTGAGATATCGGAGCCTTCCATTGCAAAATCTTATGAACAGAAGAAGGGAGAAGCCCCAGCTTTTGCAGGGACAACAGCTGAAGATTAGTTTTTAGAACTCCGTGAATCTGAAGGGACCTAATTTTCCCACCTCCAGCTGGTTTGGTACTGTCATCCACCCCCAAACTCAGAAACAATACATCAAGAGCAAGTGGATAAAAAATGGCAAACTTTTCACCTAAAATTTCAGCCAAGAGAGTCAAACACCTCCAAGAATCCTCAATCCAATTCGACCACCCAAATTTTTTACCCATCAGAGAAAAGCACTCCAGCAATTGCGGAATCATTTTACTCAAGGGCTCAACTATCTGCTCAAGAAGATTCAATTCTAGTAACCCGGAAGCCGTGGATTTTAGTACAGTAGAGAAACAAGAAAAGAAAGCAAGCAGTCTCCGAAATTGTTGTGGAGTTCCAGGACTTCCATCTTGAAGCAGCATATCCATATCACCTAAAAATTTGGACAGCAGACCCAAAGGGAACTGCAGATTACTTACCCAATATTTCTGAAACTGCAAGAAGCCGCCCATAATAACTTGTCTATCAGATTCAGCAAGATCAGGTAGCATTGCCCATCCAAGAAGCAGGTCAACTATATCGACAAAGTGGGGCTGGAAACATCTAAAGAATTTCAAGGATATCACAGTTAAAACGCCCAAAAGTTGATGTAGCAGGTTCAAGGAGGTCCTCTCATCCTCAAGCAGTTCTTGACATGCTTTGAGTATTGGAAAAGCATAACGTTCTGTTGCCCCTACATCCCCTACACTAAGGAACTCACGTAGGCTTTCCAGAGCCAGATCCACTGAACCATCATTGACAGTGATGTTACTTAACAATGGCAAAGCCCAATTAATAAAACGGTCAACCAAGTCCAGTACAACATGGTTCTGTCTTCCGTTAGACCCTGATGGGATTGAACACAACATGGAGCAAAGTGCTCCATATGCAGTGGCTGCTGACCGACGAATTGAATATGATCTGAACCACATGTATGATTAAAATGTCACAAATTTTCTCTTTAACTTACTCCAAATTCATAAATATTGATACATGAGGATAAGTAATGCTATATGTCCAATACATTTAAAGTGTCTCAGGTAACTAATTACACTATTACAGAAATACTTCCTCCGTTTTTTAATAAGTGACACAGAGAGAAAGTGGGGTAATACCAAGGAGTTTAGAGAGAGAAAGTTGGGACCACTTATATAACCAATCAAATTTGAGTATTGGATAAAGTGAGTAGATGAAACAATTAAATGATGGCAAAGATGTAATAAATGTGAAGTAGTTTTTACTACTTTGAGCTATGTGTCACTTATTGTGACAAATCCCTAAAAGGAAAACGTGTGACTTATTAAAAAACGAAGGAAGTATATTACATGAATAACTTCATTAAAATAAAAAAAACCTTTGATGAATAGGTAAGGAACAAATATATATCAAGTAAATCCTTAACAAAATTATACGAATAGCAAACAAAATTCTCATAAAATTGAAAGTTAAATATAGTGGAACAATTAACACAAATAATGTTGATGACAATAATAATTATAGTCTTATACTCTAATCTAATTACCTATCTATATAAATTTGGGACTTTTAAAGAGCACACAGAGTGCCACATAAGCATGCCACGTCATAAAATAAACCCTAGAACAAAACAAAACAGAGTTGCAAGATGATTAAAACATATACTTCCTCTATTTCAAAATACTTGACACACTTCTCCAAGCACGCTTGCCAACACGTAACTTTAACTATTAATATCTCTGATTCCCTACATGTAAAATATAAAAAGTCGATACTCTAAAAGTATATATATAAAGACGAATCTCACAAGATCCGACATACTATAGTTTTCCTTACGTAAAAATCACAAAACACTCAAAAGAGAGTGTCTGAATAGTGCAAAAGTCAAACCGTGTCACCTATTTTAGAAAGGAGGAAATATATTTTATGATAAGAGAAATAGCGAGTTTGATTTTTAATAAACTACCTAAGAATTCAAAATTAAAACAAAATTATGTATACTTTTTGCTACACACTTCAAAGAATTACAATCCTTATGTGACTCAAAGGAGCTCAATATATGCTTTGAAAGATCCATATTCCATATACTTCGTTCTTAATTTTCTTTTAGTTTATAGTACTCTTAAATTTGACATAAACTATAAAGAAATTATATCAATAATATGACTGGTGTTATACTAGCAATAGTATTATATCACTATGATACAGTTAAAATTCTCCAATATAATATCAATTTAAGCAAACAATAACATCACATTTCTTTATAGGCCGTGCATTGCATAAAACAAGTGAATTCAGATTGTTTAAAAGAAGCTCAATCAAAATCAAAACATAATAATATTTATAACTTGCATTACAGAAATAAAAACAACTACTACAACATGATAAATAAATAAAAGCTCATAGTACCAAAATATGGCGAAATTCGGCAGTGATCAAAGTAGAAATGAGGAATTAAACCCTAAATTGAAAAGAAAATAGAAGGGAGAGAAAGAGAATAGCATACTTATCAGTAAGAAGCTGAGAAAAGCCTTGAAAGAGAAAAGTAGCGGAGTGAGAAACGAGGAGTGAGTTAGGAGGATAAACAACGAGTCGGTGAAGCGAGTTGATTGCAGAAAGACGACTCGACTCGTCCGATTCTTGACTCGTTGAGGAAGATGATGACGTGGCGGCAGTGGAGGGAGAAGAGGTGGTGGTTGAAGAAGAAGATGAGTCGTCTTTGGCGAGGGCGACGGAGAGAAGAGCTGCGAGTTGCTGTTGTTGATGGTGAAGTCCTTGCATCTTCTTCCTTGCGCTTGCGCATGGCGCACTAGGTTGAATACTCTTTTAAAGGGTCGGAAATTGAGGAAGCCATTGATGGTGAGGTTTTGACTCGCCGGAGAAAGTTTTGAGAGATTTGCTGGAAGTTTTGGAGGGTAAATTTGATGTTGAAATTTTAGAGATAAATGGGGACTTTCTAGTTTCTCCTGGGGAAGTCCAAGTATGGACCAAAGATACGAGTAAAAATGTAAAATAATAGGATATCTGTTGTGAGAAATATGGAGAGAGAGAAGCTATAGAAATATATCAGACAGTGTATTGTATTCGTATTGATGTAAAACTGATTTCTTACACCGGTATTTATAAGCAAAAACTCTACTGTTTACAATTACAGATTCAACATTGGCGGAAGAAATTTGCGGTGGGAAGAAAACTTATCTGACATGCATTAAATGCATGCAGAAAAAGCGGACTTCACTGTGAACAGTGGAATCTAGTATTCCACTGTTTCTCAACACTCCCCCTTGAATGTCCACTGATAACTCATAATAGACGTTGTCTCATTAAGAACCTTGTTAGGAAAAACCCTGTGGGTAAAATCCATAACTAGGGAAAGAGTACAACTATTATGTATTCTTATATGCTTAAAACTAACTGCCTCATTAAAAACCTTGTCAGGAAAAACCCAGTGGGATAAAAACCTGAGCGAAGGGAAAAAGAGTGCAGCGCATATAATACTCCCCCTGAATTTAGTATACATCACGAAAATGCCGCATTCCAATTTTTCGGACTAATTCTTCAAATTTCTTCTCCGGAAGGGATTTGGTGAATAAATCTGCAAGATTATCACATGATTGGATTTGTTGGATGTTTATCGTCCCTTCCTTTTGGAGGTCATGGGTGAATAAGAGCTTTGGTGATAAATGTTTAGTTATGTCTCCTTTGATGTACCCTTCGCTTACTTGGGTGATACATGCAGTATTGTCTTCGTAGATGATAGTTGGATTTGTTGTTATTGTTTCCATCCCACATTCTTCTTGGATATTCTTGATCATTGACCTTAGACATACACATTCCCTTTCTGCTTCATAGAGAGCAATTAATTCTGCATGATTTGATGATGTGGCCGTCAAAGTCTGCTTCGTGGATTTCCAAGATATTGCAGTACCTCCATAAGTGAATAGATACCCGAATTGAGACTTAGCCTTTTGTGGGTCTGATAGGTATCCAGCATCTGCATATCCAATGAGTGACGCATTTAGTCTCAACTGGTAGAATAATCCAAGATCTTGTGTTCCTCGAAGATAGCGTAACAAGTGTTTGATTCCATCCCAATGTCTCTTGTTGGTGCATTGTTGTATCTAGCTAACAAGTTTACTTAAAATGCTATGTCAGGTCGGGTATTGTTAGCTAAGTACATTAAGGCACCAATCACACTTAAATATGGTACTTCAGGACCAAGAATTTCTTCATTTTCTTCTCGTGGTCTGAATGGATCATCTTTCACATTCAGAGAACATACTATAATTGGAGAACTTATTGGGTGGGCTTTGTCCATGAAAAAACGTCTCAGAATTTTTTATGTATAGTTTGATTGATGGACAAAAATCCCATTTCTCAAATGTTCTATTTGCAAGCCAAGGCAAAATTTTGTCCTTCCGAGATCTTTCATCTCAAACTCTTTCATCAAGTACTTTGCAGTTACTTCGAGTTCTCTGGGAGTTCCAATAATATTCAAATCATCGACATAAACAGCAATGATGGTGAATCCTGATTTAGATCGCTTTATGAAAACACAAGGACTGATTTGATTATTTTTGAATCCTTCTTTCAATAGGTATTAACTAAGACGATTATACCACATTCTTCCAGATTGTTTTAACCCATAGAGTGACTTTTTCAATTTTATTGAAAACATCTCTTTGGGCATGTGATTTTCTGGTAGTTCTAGTCCATCAGGGACTTTCATATAAATATCTGTGTCAAGTGACCCATATAAGTATGCAGTCACTACATCCATTAACCTCATTTGCAATCCTTTTGAAACTGATAAGCTTACCAAAAATCTTAGTGTAGTTGCATCAACTACTGGAGAATATGTCTCATCATAATCAATCCCTGGCATTTGCGAGAAGCCTTGGGCTACTAGCCTTGTCTTATATCTAGTAACTTCATTTTTCTCATTTCGTTTTCTCACGAATACCCATTTGTACCCAACTGGTTTTACATCTTTTGGTATTTGGGTTATTTGACCGAATACCTCATGTTTTTCAAGTGATTTCAATTCTGCTTGTATTGCTTCTTTCCATTTTGGCCAATCTTTTCTGCGGCGACATTCATCTACTGTATTTGGTTCTATATCATTTTCATCGTATGTCATTTCAACCGCTATGGAGTAAGCAAAGATTTCATTCAATACAACATCTTTTCGATTCCATTGTTTCTTTGTAGAAACATAATTAATTGAAGTTTCATTGTTGTCTATGCTTTCATGTTCATGTTCTTTTGGAACATGCTTATCTTCATTTTTGTTTTCCTCGTGAATTTCATCATGCTCCTATGAGGATTTATATTAATTTCATTCGTTGTTTCTCCTTGCTTTTTCATTTTTCTCGGTTTTGAATCTTTAGAACCGGGTGATCTACCACGTTTTCGACGTGCTATTGACTCATCTTCAATGGTCTTATTGTCACTAGGAATTTCAATTCGTGCAGGGGCATTCTCAGCATGCACATGTGACTTTGTCACTTTCTTAATATCTGTGAATGCATCAGGCAATTGGTTTGCAATACTTTGCAAATGAACAATTTTTTTGACTTCTTGTTCACATGAATTTGTTCTCGAGTCCAGAAACGACATTTGCGATGCGTTCCATGCAATTTCTATTTTTATATTTTGTGGGTCCACTTTCTCTCCCCCTAAGGATGGGAATACTGACTCATTAAAATGACAGTCAGCAAATCGAGCCGTAAATAAATCACCAGTTGTTGGCTCTAAATATTTGATAATTGATGGAGTTTCAAATCCAACATATATTCCTATCCTTCTTTGTGGACCCATTTTAGTACGTTGGGGAGGAGCAATAGGTACATGTACAACGCACCCAAAAATTTTCAAATGTGAGACATTCGGTTCTCGGCCTGATACTAATTGTAACGGTGAGAATTTATGATAGGCTGTCGGCCTTAATCTTATCAATGCTGCTGCATGTAATATAGCATGACCCCAAATAGAAAAGGGCAATTTTGATCTCATTATTAATGGTCTTGCAATTAATTGCAGTCTCTTGATTAATGATTTAGCAAGACCATTTTGTGTATGTACATGAGGCACAGGGTGCTCAACAACAATCCCAATAGACATGCAATAGTCATTAAAAGTTGGGGATGTAAATTCCCCAGCATTGTCTAATCTTATTCTCTTTATTGTATGATCTGGGAATTGAGTTCTTAATCGAATTATTTGAGCCAGAAGTTTTGCAAATGCAACATTTCTACTTGACAAAAGGCTCACATGCATGTGACCATCGAGTAGATGCATCAATTAATACCATGAAATAGCGGAATGGTCCGCATGCGGGGTGAATAGGCCCACAAATATCTCCCTGTATTCTTTCTAAAAACATTGGAGATTCAGTGGCAAGCTTATTTACAGATGGTCTAATTATCAATTTGTCAAGTGAGCATGCAGAGCATGATAATTCATTTGACCGAAGAATTTTGACATTCTTTATACAGTGTCCAATTGAATTTTCAATGATTCTATGCATCATTCCTGTGCCAGGATGGCCAAATCGGTCATGCCATAGAATAAATAATTCTCTATTATCTAACTTGTGGTTAGATACTCCCTCCGTCCCAGAAAGATCTGAACACTTGTTGGGACACGTAGCTTAAGGTGATAAGTTGTGGTGTGGTTATCAAATGTTATTTTATTTGAAAAGTAGATGTGATAGGAGTTGGTGGGGTATTTTTTATTAGAAGAGAGAGAAAGTTGGGTAACTTTTTATTGATAAAAGGTAGAGTGTGGGCCAAAGATGTGTAAAAGAAGTAATATATTAATTGTGGGACCATGTCAATAATGGCAGTGTTCAAACTAATTTGGGACAAACATAAAAGGAAAGTGTTCAGACTATTATGGGACGGAGGTAGTATCATATTAATTTCAATTGGACGTATATCTATGCGATATAGTCCCGAGGAAATTGCTGGCAGCTTTTCATAAATGTATTTCTTGCCGCATTTTTCTGCCGTGAGACATATAAATTCCTCTTGATTCACTGTCATGGTTTCCAAATGGTAACCATTCTGACGTATATCTTTGAAACTTATAAGGTTTCTTCGAGATTTACTCGAATATAATGCGTTATTGATTATCAATTTTGTCCCATTTGGAAATATAATACAGGCTTTCCCAGAGCCTTCAATTAACTTGGCTGTCCCAGATATTGTGCTAACATTTGCCTGGAATATTGTGAGTTTTGAAAAATACTCTTTATTTTTCAATACGGTGTGTGTTGTCCCACTGTCAAGGAGACATTGTTCTTTGGATCCAACTTCTGGCAAATCCATATCTTCATAAATAATAATATATGAAGATCAGTATAAGAAAATGCATATTTTATTAATAATCAAAAGAGGGAATACATGAAAATGATTATTGAAGTAATTAAAATAAACTAAGCATATTAATGCATTGCAAAGTTGTTTTGGCTTCAGCATTATCCATAAAAAAGTCTGAAACATCAAGGCTGGGCATGGATGTATTAGCTTCATTAACAAAATTTGCTTCAACATTTTTCCCTTTGTTTTTTATTGAAGCCTGGTATAGATCTAGCAAATGTTTGGCAGTACGACATGTGCGGCCCCAATGCCCAGTCATGCCACATCTGTCGCAAGTGTCATTTCCTTTATAGGACGACTGCCTCTGATTTCCAGATGATTGTCCCCAATGATTTTAAAACAAAATTTTTAAAATTGTTATTTCTTGGGGAAAATCGACCTCTGCCACGTCCACGCCCTCTGCCACGGTAATTACCACGTCCTCTCCACGACTGTTGTAATTATCGCGTCCACCTCTATGTATAGCATTTGCTTCAGGTGGATCAGAGCTTTCTATTGCATTTATTTCATGTGTGGCTGAATACCCCGTAGGTCTAAGATTATGATTTTTCAGTAGAAGATCATTATTTTGTTCAGCCACAAATAGTACTGATATTAGCTCAGAGTACTTTTTGAAAGCTCTGAACCTGTATTGTTCAGCCAATATTATATTAGAAGTGTGGAAGGTGGAGAGCGTTTTTTCTATTATCTGCTCTTCTGTGATGGGATGATCACAATATTTCAACAATGATACAATTCTAAACAATGTTGAATTGTAATCACTGACTGCTTTAAAGTCCTGGAATCTCAAATTGAGCCAGTCAAATTGTGCCTTTGGGAGGAGCACATTTTTGTGATTCCCATATCTTTCACTCATGCTATCCCATAGTTCTTTGGTATCCTTCACAAGGAGATATCCAGTTTTTAAACTTTCATGTAAATGATGCCTGAGAAGGACTAAGGCTTTTGCCTTTTCTTGCTCAGTCGCCTTTTTAACTGATGTATCACCTTGTTGGGTTGTCACACCCTTAATTGTATGTTCCAGTCCTTGAACCTTTAAATTCATTTGGGCGTCCACTGTCCATTCTAAAAACTTTTGTCCAGATAGATCTAGTATGTTAAATTGTCTTTTCACTAGATCTCCCATTTTAACTACAAACATGTAAATATTTAAAATTAGTAAATGATAATAAATCACATATATTATCTTCCCCTGATTTATATCATTATAATGATACATAAACAGTACAAACAAAAGAAAAAAAATACGAAAATAGCGTACAATATAACGAAGCAAAAATGCCAAAAATGGAAAAAATACAATGAGTGAGAGAAACAAAAAAAAAATCTGCCTAAAAACGCACTTAAAGACACAAAAAAAAATTGCCAAAAATGGAAAAAAATGCAACGAGGGAGATGAAAAAAATTTTGTTTCCTACTTGTGTATGAGGAGATAGATCATGAATGCCATAAGAAGGAAAAAGAAACCGGCTATAAGGAATAAGTATAGCCGTATCATCCTAAAATCCTCCTCAAAAGAAGAAGAGGAAGGTGGAGGACGGTTGTCGTCGGCGTGGAACATGGTAGCCGGAAGGTTGAGGAAGAAGAAAAAAAATTTGCGAGTGTAGAGGAAAAAGTTGGAAGAAGATAAGAGATGTGTGGTAAAAATGGGGCGGGTAATCCGCTTTTATAGAGGGTTAGCCCTAATTGTGCAGTTCATCTACAATTAAAAATATACAATACAATAAAATTTTAAGATTGGGAAATATATATTAGAGCATGTTGGTAAAATGGCAATATAATATATGTAACTACAAATGCAAAAAAAATAGAAGATTAGAGACAATAATATATAATAGTATTCTGAATGTTTGTTGCCTGCATACATATAACATTATTGCACATATGAGAGATAATAATTTTATCACTTCACTAGGCCGTCCATATAGGCGGCAAGTTCAAAAATTAACCCGTCCATATAGGCGGTTCAAAAGCAAAAAAAAGAAATAACATAAAATAAATGTCCTTGCCCTCCATGAAGGTGGCTTTATTATTAATTTATTTATTTTCTGGGTTAGTGGCATGGTGACGTTTATTACTAGTCCCTTCCTGTTCATCCCTATCTCTTTTATTACTTGGTGGGAGTTGATTTTCAGTTGGTTGTATATGAGGGTTATTATTGGTGTTGGGAACAGGGATTTGTGGGTTTTCTCTGGTATGGGTATTTGTACCGTCGTTAATGTTACTAGGTCGGGGCTGTATTACAGTTCCCCTAGCTGGGTTGGTAGTGAATGTCACATGGTTTCGCTCTATCCAAAAGTAAATACCCGTGACAAAGACATTGTGTAAAACAATGTTAATCTCGTTACTTTGTTGATCCATGTTCGGATAGTAAAGGGTTGGGCTTGGAGAAAAAAATTTAGAACTTGAAACATAATGGATGTACCTTTATTTTTCGGTAGCAAACTCGTGCTGATAACGTGTTGTGAGAAATATAGAGAGAGAGAAGCTATAGAAATATATCAGAGAGTATTGTAATTCGTATTGATATAAAACTGATTTCTTACACCGGTATTTATAAGCAAAAACTCTACTGTTTACAATTACAGATGCAACATTGGCGGAAGAAGTTTACGGTGGGAAGAAAACTTACCTGACATGCATTAAATGCATGCAGGAAAAGTGGACTTCACAGGTGAACAGTGGAATCTAGCATTCCACTGTTTCTCAACAGATATCAAATTTATAATTTAGGAAAAATTCTTTTTTGATACGAGTAACCTAACTTTTTCAAGCATTTTCTTATACTTCCTCCGTTTTGTTTTTTACATGTTACACTTTCCTTAAATGGAATGGTGTAAAATACATGTTACACTTTTTTTTTCTTCCCTAAAATGGAAAGTTTTATGCTTGCAAGATTACCAATTTACCCTTACTTATAACAATTAACCAAAATTAAACCTACTTAATTTAACCTCATTATATACTAATCTCAATTAATTAAACCTCCTCTCTCCTCCCACCACCCCTCCTCCACCCACCCCAAGAGCCCAACCCCTTCCCTCTTCCCTCCACCCCACCCCCACCCCACCCCAACCCCCCCACCCCCTCCCTCTCCCCTCCACAGCCAGCCCCTCCCCGTCGATTTCCCCCTCCCCCTCCCCTTCGAATTTCCCAACCCTCACCCCACCCCTTCGAAATTCCCGCCCCACCACCGCCCTTCGAATTCCGGATCCGACTCGAAGGAAAACCAAGTCATGGCCGAGTTACTCGATCTTCCCTTCGCATCCTTTTCGCCGCCTTTTACCAATACATGGAAGATCGACGACTCAGCATCTTAGCCATGGTTATCGTGCCACCATCTCGGTCGTCCATTAACTCCCCTCTTTTACCTCCTCGACTCGGAACTCGGTTGACTAAATTGGCCCGATTCGCAACGGTCGTATTTTTTGGAGTCAACTCGGCGATTGGGTACGTTTTGATGTTGGTTGTTATGAGTCATGGCTGGGTTGGGGAATTCGAAAGGGAGGGTGAGTAGGGAGAAATCGACGGGGGAAGGGGGGGGGGAGGGCTACGGCGGTGGAAGGGGAGGGGGAAATCGACAGGGAGGGCTGCGGCGATGGAGTGGAGGGGAGAGGGAGTGGGTGGGGGCCAGGGGTTGGGTGGAGGGAAGAGGGAAGGGGTTGGGCTGCTGGGGTGGGTGGGGGAGGGGTGGTCCCCACTCTCTTTAATCCCCACCCTTACTTTTATTTAATCCCCAATTAAATTTTTGCCTAGGTAACAACAATTTTCAAAAGTGTAATGTGTAAAAAAAACGGAGGAAGTATTACTATTCACAAATAATCCTGATTTAAGGGGACATTCTCACAATAATCTAAATTCTTGTGTTTTCTTGCCTTTTTGAATTCATTTTTGGAGGGTCACCCTTGAAAATTGAAGATAAGAACTATTGTTTTTCTTAGTGCATATATAAAGTATATATGTATATTAAGTGATGAAGCATACTTAGTTAAAAAAAATGTTTTGCAGTTGCAATTTAGAATATGATAATGATATTAGTTATTATTCTCTTTATTTCAAAATACTTCATGTTAGTTAGCTTTAGTTTAATTTGCATTGTTAAAGAAAAATTGACATCAGATGTTGAATTGATAATACTTCATAAAACAATCTATATTCTTATTTGAAAAACTATGTTGCCCAACAGGTGATTCACCCACCACATATAGACACTAATAATTAGTGGAATCAAGGTCCGTTCTATCCAACTTATTTTAACTTATATAAGATATTATAAGATAAAGATAAGATAAGATAAAGATCGAGATAAAGATAAAATAAGATGTTAGACACACTCAATAAACTATCTTATAAGATAAGATAAGATGAAATAAGATATGATAAGACAAAATAAGTTGAACAGAACAGACCCTAACTCAATAGTATTTTTTTATTGTCTAATATTAGTGGGTACAAGTATCAATCTCCTATCTTACCTTTTTTTTTTAAAGAGGAAAAGAAGGTGTGCATAATCTCCAAGCTTACCTAGAAGTGCAAAATGACATTTACATTGATATTGTAGAATGTATTATATTTTGAAACAATCTATTTTTAGCTAAAATGCCTTATAATTAGAAACAAAGATTATTGGTTAATTGCATTTAAGAATTTTTTTTTTTGGTGCTAGAATGCATTTAAGATGTTTTTTTTTTGTGCTAGAAAAAGATGTGTGTGCAGCGTTTCTCTTTATGTTTTTAGTTGCAGATAGTTTATGGAACACAACCCGAGTGCATTCATCATACACCCGGGTCAAAGCTATTTTTTTGCCTATTTGCTCATTTGGGACTTCGAAATGAGCATAGTGAGAGCTCCAAATGAGCAAAAAAATTGCTTTGGGTGTACCATGCTCACGGTACACCCGGGTGTATGATAAAGATTGTAAACACAACCCTTAGGGGTGAAAATCCTAGAATAAGTTACATCAATTATAGTCCATATATACAATAAAGATATAATCTTCTTAAATCGATACAGAAATGAACCAAAATAACACACAAAAGAACAGACAGTACAAAAAACCAATATTCCGAACCCAACACATTCTACTTCAGTATAAAACCAAACAGTCCACATTTTCCTTGACGAACACTGCATATGGATATGCTACTCATGATCTTGGTCGTGCCATTGTAAACATAACACACACAAGCCATCATACCCACCCAAAAAATGGGTATACTGATCCCATTATGCCAAATGATCCATTTATAAAGAACTGCAACCCCATCTTAATTCTCTCATCCATCCCAATTATTGTAGCAATTTAAGCTTTGAAGATATAGTTACAGGCTAAGTGTTAGAATCTGCCAGAAGATGAAGCTGGCAAATTTAGTGAGCTGTCTTATTGTAATTGCTACGCTATTTCTTATGGCTGAGGCGGTGACTAGTAGTATTACTTCTATTATGGGCATGTCCACTGCTTCTACTATTCATACTGATGCTGCTATTTCTCCAACTGCTGGGGAACAAACTCTGGTACCAGGCAGTCCACATCGCTGGTTCGCTGGTGGTCCATCCAGTCCATCTGCCAAATATTTACAATCTGATAAGTGTTATTGGTTAATTTTCTCTGTGTACTGTCCTAATTAATCAAGCAGCAGCAGCTGTTACCTGTAAGAGGCAGATCCAGTCAACTCAATCAATATTCATGCTAAGATTGTAGTTTAAGTGTGACTTTAAGAGTATTGAGCTAGAAGAATAATGGGATAAATTCTAACAAGGGGCTCTAATTGATCATGATTCCAATTAGTGATCATACTCCTAATAAAGCTGTACTCTAGTGGTATTGTTCGATACTAAACTCCGCTCTTTCTTTCCTGGAAACCAGGTGAATCAGGGACAAAAGTGCCACTTTGTACAAGAGTCCCCACATCTGATGAAACTTCTTCCATCCATACTTTTTCTCATACGAATATGAGACTCAATTTAAGCACGAGCTAACTGATTGCACTTCTTAGAAAAAACAGAGGACGTATAATATTATCGCCATGAATAACCATACGTTTCTTACCGTATTGACTGTATGCATGGGTGGTTTTCCCTTTTTGTTGTGTAGCAAAATCTATGAAAATGATGCTACTCTGCGTGAAGCCGAAGGTAACACCATATCTTTATATTTGGCATCATTGCCACTTTTCTTTGTCTTTTTTCTCCTGAAGCAAAATGAAAATTTAAGAACATACTGTTCCATATCCAATTCATAGAATTAACTATCCAATTTAATATACATGCATAAAGAATTTCAAAATATAAACCTAACACTAGCAAAGATCTTGGTCTGATGTAGCCTTAAATGGTGCAAGTTACAAGACAGTTTCAGAATCTGATCTTTGCTATCTGATGTAGCCTTAAGTGCTAATAGGTCACTGGTTCATGGTGATGCTCGTAATAAAATTTGTAATTTTGTGATGCCGTGATAATGATATGTTTTCCCTAAACAAGTGTTTTTTTTTTTCCACAAATTTCCTTTAGAGCTGAACACTACCGTTTAAATTAACTCTACTCTAGGTTATAAGTTTATACTTCTAAATCATACATATCCATAAGCATAATACTGCTTCTCAAAAATTCTGCACCACTGGAAGAATAATATTTACCAAGAAGTGTATATACTCTGATACAAGTATATACATGGAAAAACAATCTGCTATTGGTAATATAATCAATTAAAACCATGATAAAGTTTAGTCTTAACTATAGATCCCTCCTGCTGTGCTGTAGCAAATTTCCTGTACTCCTATCGTCTTATGCACATATTTAGGATTTGTTTTTCTTCTCATTTCAGGAAACTCATAACAACAACTCAATCCAGGGTTTAGTAGTTTAGCAAAAGAAATGCATTTAAAGGTTGGTATGACAGCATTCTATTTAACTTATTTCGGTACACATTAAAAACAACTAAATATGGTAACACTCACATCTTTGCAACATACTGCAACATATGAGCACCAGCATTGTGAGCTTTGAGTAACAACACTGTATTGTATCAGGACTACTGACTGTAATGTTGAAGCTTAAAGACAAAGAGTACACACACCTCATATAGTGGTACTGCTTGTCCATTGTTTGCCACAGGTTGAACCATGTGCGAATAGACTGAAGCTTGATCAACATCCACCTCAATCAGGTTATTGTTCATCTTAATTTTGTTGACCAGCCTTCAGCAGAATCATACGAAAGTGCCTTGCCCTTTAGGGAAATAACTCTCAGTGGGTATCTCCTCAAACCTTAATAACTTGTCGTTAGGAGGTAATTAAGGGTGGTAACAGTAATGAATTTATAGGTAAATATGTGACGAAAGCTTCACCATGAAGTGCACGGTAATGATTGTCCATCCACAATAACGCAATTGTAGAGCTGCATCAAGTTTGTCTGAAAAAATCTGTTTTCTCCTAATGGATTTCTCAATGCACTTGTTATGGCGTGCTATTTTCAGTGAGATTTTCAGCATCCCCCATGGCTTCAACCAAAGAGATATAGGTGCTGTCATTAGGAGTAATGCCTTTACCAACCATTTCTTTCAGGAGTTCTTCAGCAAGAGCACCTTCCTTTTTCTTGCAAAGCCCTTGAATTAAGGCATTGTAAGTAAGAAGAGTGGGGTTAAATCCTATATTAAACATTTCATCTCGAACCTTGAAGGCATCCTTCATATCGCCTCTCTTGCTATATCCACTGATAAGTGTGTTATAACTAATATGATCCGGCAAAATCCCTCTTTCCTTCATCTCGTCAAGAACTTTTCGAGCTTCTTCAACCTTACCATCCCGACAAAGGCCCTGCATCAGTGTATTGTAGGTGACTTCATCAGGACGAATTTTCCTTCTATCCATCTCTCTCAAAACTGAAAAGGCCTGCTCCAAATTCTTGTTTGCACAATGACCATTAATCAGAGCATTGAACATCACAAGGTCCGGAGTCACACCATTTCGTGTTACCTTCTCGAACAGATCAGCTGCCTCCTTCATTCTCTTCGATTTACTCAACACATATATAAGAGATGTATAAGTAACTCTTGTAGGTTGAATCCTTTCAACTAACATCGCGTCAAGAAGCTCAAATGCCCTCTTCACATTTCCACTTTGGCAGTACCCATTAATCAGAATGTTATATGTAACATCATCCTTCTTCATACCCTTCTCTTCCATCTCCTCTATTAAGCTCTCAGCCGTAGCATCCTTACCATCCATAAACAACGAATGTATCAGCACATTATACGTTGACAATGTCGGTGTTACACCCTTCTTAACCATCTCATCCCTATAACCAAACGCCTTCTCTAAATCCCCTTTATTGCAATATCCAGAAATCAAACAATTGTAAGTCACAGCAGAAGGTGCCAACCCAGTTTCCACCATTTTATCAAAAAATCCCACAGCTTCATCAAACCTTCCTTCCTTGCATAACCCATTAATAATCGAACCATACGTGTACGAATCCGGATACATCCCCCTAACTTTCATCTCACACAAAATCTTCTTAGCACTTTCAATCTTACCCCTTGAACAATACCCATTAATTAAGGTATTATAGGTAACAACATTAGGCTTAAACCCTGCAATCTCCATACACTCAACAAATTCCATCGCCTTTCGAAATTTACCTTCCTTACAAAGCACATTAATCATAATATTAAAAGTATGAGTATTAGAACTAATCTTCAACCTAAACATCTCAGCATACAAAACCCAAACCATTTGAGTAGAATTCAATCTAATAAACAAACTCAACATATCATTACAAGTTTCAACCTTAGGTAAAAAACCCATATTTATCATCATCTTAAAACACTTGAAAGATTCCTCAGCTTTCTTCAATTGACACAAACCCTTAATCCAATAATCAAAACAAATGGTACTATCAACATTCAAACTTTCACGAGCTTGCCCTAATTTACTAAAAAACTCAGAACTAGTTACTAATTTGCTGCTAATTATGTGCTTTGCAAGCTGCAAAGCAGGTTTAGGTGATGGGAGGAGAGAGATTATGACAAGAGCAATAGAATTAGAGTGAATATCGAGGTGGGTATGGTTGATTTGTTCGAGAAATTTGGAAACAATGTTGGGATTTGATCGGAGATTAAGGAGAGTGTCGGAGATTGAAGAAGGGGGGAGAGAGGATGGAAGGTGTTTGATGAAATGCCACTGAGAGTTTAAGATGGAAGTTTGTAACTGGTGTTGGGTTATTGGAGAAGGGGGAGATGGTGAAATTGAAGGTGGAGGTGTTTTTTGGGGATTAGAGAAAGTGGAGGAGAGAGAAGAGAAGTTGAAGTGTTGCCGGAAATGGCGAAACTTCATGGTAGAAAGAGAACTCATGGGCAAGGGTAACAAAAGAGAGTGGAAACAGGGGAAAACCCAACGACGGAGATGAACCTCAGTGGCTCAGTGTCTCCAAGAAACTATTGAATA
Source organism: Beta lomatogona (assembly GCA_947646795.1). Lineage (NCBI taxonomy): Eukaryota > Viridiplantae > Streptophyta > Magnoliopsida > Caryophyllales > Amaranthaceae > Beta > Beta lomatogona. The sequence goes on along the minus strand of CANSNZ010001006.1, from coordinate 1,696,565 downwards.
GTCTTTGGGGGTTGGGAGGGGCCGGGGGGTTGAGATTCCGCATTCCCATGCCCACCTTGTACCTATTGTTACACTTTTGCCACCTAGGCCCTATGCACCTATTATTTTGGATTGAACTGAAGTAAACTAAATTAAACTAAAATAAAGTGAATTGAATTTAATTGAATTAAACTAAGGGTCTGTTTACTTTGGCATAAAACAATTAAACTGAACTGAACTGAACTGAATTAAATTATAACTAATTAATAGTAATGATAATAATTTAGGAATTAAACTGAACTAAACTGAATTGAACTGAACTGAAAATAAGTTGGGGAGAACAGACCCTGAGTTGAACTAAACTGATATGAATTGAATTTTGTCGATAATAATAATAAACTGTGTTGAACTGAATTGATGTAAACTAAACTGAACTAAAGTGAACTGAACTAAACTGACCTGACTTAACTGAAATGAATAGAACTGAAACAGTCCCCCCAAAAGAACAAGATCCCCAGCTTTGTGTATTTTGGGTTGAACTGAATTAAAACTGAAACTGTGAGAGAAAAATAGTTAAACTAAACTGAACTAAAACTGTGCGCAAAAGAACATGCCCTTAATTTGCAAATCAAGAACAATAACTTGGAGTTCATCCAACTCTTGAGTTGACTCTTGACCAAATACCAATACAAGAAAATGGGTGTGTATGGGGGCTGTATAAGTTCCCTACCGGTCTGTTTAAACCACCCTTGACTGTTATGGTCAACTCAGTCTGAAGAATCCCATTTCAATTGGGTATGATCGTATCGGATACCGGTATCCTAAACATGCCGGCTTACGTCAGTATACCTTATCGGTATCCGTCATATGGGCCATCGATTGAATGGGCCTGGGCTGATCCAATACTTACTCAATGCGCCTATGGGCCTAAAGATAAGTATCAGAAGAAGATAGAAATGTATCCAACCAATGGGAGCAATGTCCCACCTCGCTAAGGACACTGCCGGCTCCTATAAATACCCCCACGATCTGAGTCATAAGGTACGTTCACATATACTAATACACTCTACTTAAGACATCCCGTCTTTATCCTTTACTGACTTAGGCATCGGAGGGGCGTTCCTCGGATCAACCCCCGAGGTTAGTTTACGTGTGATGTCTTGCAGGACATTCAACCGGCTTACTAATCAAGGGAGACATCGGTTCACTCCCTACCATTTATTCCATACCGGAACAGGGTGTTTTTGTCTTTTTATTGGAATTGGAGGGAGAAAGAGGGGTATTCCCCATTTGAGGTATTTCGGGTAGTAGAATGAGTAAGAAGAGGTTGAGTCTGTTATTTTTTTCCAGTTCCCAGTAAGTTCATATAAGTTTTAAGATAAGGTCTGATAAAGACTAGTAAGATGTGATAAGTTCAAACAAGTTTATTTCAACAAAAGTAAGTTTGACGCACTCAGAAAATAAGGTTTAATAAGTTAACATATAAACATAAAGGTCTAATAAGATTTAATAAGTTCGGATAAATAAAAATAAGTTACTGAACATTTTGGAGTAAAAGTTAGTTATCATAGTCAATTTATTTGCTCTAAAAGACACAAACAACTACCTTTCTTATACATATAATGTTATGAACTTGTTTGGTTATTTGCTGTTTAGATCAGTTACTCTTAACAACCTTTTGGATACAATATATTAAAGAACATTATTCCTTCTTTTTCATTTTGGTTGAACAATCGTTTATTCATATAACATGCAAAACAGACATGAGTTGTTCCACATTAAAGAATTAGAGATAATCCACCTTATACGCACACAGAGTTACTCCTATTGCCATTTGACCTTAGATGTAATCTCTTTCTAGCTTGTAATTGCCCAAACTCTCCGCATTTGAAGCCTCAAGGGCGCGGCACAAACCATTATAACAATTTAATGGCCTGTTTGGATATGAGCATTTTATTTGAAATGCTGGATTTGGACAATTAAGATGTTTGGATGGACAAAGAATTTCAATTCTGGATTTGGCTCAAATCCCCATATAGCCAAAAAAAGCCCATGTAAGAAAGGATTTGAAATGACATTTCAGACTATGCCATTTGAAATCATAGCACACTTACACTAGTGCTCTCTTCTCATCTTCTCTCCTCAAATCATTTTTTTTCCTTTTTTTATTTCTTTTTGGTGAACTTTTTAATTTTTTTAAATGACAAAATCATACTTTCACTCTCCTCAGCCACAAACATATAGGGTTCCTTGTCCATTCTCTCTCCTCTACCTCATCACCATATTCCAATTATCTTCATCTTGGATTCAATTTTGTATATTTTGATGAATGATATATCAACCATCTGATTAATATGAAGTTGAATGTTCATATGATTGAGCAGCCATTGTTTTTACTTCATCATCCTCATTCCCAATTTTTTCATATTTTTTTTATAATGTTAAACTAGAGCCTTGTTATAGTTGTTTTTCATTTTAATTTTTGTAGCTAATTTTTCATAATTCGTTATTGGTGAAAAAATCGCTTGTACTAATGAAGTGTGGAATTAGAATTCTAAAGTCTATCCAAACAATGCATTGGATTTAGAATTTCTGAATTTCCCAAACAATTGATTTGGAATTCAATATTGGAATTTATAATTCCTAAATTGAAATCCAGGAATTCAAATGAAATCAACTTTCCCAAACACTACCTAAAGAAATTTGACATTGATTGCCTAACATTATTTTTAGGTGTTTGACTACATAAACTAGCCAAAAGCAAAGTGAAAAATCATTGAGCAATATAAGTTCATATATTCTTTTCGTCAAAGAAATATTAGAGATAGTATAATCTCAAACAAGAGGAGATAAATAAAATTTAATTGACTGCTTTATTGATCTCATTGCTTCTATGTACAAGCTCTGTGTAATAAACTTTAATGTCTTTTAACATAAAACTAGTTTTTAGGCTCGGGCTACACCCCGAGTAATAACATTTTCACTTATTAATATTTCACTTGCAATGATAACACTAAATATAACTTGGTTTAGTGGTTAAAACTTTAATATATGAGCTTGAAGTCACGGGATCAATTCTTACATGATGCATTTTCTAATTTTTTATTGTACTTCTATGTACAAGCCCTGTGTAATAAACTTTAGTGTCTTTTAACATAGAACTAGTTTTTAGGCCTGGGCTACGCCCCGAGTAATAACATTTTCACTTATTAATATTTCACTTGAAATGATAACACTTAATAAAACTTGGTTTAGTGGTTAAAACTTTAATATATGAGCTTGAAGTCACGGGATCAATTCTTACATGATGCATTTTCTAATTTTTTATTGTATGTGAATTACATGGATTCAAAAATCCTAATGGAGAGCGCCACGTGGCACCGTTCCTTGTTTAATTAGGAACGTCTTTTAATATATTAGTATATATTATAGTTGGATGTGCCGTATAATATCAGAAAATGTTGATTCTAATTTCTAATACTCCCTATATTCCATATTAATCGCAACACACCCTCGTGCACTAAGTTTAAGTACATTTTTTTTAAAGGTCCAAGTTTAAGTACATAGATAAAGTGAGATATGAATTTTATTATTTTAATTTTGAAGTTGATATGACTAAAACTAGTGGGTATTTATTATGGGTAAATTTTGTGAATCCTTTAATTGAGGATTGGTGTGCCGTGTGTGGGGGAGGGGTTTTTATTTTATTATTATTTTAAAATTTTCAATCGTGGCATGGGAAATAGTTGTAGAGTGTTAAATAATTAAAAAAAGATAGTGAATCCATGCCTCAACCAAATTGTTATGAAAAATATTGAGATTAATATGGAACGAAGGGGAGTTATCATATTATAATTAGGGAATATTCCTAACCTCCTATAATTTGATTCTTAAAGCAATATCATGTTATAACTCTTAGTATTTCAAGTTTTAAATTCTCATAAAAAAACCACGCACACTTGTCAATCCAAAAAACTTAAAATAAGTAATTATATAAACAATAATTTTTTTAGATCTAGTAGGGAAAAGCATTAAGTTTGTATTTTTAATAACAGTTTTATCTAATGTATTATCCTAAATAGTTTTTTAATGTGTCTTTGTTAATTTATGGTAAATTTCATTTTTTTTTGGCAAATTTAATTTATGATTTGCATCGATTGTGTTATAAATTTTATTTGATTAGACCTTGATATGCAATATATTTGTTTTCTTATTTTGTTTCATATGTATTTGAATATGACATGTTCACAGTTGTGTAAGATTGATTGTTTTTTTAAATTTGCAAAAGTTTCCTTATTATGGTATATGCTTTATTTAAATTTGCAAAATATATTTAATTGCTAAGGTAATGTGAGAGATATTTTGGACTTTTCCAAGGGGGACACCATAGCTCTCCCCTTGGCTTATATAATAGAGATAGATAGATTATAGTTAGATGTGTCGTATAATATCAGAATATGTTGATTCCAATACTCACAATATTCCATATTAATCGCAACACACCCTTGTGCACCAAGTTTAAGTACATAGATAAAGTGAAATATGAATTTTATTATTTTAATTTTGAAGTTGATATGACTGAAACTAGTGGGTATTTATTATGGGTAAATTTTGTGAATCCTAAATTGAGGATAGGTGCGCCGTGTGTGGAGGAGGGGTTTTTATTTTATTATTATTTAAAAAATTTCAATCGTAGTATAGGAAATAGTTGTAGAGTGTTAAATAATAAAAAAAGATAGTGAATCCATGCCTCAACCAAATGAATATCAAAAATATTGATATTAAATTATTAATATGAAACGAAGGGGAGTATTATATTATAGTTAGGGAATATTCCTAACCTCCTATAATTTGATTCTTAAAGCAATATCAAAAGAAGTTATCTTGTTGCTGCACTAACTCATTATGGTCCTCATGTAGTGGACTAATCTTTTTTTTCTTTTCACCATTCTCTATTATTGGCTTGATAGTCATCTTCCATCACAGTAGTATCACACTAGCTCGCAACAAGGTGGGGAGCTGACATGACTTTCATCAGCCTATGAATAATTAAGCGTGTGTAAACACAGGTCAGGAGGAATTTGAATCAGACTAGACCAGATTTTGAACTAGACCAAATCAGATCGAAATGAAAAATATTGAAAAAATGGATTATTTAAAAGCAAAATGAACTAAGATTGCAAAATAGGTTCATAAAGGTCTCAACTTGGACCGAACTCCAGTATGCCAAATCTAGAAAACCCAATCAATAGGTCAAGCCGATCCTGATCCGGTTTTCGATCTCGGACTTGTGCACACTCCTATCAATAATCTACCTTACAAACACTAATGTGAATATTGACTATTAATCAAGCTAGCTGACTTGCAAAAGATTCACATAATTAAAGACCTCATGATCAAACTCTTTTGCTTTATGTTCTTGAATCCTGATTGATCCTCCTCTTTATACATGCATGTTTGCTTTTACTAAAAGTGTCACTTCAAGAATCAAGAAAGGTGGTGAATTGGTGATCTAATAACAGGAACCTTTTTCATTGTTTGTGGAAAATCTATGCACTTTGCACCACTAACTTCCGTGTGTTACACAAAAACAATAATAGCTCAGTTTGGTCTGATTAATTTCAGGTGTATATATAGTAGTTTTAATGTTGTACTATAGGAATATAAATGATATAACATCAAACCACTTACTACTACCAAAAGAGAGAAAGATTGAACAAAAATGGGAACTTTCATTGGGCATTTGATTCCTGGTTTATCTCTAACAATTCTTGGTCTTTGGCATACTATCAACACCATCAAATCTTACTACCAAACAAGCCCTACCAATTTTATCTCAAGATTTTGGTACCCCTACAATAACAATTCTCTCCTGAAACTTAAACATTCACAGCTGATCCTCATCCTCTTTTTTTCTATGCTTGCGATCATCCTTCAAGTCCTAGACTACCCTCTTTTCCATCTCACGTTCAAGCTCGACAACTTTGAGCATGCAACCATGTTCCTCCACCTCGCTATCTTCTCAGGTTTTGCATACTTTGCTGAGTTAACTCAGATTTCTGACTCAGTCTCCAGTCTTATTGGAATCATGGCTGCATCTGTTTTTGGTCAAGAACTTTTTTTACTGCATTTTCACTCGACTGACCATGTTGGCCTCGAAGGGCAATACCATGCGTTGCTGCAGCTCATCGTGTTGGTCTCTTTCCTCACTTCTGTTGCTACTACAGTCTTCCCTGCCAATTTCCCTGCAGCACTTGTACTTTCAGTTTCGGTTATTTTTCAAGGTTGTTGGTTTATTGACATGGGATTTATGCTATGGGTTCCTAAGTTTGTCCCTAAAGGTTGCTTTAACCAGATTGGTAAAGCTAGCAGTAGTACTGAGATGATGATGCATGGAGCCGTCACTTGTGGATCCCCTGAGGCTGATTTCAGAGCAAGAGCATTGGCTAATCTGCAATTCAGTTGGATACTCGCCGGGATTCTGATTTTCACAGGAACTTCTTGCATGATTCTTGCTAAGAAAGGATCTCCAAGGGTCCAACGATTGACAGCTTATGAACAACTTCAAAATAAGGGATCTGAACTTCCAGTAGCTACATATTGATTACTTAGAGCACCCTCTTAATTTTTAGATTTTAGACAGCCTTCTTTCTCTAATTATAGTATGATACATGGGTATCTAACACGTTTCTTCATACTAAACAACATGGATTTATATCCGAATCTTAAAATCTTATGATTCTACAACTTAGATTCTAACAATAAAATTTTATGTTGTCCCATGATCCAAAATAGATTCTCAATCCAGCTATCATAATTCCTAACATGCTAACTAGTCAGCAATTCTCTTCACCTGTCTAAATAAGAGTCCATTTCTCCTCCTTCCCCCACCCCCCACCCCCCACCCCCACCCCCTCCCAAGTTGGTTTAAACTCCTAAAATTAAGGTGCATAACAAAATACAAAAAGACAAAAATAACCTTCACCTATTAACTATGATAGACAAGGAGTCAGGGCACTTCAGTCATAATCCCTACTGTCATAACATTTAATTGAGAAGACTTCTTATTTTTTCCCCAAGATTTTTGGAGTTCAAATAAGCAACCACAATGGTAAGCCACAACCACTTGTAGGCTTGTAGCTTGCTATGCCACATCAGATTTTCCAAATCACAACAATTTCAAGTTACAACCTCTTCAATAGAAAGCCGCAACCACTTGTAGCTTTTGTAGGTCCTACTTGCCAAAATGTGCGCAAGTAATAGTAATAAAAAAAAATTATATATGTCTAGATTATTGTGAAACCATGTAGCTTTGCCCAACTACAAAGTTATTTCAAGCCGCAAGTGCTTGTAGCTCCACAATGGTAACTTTTATATATTTGCAAGCTAGTCCTTTTATTCAACCTTTGTGGATGCTCTGTTCAAACTTTTGTAGCATATGAGGACTAAGCAAATCAGGAATCAGAATAGGTTGTCAGAGTGCAAACTGAGTTGTGTACTAATACATTAGAACATTTAAGGGAGAAAAATGGCTACGTGGGATTGTTTCTATATTGAGCACTGGTACGACAAACCAAGAGATTTTCTGTACGTACAAATTGATTATGTGATCCTTATTTCCTACTATTACAGTGTAATACAAGCAAGCAAATGCTAAAGGAAGAAAAAGAATGTGTGGTAAAAGATGATTAACCCGTTCAAGTCTTGAAAGTCAGAATATGTTGGATACCAAAACGATCTCATACTTCTGCTGATCCAAAAGAATACGACCCTCTATTTGATTCTTGTCCGATCTCCTTGTCAACTTTACTAAATCTTCGCCGAGATGTTGGCAGTCTCGAGATTGTCAAACAGAATCCATGCAGCCTAAAAATTCCAGTCCATGAAATCAAGAGTCGAGCTTGTTAATGTCAGAAAATGAAATATTATTCGAACCTTATGCAATCTGTAATGTTATTATTGTAAGGGTTTATAATAGGTAATTACCTTCTACTAATACCCTCCAATTGAGCTCTCCTGATTTCTTCATGTGGGGGTGCACCACCGTTGTCCCAAGCTCCCATCCTCGTTGTATCTCCACTGTAAAGACACAGTTTGTAGAGATACAACTCTTCAGACTCCACCAATTTCAGGCTCCTAAGCTGCTCTTTCATGATGCTCATTGGCTCGAATAACCAATCAAAAACCCTTCCCTCGGGCCTATTCAGACTTGTCAAGTCAACATTGTTACCTAAGAATACATAGTAGAGCCAAGGGATGAGACTTAAGACAGATGCTATATTTACTTTACAACAAGGCTTTGTTTGGGTGGACAGAGATCATTTTCAATGGATAACACAGTTGTAAATTAGTTTTCCTTTGTATGGTTCCTTACAACAACAAAAAAAACAGAAGGAAAAAATGAAAATTGGAGGGGAGAGAATGAAAAAGAGAAAGACGAAGATCAGAAATAGGAACGAAAATGTTTTCTTTGGGAAAACTATTTTCCATCGTTTACAAACCAAAAGGAAATAGAAAAACCACTTCTCCTGGAAAATGATTTCCTCCCAACCAAACACTCGTCAAGAAATGGAGATCAAGAAGAGAGAGGATAAGCTCTTACCCAAAAGAAATCCTGTTGATCCACTCTTAATAGAGCGGAGGAAGCAATCCACCAATACATAAGCAGGAATCCCTACATTGATTATCTCGTTGTTCTTTGACTGTTGCCACGCATCAAGATCGTCTCTTGTGATAGCTCCCTTTCTGAGAAGCTCTTTTCCAACATTCTCACATCCTTTGAAGAAATTGTCCCATATCTGTTTTATGCATCAGTCGTGTAAAATCAATCATGCTGCTTTTTTATTTGTTTAAGACAATGTCAGATCCAACACTTACCACCATGGCATTCAGTGCTCTCTTCTTTTCCGAAGGTGTCCTCAGAAGAGGTTCCTTACTGTACACACCACCAAGTTGTTCATGCAGTCCTTTCACGGGAAGCAAAGAAAAACTGGAACTTGTACCTTGTCGATATTTAGGTCTGGCTGCCCAAAGGGATAATGGTCATAATTTTGATACTACTCATATAAGACACTTTCAAGAGTAAGAAAAAGACATAGTTTGGCATACAAGAGACCCGATTTTAGGGCAAGTTATCCTCACCTGAATTTCACTTATCTGAAAACTTTTGGAACTTATTAAACCTATTATACTAATATCAAACATAAACTTTAATAGTAATATATTGATATTATTATTATTATTGTTACTTTCATCAGTTTGGAACTTGACTAAATTTATCTGAAATTGTGTTCCTGAAATAAGAGAAAATTAGGCGAGTAGAGCACAACCTTAGTCTTCTAGAATCAAAACATACCTTGGAAAGCAAGAGCCTTCTCTCAAATAAAGAAGGTCGTTAGTGTACTCATCAAAAACGGACACTGATGCAATGACATAGAGCAATCCTTTTCCAGTAGACTCTTCCTACACATCAGAAAAGAATCAATTGTAAAGAATGAAAAATAAAAGGATCAATATTCAACAATGTCTCCTCTTGATGAAATTCATAGAGGTAAATAAGAGACAAGGCTACCTGATATGTAATAACAGCAGCATAGCACCCAAATCCAATGCTTGAAAGAATGCCACAGACGATAGCTACAAGGACAGCGATCGGCCACAAGACAATTAAAAACCCTGCAAAGGGGACACAAACAGTTTCAAGGAAGGGTCCTTCTCTCCCCACAAGATCTTGAAACAGCCGATGCCATCCTTTAAACAGTAAAATTGGGGATTTGTAAAGTGTTATTAAAGGAATAAATAACACATCCACCAAAATTCCAAGAGCAGCACATAATACACATCCTGGAATTTGCAGAACCCTGTACAACAAGAAAAGGTTTAGTCTTCTAATTTTCTAAATTTAAGAAACTTGAGGAGGTAAAAAATATATTATATATATGAAATATTATATATACTAATAGTCTTCAAATTAAAGAAAGGAAGAATCTGGAGCAAACTTTCATGGTTTTGGTTGCATCGTTGTCCTCATATTTTGCAAATTAAACTACCGTGTTCATAACTTGTAGACCTTGGTTGTACAGTACTCGTGAAAAGGTTATCATTCTCTCGTACAACTACGAATTCCAAAGACAGGTAGACTACATATTTTAGATCCTACATTTGGAACATTTGGTGCATAGTTTCATCCTGCGGGTTTTGCATTACACAGATTCGAGTCACTTCTCAGCGCAAAACTCTATAGATTCCGGATTTTGCTTAACTTCTAATTTGTTTTGTGTAACTAAGAGATTGTTTGACAAGAGAATGTGTTCATTGAAATGGACAGGCAGATAATATCATTAATTCATTACCAATTTACCATCACATAGGAGAGTTGTCTAACAGTATCTATGTCTCAACAGTATTCTTTCTGCAATCTCATGCATCGAAACTCGTAGAGAAGTGATACACCCATCACGGTGAGTGGACAGATTCATTATTTCATTTATTCTCAAGAACGAAACTTGCATGACCTTATTGCAACTGATTGCATATAGAATCATTTGACAATTTTGCAACACACTACACAGTGTCTAAGGTGAGTGGACAGATTCATTATTTCATCCATTCTCAAGAACGAAACTTGCATGACCTAATTGCTACTGATTGCATATAGAATCATTTGACAATTTTGCAACACACTACACAGTGTCTAAGGTACTCCATCTTGTCTCCATGGACTAATTTATACTCGGGTCTCTGATCAAAATTCCACCGTGTTACACAAATTCAGCAAACCAATCAACGTATGGGTTTATATCACCTCAATTTCTAAAAGATTAGCTTTGTAGCAATTTTAGAACTAGTCTTTGAACATGTACGACTATACTCAGTAGTCAGTACATGTTTGATTCAACTTATGAAATATAAAGGGAATGGAATGAAGATAGGGGAAGAATGGTAACAGTATTGTTACCTTTATTGATGTTTGGATACACTATGGATGGAAACACTTGCAAGAGTAGGATTGAGAAGGGTAATGCAAAGTGGTACCATAACATAATGTGGTACCATAGAGTTGAGGAGGGTAATAATTGGATGGCAAATAGAACCACCTGGAAACATAAACCATTACCCCCACCACCTAATCCCCTATACCAAACAGCATGTAAGGAAGATGGTTTCTAGTTTCCCATTCAAACACTTAAAAATCTCATACCAAACGTACTCATAATTCTATCAAAGTCATCAAATATACTTCTTTGTTACATTAAGTCTAGATAGCAGAAACATACTTGAGTTCAATGGGTTTCTCTCCATCCGATTCGAGCAATCCATCCATGACGGAGAAGTAAGAATGAAAGGAAAAATCTGCAAAATCGCGCACAATAGTACACGCTCCCCATACATTGCTCCAAGTGCCATCCTAATTTAAACATGCTCATATTCATTAGCATATATATAGCCTCAACTAAAATGATTTCCATAACCATATAAAGCACAACTTATATAAATGTCATATGTGAGCTTCAAAATTGGTACCGTTAAGCACTTGAACAACTTCTCAGGAACTGATAACCCTTCCATACTGATTGCCTTAAAAGTTTCCATAACAGGCCAAATGAAAGCATAATAAATTGCCATTATCACACTTCCCACCACACCAACCACTGTCCATACTGCAATTGGTATGGGAGATAGCAGAATCAACAGACACTTCAAATATGGTCCAAATTTCTTGGTCCTGCAAACCCCAAAAACCCAGATTACTTATTTTCATATTTTTCCATAGATCAGCTAAAAAAGTTTGGATCTTGCAGATTAATTTACTGAATTCATTTACCAAAAAGGGGTTTTTAAAATTTACCTGATTATGCAATAAATACTGTAAAAAAGATGGCAAGGCCATAGCCCAATAACAACACCAGTGTCTCCAAAAGCTATCACTAGAAACACAAAGGGGCAAAATATAGCACCTGCAAAGTTGGGTAATTGACCATGTCAGTCAAATCTGCAGAAAAAAATAACTGAGGAGAGAGAAAATGAGATAGAGAGAGAGAGAGAGAGAGAGAGCTTACTCTTGATAAATCCAAGCAGAAAGAGAAAAAGAAAGATAGGGAGGAAAAAGATGGCATAAGCAATGTATTTGAGGATGACTTTTGCTTCTGCCATTTTCCCCCACTACTATTTCTTTGTTTTCAGAGTTCAGACTGCAATATATCAGTTCTGCTTCAAAAAGTATTCCTACAGAAAAGAGGAGTTCTTTTCTGGAAGAGAATCAGAAGAAATCTTCACCCACATAAATCATAATAATTAAATCTAATGACTAAATTAGCCTAAGATCATTAATTAAATCCTTATAAGCTTATATGGGATAGGTTAGCATTTTGGAGCGTTATTTTATAAGAGAAGGTGTTCATGGAGATTTGCTCCATTATTTCTACTACTCCCTCCGTCCCATAATATAGTGCTTGTTTCTTTTTTACACGGTCTCCAAGACATAACTTTGACCTTTAATATCTTCAATTTCGTATTAATAAAAAATATAAAAAGTTGATATTATGAAACTACACATTGAGACGAATCTAACAAGATCCCACATGAATATGTTTTTTTATACATACAAATGAGAATATTCAGTCAAAGATTTTAAAGTTTGACCCACCAAAAATGAAGTAGGCACTATATTATGGGACGGAAGGAGTATGATTATATTGAAGAATTGAAGATGTGTGAAAAAGAGCTGTATCTGAACTATGTGGGTCCCATATTGGTGAGCAGATGTCCCAAGATCACAACATTTTCTCATAATTACCCTTGTACACTTAGAAGAAATACTGATAAGTACTCTTTATAACATAGATTTCATCATGGGCATTTTAGAGATTTTGCTGACTTTGCCAACTACAGACTACAGTTCAAATAATCTATTTTTGGTTGTATTCTTATTGGACACAGGTCACACAGCCACACAAGAGTATTTTATTAGCAGCTTGGTTTAAAGTGCCTTTACTAGGCTAACTATACTGGTTATTACTAGTTTTTTTCTATATAAAAAAAAAATTAAGGATGGTTTGGCATGGTCATACATGATTATGCACAATACAGAATTAAATTGCTGCACTTAACATCAACTTATCTGTCCAATTCTCTACTAGAGTGAGAATTAATCCACTAAAAAAATTTATCCAGAGAAGTCAATCCAATTCCAAATGAATGAAATTACAAGAATGCTATTTATTTATTTGACTAGAAAAATATGTGAATAGAAGAACGTTAATTTTAATTCAACTTTTGGGTTTTCTATGCGTTTCTTCCGGTATGCTTTTTCTCTCTAGGGTTTCTCCTTTGGAGGGTTTTTTTCCTAGCCTCCATCGTTATGTTTTTCTTCTTTTTTGAAGGTTTTTCCTTCATTCTCTACCCTTCTTCTAGAGATGGCCAACAGTGCGGGCCAATTCAGCCCATCCAGACCAGCCCACCTCGTGGGCCGTGTGGGTCCAGCCCGCGAAAAGCCCAGTCCAGTCCGCCTTGAACCGTGAAATTGGTGGGTGGATCGTGGGCCGGAATTTTTAAGCCCAACCCACGAAAGCCCCCTACTAAAACCGCCAGCCCGGCCCATGAACCAGCCCAACCCAAGTAATTATTCAACCAAATTGTGTATATTCTAATCAAATTGCATATATTATAATTAAATCAAATTCAAAAATAATGAAATCATTCATTAATATTAATAATTATATATATTTTAATTAATTTTAGAGGTTTTATGTAACAATATTGAATCATTTCAATAATTTTGAAAAAAAAAATCAAGCCGGCCCACCAGACCGCTAGGCCCACGAACCGTTTCCCGAACCGTGAAAACCGGTAACAGACCGGTGTGGGTCAAGATTTTTCAGCCCGTGGACCAGCCCACCCAAACCGTGAATTTCACGGTTTGGTCCTGGGCCGTAAAAATCTCAGCTCGACCCGCTATGGCCCACGGACTGGCCCGCCCGGCCCGCACCAGTGGCCATCTCTACCTTCTTCTCTTTCTCTTTCATCTCTTTTCTTCTTGGCCTTAATTGTGAATCTTTGTAGGGGCTTCCACTGGTGTTCGTACCGGTGGTAAGCCCCAAAAACTCCTTTAATTACTTCCAATAAGTATATCCCATATTCCCATCCTTAAGATGGTATTTATTTTAGGGTGTTTAATTTCTTTTTTGTTCGTCAGATGAAGGATGAAGATCTAACAATCTCTATTTTCTGTAAGAATCTAGAAGACCACGGAAGTATTTTCACCCAAACGACTATGCATCAGCGGAAGTTAAGCCGAATCAGAGCGAACTCACAGATTGTATTGCTTCGGACGAAGTTTTTTATTAAGGCTATTTTTAATCAAATCTGCGATGTATTAAGTTCTAAGGTGTTATATATTTGTGCTGGAATTTTCGATTTTTCAAGATTTGATTGTAAGTGTTGTTTGGCTATGCCTTATGAATGAAATCATTTTTCTTCTTGTCAAAAAAAAAAAAAAGAACGTTAATTTTCCATCCTAAGTCTAAAAGTCAGAACATCAGTTAAAGAAACACTGTACTTGACGTAGTTTTGCTAAACATGAAATTTGATATAAGTGGACCCTACACAGACTATTGTTACAAACATGACTCACGAGATAAAAATTTAGCCAAATAGACTCACTCTTACTGGCTCTGTTTGGTAATACTAGTTGAAAATAAACTAAAACTGGTAAGTTAACTGAAATTGATAAGATAAAGCTGAACCTGATAAGGTGCTGGAACTGATAAGGTAACTGATTAGTTTAACTGTTTGGCAAAATTAGTTGATTAAGTGCAAAATTAGTTGTTGTCAAAATTTTGGAAAGATTTTCTAAAATTCAGTCACCTGATTTTGAAAAGGTAAAAATTATAACTTATCATTTAAGTCATTTTAACCACCCGAAATTTTATTTTTAGTACTCCCCAAACAATACTAATCATTTTAACACCTAAAATATATTAGCACCTTATCATTTAAGGTAGCTAAAATGTTTCCCCAAACAGAGCCACTCTCCTAATACAACTACTAGACCATTTTCAACCTCTTGACTTGCTCAGCAAATCAGTTGCTTCTGACAGAATCAGAGTTGATGATCTGAACCTTAATGTTGATGGTTTCACAACTTTGTTTGGTTCGTGGAAGGAACTCCAAAATTATGGTGTCATCTTCCTTAACTTTGTTGGAGTCACATAACTTCTTCCACCCTCCTTGTATACAAACTTGCCCGCTTTGCCATATACTCCTTTTTGCAACCCATTTTTCTCCTTTCGGGTCTTGAAGAACAATGATCTTGCTATAACTGACATTGGTTTTGGCAGTTATATCCCGTGGTATCATCTATATAGTGGAGGTGAAAGTGAAACAACAATCATTACACTATCTATTTAACAAAATCAAATCAAAGAGCATCAGAGGGGTAATTACCAATCTGTTACGCTCATATTCAGATCGTTTCAGTCTTGTGATGAAAAACGAATTTTTCTTGGGAAGATACTTCAGTATGCCAGTGCTTTCTTTGTCCTCCCTTGCAACATACTCGTACTCTGATAAAAGGGAAAAAAAATACACTTGAGACCATATACGATAGTGTTATTGTATCAGCATATTGTTTGGTATATATTTTATCTGTACAAAAGTAATTGTCACATAGATGTTGCAACTTGAACTATCCAAGCGACACCTAAATCCATACAGCAATAATACATAGTATTACTTAATGAAAACAAACCAAGAAGAAACTTCATAGTAAGTGAGAAGACAAGGCTTACCATTTTTCTTTCTCAGCACATTCCTTGTGGGCATATAATCTTCATCCTCATGTTCATCTTTGTCATCGCGTGCATTGTACTTAGGCGCTGAGTGGAAGATGAAGAGGAAAAAAATAAGTATGGATAAGACAACATATATATATGAAGTATAGATTAAGGGAAAGGGGCCGTCCTAGATTAAAGGGTCTGGTTCTTCTAACATCTAAGGCCAACTTTGAAAAGAATGTTGAACTTGGAGAAGATGTACACCCTTAATTAAACAAGCATTACTTACGCGAAAATTCTAATGAGAATTGTTAACCCCAGAACAGTTTCCACCCACAAGGTCTCCCTCCCTCCCCCTATTTGGTTGGGTAATAACCAATTACCCTGGGTATGCTCCTGATATCATAAAAATTCACTTATGGTGGATACCTTGTCCACCCATCATGCTGGATTAATCACCTTCTTTTTCTAGTGCAACCGCATAAAATAGGTTGAGAAATTGTGATTAACATTACATATAAGGCTCGGGGTGAGAAAAGGCTATATTTTGGTATATTGGGTAAATAAAAGACAAGAGTGGAAGATTGTATACAAAAAGCAAAATTCTGCAGGCTTAAATGTATTAGCACATAATCAGGTCTGTGTCACACACAAATAACAATTGGCTATGGTAAAAGAAGACTTGTTTCACTCTCAAATGACAACAAAAACAGATTTGAAAGGAAAAGACCGTTTTATATAACAAAAATAATTGCAATTATTTACGGCCTATTTGGTAGCTGGCAATAAGTACTTAGAAATTAAATATCATGGACATTCACATGATATTTATTTCACAAAAAGACCTATAGATTCATTGTCCTTACCACCATTTATTACAACCACCAACCGAGTTGTTGAAATCATAAAGCATATCACCTTTACAACTCGCAAATTAAAAAACAGAGACATAAAGAGAATACATGACATGAGTCCATGATAGTAAAAACACAGAACATACAGTTTTTAGCTCAACTCTTTTTTTTTTTTTTTTTTTTTTTTGGCAAAGAGCTCAACTCTTTAAGACAATGCTTTTGCTCCTATGAGGATTGAGGGTGCTTCAACAATTTCTCCAGCTTCCATTTTGTGATAGGCCTTGTTGTTAAACTTCTTAATATATATTTCCAATCATTTCAGCCTTAAGTGACTAGATTTAAGCTAAAACCTAAGCACTTATTCTGTATAGGTCCTTCACAACACCTTGGAGATCTCCACAAAGTATTCCTTCTCGTGGAGTCTTCCATTCTGTTCCCCAAACAGCGTTGATTCTGCTGAGTACAGTTTTTAAAAAAAAATAGTGAACAAATATGAAGGTGTTAAGTTCATTTTAATTCTTCTTATACATGTAAAAGGCCAGAGGGCTAGAGCTCCAGCTTTAGCTTGATACAAGAGTTAAACTAATGCATCCAAGAATGACCGCCCTATTTAACAGTCCAACAAATATCAAGAGGTGTGAATGATGAATAAAATTACTAACCAATAGTGTATTATTAGTATGAATTTAAGGAAAGATGTTAAATAATATGCATATATTGACCAAACAGGACAACAAAACAAGAAACTTACACATAAAATTAAATGTTAGACGAACAGAAATACAGAATACTGCAAGTTGATACTCCTATTCACTAGTAACATCACATATATGATATAACAAACATAGAGGAGAGTTATCAAGGACTTAAGGTTAACTTAAAGGGTAAATGTAGCTTACTTTTCTTCTTAGATGAAAATTTCCTTAACTTTCTATCTCCCATCTCTTCATCCTCCTCCTCCTCATACTCGTCGTTCTCTTCATCCTCATCCTCATCCTCATCCTCATCCTCATCGTCCTCCTCATACTCATACTCATCTTCCTCATTTACTTCTACTTCTTCCTGCTCCTCCTCCTCACGAACTAGTTCCTTCTCGCATCCGTCTCTCCCAAGTATTATAACATCGAAGATACGTTGTCCAACATACGTAAATACGATAAATTCTCCAAATTTCAAAAAATTATGTAAAACAAAGTCAGACCAGCCTCCGTGAAAGTATAAGCGATCTTCAATATTGCCCACCTTTACCAACCAAATCTTACCAAGACTATTTTTCAAAAAGACCCTGTTTGGAATTTTTCCAGTTATCTTTTCTTCAAATGCAGGTGGAATCATCTGCAATATATTTAATTTTCATAAAAAAATGGTTACTCCACACAATAATGTTAAGCAATGTAATTTGTACACCATCTATATAATTTCAAATTGAGTAGTATATAAAAACAAAATTTAGCATGTAGGATGCTAGATTTGTCTCAATGTGAAGTTTCAAAACATCAAAATTTCGCTAATAGATAGTGTTAAGAAAAATTATAGACTAGTAAGTTCATGTGATTAAAGTCAAAATTTAACACGTCCAATGATAAACAGTGAAGAATTGTGGGTTGGTGCATATATTTAAAAAGAAATTATAAACAGAATTTCGTATCATGATTCATGAACAGCAAAAGTTTCAAATTACTTTCCCACTCCTAAAAGAACATGATTATATGTAAAATTCCATGATTACCAGAAACAAAACATATTTTGTACAGTTACAAAGAAATACTATAAGGAACTAAGGAGGAAGAAAACACTTAAAATTCAAGGAAAACAGTAAAATTTGGAAAAGATTTATGATAACGTACCAAAGTTTTAGAAGAATATTGTGGTTGAAACACTTTAAAGAATTTTGGGTGCCTGTCATCTGAAGGACCCATCTTCAAAAATCAAAACAATGGACTCTTTCTCTAGGGTTTAAGGAATTGTGGGGTAACTTTTTTTTTTTTTTTTTTGCTGTTAACGGTTAAGGATAAACTTGGGATGGGTTTGTGAAAAGCAAGATAGAGAGAGAGAGGGAGGGAAAAGAATTATTGAGATTTTGAACATTGAATGTGCGAGAAACAATGCAGAACCCGGTTCCCAAATTTGACACTGGAAGTGGACACAGTTAACTGTTAAGTAAGGCTCATAAAAGTTTGGAATCGATGTAAATGACTATTAGTTTACCCTCTCCGTCTTTTTTTAGTTGCTACATTTTTACCGTGGATACTATTCACGTCATTACTTTGACTATCTTTTACTCCATATACATAAGAAAAAACATAGTCATGTTGGATCTTGTTTAATTCGTCCCAATTTGTATTTTCCAAATATATAATTTTTATAATTTTTTCATATATGTAACTCAAGATATTGGTGTTTGAAGTTGCGTCTCGTAAAACCGTGAAAAAAGAAATGTAGCAACTAAAAAAAGACAGAGGGAGTAGTTATTAAAGTATTCGGAGATGGCGTTTAAGACCTGGTCCAAATCTGGTTGCCCTTGTAGCTTTCTCTACACCAAAAATAAAAGTTTGGAACCGGAAAGAAAATCATCGGGCACCGGTTACGAATTTCGAGTATCCACCAAAAAAAGATAGGAGTATTTTGTGAGAAAGGCTACACATACACAAGGTTTATGTGGGGACCACATACACAAGTGTTTTCATTGGCTAGAAAGAGAGGGATCCAAATTCCACTAAATTGAAATTTTCATTTGAATTTCAAACCAAAATCTAAAAAATTGATTTTGAATTTCAAATTTATTGTGGGTCCCAAATACCTAACCCTTCTCAATTTTTTCTCTCTCCTCACAATTCTCTCACCTCAGAAAATTACCCTTTTACAATTTTCCATCTTCTCTCTATTAACAGATGAACCACCAGAAAACTTAGCCGGAAAATTTTGTTATTGCCGGAAAATTTTGTTGTTGCCGAAATTAGAACTGGGACTTTGTAGCCGGAAAATTAAGTCGTATTGTCATTGGAAGTCTTGTCGGAATTAGATCTGGGCATTTGTAGCCGGAATTTTTTTTCGTTTTGTCATCGAAATTGTTGCCGGAATTAAAATTGGGTGTTTTCTTGCCGAAATTTTCGTCGGTTTGTTACCGAAATTAGTTGTCGGGATTTAAAACCCGTTGTTTCGATTAATTATATGTCGTTTGTCTTTCTTATTTGCTATAATTTTTGTATCGATTCGAAGTTGCATATTGAACATTTAGAACATGAATATTTAGAGTTGCAGATTGAACATTCGGAGTTGCAGGTTGACAATTTAGAACATGAACGTCAATTAATGAAAGAAACTGTAATGGATTTAGGATTGAAAGTAGTAACATAATAATTTTTTTAGTATCACAGTATTTAGAGTAGTAACATAGTATTTGCTCTCGTATCACACTATTTTTAGTACTAACATAATATTTTCTTTCGTATTACAATATTTTTGAATGGTAATATATTGTAGGGTTTTCACTCGTACAAGTATATTTAATAATTGTACGATGAACAATGTGTTGATACCCCCGCTAACTTGGTTACTGCTTGTACTTGTTCTCTCTGCTAACACGGGTTCGAATCTTGGGCATGAAAAAATATTTGTAGATGTAAGATAACTTTTTCGACCTTTGTTTTTCTATCATATATTTTTTTTTCATTTTAAATTTCTTACTCTCTCTATATTTTAGTTTTCCCACAACAAATTGTGATCTTTTTTTAACTCAACATCTTGGTCCTAGTTTTTGTACTTAATTTCGTGAAAAACATTGGAGGACAAAGCTGATTATGAACAGATGCAAAAATACACCTATTGTTTATTGATAACAACTATTAATATTTAGATACAAAATATTTGAAATATAATTCGTTCAAACATTGGTAACCCGACATACCATAACCTTCACAACAATGAAGTTGTAGGAAACGTTTTTTTGCCTTCCTTTATCAGGCCATAATAAACATTTTAAAATACATAGTATGTTACCAAAAATAAACTTATAATTCTAATTATAAATGGCAAGTTACTAACACACATTAATAATAATAATAATAATAATACTAATAATAATAATAATAATAATAATAATAATAATAATTTTTGATAAACATTTGAATACATATTATGTTACTGAAAATAAATTTATGATTTTAATAATAAATGTCAATTACTGACACACACTACTAATAATAATAATTCTTGATAAACATTTAAAATATATATTAAGTTACTCAAAATAAACTTATGATTCAATGTCAATTACTAACTCACATTACTAATAATAATAGTTCTTAATCTTAATATAAAATCAAACACATTAATAATAAGTTCTATTTCCTCAAAAAAAAAAACTTTGGTTCCTAATAATAAGCATACACTTAATAGTACATATGAACATGACAATAACACTAGTTTGTTCAATGTGAATAAAACTATCTATTGACTTATGGTACATGAATATGAACGAGAACTATAAGATCTAATTGAGTTGTTCTCGCCAAAGTAAAAATCTCGTTTAATCGGAAATTGATGACTCTTGTTGAGTGAAAGCAATATTTTTATTAATTAATTGTATATGAATGTGAACGAAAACTATAAGATTGAATTTAATCAGTCTACCCTTTCTAACAAACTCGTTTGATCTCTGGTTGATCACTCTTGTTATTGTTTAATTGTATGCGACTAATGCTTATGTGAATACGAATGAAAACTATTTGATCGAATTTATTGGATTTAACTAATTGTATATAAATATGAACGAAAATAATAATACTATATTCATATATGAGTCTCGCTCTCCTAAAACAATCATTAAATTAGAGATTGATCACTCTTGTTCAATGTGAAATCAATAGTGCTATGTATTGACTAACTGTATATGAAGATGAATGACAAATATAAGATTGAACTTTTCAATTTAACTAGTCTCGCCCTCCTAAAATATTGCTTAGATCGGAGATTGATCACTCTTTGTTCAATGTGAATATTACTATTTTTGGGCTTATTGTACATGAATATGAACGAGAACTATAAGAATTTAATTAGTCTCGCTAAAGTAACAATCTCGTTTTATCGGAGATTGATGACTCTTGTTGAGCGAAATCAATATTGTTATTGTTTAATTGTACATGAATATGAACGAAAACTATGAGATTGAATTTAATTAGTTTACCCTTCTTAACAAACTCGTTGATCGGAGCTTCATCACTCTTGTTAATTTTTAATTATATATGACTAATGCTTATGTGAATACGAAAGAAAACTATTTGATCACATTTATTAGATTTAACTATTTTTATATAAATATGAACGTAAATCATAATTCTACATTTATTGAATTCAATGAGTCTCGACCTCCTTACAAACTTAATCAGTCTCAGCCCCGTAACAAAAACTTATAATAGCGGTGTTGCTCACTTTTAAACGATATTCACCTAAATTGTATATAATATTGGTTATGTATGTAACTTTTTTTAAATAAATATAATTAATTATATTAATGATATATATAGAAATAAGTTATTGCTTTTATTTTAACTATTTAATTAGTAACAAAAAGTTATAAATAGAATCTTTATGGTTATAAATTTATTAAACACATTAAATTAGCCCAAATTGAAACTCTTGCACTCACGTGGATGCGATGCTTAATATGAATTTTATTTTAGAAAAAAAATGTAAAACAATTTTCCACAATTACCCCTTAGAAAGTAAACTTAAAAACATCAGTTAATATTTGGGATGGTATAGATGTTAATATTTGAAATGATTTTCACTCGTACAAATATATTTAATTGCAAGACGAATAATGTGTTGATATCCCGCTAACTTGGTTACTGCTTGTACTTGCTCTATCTCTGCTAACCCGAGTTCGAATCTTGAGCATGAAAAAATATTTGTAGTTGTAAATATGAAAGAAAACTTAATCAGTCTCGCCTCCATAACAAAATTTTATAAATATGAAAGAAAATCCAATTTTTTGTTCGGATTGGAAATTTGAAATCCAAATTAAACTTATAATTCCAATTATAAATGTCAATAACTGACACACATAACTAATAATAATAATTCTTGATAAACATTTAAATACATATTATGTTACTTAAAATAAATTTATGATTCCAATTATAATGTCGATTACTGACACACACTACTAATAAAATAATTCTTGAAGAACATTGATAATACATATTATATTACTGAAAATAAACTTATGATTCCAATTATAAATATCAATTACTGACACACACTACTAATAGTAATAATTCTTGATAAGCATTTTAAAAATTTATTATATTACTAAAAATAAACTTATGATTCCAATTATAAATGTCAATTACTGACACACACTACTACTAATAATAATTCTTGATAAACAATTATAAAATTTATTATGTTACTGAAAATAAACTTATGATTCAATGTCAATTACTAACTCACATTACTAATAATAATAGTTCTTAATCTTAACATGAAATTAAACACACATTAATAATAAAAAGTTATATTTCCTCAAAAAAAAAAGTCTAACTTTGGTTTCTAATAATAAGCATACACTTGTCAATTACAGACACACACTACTAATAATAATAATTCTTGATAAACAATTAAAATATCCCATTGAATTAAAAATGTCAATTACTAACTCATATTACTAATAATAATAGTTCTTAATCTTAACATGAAATTAAACACACATTAATAATAAAAAGTTTTATTTCCTCAAAAAAAAAGTCTAACTTTGGTTACTAATAATTCTTGAAGAACATTAATAATACACTTGTCTAGTAGTACATATGAACACGACAACAACACTTGTTTGTTCATTGTGAATATAACTATCTATTGACTTATTGTTAGTTATTGTACATGAATATGAACGAGAACTATACGTTTAATTTAATTATTCTCGCTAAAGTAACAATCTCGTTTTATCGGAGATTGATGATTCTTGTTGAGTAAATTCAATATTGTTATTGTTTAATTTTATACGAATATGAACGAAAAATATAAGATGGAATTTAATCAGTTTACCTTTCCTAACAAACTCTTTAGATCGGAACTTGATCACTCTTGTTATTTTCTAATTGTATATGACTAAGCGTATGTAAATATTAACGAAAATATTTGATTAAATTTATTGGATTTAACTAATTTTATGTAAATATGAATGAAAATAATATTACTCATTTATTAAATTCAATGAGTCTCGCCCTCCTTACAAACTTAATCAGTCTTGCCCCCGTAACAAAAGTCTATAATAGTGGTGTTGATCACTTTTAAACGATATTCATTTAAATTGTATATTTAATTGGTGATGTATGTAATTTTTTTTAAGGTAAAACTAATTATTTATAATAAAGACATATATAGAAATAAGTTATAAGTTAAGTAATTAATTAGTAACAAAAAGTTATAAATAGAATCTTTGTGGTTATAAATTTATTAAACACATTAAATTAGCCCGAATTGAAACTCTTGCACCGATGTGGAGGCAAGGCTTAATATGAATTCTATTTTTCTTATTAAAAAATGTAAAACAATTATCTACAATTACCTCTTAGAACATAAACTTACTTTTTTTTTTCTAAAAACATCAGTTAGGATGATATAGATGTTAATATTTGGGATGATTTTTGCTCGTATTAATTGCAAGATGAACAATGTGCTAATACAGTGCTAATTGCTTAATGCTTGTACTTGCTCTATCTGCTAACCCGGGATCAAATATTGGGCATGGAAAATTATTTGTAGGTGTAGGATAACTTTTTCAACCTTTGTTTTTATATCATACTTATTTTTTCATTTTAAAATTCTTACTCTCTCAATACTTTTATTTTTCCCACAACGAATTGTGAATTATTTTTAATTCAACATCTTGGTCCTAGTTTTTGTAGCTAATTTCCTAAAAAAATAATTGGAGGACAAAGCTAATTATGAACAGATGCAAAAAAAAAAACACCCATTGTTTATTGATAATAATAGTAATTTAGATACAAAATATTTGACATATAAGTCATTCAAATATTGAAAATCTGACATAACATAACCTTCACAATAATGAAGTTGTAGGAAACGTTTTTTTTGGCCTTCCTTTTTCAGGCCATAATAAACATTTAAAATACATATAGTGTTACTGAAAATAAACTTATGATTCCAATTATAAATGTTAATTACTGACACACATTACTAATAATAATAATTCTTGATAAACATTAAATATGTTATTGAAAAAAAACCTATCATTCCAATTAAAAAATTGTCGATTACTGACACACACTACTACTAATAATAATTCTTGAGAAACATTTAAAATACATTTTATATTACTCAAAATAAACTTATGATTCTAAATATAAATGTCAATTACTGATACACACTACTAATAGTAATAATTATTGATAATTATTAAAAATACATATTGCGTTACTGAAAATAAACTTATGATTCAATGTCAATTACAGACACACATTACTAATAACAATAGTTCTTAATCTTAATATGAAATTAAACACACATTATTAATAATAAGTCATATTTCCTCAAAAAAAATCTAAATTGGATTTAACTAATTGCATAAAAATATGAACGAAAATAATAATACTACATTTATTGAATTCAATGAGTCTTGCTCTCCTAAAATAATCATTATATCGGAGATTGATCACTCTTGTTCAATGTGAAATCAATAGTATTATGTATTGACTAACTATATATTAATACGAACGAGAACTGTAAGATTGAATTTATGCAACAAAATTAGTCTCGTTAACCTAAAATATTATTTAGATCGGAGATTAATCACTCTTTGTTCAATGTGAATAAAACTATTTATGGATTTATTGTACATAAATATGAATGAGAACTATAAGATGAATTTAATTAGTCTCGCTAAAGTAACAATCTCGTTTTATCGGAGATTAATGATTCTTATTGAGTGAAATTAATATTGTTATTGATTAATTGTATATGAATACGAAAACAATTATTGAATTCAATGAGTCTTGCCCTCCTTACAAACTTAATTAGACTCGCCCTCGTAACAAAATTTTATAATAGGAGTGTCGATCACTTTTAAACGATATTCACCTAAATTTTATATATAATTGGTGATGTATGTAACTTTTTCTGAAAAATAAAACTAATTATTCATAATAAAGACATATGTAGAATTAAGTTATAAGTTAAGTATTTAATTAGTAACAGACAATTATAAATAGAATCTTTATGGTTATAAATTTATTAAACACATTAAATTAACCCAAATTTAAACTCTTGCACTGACATGGTGTAACACCCCTAGGTGTGCAGGATGTCACGGGTGGCATTCCACGGCCCACAACATCGCTGGGCAGCAAGCAGTGGGCTGGGCGCCCTGCGCTGGCCCAACAAAGGCAGAAATAGCACGAGGCATCTGGTGGACCAAACGAGCTCCAAATGGGCTCAAATTTGGGGGTCCGCCATATTTTGGGCCAATGAAGATAATGGTCAAGCTAGATTTTCAATTTGAGGCCCAAAAACAGGTCATGGTGCACGGGTATTCTCGGTGGTGCACCGAAAGCTTCTAGAAGGGCCTAGCAAAGTCTTTGGAGATAAGCTTCTAGGCTAGGGACTTCTAGAATGTATCTAGAGTTTTCCTTGCTGTACATATATGTTGTATAGTTTCTAGAATGTACTAGGGAGTACATTGTGTAGAACCCTCCAATTGAGGAGGTGGGAACTTTCTAGAATTAGGGGCAAGGTAGGATGGAGTATAAATAGGCATCCCCATTCATTTGTAGAGATCATCCAACATTGTATTCTCTCTCAAGCATTATAAGAGCATTCTTATAAATTCTCTCTCTAACCATCTTTCCATACTTAGCCATTTTCGTAGCACACTTAGCTTAGCCAAGCCAAGCAGTCGGGTGCCTTGACTTGCCTTCCGACGGGACCGTGAAGCAAGTAGGCCACGTATAGCGACTAGGGAAGAGTCGGTACGTGACAAGGAGCCCACTAGTAGATATTGTCCTCTTTGGGTCCTAGCCCGCAAGGAGTTGCTTTGGTCCAGGACCCAAAGAGGACAATATCTATTAGTGGGCTCCTGCACACTTAGGGGTTTTACAGATGGTATCAGAGGCCCATTTCGGTGTCCTGTAATGCATACGGGGACGCAGGCTCCTTAAAGGAGGGGAGAAGATGCTTAAGATCTTGGCTATCCCACATCGGAAATTGAGGAGAACGAATCCTTATTTATATAGAGGTGGACACCTCAACCTAGTAGAGGCCTTTTGGGTAGGATTTCGGTCCTGGACCAAAGCAAAACCTTGCGGGTTAGGACCCAAAGAGGACAATATCTAGGCTTTTCTGCACACTTAGGGGTGTTACACGTAGAGGTGAGACTTAATATATCAGGATGGTCCAATAGAATTCCAAACAGAACACCTTATCACAAAGTGTATAGGGTTCTTCATCTCCACATATATCAGTTCAAGATTATTACAATGGAGACTCATAGTTCGTATTACATGTACTTTAGTTCAGCAGATGAAGTTGTTGATCAGACACAAGAAAACATTAATGATCTGCGTACTGTGGAAAACAAAGATCCTGAATATAGTGAAATAGTGACATGTGAATTGTTTTTTCCATTTTTAACCTATTTGCACAAGTCAGTAATTAAGGCAACATTTTGAAGCAAGACATTTTGTGAAGATGGTTTAGATTCAATTGGTTGTATTAAAATTTAGTATTTAGTTTATAGCTTATTAACTCAATGAAATACTCCTCTTATATAATATCTTGATTGTTATTTGCCAAGGAAAATTTTTGTCTACTCTTGTTTTCTCTCTGATGTTTACATAGGTTAGTAGTGTAACTTAACCTTTCCTGCATTAGCGGGTAGCATATGATATAAGAGACCTTCAAATCAAGGTCCAATACTCAAAGACTTTTCATGGCCCTACTGTTTTATGAGATACGCCTTTGAGTTGAATTGAATGAGTACAATGTATGCTGCAGATGAAGAAGACTGGACTTGCTTATAGGTTTCTGTATTGATGGTAAGAACTGATAAAAACAACATAAGCAATAACTTTTATGTGGTGGAGCGCCTGCCATGGACGCCTCCCTTTTTTTTAAAAAAAAAATCACTGTAAATGAAAAAAACAGAGAGAGAGGGGGTGATGGTGGGGTACGACGGTGGTGGTGCGGTGGTGGTTGTGCGGGTACGGTGCAGTGGTGGTGCAGTGGTGAGTACAGTGGTGAGTACAGTGGTGGTGCATTGGTTGTGCAGTGGTGAGTGGAAGAAGATGGGAGGAAAAATATTAGGGAAGTGAGTCAAGGGGAGGAGAGAGAAAAGAAATGTAAGTATTAACTACCGTATAAAAATACAGTATTTATGGCGTTACTAGGCAATTATATGGCGTTGTTTAGCAAAACCCATAATATATCAAGGACAAAGAATCTGACATACACGTAAACATTGTCATCCTAAAATAATTCCACTTGTAACTTGTTCAACTATTTGTTTGCGATTCTGTTTTTTTTTTAAACTTGTGTTATTGTTTTGTTAATCTTGATACTAATATAAATAGTAACATAATCAATCAACACTATTGGTCATAATTTAACCCCTCGCCGTCATTTTGTCCATCTTCTTCATATTTTATAAGCAACTACTATTAAAATATCATAACAGTTTCACAGAACGATTAACACAAAATAAACTATTATAGAAATTATTTCCTTCCTCCGTTTCAATTTAGTTGTGACACTTTCCTTATTTAGCATGTTTCAATTTAGTTGTGACACTTTTTTTTTACCTTAAATGGAAAGTTTTGGACTGTGCTATTACGATTTTACCCTTGTTTATACCATTTAATGAAATTGATTCCTAATAACCCCATTAATCCTAATGTGATTAAATGACTCCCACCAAAAATTAAACCCCCCCAACTACCTATCATCAATTGCATCAGAAAATAAAACCCCCAACCACCTGTTCATCAATTAAACTCCCACCCTCATTTACATCGATCCCTTCGTCTTCATTCATCTGTTCATCTTCTCTAAACCCCAATCCAACTTTCTCTCTCCTCACTTCACCCCTCTCTCTCTCCTAAAATCTACACTTTCTCTCTTCAAATCTACCCTAATCTTCCGATCTTCAAGTTCGACTTCTCTCTCTCTCATCTTTTTCGTCTTCAACTCTCTCTCTCTCCCCTAAAAATTCCTCACATTTGTTAAATTCAGTCCCCAAAAAATCCTAATTTATAGCGAATATGTATGTACCAAATCTTTCTCCAGTCACTGACGCACTTTTTGAAATCGATGATGAGGATGAATCTGATTTGATTAAGGATCGGAGTTGATGAAAGGTTTCATTGACGGTTCTACTTGGCCCAGAAGATTGTTCGACAGTGGTGATGCCGAACAATTTCTCCGACCCTACGCTATGAGTGCTTTATTTGAGGTTGTGGAAGATTTCTATGCAAAAACCTCTGTTCCAAGGGAGTTTGTTCCCCCAACTCCAGTCCTAGTACCCGACAGTCCGGAAAAAGGTAATATATTGGCACAAACACTACCTAAAGGGCGAGTTTATCATTTGAGGTCGAAATGTTATTCTGCGTCTAAGGGTAAGGATGTTTTTGTTGGGGGCAAAGGTCAGGAACTGGTTGATGGGGAAAGGGTGAGGGTGGTTTGAGGACTACGCGCCAGATCATCTGTGGTCTGATGGCGCCTCAAGCGTATGCTTCAAAATCGGTCCGAAAAGGGGTGTCAAATAGAGGGAAGGAGAAAAAAGAGGAAAAGGAGAAAAAGGGGAAAGAGGTGAAGGGAAAGGAGAAGGCTGAGGCTGCTATTTGTGATGGGTTTCCTGTTTATGATGATGAGGGGAAGAAATACGCCATGTATGTTGAGAATGATGGGGGGTGGTCTGTGTTTGAGGTGTATGAGGATATTATCTCTTCTGATGATGAGGAACTCGTTCATATGCCAATGAGTCCATGCACAACCTCGGAATGGGATCCGGACTACCATGCCTTCCTACTCAGGCGTAAAGCCAGAAAAACTTGTCCCTGAGGTTTATTCTTCCTAACTTTGAGTTATTTGCCATTCATATTACTGTTTTATTATTTATATATTGAGTCCCTTCAATATATTTGTCCAATGTTGGTTTGCTGATGTTCATGATTGTTGGGTTGCTGGCTATGAGTCCATGCTTGGTTTGAATTGTAGTGAGTTGTGGGAGGACTTTGTTGGCTTTGTATGATGATGATGATTATATAGATTTCTTGGTTTGATTCTTGTTGGCTTTGGTATGGTGATGATGATGATTTGTTGGTATGATTGTTTTGAGTTGTGGGAGGACTTGTTGCCTTGGTATGGTGATGATGATGATGTTATGTCCCTGACTTGTATGATTTTTGTTGCCTTAGTATGCTGATGATTAAGCTGTTGTTATGTTGGTTATTTGGTTATGTTGGTTATGAATTGTGGATGAATGAGTCCTGGTTTTGGTGTGGGTTATTTGCTGGTTTGAGTATGGTGACTCTCATATGTTGGTTAAATGAGTCCTGGTTGGCTGTTGGATGTTTAATGAGTACCCTTGAGTAGGTTGTTGCCTTGCCTAATCCAAATGATGAAGGGACTCATGTTTGTGGGCAGAAGAATGAGGTTGATTTGCTCCACATTGAATAATATTCATTGTGTTGAGGATTTAAATTAACCTCCCTATTTCTTCTATGACCCATACTATTATCCCTGATGGATTTAGAAGCCCTATTTGAGTCCCTATGCCTATGATGAGGTACATGGCTAATGATGTGATACAGTCAATATAAAACCTTACTGGTTGGGGGTAAATCTGCTGAGTTGTTTGAGACCTTATGTGTGTTGCTGTTGGAAGTACAATGAGTCCCATTTGTAGGTTGTTGGCTTAAGTCATCCAAATGGGGAAGGGACTCATGTTTGTGGGCAGAGGAATGAGGTTGATTTGCTCCACATTGAAGAGTATTCATTGTGTTGAGGATTTAAATCAACCTCCCTATTTCTTCTATGACCCATAAAATTATCCCTGATGGATTTAGATGAGACCCATTTCACACTAATAAGCCTTAGATATGTTTTAAAGATGTAAATATGAGTACAGCTAAAACAATTAATATAACCCATAAGCTAATATATATTGATTAATGTCTCTTGCAACACTGCTTTACAAACCACTCCTTAGTCTTCATTTGAACACAAAAAAAGTTCATCCTAATATACCCCAATTATCCAAACCTATTATGTTTTGCTTAGAATTGTTGCTGCATTACATCTTCATGCTTGCATATGTATAAACCATCACATATTCACAAAAACTTGCCTTCCCACCTATATACACAAAAAAAATTTCCTGCACTTTTCTTCTTCCAAAATGGTACTGCACTTTATCTTCTTCAAAATGTTGCTGCACTCTGTCCCTGACTTCAAAATGTTGATGCACTCCTTGTTCTTCCAAAATGTTGCCTTCTTCATTTTAAAAATCTACTATATCATTTCATCAATGTAGTCAAATGCTTCACCAACATTAATGAACCTCTCATTAAGGAAAGCAACTGCCTCATCAATCTGTAATTGATCAACTATAACATTTTGTGGAAGTAAGCCTTGCCTTTACAGCCTTCTTTTTCCATGATGTGGGTTCTTATAGCTGTTTCCCTTCTTGCACTTAAGAATTTCAACCATGACATATTGCAACTGTAGCCATGTATACTTCAACACTTCTGGGTCAAAAAAATCATAGCAATCTTGAACCTTTGTGATCAAATCATCTAGGGCCTTAGGAAATGACTGATACTGCAGTGCTTGTATAGCTCTAAAAAATCCTAAGTCTAGCACATTAAGGTCAGAAGACTGAGCTGGTTGATTTATCAATTGAATGTTGAACCCATTTTGAGTTGTTGCTGCCATAAATTGTGGGTCATCTGCATGAATATGTGGCCTTGCATTATCTTGCTGGATGTAGATGTCTTTTGACAAACCCTCAGGCCACTTTTCATGATGGCAGGGATGACATTGTTGATAATCATATCCCTCATTCATTGTTGTGTGACACTATCAAGTGCTTTAGTTATAAGTGTGCCTGCTTTTCTTTTTTTTGTTGAATATTTGGCAGTCACATACTCAACAAATGGATAAATACCAAACTTCCCATCATGTATCATATTCCCTTCACTGTCCTTGATGGGTCTTGATGTTGCACACATGAACATAGCCTTGATTTTGTACCTCTTAGAAACACAACACCTATAAGGATCATCCTCAGCAGGGAGTAAGTAGAACCTCCTCATATATGGGTTTAAATAAAACCACTTCTCATCAATGTGGATTACATTATGCATATCAACAAATGTTGGTGGTTTTGTGCTGGTTGCTGGTAGTATATGTTTTAAAACCCATTGCAATCTGTCCAACTTGTGTTTCTCTGTCAACTTGGGATGGTTGCTGCTTGTATGACTTCTGAGTTTTCCCTGTTTTAAGATTCTATACACAGCAACATGAGGTAGTTTAAGATGACCAGCAAATGCCCTAATACTTGTCCTCAAATTAAGTGGGACTGTCTGAAGCCATGCCTCATCATATACTTTATGTTTTTTTGCTACATCTACCAAATTTTTTGCTCCTTACATCTATAGCATGGCCATTTGCTCTTTGTTGTTTTGCATCATTCCATAGTCTATCTAGTGTCATCCTATGAATCTTAAATTTCTTTGAAAATGTTCTTTTAACACCCCATGGAAGTTTACCATGTATTTCCAAAGTAAGAAGTTCATCAATTAACTTTCTTCTTGTTTCTAAATTCAATTCTTGTTTTTTTCTACTTGAACTTACATTGACATGTTGTTGTTGTTGATTTTCTAGTTCTGGCTGCTGTTGCTCATCTTCTGGTTGGTGGTGTTCATGTTGTTGTGCTTGAACTTCTGTTTCTGTGGCTTCACCTTCGTTGTCCGAGTACATATTATCATCACTATCATAATGATTGTCCATTTCATGCAGCAGCAACGCCTCTTCCATGCTTTCAATGTCTAGGAGTTGTTGAAGGCTTTGAACACTAACCTCTTCAACATCTAATGGCTCCATTTTGGTAGATAGCTGTGAAGAACCAAGGCTGAAGTTGGAAGTTTTTTTTGGAATTTCAGTCCCCCTAATTTATAGGATTAGTACTAATTACAGTGATGTGTGTGATGTGATCTAATTTATAAACTTGATTGCTTGTGTAACTACACCATTCTAGGTGGAAAACATGTTTTCTCTCTCTTTATTTTGTGTAAATGCCCCTCATATAATTTTGGGGGTATATATAGAAGAGAGAGAATATGGTAGTATTATTTTGGATATGTTGTCAACATTTAAATCTCATTGAAAATTTTAGAAATTTGAAAAGTTTGCCTCCAAATTTTATTGGGAGGAAGGATATTTGACTTGGTGGGAAAAAATTCCCACTAAATCCCATTCCCTCCAAACTGACGTGGGAAATGAGGAGGGAAATCAGGTGGTCCCTGATTTCTCTCTCCTATCTTCCTTTTTACCCCATGTGAAGTGGTCCCCCACCCCCTCCTAATCACTTTCTGATAAGAGGCTTTTAGTGTGTCGTTAAGGCACTAAAAACCGCTTCCCAAACAATATTTGTAGTCCTAACAAGCAATTACTAAGAGAATAGTAAGGGCAAGTCAAGGGTCGATCCACAGGGAAATTGGGATTGATTAGAGTCTATCTAGTCTAGACTACCTAATTGAAAGGTATTTGGGGGTTTAAAAGATGTTTGGTAACAATTAAGACTATCTATCAGCTAGAACAAGCAAAAATCACGAGTTTAAATATCAAATAAAGACACTAGAGTTAAGGCTACTAGTATGAATAAGAACGGATGATGATTGTTAATGCGATTGTGAAGCAACAAAGACGATTATGCAAGGTTTAGTTCTCCTCTAAAATACTTGAGTCCTCTCTCGAATGGTCCTCAAGAGTAATCGCTTAATCTATCAACTAAATCCTCTCTCGAATGGTCTTTAGTTAATTGATTAAGAGATTCGATAAGTTTGGAAAACCCCTAATGAAGGATCCCCTTAATTTCCACCCAATATCTTGGTATAGAAATTAAGTTGATTCTTGGGGATGATAAAAGAGTTCAAAATCCGATTTAAGAACATTTGAAATCAAAATACCAAAGTATAAATGTGATCAATATCTATCCTAAGGTCTCAAAACATCAAGATCAATGCATAAACTTCTCCATACATCACAATCACATCAACAACATTTTTAAAACCCTAATTCATACTTTCACCCTAACCCTAGATATGAAACTACTCACTAATCATGGAGTTAAAGCAATTAAACAATGAATCTATGACTAATCTAAGGTTAAACATGATTAAGAAATTATTAAACTAATAGAAATCGCAATTATTAAACTAAGAGAATGAAGATCTTAAATAATATGAGAACATAAACAAACACCAAGAGAATGAAATAAAAACTAAAACTTTGAATTGAATTGAATGAAAAGTACCTTGAATGTATTGGAAATCACAAACTATGATCAACAATTCTCAAATCTCAATCAAACTAAAGTGTTTTCTCTCTAATACAAAACCCTAGAATATTGTGTAGAAACTAGAATAAAGCGTAAGTCCTTTACTCCTCTCGAAAAGAGGGTTTAATGATCGAATGTTTTCTTTCCGGATCGTGAGGTGCGGGCGCACCAAAAGGAGGTGCGGGCGCACCTTGCTCGGTGCGGGGCGCACCGTACTTCAGTGCGCGCACCCGAGTCTTCTCGTCTCGTGGTGGAATTCTCTTCGTCAAATGGTGCGGGCGCACCCAGATGAAGGTGCGGGCGCACCCAATTTAAGGTGCGGGCGCACCAATGTAGTCTGTTTTGTGCTCCAGACTGGTCGATGGTGCGGGCGCACCGGCTGGCTTGTGCGGGCGCACCATCGTGTGCGGGGCATACCAAGCGCACCTCAGGCTACCTTTCAGCCTCTAGCTCGATCCCTTATGCCATGTCTCGCATTTCTCGACCCCGAAAAGGGCAATACCCGCAATAGAAACACGAACAAACATGGTGAAAGCATATGTGCTAGAAATTCGATCGAAATAGATCGAAAATCTAGCAAAATGTCACTATGACCAAGTATGATCACGTGAATGAAATAGAAGGGAAAAGTGAGGAGAAAGAAGGAAGAAAAGGAGGAAAAGGGAGCTAAAACAAGCCAAAAGAAGGTAATAAAGTGCGTTAGAAACGCACTTATCAAACTCCCCCAAGCTTAGCGTTTTGCTTGTCCTCAAGTAAACCAAGAATGAGAGTGAAGGAGAGAAAAAGACAAAAAAAAAAAAAAAAAAAAAAAAAAAAAAAAATAAAAAGAAAAGGGAAACATGCAACAACCTAACCTATATGCTCTAAATGCAAGGTTACAAACATGACATGTAAGCTAAATGAGTTCATATCAAGATTTAGGAGACCAACCAAACACAAGAGGGAAGATGATTAGGAAGCACAAGAGTGACTCTAAGGTCTCAATCCACCGATCAACCGAGTCTCTTTGAAAGAAAGCTTTCCAAGAATGATTTCTCACTCTTCTCCACTTCCAAGACCCAAGTTTGACTCCTCCCTAGGGATGCTCAACCATAATTGCTCGCCTCTACCATGTTTTGATGACCCTCATCATGACTTGCACAAAATCTCACCCGCCACTACTAAATAGATCAAGACCAATCTAGGAGTCAACAGGGGCTTTGTTAAGGTTGTAACGGGGCTAGGTTAGGGGGTGTGGATCATATTCTAGGAATGTGGTGCAAAAAAGGGTAAGTGGAGTACAAACTAGGGGTAAATACTCCCCCAAGCTAGTCCTAACACTATTCTCAATTAAAGAACTCTCACACATATCCTTGAATTTCACTTGTTTCTTTTTCACTTTGTGAACTTTTTCCTTTTTCTCATCAATTTGATCTTTCTTTCTTTTCATTTTCAATAATAAACCAAAGCGGACAATAAGAACTTTCTTTCTTTTATATCTTTTGTCTTTCATTTTCACAAAATTTTTCAACTTTTACCATCATACAAGCACATTAACTCTCTTTCAACCAAGACTTAATATCAAAACCACTTAACTCAACAAAAACTACACATGTACTCCACTTTGGGGAAAGTTTGGCCATGACTCATTATGTGGGTTAAGCAAAAATAGGATAGAAAGGCTCAGATGGGTTGAGAAGCGAATATCATGCGGGTATTCAAGCTTTTGGCTCTGTAGCTCCTATTACTAGCAAAAGAAACGCCCTAAATCATTCTCCTAGAGGCTCGTCTTATGTAATCTTGGGGAGCTAAAATGCAAGTCACAAGTTAGGCGATCAATGGTGAGGGTTGTGAGTGAGTCTTACGAGGTTCTTGGCTCTCCTTCGGGATTCATCGCACAAGGGGCAAGGCAATCCATTCATCCAACTCGCCTAATTTCAAAGAGACTCTACCAAAAGTTATTGGTTTCAAAAGACGCCTAAAGTCACAACAGGGCTTCCAAAATCATCAAGTCTAATATAAGGAAGGTCTTCCAATCAA
Organism: Beta lomatogona; assembly: GCA_947646795.1. Taxonomy (NCBI): domain Eukaryota; kingdom Viridiplantae; phylum Streptophyta; class Magnoliopsida; order Caryophyllales; family Amaranthaceae; genus Beta; species Beta lomatogona. Next base: position 1,660,365 of record CANSNZ010001006.1, on the reverse strand, counting down.
GTCATGACAGAACCCATGTCGAAAGATTGAGAGGAAGAAGCTTCGGCCACCTCACTCTCAGGAATGCGGTGGTCGGGCCTCGGACCTCTCGGAACGCGGGGATCGATCTCCATAGGCATGGGCTCGGGGATAGCCCGTGGGATGTCATGGGCAGGGGGAACCCGCCAACGGTTTTCGACGTTAGCTGGGAGGTCCCAAACGAAGTCGGGCCCTATATGACAAGAAGGTCGCCCCCCCACAAGCCGATGCAGTTTTCCTTTTTTATAATTGCGCAGAATTTCATCTCGCTGCAAGTCGGCACCATCCAATCGTTGGACCGGCCAACAGTAGGCATGCTGGCTTCCAAGCGAGCCAAGTCATCGTCAAGTCAAGGTAAGATGCTAGCCGGGTGACCATGCCACCACAAAGAATCTCCCCGAGTCACCGTTGTACCCCCGAATTTCCTGCAATCGGTTGAGGAGAGAGCGAGCAAAGTTAATGCGGGCTCTATGGTGAGCCCCGTCGTTGGCCAACCAGAGAACCAGCAGCTCGTCCTTCCGCAACCGCCCGACTTCTCGTTTAGGAAAGATGGTGTAAACCAACATCCTATGGAAGTATCGGAGAGCAAGGTGGATGATCTCCGACGCTTTGGACGAGTTCGTTCGAAACGAAGTCGTACCGTTGGTGATCTTTGCCCACCACTCTTGCTCATTATATCCCCGCCGATGACGCTCCAAGGGGCATCGCAGGGGGCTCGAGGGTCCATCCCAAACGCCTCACGAATTCGTCAAAAGACAAGTGCTCTTGTTTGATTAAACATGCGAAATTGAATAGTTAGAGCACTCGTCACATTACTTACGTTCAACGTACTAAAAAACTCGAGAGTGAGTTGATCGTAAGTAGGTTCACGAATATCGAGGAAGTCCGATAACCCGACATTAGCTGCCATCTCCCTTATCATCGACTCGATGTTAAGGTAGTTGCAGGTAGTGAGGTCATAGAACTTAGTGGGGACGAAACGTGCGCTCGAAAAGTTGTTGGAAAATTTGTTTATGAGCGGCGTTTGGAAACTTTAGAGCATAAAGGGGAGGGGGGATGCGAGCTAGACGAAGGTCCTTGTGAAGAGGACCCCGTCTTTGCTCGCTTAGACCTGGATGAGCCTTCACCACCACTTCTTCCCATGGTGAAAAAGAATATATGTTTGGCAAAAAGGGAAGGAGAAGTGATGATCTGCTGCAAAGACACAACCACAAAGCGGACTCTCTACACAAAGAAACACGCAAAAGAAAAAAAAAAGAAAAACACACAAAAAGAAAAATCAAACCACACAAAAGGGAAAACACAAAAAAAAAAAAATAAAAAAAGAAAAATAAAAACTAAGCCTAAGATCTACCAAATAGCCATCCACAATTAGTAGCAACAAAGTTGCTAGCAATCAAGAGTTTCACCACTCAAAGAGACTTTCAAGCCAATTTCGCCAAACCAACCACAATTATGCACATAAAGCAACAACACCTCACAATTTCAGCAATGTAGTTCTCACAAAGTAAGAATATTATGAATTTATCACAAACCACAAAAATTGCATATGTTCACCACATCACCAAACACAAAAATGACAAAAGTTCATGAACAATCAAAAGAAATTAGGAAAAACAAGCATGCAATCGAAAAGAAAACATACTAGAAGTCCAATTTAGTAGATTATTGATGAAAAAGCAAAGATTAGAAGGGAGTTACCAACATGGAGATGAAAATCCCCAATTTTGAAACCCTAGAAATCGAATCCTTGCAAAACCCCCAATTTTTGTGCTTTGAATGTTGTAGAGAAGATGGTGATGAAGATTTTGGGGAGATTTGCCCTTGAAAGTCGCCGGAAAAGGGTGTAAAGTCGCCGGATCTAGAGAGGAGGAAGAGAGAGAAAGAGAGTGCGTGTGAGAGAGAGTTTGAAAATGTGAGGAAAAGAGGAGAGAGAGGCCCGAAAATATTGCCCGGCCCGGTTTGGTGCGGGCGCACCTCTCCCGGTGCGGGCGCACCAACCGAAATTTTTTTCAAAAATACGATTCTTTGCGGGCGCACCAACAGGAGGTGCGGGCGCACCTCTTCCTTCTGTTTTTTTCAAAAAATATTTCGTAGGCTTTGGTGCGGGCGCACCACGTCGAGGTGCGGGCGCACCAAAGTCTACTGTTTTCGAAAATTTTTCTCATGTGCGGGCGCACATTGAACAGGTGCGGGAGCACCTAACCCGTCTGATGTGTACATATTTCGTCTCCAAAACACTCAATTCACTCAACTTCTCATAAAAATTCAGATGTTCCAATGTACCTCTCATGGCCGATCGATAAATCAAAACCGTAACTAACAAAGGAAAAATAAAAGAAATGAAAGAGAGGAAAGAAGAGAAACGGGTTGCCTCCCGTGTAGCGCTTGTTTTAAGTCATTAGCTTGACTAAAAAGGATACATCCATCATGAGAGTTGCTCAGGTGAGCGAAGAATCAAGCAACCAATGGAGCCAACAGCATGCGAATCATGGTAGAGCTTTAAACGTTGACCGTTCACCCAGAATGGACCGTTCTCACCCATAACCTCATAAGCCCCATAAGGAGTAGTCTTCAACACGGAGAAGGGACCCGACCACTTTGACTTTAACTTTCCGGGGAAAAGCTTTAGTCTTGAGTTGAACAACAAAACTTTGTCCCCAATCCGGAAATCTCGTTGTTGAATCCGGTTGTCGTGCCATTTCTTCGTTTGCTCTTTGTATAGTCTAGAACTCTCATAAGCGTCAAAACGAAATTCCTCCAGTTCTACTAGCCTTTCTTTTCGAGCTTCTCCCGCCAAGTGTAGATCCATGTTGAGCTCCTTAACGCCCACCAAGCCTTGTGCTCAAGCTCAACCGGCAAATGACATGCCTTGCCATACACAAGGCGATAGGGAGTGGTGCCTATGGGCGTCTTAAAAGCCGTGCGAAGAGCCCAAAGAGCGTCATCAAGTTTCAAAGACCAATCCTTTCGTGTCCTATTGACCACACGCTCAAGAACATTTTTAACCTCTCGATTCGAAACCTCAACTTGGCCTTGTGTTTGGGGGTGGTAAGGAAGACCTACTTTGTGATTCACCCCGTATTTCTTCAATAAGGCTTCTAATTGCTTTTTGGCGAAGTGTGAACCACCATCACCGATCAATACACGGGCACCCCAAATCGAGGGAAGATGATCTTCTTCGAAGCTTGGTGACTACCTTACGGTCATTGGTGGGAGAGGCAATGGCTTCCACCCATTTGGTCACGTAGTCGACCGCAACAAGAATATATACATTCCCACGGGAAGGAACGAATGGGCCCATAAAATCGACCCCCCAGACATCAAACGGCTCAACCTCAAGAATATTCTGTTGAGGCATCTCGTGTCGCTTTGTGATGCCACCACTCCGTTGACATCTATCACAAGCCACCACAAATGTTCGAGCATCCTTATGCAATGTTGGCGAACATACCACATTGGAGCACCTTAGCAACAGTTTTGCTTGCTCCACCATGTCCTCCACATGCCAAAGTATGGCAATGATGCAAAACCGAGGCCATCTCATGATTAGGAACACACCTCCTAAACATGCCATCAGCACACTTCTTAAAAAGGAGCGGGTCATCCCAAGAGAACCTCGAAACTTCTTTAAAGAACCGCTTCCTTTGTTGGGAAGTAAAACCATGAGGTTCAATCCCACAAGCCGATAATTTGCATAATCGGCGAACCATGGAACCTCATTGTTCATAATGGCGAACAAGGCTTCTTCTCTCAAATCGTCCTCGATAGGAATCTTCTCCGTTGTCGGGAGGGAGGCGTGAAAGATGGTCGGCTACCACATTCTCCGTCCCCTTCTTCTCTTTCATCTCAAAATCAAACTCCCGAAGAAGCAACACCCACCTAATGAGCCTAGGCTTAGCATCCTTCTTACTCATCAAATACCGGACCGCGAAATGATCCGTATACACCATTGCCTTATTACATGTCAAGTAGGAACGGAACTTGTCAAAAGCAAATACCACGGCCAACATTTCCTTTTCCGTAGTTGCATAGTTTCGTTGAGCATCATCCAGTAGTCCTACTTGCATAGGCTATCACATGTAGCCTCCCTTCCTTGCGTTGCCCAAGAACAACTCCCACCGAAAAGTCACTAGCATCGCACATTAGTTCAAAAGGCAAGCTCCAATCCGGAGCTTGCACAATGGGGGCAGAAGTAAGGGCTTTCTTAAGAGTTTCAAAAGCCTTAGTACAAGACTCATCAAACGCAAAATCAACATCTTTCTGAAGTAGATTCGTCAATGGTTTGGCTATTTGAGAGAAATCCTTGATGAAACGTCGGTAAAAACCAAGCATGTCCAAGGAAAGCACGAACTCCCGTCACCGAGTTCGGTGGCGGAAGCTTCTCAATAACCGAAACCTTTGCCGGATCTACTTCAATACCCTTTTCCGACACTTTATGCCCAAGTACAATGCCTTCCTCGACCATAAAGTGACACTTTTCCCAATTCAGTACAAGGTTCGTCTCTTGACACCTTTTTAACACAAACTCAAGATTAACCGGACATGTGTCAAAAAGACGAACCACACACACTAAAGTCGTCCATGAAGACTTCAATGGAATCTTCTAGCATATCGTAGAAGATTGTCATACACCTCTGAAAAGTGGATGGGGCATTACACAAACCAAAGGGCATCCTTCGATATGCAAATGTCCCATACGGACAAGTAAAGGTGGTTTTCTCTTGGTCATCCGGATGAATGGGGATTTGAAAGAATCCGGAATAACCATCAAGAAAACGAAGTGTGAATGACGAGCAAGCCTCTCCAACATTTGGTCAATGAAGGGAAGGGGGAAATGATCTTTCCGGGTGGATTTGTTCGGTTTCACGTAATCAATACGTACTCTCCACCCAAGGGATGACAGTCCTAGTTGAGATTGTTTCTCCTTTCTCATTCTCAACTATAGTCATGCCTCCTTTTTTTGGAACCACGTGAATCGGGCTCACCCACTTGCTATCTGAGATAGCATAAATGATTCCCGCGTCACGTAGTTTCAAGATCTCCTTTTTAACAACCTCTTTGAGGTTGGGATTGAGCCTTCTCTGATGCTCGATGGAGGAGGCATTACTATCGATGAGATGGATACGATGCATAGCAAGAGAAGGGCTTATCCCCTTAAGGTCATCAATCGAATACCCAATGACATCCTTATATTTTTGCAAAATTCCAATCAGTTTTGATATAGAAATGTCATCAAGACTCGAATTGACAATAACAGGATAAGTACATGCATCATCAAGAAAAACATATCTAAGAGAGGAGGGAAGGGGTTTGAACTCTACCTTGGGAGGAGGCTTAGAACACTCCTCTTTTCGGTGGATGATGCAGCTAGAACCTCAAACGCCTCATATTGCGTGTCCTCTTCCATGTCCAAGTTAAGGGTGTCGGAAAGTGCAACATACAAATCGCTCCCGAATCATCCACACTCATGGTGTCCTCCACCTCATCTTCCACTAGGCTTACCCGGCAAATTTTCTCCATCATAGGCCTCTTCGGTGTCTTAGAGAACTCGAACACCACCCGCTCATTAGCTACCTCAACCGTGATTGTGTCGTTTTTGCGCTTTATCACGGCACCCAAAGTCTTCGAGCTTCTCTTCCCGGAATAAGAGGAGTCTCGGGATCTTCCTCCATATCCATCACCACAAAGTCGCATGGTACAAACACATGCCCGACTTGAATCGGTATATCCTCCAACTCACCACAAGGGACTCTCACAAGGCGGTCCGCCAATTGAATCGTTTTGCGCGTAGGATGAAGAAGAAATTTTAGGTGCTTTGCAATAGAAAGAGGCATCAAATTGACACTAGCTCCCAGGATCGGCCAGTGCACCCTTAGGTTCTAAGTCACCTATCTTCACCGGCAAGGTGAAACTCCCGGGATCTCTTTGCTTCTTGGGCATAGTTCGTTGCACAAGAGCACTCACTTGGTAAGGTAGGGAGATAAGCTCATCTTCAAGTTTGCGCTTATTGGAGAGGATCTCTTTCAAGAATTTAGCATAAGCCGGCATTTGAGACATAGCCTCAAGGAATGGAATGTTGATTTGCGGGCTCTTCATCACATTCGAAATTTAGTGAACTTGTCACTCAACTTTCTCTCTACCAACCTGTGAGGATAGGGAACCGGAGGCACATAGGATTTGGTTGGTGGAGGTGACGGCAATGTGTTTTTGTCACCAACTTGAACATGTGACTCATCCTTCTCCTCAACGTCCTCTTTCTCGGTTTCCTCGGCTCCATCCTCCTTCTCAACAATCTCGGCTTCTCCATCCTCGCTCTAACTCCCCATTCGGCATCTTAGGACCCGCATAACTTGTTCCCGACCTCAAATGAATGGCTTTGGCTTGATGGAGGTTGGGGTTGGGAATGGGTTGGCCTGGAAGTTGATTTGTGGGGGTGGAGGGATTCTTCTCGCCTACTTGGGCAATTTGGGTTTCAAGCATTTTGTTGTGGGCTTGTAGCTCTTGAAACCTTTGCTCATGGTTTTGGAGATTTGGTTCATGGATTGGAGTTGTTGGAGAATTTGGAGAGAGGTGGGATCGGAAGATGGTGTAGGTTCGGGATTTTGTTTGGGGAAAGGAAGGTTGGAGGGAGGTTTTGGGTTGTTGGTCCTTTGATGTGGAGCTTGGTATGTGTTTGACCCTTGTGAGGAGGAACCACCTTGGTTATAGTTTTGGTTTTGGTTATACCCTTGCGCAAACCCTTGGTTGTGAGCTTGGTTGTACCCTTGTTGAGGTTGATTCCATCCTTGTTGAGGTTGGTTGAATCCTTGGGTGTAGTTTTGTTGAGGTTGTCTCCAACCTCCTTGTTGAGTGTTCCTATACCCTTGATTCCCCGATATCCATCTCCTCTTGCATTGATTGCCGCCACATGCTCCGAATGGGTACCTCCACAATAAGAAGTATCATGGTTAGTACCACCACAAATATCACAAGAAAAAGAGTTTACTTGTGAAGGAGTAGACGATGCAAGATTGATCTTGGAGAGCTTCTAATCGAGTTGGTCCATCTTAGCTTGAATTTGATCCATGGGATCAATTTCAAACTTTCCGCTCTTCTTAGGTTGAGCACCTCTTCGTCTTCCACCCCATGAGTAGTTCTTGATCACCTCCTCGATTGTGGACTCAAGTTGTTCTTGCGGGATCTTAGATAGTTGACCTCCCGCTCCAAAGCATCAAGATTGGCCCGTGAAATCGGATCAAGACCATCATAGAAGAATCGCATTAGTAGATTCTTGTTGAACTCATGGTGTGGGCATGAACGGATCATCTCCTTGAACCGGCTCCCAAGCTTCGGCAAGTGTCTCATCGTTCTCTTGCTCAAATGAGGAGATCTTCCTCCTTATGTCCGTGATCTTCCACTCCGGGAAGTATTTCTTCAAGAATGCCATCGTGACTTCTTCCCATGTAGTGAGGGAATTAGCGAGGCAAGCTCTTGAGCCATGACTTTGCTTTTCCGGTAGAGAGGACCGGAACAGGTGCATCTTGATGTAGTCGGGAGAGACATCATTAGTGGTTATCATGGCACGGATCTCGAGAAACCCGTCGAGATGGTCTAGAGGATCTTCATCCGACCCCCCACAAAACTGCTCTGCTTTCACCATCCGAGTATACCGAGGGTGAATGCTGAAATTTGTAGTGGTGGTAGGGAGTCGAATTCCACCTTGAAGAACATAGGAACCCGGATTTCCGAAATCCCTAAACAGTTGTGGATTTTCTTCACCCATTTCTGATTCAACTTCACTTGATGTACTTGAGATTGGTGAAGAAGGCTCGGAACCCAAAGTCAGATTTCCCAAATTCTTCCGAAGCTTTCGCAACGTACGGTTGATTTCAAGATCAAGAGGCAATGTGGGTGAACCGTGAGTTCTTCTTCTCATGTAACACAACAAAGCTAAGCGAGAGGATTAGCAAATAACAACCACGTTAAAAAGAAAATAAAAGAAGAATCAACTAAGCAAACTAAACAAAAATATACTTCATTCAATAGCACAACCTCCCCGGCAACGCGCCATTTTGATAAGAGGCTTTTAGTGTGTCGTTAAGGCACTAAAAACCGCTTCCCAAACAATATTTGTAGTCCTAACAAGCAATTACTAAGAGAATAGTAAGGGCAAGTCAAGGGTCGATCCACGGGGAAATTGGGATTGATTAGAGTCTATCTAGTCTAGACTACCTAATTGAAAGGTATTTGGGGGTTTAAAAGATGTATGGTAACAATTAAGACTATCTATCGGCTAGAACAAGCAAAAAATCACGAGTTTAAATATCAAATAAAGACACTAGAGTTAAGGCTACTAGTATGAATAAGAACGGATGATGATTGTTAATGTGATTGTGAAGCAACAAAGACGATTATGCAAGGTTTAGTTCTCCTCTAAAATACTTGAGTCCTCTCTCGAATGGTCCTCAAGAGTAATCGCTTAATCTATCAACTAAATCCTCTCTCGAATGGTCTTTAGTTAATTGATTAAGAGATTCGATAAGTTTGGAAAACCCCTAATGAAGGATCCCCTTAATTTCCACCCAATATCTTGGTATAGAAATTAAGTTGATTCTTGGGGATGATAAAAGAGTTCAAAATCCGATTTAAGAACATTTGAAATCAAAATACCAAAGTATAAATGTGATCAATATCTATCCTAAGGTCTCAAAACACCAAGATCAATGCATAAACTTCTCCATACATCACAATCACATCAACAACATTTTTAAAACCCTAATTCATACTTTCACCCTAACCCTAGATATGAAACTACTCACTAATCATGGAGTTAAAGCAATTAAACAATGAATCTATGACTAATCTAAGGTTAAACATGATTAAGAAATTATTAAACTAATAGAAATCGCAATTATTAAACTAAGAGAATGAGGATCTTAAATAATATGAGAACATAAACAAACACCAAGAGAATGAAATAAAAACTAAAACTTTGAATTGAATTGAATGAAAAGTACCTTGAATGTATTGGAAATCACAAACTATGATCAACAATTCTCAAATCTCAATCAAACTAAAGTGTTTTCTCTCTAATACAAAACCCTAGAATATTGTGTAGAAACTAGAATAAAGCGTAAGTCCTTTACTCCTCTCGAAAAGAGGGTTTAATGATCGAATGTTTTCTTTCCGGATCGTGAGGTGCGGGCGCACCAAAAGGAGGTGCGGGCGCACCAGACTTCAGGTGCGCGCACCTGAGTCTTCTGTCTCAGGGTGGAATTCTCTTCGTCAAATGGTGCGGGCGCACCAAATGAAGGTGCGGGCGCACCCAATTTAAGGTGCGGGCGCACCCAATTTAAGGTGCGGGCGCACCAATGTAGTCTCTGTTTTGTGCTCCGGGGTGGTCGATGGTGCGGGCGCACCGGTGGCTTGTGCGGGCGCACCATCGTGTGCGGGGCATACCAAGCGCACCTCAGGCTACCTTTCAGCCTCTAGCTCGATCCCTTATGCCATGTCTCGCATTTCTCGACCCCGAAAAGGGCAATACCTGCAATAGAAACACGAACAAACATGGTGAAAGCATATGTGCTAGAAATTCGATCGAAATAGATCGAAAATCTAGCAAAATGTCACTATGACCAAGTATGATCACGTGAATGAAATAGAAGGGAAAAGTGAGGAGAAAGAAGGAAGAAAAGGAGGAAAAGGGAGCTAAAACAAGCCAAAAGAAGGTAATAAAGTGCGTTAGAAACGCACTTATCACTTTCCCTTACCCCTTCTTAATACCCCATTAAAATTTTGCATAGGGAGTAGTGGAAAAAAAAGTGTCACAACTAAATTGGAACGGAGGAAGTAGTTATAATCTGGTTTACTCAAAACAATTACAATGATTTATACTATTCACAGTTGACAGAATCATGTATTATCCAAAGCTAAAATTTATCACCAGATTAAACTACCCAAATGATCTTATAACGCTCGCCAACCCCTTTCTCCCAGCTTATCATATGAATATTATGAACACTTAATCCAGAAGAGTTCAGGTGCTCCCAACATGCAAAGTGTGATTCTTTTGCAACAAAGAATACTTGTGAGGGTTCGACGGGTCGCCATTTTCAGCCGAACTTCAGTGTTGAGTGCCGGAGGAAGAGATTGTGAGAGAGGAGAGAGATTAATATAGTCGGAATCAAGATTTTCTTGGGTCTTATCGAAAGTTGTTTTTTCGCCGGACGATACTCATTGTTAATGGCTTCCAGTTGATTGTTCTTCTTCTACAAGTTGTTTTCAAGAGTTGAAGACATTAGACAGGGTTTCTGTAATTTTTTAACTAGGATTTTTTTGTCCCAAAGTACCTTTAACTTTCAAGTTTTTGCGAGAAACTACCTTATAAAAAAATTGTTGTTCTAAACTACCTTACTTTACAATTTTGTTGTTGACAGCTACCTTATGCCGGTTTTCGGCGTTGACTTTTGTTTTTTCAGTTCAAAATTGGGAAAAACAAAATTACCCTTGTGGAAATTGAGGAAGGTAATTGTTTCAATTTTAGTTTAAGTAGAAGAGAAATTTAATGGTGGATTGGTGGTACAAAGTGTCACATAGATATGAGAGATAGAGCACGCGCACACAGGGAAATGGGGAAATTAGGGTGGGGAAAATTAAAAAAAGGTTTTGAAGAGGTCAAGTGATATAACGTGACATTAAAAAACCGGAAAAAACAAAAGTCAACGCTGGAAACCGGCATAAGGTAGACAACAAAATGGTAAAAGTAAGGTAGTTTGGGACAACAATTTTTTTATAAGGTAGTTTCTCGCAAAAACATGAAAGTTAAAGGTAGTTTGGGACAAAAAATCCTTTTAACTATTACCATAGAATTAAAATTTTAGTTCCAAATGAAAGGTAGGCGCCAAAATTCCCGCTTGTTCCTCCCCTTTGGCTCCAACCTGTGAAATTTGTCCCTCCGAAAACTTCTCTCTTTTCCCTCTCTTTCTTTTTTTCAATTGAAGATGTGGCTGTTTTTTTATTGGTGGTGTATGTGGTCACCACATAAACTTTGTGTATGTGTATCATCTCTCGTATTTGGTAGGAGTGCAAAACTTATCATACCTAACTGTTTGTTTCCCAACTGATACCAATGGCAAATAGTTGAGCATCTGAATCAATTTCAGTCGTTTTTCATTTATTGTACCTGAAACCAAAATTGACATAAATAATTCGAAACGAGATTTTGACTATTTTGCTCACCCTTAGAGTGAGGAACATTTTGGTTACTATATCTAGTGGAGAATTAATGACGGATTCTTCCTTAATTATGTTAATCTAACTTCTCTCCCGAGAAAAGAAAGGAGAACTCATGTTAACATATTAATTCTCAACTTAACTTACGAAACTCATATAGTTATATAAACTCGTTGTGGTTGTAAATTGAACTTGGACAAATTTTTTGTTTTTTTGGATAGGTTAACCTAAATAATTCTTAACCTTAAATTTAGCAACTTTAAAATTTTAAATTTATTAGCCTTCAGTAATCTCATCAAATTTTATTAGTATTTTCCAACATAAAGTGAAAAGAACAACATTTATCCATGAAGAGTTTCTTTATACATATGGGCTAATTATTGGCATATACAAGTTGGGCTAACTACGATGCAACGTCATAATTAGATCCGTAGTAGAATCTACGTTATGGGTTCATGGGGAATTTGTAAATGGTGAAATGGAAAAAATACTCAACATTCAACAACACCTTATGGGTATTCAAACATTTTCAAAGATGACCATGAAAAACTAATTATTGAAAAATGGTTTTAAAATAAAAATTGTAGAATTAGGATGATGTTCAACCGTTCAATCACTGAAATGTCCCCATTGTAGAATCGGATGTATTCTTGGATTTGGATGGCATTTGTTTTTGCTTAAACCTATTTAGACTTGAGCCAAATACTCATTATGTTATTACAAAAAGCAGAGTTTTAATAAACAATATTACCATATTTTACTTGATTTTTTGACAACGGAAACATTTTTTATTACCTTATTGTGAATTGTGATTTATTTTTAATTTATTAATTGATCAATGAGGGAACAATAGTAATAGAATTGGGGCCAATTTTTAAAAGTCGTTAGAAAGTAACCATTATTAGTAAGCATACAAGACTTCTAGAAAGTATATTCCATAAGTACACAAAAGAGAGAAATTGAATGTACAAAGCCCAAACAAGTACATTTAGGTAATAGTATTCTCTTCAGCTTATTTTTCATAAACTTATATTAATCTTTCAATACTTTTCTTAGTTTTTCTGAACTTTTTTAAAATTTCTTATATCCACTCTACTTTTGTGAATATTTCTTAACTAATCTGAACTTTTCTTAATATTTCTGAAAATAATTATAAACAAGTTAAAGTGAACAAGCTTTAACTAGCAAATAACCTCCTCACACATGTTAGTTGGTGAAGTTGTTCAATCAGCCTCATTCATCCCACATAATTGAAGTGACCGATTAAAATAGAATCCAAAGTGTTTTCATAACCAGAATAACCTGCTCCAGGCTTCTGGCCTTGGGATGAGCTAAAATAGCCACTAAAGAGGTTCACCTACATAAGTTACATACGCTTAGAATTCGATCTTCCATCAGATACAGCATCTAATTACACATCCTTGCTTGATACTTTAGAGGCATTAGAAATGTAAAATTACTGATATGATTAATGTTCATGAAATTCGACAAAAATCAATTCAACAGACTGTGGCTGACATTTTCTGATCGCGGAAAATATGCACCTTGATGGCATAGCAAGTTGGCCCATTGCTAGGTATGAACTCACAAACACAGGCATCCTGATCTCTTACCAAGTTGTATTTACAGAATTGTTTCCAACCGGTGAGCCTTGTCCTACCATCCTTCCAAGTGACTATTCGTGCTTCCCACTTCCTTCCCTTTGGATCTTCAAGTGACAATGCCTCATCAAAATGGATATTGAAGGTTCTTATGACATCAGAAGGGATGAGCTACAAAGCAGATGGAGGGCAGAAGTTAGCTTATGTCTACGACTTCAAAGTCGGTATATGATGTAGCAATTGACATTACTCAAAATGATGTTTAGAAATTAAGAATGCAATAATGTTTCATTCTCACAGGAATGGTGATATTATTACCAGTTCGTTTCTGGATCCATTAGTCTTTGCAAAAAAGAAGGGATTCTCCAAGGAGAGCAACAATGCCTCAAGTTTGCTGCTATTTTCCTCGTGATTGGTAGCAGTCTTCTTTCTCGAGCCTAGAAAAAGTTTGATACTCAGAAACATGAATCCCATACCTCAAAAAAATTATCAGGAACAATAAACAAAGTTTACACTGGCAATGTTTAAATTAAAGAACAAAGTATATATATGTGCAGCATGCTCACCAATAGGAGAACTTAGGTTCTTATTTCTGAGTTTCGTCTTAAAACAAGCGTTTCGGCCATGGTCTTCGTTGCATACTTTCTCTTCTCTGTCATCATTTACACTTGAGGTTGCTTCTTGCCTTGACTCATTGCAAGAACCAATCTTTCGTTTCCCAGACTCTGAGTAGTTATGACATTGTACTATTTCACTGCCAACAGGATCAAATATATTTACTTTGAACTCACAATTCCCTTTATATTTGAATATCATCATATCTCCGTCATGTATGGAATTATCCTTCAAAAATCTGTCCCACCCTGTAGAGAGCTGGAGCTTGTTCTTCTGCTTAATTACTTCGATAGTCCAAGAACTGCGATTTGGAACACTGAATGAGGCAAATGTAGATGGCTCAGAGCTAAGTTTGCTGGCAAACTCACAGGGGATCCTCTGTGGAAATTCAAAAAAATATTATAAATCAATTTCCAATAATTTATTCAAATAGACATCTAAGAATCTAAAGGGTACCATTCAAAAAGAAGAACTTTTAAAGCATGCAGCTAAGAAGCCAGTATCCTTGGCGGTAAAACATTAGTTCGAAATGCTTACAAACGTATCATGAAAAATAATATGAAGAATCTTTTTTTGAAAACAATTCATCCTTGGAGGTCAAAAAAAAATTCCATATAATTTAACCAAAAGCAAATCTGGTATTTCCTCAGGAAGTCATATATAAAGTGAAGACGATCCATCAGGTAAACTATCAACCAGTTGAAGCATATAAATACTACTATAAAAGCTAAAGAGAATTCAGAAGAGTGCTAAATTTACCTGCATACTTTCTTGAAGAAAGGAGGTTGGCATGACTCTCAAGAATCTCCATGATTTTATCTCATCTGTGTCATTAGGTGAACACGCAGACTTTTTCCTCCTCAAGTATGGTCTGGAACTCATTATTTACTTAATGCAGTTTACAGCTCTAATCACAAGAGAAAATCCGGCTCAAAGAACTCTGGGAGTCCTAAAAAAATGTTTAATCCTGGAACAGACAGACAAAGGAGTGTGAATCACGCAATACATAAAATTTGTACTCCATTCGCCACTAAAAAAAACACAAAAAAAAAAAAAAAAAGAGATATAGCAAAACTGAGATATCAGATAGTTCTTTTCAGATATATGCATCTAAAACAAAAATTTATTCATAAGCCCAAAACACTTAGCTCAAATGGACAAGTTAAACTAGTAGAATTATACCATTGAGAAGGAACTTTTTGGTAAGAGAAATAAAAGCATGGAGGAAAAGGGGGCAATCAGCAACTTCATAAAAGATCACTTCACTCTAAGAAAGCACCAAGGATGTTCACTGTGTCAAAAAAAGAAGTATCTCATAAAAAGAGGGGTCTGTGGATAAGAATAAGCTTTACTAATTTGGGTAATATGACTTATTTGAGTAATTTCTGTGAGCTGTTCAAGTTTATTGATAGTGGAGGGTGGTCAGGAGCATACTACTAAATATGTTAGGATACCAAATACGGTTTCCTAATGCTTTTAGCATAATTTTTGGCCACACTATGACTTCATTTTTACTTTTTCTACTGTAAGTATGACAACATTATTATCAACTCTTCATTACCACAGGATGCATCACATGCTAACATACAGCGAGGATTTAACTGCTGGAAATTCACAACAAAGCTTTTATAGATATGAGACTGGCTTTTAATTAGTTGTCTAAACAAGCAAGCAACCACCTCTAAAATACCAAATATTTAGAAATCAGTCAAATGACTTACCACAAAACGACTTCCAATTTTCCATTAGCTGTCAACATAAATTTTGTCCGTTTACATGGATCATCACCACTTTCCAGGCAGCTACTAGACCATCCCCTTGGGATTTCGAGTTGAGTTCAAGTAGCCAACAAGCCTAGCATAAGAAGACTTGGTAATGGCTAGTCTAGGGACCAAATGAGGCTCATTTTTTAAACTTTCCCCTTGAACTTCGTCGTTGGCAATAACTACCCCGAGTCAGCGAGTCCTCCAGCCTGCTTATCATTCAAACCTTTCTTCACAGAAATAATAAAATTCTTAATTTTGCCTCAAACGAATTCTGGAACTAAATAATCTGCTTCACAAGTTAAACTCCCCAAGTCGGTGATTTGAAAGAGAACTATTTCTTGTTAAAAAACTTGCCAGTATACATATAAATCAAAATGACGCCATTTCCTAGGACAAGATCAGAGCAGGGAAGTTCGGTCAATAGTACTTGCCCCAACAGTGGTGATCCAGGGAGCTACTTTTGACACAGTTTTGGATTTGGATCCACCATTTCCTGCCGAAGCTGAGACAGAGATACCTTTCTCAACAGCCACAAAACATCCTGTTGCAATCGGGTCAGTTGAGTACGGCATGAAGAACCACTGAGCGAGAGAGAGACATAACATCAACCCCATCCTGAACTGCCTTGTCCAGTGCAGCCAATATGTCAGATGCTGTACGCCCACTCTTCCAACACACCTTGTATATGGCCAGACAGCCAGTCTTGCCTTAGCGGAATTCTCAGTGGCCTTTTAGCATGGCCAAAAAAAAGAGGCATTAAGGCTTCCTGCGGCTGTTGAAGCTATGTGGGCCCATGCCCATTATAGTCTCTGGATGACAGAGGCTCTTCCTCATTAGTGCCCTCCATGTTCAGTATCCTTCTAGAGAAGTACCTGTCCCCAACTATGTTCTTGTCGCACGACGAGGAAGGGAAGTCTACACCTCCATCACAACCCCCTCTGAAGTGGGAAAGGATTGAGCTTAGCCCCTCATCGCTGAAGTTTGGGCTCTCAGGCCAAATCCCAGAATCAAAAAACCAATCACAACATCTAGCCCAACTCAGATTCCTTCAACAAGCCCACCGGTTTATGGTAAGAATTGAGCCCAAAAATGTGGTGTTCTCGTGGTTTAAAGGTGGTAAACCTGGTCCAGGAAGAGTCCAAGTACACCACATTGGGTTTGCAATAACTGGGATTGCTTGGGGGTTAATCGAGCTGAGAAGCCATGAAAGACAGTTCCATAAACATGTACGAAATTAATACTGGATTTCCACCCTATCTTTTGATTTACATTAAATCCAATTCTGTTAAGAATGGAGCTATATTATTCCACAACATCAAATAACACGGCAGATAAAGGTCATTTCGTATCCTAACTAGTAAGTTTGCATCCTTAGATTAACAACATTTTCCCTACCATCCCAGAACATGGTATTGAAAGTTGACACGAGCGATACCACGACAAAGATTAGTACAGATAAGACACTTGGTAAAACTTTAAGGCCGCGTTCAGAGTTAATGTTCATGGATTATATTACCGTCAATGCATCAATGCGGATATATATAGTCCGGACTCCGGAGTAGAGATGGCAATGGGTCCTGGACCCGCCCCAGACCTGCTAGGACTCGACCCATTTATAAGGGTCTAGGACTCAAGGTCCAGAAATTTTAGACCCAACGGGTCGGGTCTGGGTCCCGAAGAGCATGTGTCGGGTCTGGGTCCGGGTCCACATATGCCAGACCCAAACCCGCCCCAGACCCGACCCGTAGACCCATTTACATATTAAAAAAAAAATTATACCTAAACTCTAATTTTATGAGTTGTGATTTTGTGAACTCGTTAGTGTTGTAACTTCATATAAGACTTGTAACTTTGTAAGTTGTAACATTTTAAGATTTTATGAGTTAATTTTTAAAATTTTGTTTAGATAATGCTTTACCCATAACCCATGGATACGTGATCTATATATATTAGTGCGAAATTTTTTAATGAATTGAACGATAGACACAAGAGGGGTACATAAAGAGTCAAAAAGTTACTATAGGGGGGAAGAATTGAACGATGTATCCCATTTGATAATATTGTTAGTTGCAATAACAGTAGATTCCCATTTAATTCTGATCAATTTGTATTGGCAAAGAAAAATAACGTAAATTAAAATTTGACTATAATCATGCAGATAAATTAAAAAAATTGGAACCTGAATTACCATAATAAGTATTTATTACAAAAAAAAAAATCTCAAAGTACAATAATCTCTCTATTTTTTTTTTTTTTGAGGGGACAGTAATCTCTCTAGTTGATCACTGCATAGTTCATAGAGTATAAATGAGCAACAACCCAGAAAACCACCCACTTTGATTCATAACTCAAAACTTAAAAGCAATTACTACTAATCAGTAATCCCTAGGGCTCACTAATTCAAGGGTATTAGCTATATCAAAAAAAAAAAGTTTAAAATAAACGAATTGAGGCAATGTTTCTGAAAACTTACCAGATATTTTTGATTGAAATTCTGGGAAGATGGTATTTAAAGAAGAGACAATAAATTATCTCTAGCACG
The DNA here is from genome assembly GCA_947646795.1 of Beta lomatogona. NCBI lineage: Eukaryota > Viridiplantae > Streptophyta > Magnoliopsida > Caryophyllales > Amaranthaceae > Beta > Beta lomatogona. The sequence goes on along the minus strand of CANSNZ010001006.1, from coordinate 1,642,609 downwards.
GGTACTTCTTCTTGATGACGTACCCGAAGCCGTTCCCGTACCCGATACGATACGTTTTCTGCACGGATAGGCGTACCCATCTCCTAAAATGTCGAAATTTTGCCGTTTTCCGCCCCCGACCCAAATTTGCACTCTTACCCGTACCCGCACCCGTATTGTGCACTTGAAGAAAAACAGTTCCAAAGTGGCCAACAGGCGAAGTGACTGCCTTTGCCCCATTTCGCTTTTTGCTTTGCCTTCAAAAATTTATAGATGATCCTTTCAAAAAAAAAAAAAATTTATAGATGATGATGATGATGAGGTGGACATGGGAGTTCTAGTTGAAAGTTGAAACATTGTGCATCCTATTCCTATACAAGCTTTGAGTATGAACTATGGAGAACAATTGGGGAGCTAGTTTCCGAGGCTAATACATAGGAAAACTTGACATGAATAAATAAGTACTAACTTTCACTGTCTTCTCAACATAATCTCAACTATGGATCATTTTAAAATACTTCCAACTTTAGGAGATACCTTCTTAAAATAATCTAAACTATTAATTTTCTACATATTAGTGTAGATTAGAAAAGAAATAGTTTCGCTTATTTTGAGAAGATAAGTGAGAGTTGGGATTATTCAGGTCAAATTTTTCCTTTTTTTTCGGCAACCACAAGAACTCAAGTTTAAAGATTTTTATCTCAAGAGAAAATCATAACCGATCTATTGAGATTTAAACAAAACAAAAAATAGAATATCACCCTAAAGTTATAGCAAGCAAAATTTAACAATTAGTTTCACAATACAACTACTATTACAAACCTTAATCTAGGATAACCAACTTATACAAGCATAATAATTGCTAAAAAAACCTTATACTTCACAAGCATAACTGTTCATCAGTGCAACAAAAAGATGACTATTTATGCAATCAGCATTCAACAAAAGGCCTATTCTTTAAAGACTTGTTTAACCTCACACTTTGAAGACTTGAAACGTTACACTGTTACGTTTCTTGTCAACCAACACGAAGGTGTAACTCTCTCCACAACTCCAGTTATTTTCTTGCTTGAATTTCTTCCAGCCTGATCCTATTAAGCGAATAGTATCGCTATGAAAATAGCATGTTACTCGCCACTTTCTTCCATCACCCAACTGTAAATTGGCAAACTTGTACGCTTTTCCCTTCATGTGCTCATCCGTGAAACTCTTGGGCATATGCTGATCAAAATGAAAAAACATATTGTCACTCTATTGCTGTTTACAGCCAAATAAAATAATGTCGGCTCCGCAACATATATCAGTTTCGAGGAAAATAAGAAGAGGTGTTTTGGGAAAAAAGTAGTAGTGAGAACAAATTTTGCTCAAAACCCATATAAATTTTTAAAAAACCATAGAGTTGGCAATCTCTGACACGACATAATAATACGACCAAAACTGACACAATTTAAAACAATTTTATGTAGAAAATCTCGAAATCAACGTGAGACCAAAAACGAACACAACACGTTTACTCAAATTGCCAACTCTACGTTTCGTATAGCTATTTATGTACTTTTAGAGGCTTACGAGATATCCCACGGCCGAGATACAATATTTTCGCGTTGTGATAGTAAAAGAGGGCTTCTTGCATTTAGTCTTCGACATTGTGGCAGCACTATGAATATCATTTTTCTCTTCGTCTTCCTCGCTTTCTTGCTCTTCTTTAACTTTGACATTGTCATTCTGATTTTCACTATGCTTCTGAGGATCATCATATTGAACTATAGGATAGTCTATCTCGCAACAAGATAAATCGAATATGTGAACTTTGAAATGGCTATTTCCTTCATATTTGAATTCTAGGAAGTAATATTCTTTTAAATCAGTTTGCTCCATAAATATTGGCCATCCTTCAGTAAAGTAAAGCTTGTTCTCAATACTTCTGCTTAATCCAATCTTCCAGGAAAGACCAGTTGGGATAGTGAGTGTCACAACTCTTGAAAGCTGGAAGCTGAACTTCTTTGCAAATTTCTCAGGAATCATCTGCCCCAAACCCCCAAAGAATCAAATTTATATGTAATTTATAGGAGTATTAGCCCATATGGAAGTGTTTGTCCATCATAATTGGTTGATAAAAAAAAACAAGATTATTACTTAATAGTGTAATCAAAGATTATTACTTCTCTTTACCAACTCCAGTCAAATAAAGAAATGTCAATCATATCAATTCTAAGTGTGTGTTTTCTTCACCTTATTTTTGCTAAAATTACTTAACTTATTTAAACTTATTTAAACTTATCTACACTTACTAGAACCACCTTGCTTGAACTTATACAAACTTTTAGGAATTTATTAAAGCTTATTTTAATTTATAAGGTGTTATAACTTATTGGAACTAATCTCAACTTATTGGACCTTATTGTAACTTACTTGAACTTAGCTGAATTTATCAAACATAAAACTTAGTTATAATTTAAGGTGATGAGAACATATTCCAAAACATGCATGTCTCAAAACAGAAGTTTAGGGTAGAGCATTATTCCATATTATTCCCAAATTTGATTTATTCACAAATAATCTCAAGTTTTGAGATACCCTTCTTATACTAGTTGGTCTAAGAAACCCGTCTTTAATAACTATATGAGCTACAGAGAGATGCCAGCTGTTTCAATCTCAGAAAGCCCAATACCAATTAAAAAGCTCGTTTAAGATGAATAATGAGATGGTCTCATGGAGTGAAAGTCTGCAATTTATATCTACACCTCGTGTATTCGTGTAACGTACATCCAAAGGTATTTTTTGCTCATTTCTCATGTGTAGAGCTCTAAATGAGAAAAAAAAAGAAGAATGAACAAGAAAAAAATAGCCCTGGGCGTAAGCTCCTCATATGAGAATATATTCTTAAGTTGGTCTTAATTCAAATTTGATCTATCCAACTGGCCGGTTCAAAAAAATTAGCATAGCATGCTATAATTGGTCATGGTACTCTAATGGGAGGAAGGAAGACAGAAGAGACAGAAAATTAGGGATTTGGAAACCAAAAACTAACCAAACATAAAATGTTTCAAGGATAACATGTTACACAATAACACAATGATTAATATGGAAATAACAACACGAAAACGGGGATAATTTAAAAGAATTTAGAAACCAAAAACTAGCAACACAATAAACATTCCAGAGATAACATTATTACACAATGGCCAATATGGAAACAATATCACCAAACTTGTGATTATGGACCAAAAAACTTAAATTTTGAGACTATTATGAAAAGACAGCCCAAATTTGAGATTTATAGTGACAATCTTTATTTTTTATTCTAAAACAAATTCTGTAAGAGAACACTGAGTAGTTGACTACTTTGGTATCCCCTTCAATACTTCAAATATATTTGAATTATTAAAAAAAGTGTCATTGTTTTAGTGATGAAATAAAATTTTAAAGCTATTTTTTTCTACCAATTATGTTATATGTAGATCAACGGCTCAACACACATCACTTGCATATATCACTGTGCATAAGTAAATTGCGACTTGCGATACGCCGATACATGCAGCAACGAAAAGAAGAAGCCACGAATTAGACGGTAAGGAAACGCAAATGGCAAGTCAAAACTCAAGGCATGAGGAGTGAAGATAGAGAATCAAAGAGACAGAGAAACCACACTTCATTCCTTAGCACCGTAACTTCCAACAACAAAAGAGTAAAGCTAAGTCCTACAGAAAAAGAGTACAAAAAAGTAAAGGAATTACCAGCCTATCTTCTTGAAGTGGAGGGCGGATGAATATAAAGAATCGAGATGGTATCTCCAATGCCTCAAGTTCGCTGCTATTTTCCTCGTGATTGGTGGCAGTCTTCTTTCTCAGGCCTAGAAAAAAAAAATTGATACTCAGAAACATGAATCGCATACCTCAAAAAAATTAAAAGGAATCTCGAAGTAGCGGTTTATCCAAAGTTAACCGCTACTTTGGGTAGCGGTTTGCTATGCCGATTTTTTTTTTAAAATAAAATTATGGTGTGCTGTCCTAAGTGGACGGTATGCAGGGAATTAATTGTGACTTTGGCGCATAGACGGAATTAAACTCCATTTGACAATATCTAGCGAAAAAATTCAACAAGGTTTACACTGGCAACGTTTCAATTAAAGAACAAAATATATATGTGCAATATGCTCACCCATAGGAGAACTTAGGTTCTCGTTTCTGAGTTTCGTCTTAAAACAAGGGTTTCGGCCATGGTCTTCCGTGTCTACTTTCTCTTCTCTCTCATCATTTATACTCGAGGTTACTTCTTGCCTTGACTCATAGCAAGAACCGATCTTTCGTTTCCCAGACTCTGAGTAGTTATGACATTGTACTATTTCATTGCCAACACGATCAAATATGTTAACTTTGAACTCACAATTCCCTTTATATTTGAATAACATCCTATCTCCGTCATGTATGGAATTATCCTTCACAAATCTGTCCCACCCTGTAGAGAGCTGGAGCTTGTTCTTCTTCTTAATTACTTTGATAGTCCAAGAATTGTGATTTGGAACACTGAATGAGGCAAATGTAAGTGGTTCAGTGATAAATTTGCTGGCAAACTCACAGGGGATCCTCTGTGGAAATTCAAAGAACATTATGAATCAGATTCCAATAATTTCTTCAAATAGACCAGTCAGTAAACCGAGAAGATCCCTTCAAATTGCATTTGTATCTATTACATTATTCGTAGACATCTAAGAATCTAAAGGGTACCATTTAAAAATAAGATTTTTAAGCATGCAGTTGAGAAGCCAGTATCCTTTTCAATAAAACATTAGTTCGAGATGCTTACAACGTATCATGGAAAATAATACAGAGAATCTTTATTTGAAAACAATTCGTCCTTGGAGGACGACAAAAGAGTTCTAAAGATGACTCGTACAAAGAAAATAACTTAACCAAAAGTAAATCTGTATCTCCTCAGAAACTCATATAAATACGATCTATCAACCAGTTGAAGCATATAAATACTAAAAGCTAAAGAGAATTCAGAAGAGTGCTAGATTTACCTGCATACTTTCTTGAAGAAAGGAGGTTGGCATGACTCTCATGAATCTCCATGATTTGATCTCATCTGTGTAATTAGGTGAATATGGAGGCTTTTTCCTCTTCAAATATAGTCTGGAACTCATGATTTACTGAATTCAGTTCACAGCTCTAATCACATGAGAAAATCCGGCTAAAAAAATTCTGGGAGTCCTAAATAAATGTTTGATCCTGGAACAGACAGACAAAGCAGTGTGAATCATGCAATACAAAAAAAACTTGTACTCCATTTGACACTAGAAAAACACACAAAAAAAAAAAAAAAACCCAGAAGAAACATAGCAAAACTAAGATATCAGATAGTTCCTCTCAGAGATATGCATCTAAAACAAATTCTGAAATTCATAAGCCCAAAACACTTAGCTCAAATGGACATGTTAAACTAGTAGAATTATACCATTGAAAAGGAGATTTTTGGTAAGAGAAATAAAAGCATGGAGGAAAAAGGGAGCATCAGCAACTTTATAAAATATCACTTCACTCTAAGAAAGCATCCAAGGGTGTTCATACTTCATTGTGTCAAAAAATAAGTATCTCATAAAAAGAGGGGTCTGTAGATAAAATAAGCTTTTACTAATTTGGGTAATGTGACTAATTTGAGCAATTTTTGTGAGCTGTTCAAGTTTATTGATGGAGGGTGGTCACCAGCATAGTACTAATTATGTTAGGATACCAAATAAGGTTTCCTACTGCTTTAGCATCATTTTTAGCCACACTATGAATCCAACTCCTCAGTACCACAGGACGCATCACATGCTAACATACAGCAAGGATTTAACTAAATTCACAACAAAGCTTATATATATAAGACTCGCTTTTAAAACAAGCAAGCAACCACCTCTAAAATAACAAATATTTAAAAATCAGTCATATGGCTTACCAAATATCGACTTCCAATTTTCCATTAGTTGGCAACATAATTTTTGTCCTCTAACAAGGATCATCACCACTTGCCAAGCAGCTACTAGACCATCCCCCAACTTACAAAATCAATGGCTTCAATTTTCCCCCGTCTCCATGTGACCATGCTGAGAGAGCTCATCATCACATTCCAAATACATTATGTCACTACAATTACTTGATGTAGTTATCAAGACTCAAGAGTGGAATGAAAGTAACCTCCCTTTAGTTGCAGGCAGAAGGGTAAGCTCGCGACATTTGACACCCTTACCATGTCAAGGCAAGAGGCCCATTATGACATTAGGTGAAGATTATGCAATTAGTTGACGCCTTGACGGATTGACTGAGACTTGAAAACTCACCTCATCAACCAGACCCTACTTTTGTTCTTGAAGACCACAGTGATTAACTTGGATATCTTACAAGAAGTTAAAGCTGAAATCCCTTCAAATATGATCAGCAAAACATACATACTCAGCACAATTTTCATGAAATTCTTGCGAATCAATGCATAACCACAGTTCCAAAAACATGTAGAAAATTACTACTGGACTTCGCCCCTACCTTTTAGTTCACATTAAATTCAATTCTGTTAAAATGGAGCTATACCATTCCACAATATCAAATAACACGGCAGACTTTAGGTCATTTCGTATCCTAACTAGTAAGTGTGCATCCTTAGATTAACAACATTTTCCCCACCAATCCCAGAACATGGTATTGGAAGTTGACACGAGCGATACCACGACTAAGATTAGTAAAGATGAGACACTTGGTAAAACTTCAAGGTCGAGTTCAGAGTTAATGTTTATAGATTATATTACCGACAACGTCAATACATCAATGCCGATATGTAGACCGGAGAGACACAGGATACATAAAGAGTCAAAAGTTACTATAGGGGAAAGAAATGAACGATGTATCCCACATTTGATAATATTGTTAGTTGCAATAACAGTAGATTTCCCATTTAATTCTGATCAATTTGCATTGGCAAAGAAACATAGCTTAAATTAAAATTTGACTATAATCATTCAGATAAATTAACAAAATTGGAACCTGAATTACCATAATAAAAAGTATTCATTACAAAAAAAAAAATCTCAAAGTACAGTAATCTCTCTAGTTGATCACTGCAGAGTAGAAATGAGTAACAACCCAGAAAACCGCCCACTTTGATTCTAACTCAAAACTTAAAGCAATTACTACTACTCACTAGGGCTAATTAATTCAAGGGTATAGCTATATCAAAAAAAAAAAAAAAAGTTTAAAATAAACAAAATTGAGGCAATGTTTCTGAAAACTTACCAGATATTATTGATTGAAATTCTGGGAAGATGGTGTCAAATTGAAGAACAACAAACAATAAATAATAAAATAAATCTCTCTAGCACGGGTACTGCTCCTAAATCACGTACCGTACCAGTATCCGTACCCGTACCCGTTACGATACATGTACGGATACGCGTACCCATGACATAAAATGTTGAAATCTTGCGGTTTTCACTTTTCCGTCCCATATCCGAATTTGAACCAATCCGTACCCGAACCCGAATTTGAACCAATCCGTATCCGAACCCGAATTTGAACTAATCCGTACCCGTACCCGTCTTAGTGCAAATTGAAGAAGAAGAACCAGTTCTAGAACCAGAAGTAGAAGCGGCGAACAGGCGAATTGGCTGCCTTTTCTCCCTTTTCGCTTTTTGCCTTTGGAAATTTATAGATGATGACGATGTGGAAATGGGAGTTCTAATTGAGAAGTTGTGCATGCTATACAAGCTTTGCGTTGAGTTTGGAGCAGTAGTATACTATGTCTATAGAGGACAATTGGGGAGTTTTCGAGGAGAGGATAAAATACTGTTATTTAGGCCCCATTCTTTTATACTTATTTTCGGCTCAATTCGATTCTTATTGCATTTCGGTTTACCCGATGCAATTCAGCCCGTCTCGCCCGGCTTCGTCCAAAGAACAAAGGTCTTAGTTTGATATTGAGTTAAGGCTTGGTATGTGGCATAAGTTTGATCGAATAACTTTTGAGTTTTTTAATAGAGTATAAAATAAGAGTGTATATTGATACTCTGCTCAAACTATTATTAAAGGAATTTGTGAAATGTTTCCAAAAGAATGCTTTATTCATGTATTTGCAAAATCTTAGGAAAAACGGTCTGAGTCTATATTCAGTGTGTCAATCACTTAAACAAAAAGTAATAAAAATTACAAAAAACAGGTAATGCTTTAAAAACTTAAATATTAAGAATCAAGGTTTGTCTAGTTGGTTGGAGCCTTGGAGGCTATGAGGTCCTTCCTAATGGGATAAGAGAAAATAGTTAGAAAATAAAACAGCAAGTACAAAATGAGTAATAGCCCCCAATAAAGACGAGTACGATTCAATTCAACATTTTGTTCGTTCGGGTTTGATTGTGTCGTATTATCTCCTTCCACCCTTGTGACAATGGTTCAATTTTTATTCCCCTTGCAAAGTGGGATCCCCAATTTTTCCTCACTTGTGCAAGGGTTATTCATCTTACCTTAAACAAGTATCAGACGGTTTTGTAATTTTGTTCATGACTATGTGTAACATTTAGAAAATTCGAATTCCTCAATTTAATGCTTATTATCTTATTTACTAAATGAACATATTAGGAGGTCAATTTTAAGGGATTACTTATAAATCATAAGTCATGTAGTGTATTAAAAATGTCTTCTCAAAGGTTAATTAAGTGACTTTAGTCAAGTCAATTTTTCATCTTTTGCAATTTTTATTAAATCACAAACTCGATTTCGATCACTTGAAGGGAAAAAACTTTTGAGCTTATAATATAGGATAGTCAACTCACCAGTGCTCCAAGGCAAGTACTTCCCTTATTGTATGCTTTGCTTAGTTTTGACAAGTTTTAATATTTGGTTGAGTTGATGTGGTTAAAAGGTGAAATAGTGAGACCATTTGTTGTATCAGAGTTTTAGTATTCCCTATGTTTCTTTTTGTTCTTCCTATTTTGACTTTTACATTTGCTAATGTACGTATTTAACCTTAAATATCTTTCATTGTGTATTAGTAAAAATTATAATGATTAAATATCAAAAAAGTATTCATTAAGACGGATCAAACAAGACCCCACATGATTATATTTTTTTTTTATCATATGTTGAAAATAATTTAGGAGATTCTCTCCTATTGTAAATAGTGTCAAGATTCTAAATAGGAATAACAAAAAGAAACGGAGGGAGTATGTGACAATAAAACAGGGAGACCTATGACCAAATAATTGTTGTTAGACCACTTAATTTTTCATTATTTTTTATTCATTTTTGAGTATTACTTTGTGACTATTTAACTCTTTGAGTAGAGTATTATTCTATAAGTAATTTAACTTTGTGTTTTTATATAGATATTTAACTTTTGAAAGTATTACCTATTATTTGTAATTTTTATTACTTTTTGTTTAAGTGATTGACGCATTAAGCATCATACTTAGACCGTCTTTACTAAGATTTTGCGAATATATGAATAAAACATTCTTTTGGAAACATTTCAAAAAGAAATACGGTGCATACAAGAAAGGAGGACAAAAGGAGAAAAAATCGATGGAAAATGGAGCAATTTTTCTGCCATTTCTTTTGTAGATTTAGGGTGTGTTCGACAATAGTTTTCGAGTTACCTTTTAGTGTTTTAACCAGGTCAAAATTCTAATAATGGTGAAAAGTTGTGTTTCGTGTAGTAGTGTATGGAGTAACTTTTGTAGTAGTGTATGAAGTAACTTTTGGTGCTTGAACTAGTGTTTTGGAAAAGGTATAAATATTAGTTTTTGGGTAGAGGTAGCTTTTGAGGATTGAATATAGTTTATTTTTGTTATTTTTTTAAACTAACAGCTAGCTTTATCAAGCACTAACTATTAGATTAGTTATTTTTGCAATTAAGCTCTAATAGCTAATATCTCACAGCTGACAGCTAGTACAATAGTTAACAACTACTTATACTATTGTACAGCTAACAAGTAACTACTACTTTTACCCAACAGACCCTTACTCTCTCTTTTGCCCAACAGACCCTTATTCTCTCTTTTTTCCCACAACCAAAAGAATTCAACTTTAATGATTTTTGTCTCAAGAGAAAATCATAACCTATCTATCGAGATGTACACAAAATCTAAAACACCCAAAAATAGGAAGCCAAATTTAACAATTAGTTTCAGACTTCAGTCTTTCACAATACTAGAGTATTACAAACCTTATTCTACGATAACCAACTTATACAGCATAATAATTACCCAAAAAAAACTTATACAAGCATATAAGTATACAACTGTTAATCACTGCAACAAAAAGATGACTATTTATGAATTATGAGATGCATTCACTCATTCAGCAAAAGGCCTACTCTTTAAAGGCTTGTTTAACCCTACACTTTGAAGACTTTAAACGTTACACTGTTACGTTTCTTGTCAACCAACACGAAGGTGTAACTCTCTCCTTGACTCCAATTATTTTCTTGCTTGAATTTCTTCCAGCCTGGTCCTATTAAGCGAAAAGTATCGCTATGAAAATAGCATGTTACTCGCCACTTTCTTCCATCACCCAACTGTAACTTAGCAAACTTGTACGCTTTTCCCTTCATGTGTTCATTCGTAAAACTCTTGGGCATATGCTGATCAAAATGAAAAAACATATTGTCACTCTATTGCTGTGTACAATCGCTTATGGACATTTCCATGCACTACGAGGAAATAAAGAAGGGGTGTTTTGGAGAAAAAAGTAGTAGCGATGAACAATTTTTGCTCATAACCAATATAAATTTTTAAAAATCCGTAGAGTTGGCAATCTCTGACACGATATAATAGTACGACCAAAACTAACACAATTTAAAACAATTTTACGTAGAGATTTATGTGAGACTAAAAACGAACACAACTCGTTTACCCAAATTGCCAACTCTACGTTTTATCTATTGATGTACTTTTAGAGGCTTACGAGATATCCCGAGGCCGAGACACAATATTTTCGCGTTGTGATTGTAAAAGAGGGCTTCTTGCATTTATTCTTCGACATTGTGGCAGCACTATGAATATCATTTTTCTCTTCGTCTTCCTCACTTTCTTGCTCTTCTTTAACTTTGACATCATCATTCTGATTTTGCTTAAGCTTCTGATGATCATCATATTGAACTATAGGATAGTTTATCTCACAACAAGATAAACTGAATATGTGAACTTCGAAATGGTTATTTCCTTCATATTCAAATTCTAGGAAGTAACCATTTTTTATATCAGTTTGCTCCATAAATATTGGCCATCCCTTATCAAAGTAAAGCTTGTTCTCAGTACATCTGCTTAATCCAATCTTCCAGGAAAGACCAGTTGGGATAGTGAGTGTCACAACTCTTGAAAGCTGGGAGCTGAACTTCTTCACAAATTTCTCAGGAATCCTCTGCTCCAAACCCCCAAAGTATCAAATTCATATGTCATTTTATTTTGAATAATAGTCATGCATCATTCATAAGAACATATACCAGGTTCAAAATTTATTTATATGTCCTACTTATCTAAGACTTTAGGCAAATTTAAACATTCACTGAAAGGGAAATCAATTCATCACATACACAATTATCTTCAGATTTCTTACTTAGTATAGTAGATATGAATTGTATATAAGAAGTTAAAATTATTTAAACTTATTGAAACTTATCTATACTTATTGAAACTAATATTAACTCTAATGGGTGGAACGAAAACACATCAGATAGAAAAATACTCCCTCTGTTTCAAATTATAAAAGTTTTTGTTTCAATATATAAGGCATTTTACATTACCAATGTAAAATTAAATGCAACTTTATACTACTCCCTCCGTCCCATAATATAGTGCTTGTTTTTTTTACACGGTCTCCAAGATGTAACTTTGACCTTTAATATCTTCAATTCCGTATTAATAAAAAATATAAAAAGTTGATATTATGAAACTACACATTGAGATGAATCTAACAAGATCCCACATGAATATGTTTTTTTATATATACAAATGAGAATATTCGGTCAAAGATTTTAAAGTTTGACCCACCAAAAATGAAGTAGGCACTATATTATGGGACGGAGGGAGTATTAAGATAAGATTATAGACTATTTTGTATTATCAACACAATATTTAATGTCAATTCTTACTACCTATGCAAAACTAACTAAAACTAACTAAATTCTTAATATGCGTAAAAGTGGTTTACATGCCTTATAATTTAAAAGGGAAGGAGTAGGAATTTTAGAAACCAAAAACTAGCAAAACATAAAATGTTTCAACGATAACATGTTACACAATAATCAATGTGTAAATAATATCACGAAAATTGGAATTATTCACCAAAAAAAAAATCATATTTAGAAACCAAGAAACTAGCAAAACACTAAATGTTCCAAAGACAACATATTACACAATAGCCAATATGGAAATTATATCACCAAACTTGTGATTATGTACCAAAAGAAACTTATATTTAAGACTATTATGAAAAGACAACACCAAATTTGAGACAAACTTTATACTTTATTTCTAGTAAACGGAAGGATAGTGGTAGTTAAAAGTTAAAACAAAGTAATCAAATTTTTTTTTCATCTCAAAAATCTCTATTCTTGAAGACAACACCTGCAGATTTTAGTATTCTTCTTAAATATCTAAAACACCCCTATATAATTTGGGTTTAAATTGTTAAAAATGTTGTCATCGTTGTAGTGATTCAATAAAATTTTAAAACCAGAGAAACCATAAACTTCATCCTTAGCACTGTAACTTCCAACAAAAAAAGAGTACAAAAAAAGTAGAGGAATTACCAGCCTATCTTCTTGAAGACAAGCATGAAGGATGATTTTAAAGAATCTAAATGGTTTTCCACTCCAACTTAACAAATTGGGAGGTTTTTCTCTTCTTCTTTTCTTTACTCTCACCATTATTTGATTTAACTGTTCTTTCTTTTTAGGCTTTTAGCTCTCTGGAAGATTCATGTAAGGATGAATGGATGATTATGAATGATGTTAAACACTTAAACTGTTAAGGCAAAACTGTATGGCGCAGTTTTGAACAAGTTGCAAAAGTAAACTGACAAATGTGTCAATTCTTTCAGTTTCATAGCTTCTTTTGTACTTTAAGAAAAATTATGTTCTGTTACATTTAAAGCATTGTATTTGGCTTGACCAAATTAAGTAGTAATTTGTTCCCAATTAGGCAATTACTCTAATTAAATTCCAGATTCCATAACTGGCTACCACTTACCACGTATGTACCGTGAGGGATGTAAATTATGTACACATGAACATTCATGTGTCGCATTGTCATTAATTCATTAGTGAGTATCTCGGGCGATGATCCGGGTTGTTATTATTCGTAATTTTTTATCTAGTGAAGAAAAAATGACATAATGACATGATAAGTAATTGCATGATATTTTGAAAAATAAATCCTTAAAAGTTTGGGGATGAAAGCAATATCTTAACTTTCTACAAGGAACTGGAGTAAGAGTTTATGTCTATAGTCTCTTGTTATTATCGTATAAAGGTTAGGTATCTAACTACTTGTGTAAATCTTTTAATGAGATATAATTATAAGACTTTATGATATTTGTGTCAATTTTTTTAATGAGATATAATTATAAGACCTTATGATATTTTATTTTGGAATACTAAACAATGGTGTTATGTTGGACTCATGGTTAAACTTCCACTTTTCATTTCAAAGGTCACGTGTTCGATATCTTGTAACTACACAACATTATTTTTTTAATTGAGGGTTTGGTTTGTAAATAAAGCATTTGCATTAGAATCTTACAAGAGAGTGCCATGTGGCACACAAACTTTATTTGGAACATCTTTTAATATATTAACTAGTGTTTAGGCCCGGGCGATGCCCCGGGTTTCCTCTGTGCTATAATTTATTAGTAGTTAAATAAGTTATCTCATAATCATTTAAAAAAGTCATCTCATTCATTATATGGATTTCAAAAGTTTTCCATTCATATATCAACATTCATTTTGATTAAATAAGCAATAATAATATGGTGGAGTGATGGTTGGATCTCTTTCAATCATACTTGAGGTTGTGGGTTCGAATTTTCACGTTAACAATGCTTCTTTTTTTTACTATATGAGAAAGACGTGGGTAGAATGTCACTGAATGAGGGATGGTGACACGTGGCACATATACGTTCTTAGGAATGCTTTTTAATATATTAGTATAGATAGTTTTTAGGCCTGGGCTACTCCTTGGATACTTATATATTTCATTTATTAGTAATTTACATTGAAATTATAACACCAAATATTACTTGGTTTAGTGGTTAAGACATTAGTACACAAGCTTGAGGTCATGGGATTAAATCTTATACCATGCATAATCTAAATTTTTTATTGTATGTAGAGTACATGAAGTCAAAATTTTAAGGGATAGCGCTACGTGGCATAGTTTCTTGTTGAGCAACACCTTTTAATATATTAGTATGGATTATTGGGGATGTGATAGTTGTTAAATCAAGTCGTGGGATCGAATCCTGTCTATATTACTACGCTTAGTCGCTCATTTGTACCAAAAAAATTATTTCATTATTAATATCAACAAATTTACCAGTTTTTAGTGAAAATGAAAACTCTACTCACATAAACGACTTTCATAAAAACAATAGGAATTTTGTCTATAATAATACATTTAATTTGAATCCCCAGAAAAAAAAAATTTAATTTGATGAATATTCATCCTATATTTAATTTGAACATTTATGTCGATATACATAGATTCTTGCACGTCCATATTAATGAATATTCATACCAAGTAAGGCTTGGTTAGTGGTAAAGGTTTGGCCTAGGCTCTCTGGGGTGAAGTTCTCTTACCACCCTCGATCTCCCTCTTGAGGAGTATGATCTGCAAATAAACCTGGCTGGTTAAACTCTATCTAAAAAAATATTAATGATATTTATCGAGCAGCAAGTGATAACCTAGTGGTATTGACATCACCTTCAATTACAGAGGTCCTGACATCAAATCTCACCCCTTTCAAGAGGAATTCACAAAATCTCCCACTACTTGCAAGTGACTTTAGCTTAAAATATATAGATCACCTTCGTGTAAGGTTATATAGTAAAGTAGTGATTTTTTTTATTATTATTAGGAAAGATAATTGGTCGAAAGACCAACCCCTGTTAGGCTACTGGGTACAAGGCTAAACAGCCCAGAAGTGAATGCCCCAACATATTATTGGGGATGAGGATTCGAACTCTGGGCAATGCCCTGGAATTCGGACTGGTACTCCACTGAGCTACCACACACAGTGCCAAAATTCTACAATGATTGTAATTTCACAAGAGGATATTTTATTAGATTAAATTTGATACATGTTAAATAATTAGAAGTCGTATGACAAGTTACAAATTTAGGGTTATCCGCGATAGGGGCGACAATGTGGAGGTTATTTGAGAAAAAACGCTATATGCCAGGGTTATTTGAGATATTATCCTTTGTATATTTCATTTTTCACAAAAAAAAATGCGTAATAAATAAAAAAGTGTATATGGAGAACCCATCTAAGAGTATGCACTTTTCACCTAAATATAATTCATCTTATGTTTACACCTGATTAGACTTGATTAACCCTAAATGACACTAAAACTTATTGTTTAACTTTTAATATGAAAAAAAAAATACTCTTACTAAGGGCCTGTTCATTTGGAAGGAACTGAAGTAAACTGTAAAAGGAAAATACGTTTACTGAACTGAAGCAAAACTGTGAAAGGAAAGTACGTTTACTGAGTTGAATTGAACTGAACCGAAATCGTACCCAAGGGCATAAATGAGTTTGGGCCAATGTGACGTTAAGTTTTCCAATCCACTTCAATCACGAATTAACTTTGGATTGACAGATTTGCAACACATCTATATAGATATATTAAAAGGCGTTCCTAAACAAGGAACAGTGTCACATGGCGCTCTCCCTGAGGGCTTTTTACTTCATGTAATCCATGTACAATAAAAAAAATTAGAAATTGCATAGAATAGGTTTTGATCCCATGACCTCATGTTCATATACTAGAGTCTTAACCACTACACCAAGTGGTATTTAATGTTATCATTTTAAAGTACAATATTAATAAATGAAAATTTTCCTTACCCGAGGGCCGAGGCATTGCCCGAGCCTAATAACTAGTTTCATTACTAATATGAAGCTGAAATCCAACAGTCCAACTGGTCAAGTGCCAACTTCACTTGTCAAGTCTAAAAATTGGTTCGTGAAAGTTTAAAACAAAGTTCCAAATAAAAGCCCCCCCCAAAAAAAAAAAGAGAGCAAATAACGAAAGAAAAATGGACATGGCGCTTCTCTGAACTCTGAAGCATCAATGTCCGGGAACAAAAGTGGCAAATATTCGAACTTTCTTATGCCCAACTTCAGTAATCGTTAAACTACACATAATTACCATGATAATCTTACAATCACATCATACGAAGAAAAATGTTGAAGAACAAATTTCATTCAACTGGGATTTCCCGCCAAATAACTTCACTTTTTCGTTTCAAAAGATTTCATCTTGTTCGTTTCAAATGCACCCAACAACATCATCATCATCATCAATCTCCTTCTTTTTACTCTTCAATTCTGAAATCGACAAAGAATCCCACATCTCTTCTTCAATTACACGCTCAAATTGTCACTTCTGGAGCTGCTACTAACAATGTTATTCTCTCCAACAATTTGATGAATGCTTATGTTTCCATTGGTCTAATTTCACATACCCAGAAATTTTTTTACACAATCCCAGAAAAAAATATAGTTTCTTGGACAATTTTGATATCTGGGTTCACAAAAAGAAAGCTTTTTTATGAGGCTGTAGAATTCTTTGGTGAAATGGTGGGAAGTGGCTTACTGCCCAATGAGGTTACTATTTCTAGTATTTTGCCAGCGTTTGCTAATCTGGGTCTCAATTTGATGGGTAAATCAGTGCATTGTTTGTGGATTCGTTGCGGATTTAGGCATAATGTTGTTGTTGAGACATCTCTGGTTGATATGTATTCTGGTTTTGGGTGCATGAGTGTTGCTCAGAATTTGTTCGATGAAATGCCTGTGAGAAATCTTGTTTCTTGGAATGTTATTATCTCTGGGTATGCTAACAATGGCATGGGTGATGATGCATTGTATTATTTTAATATAATGCGAAAGAATGGGATTTCTTTGGATTATTTTACCATCATGAGCTTGATATTGGCTTGTACTGGACCTAGTCAAGGTAGAAGAAGTACTGCAATTCATGGTTTTACCATTAGAGTAGGATATAACAAAGAACAGCAAATTCAAACCGCTCTTATTGATATGTATACGAGTGGTGACTTCATTGATGAAGCTTATGGTGTCTTTAATGAAATGGTTGTCAAAGATTTGGTTGCTTGGACTCTGATGTTGAAAGGGTTCTCATCTGGTCAGTGCTGGAGCAAGGTCATTGAACATTTAAATGAGATGATGAGTGTACATTCTATGTCTCTTGATTCGACTGCCCTTGTAAGCATGATTTCAAGTTGTAGTTGTTCAGGAGCTTTACCACTAGGCAGAGTTCTTCATGCATTGGTAGTGAAACGAGGGTTCAGCAAGGATGTCTTTGTAGGATCTGCATTCATAAGCATGTATGCAAATTGTGGTGATTTAGATAGCGTGAGAAGGTACTTTAGCGGAATGGAGAAAAAGGATATCACGTGTTGGAATGCGATGATTAGAGCTATGGGAGTGAATGGGAATGGTAGTGAAGCAAGTAGTCTCCTATGGAAAATGGAAGACTTGGGGTTCAATCCAAATGAATCTACTTTTGTTTCCGTCTTGTCTGCATGCAGCCATGCTGGTATGGTTGATGAAGGTCTTCAGGTTTTCTATCATATGGTTAAGAGAAGGGGTATAGTTCCTAATTTGCAGCATTATGGCTGTCTAGTAGACTTGCTTGGCCGTTCAGGACTACTAGATGAGGCGCATTTAGTGACAAGTCAAATGCCATTGCAGCCACATTCTGAGGTCTATGGTGCTTTACTGAGTGCATGTAGAGTTTATGGTAACACTGAGGTGGGAGCTGAGATTTACGAGCAACTACTCAAACTAGATGTCACAGATGTTGGTCACTTATGCTCTGTCTCAAACTTGTACTCCTCCGTGGGTGATTGGAAAAGCAAGGAGATGTCTCAAGTAATACTAAGATCTAAGGGAATGAAGAAAGACCCTGGCTGCAGTTTAATTGAAATAGATAAGAGTTTGTCCTGATATGAACCAAAAGATATTACTACGGAATTTCATGTAATTTTGGAGAAAAACATGAGTAATTTAGAGCTCCTAAAAAAATAGGGGGCGTTTCGAAAAGTTTGACTCCCCCCTAATTGTCACAAAAGTGCAAGGTATAAAACGGAATCAACCCTATCTAGTGCTCTTAGATTCCATCGTAACATTTTCTTCACCATGATACTCTAGGCCCTAGGGGTGTGCACCCTTAGGTTGGGTTTTGATAAACATCTATCCGGTAGATGTTGCAAAGCATCTACCGCCTATTAAAAAGCGCCAAGTGTCATACTTTTGTTGGCCCAAATAAATACAACCTTTATCATTTTCTAAACTTGTATATCTTAAAAATATGTTTCAAAAAAATATACAAAAAATACCGAAATTCATATATTTTTATTCTCTACAAATAGACATCCATTTTGATATAATTTCATCACATTTTTATTTTACCATGCTCTAACCATACTATCCGATTATACACAAACACTATGTGTTGTTTGTGTATACACACATAGTGTTTGTATTATTTTTTCTACATATTTAAATAATAGTTAGAGAAAGGTAAAATAAAAATGTGATGATATTATATGAAAATGGATGTCTATTTGTAGAGAATAAAAATATATGAATTTCGGTATTTTTTTTATATTTTTTTGAAACATATTTGTTGAGATATACACGTTTTAAAAATGATAAAGGTTGTATTTATTTGGGTCAACAAAAGCATGACACTTGGCGCTGTTTAATAGGCGGTAGATGTTGTGTTTTGCAACATCTACCGGATAGATGTTTATCAGGACTCCACGTACAAGTATTAGCCAAAATCTTCTTCCCCTTGAGGATTTGTTTACTTGGTAGTGTCTTTGGACTATATGCACTCTCTCATTGCCTATTTGCCTGGATTATGGATGATTATTGAAGATCAAAGTGGCAGTACATAATTTATATTCTTAAATTCAATGAAATCAGGGACCTTAGCAAAAAGAACAATAAAGAATTATAAGGTCTTCTTCTAGGCTGTAAAATACATTCTTAGGATAGGGGTTCATAGGTATGACCTAAACCTCACACAGCATAACCTCAACAATGCAGAATTGCTGAAATTCAAAAACAATGCGAGAGAAAATAAGTAGCATATATAACCAGCATTTTTGACCGCTTGCCTCAAACACCTGAAAACTTTATATACTGATCGAATTTTAGACACCGGTTAAAATACACGAGACTTCAAGAATAGAGAAAAAATAATGGTAACAATATTATTTTTCCTTCATTTGGTGTTTAGCTCTATTACTGAAAGAAAACACATATAAACATGAGGTTAATAAGAGTAAGGTAATATATTAATATAGGGTTAAAAAAGGTAATAATTGAGGAAAAATAGTAACCTTCAAGTAGCATAACTGCCTAACCCCCATTATCCACCTCATTTCATACCAAACAACATGTAATGAAAATAATGTTGTAATTCCATTTCCAACACTTAAAGATGTCGTGTACATTCGTACCAAACATGTTCTAGTGTTGAAAACTTTTTAAGTTCTACACTTCTACCCCAGTAAGTGACGACCACTTTGTGAACAGTCGCTATTTACCAACTGACAACTGTTGATTGACACTTCACGTTCCAGGAAAATTATATATTTCCGACCACCTTGCTTCCGTTTCCGACTGCTTAAGCGGTCGCTGATGGTTTTAAAACCCTAACTTCGACCGACTATGTAGTCGAACACAATTACTTAGAATCTGAAACAGAGAGAAAGAGAGAGAGAGAGAAATCCCGCTGGAGGTTTGTTAGTTTGAGCGGGAGATTCTGTTAGCTTGTAATTCTTGTATAAATAGTTAGTATCAGATGTAATGGGGATTCATTCAGAAATTTAATAACAAACATCATCTTCTCATCTCATTCTAATCTCTCTCTCTCTATATATTCTATACCTTCTCTCTATATTTCTAACTTCTTTCTTATCTGTCCATCTCTTATAATTCCTAAATACTTCTGTATTAATAGTAGCTACCCAGCATACTGTTACATTGGTATCAAAGTGTAATACCCCAAATTTTCAAAGATTATTTTATTATTTATTAAGGTTTAATATTATTTCCACTTAAAAATCTATTTTATGATAATGAGATTTTATTTGATAACTATGTTTATTAAAATAATAATTTCATTTAGGTTTGAATTATTTAACGAGTTTATTTAATTGAAATGTATTTTATTCCTAAATATTTCAAAGTATTTTAATATGGTAATTGAAAGGTGTATTTAGTTGTGGGCATTCTTATTCATTCAAGTTGTCCATCCAATTTAGTAATCCAAGCCCAAATACAAATACAAATCCATAGCCATATGTCTTTTAGCCAAAAAGAAAAAGGAAAACAAAACAAACAAAACAAAAAAAAAAAAAAAAGAAAGAAAATGTGATCAATGATGATCACCATCTTCCATCTTCCTCTCCTCCATTCTTCTTCGTCTGATTCACAGCACACAAGAATCAAGATTTTCAACACAAAATCTCAGCTTTGTCAGTAAATATTTGAAACTCAATCCACAATTTTCGGATATTAGGGGCAAATTTTCAAAGAGCTACCACCATAGCCCATACCTCACCATGCTTTCTCCATTAATGGAGGTTGACTAAGCTCCACAAATTCAGAAATTTTGCTCTATAAATAGCAACCCAAACACATCCAATTGCTCAAGCAAACAATCTCAAAAGGTTTGCTTCAATCCTTTATCTCCTTCCTTAATTTCTAATTTTTGATTTTGAAAATTGCAAATGAAATTTCAATCCTCCATTAACAACACTCTTCTGCCCACCATCGAACCACCACGACCACCGCAGCACCGCTCCACCTGAACCACCTGAACTACCGGAAACCACCACCGCACCTCCTTGACCCACCACACCACCCTCGAACCACCAAGACCGAGCCCAGTCGCCCCCACCTGAACCCCGAACTCTTGCCCAGCCAAACTCCGCCCCTTTCGCGTCACCTCTGCTGCGTCTTTCCGACCCGGCGCCCGGCCGCCCCACCCGAGCACCACCGTCCCGCTCGAGTGCCACCTCGCCAGCTTCCTTCCTCCTTTCCTCCCCTGATGCGTGCCTCCCTGTTCTTTCCTACCTTCCTTCATTCCTTCCTTCCTTTCGTTTTTTTTTTTTTTTCTTTTGGTTAATGAAACTGATTCAAAGAATCAGTACCCTTTTCCCCTTTACTTAGTTATCAGTTTATTTTTTTTTTAACCAAAACCCATAATTTCCTAAACTAGCCTACTTAATTGTATTTTCAGTTAAGTTAATTTTTTTATAACTTGAAAATGTTTCTTAAATAAAATGAGTATAATAAAGTTAGTTTCTATGTTAAAATAATGGTTTAAGTTAATGAAAATTAAGTTGAAGTAATCTTTAAGTAATTTAAAATGATTTCATTATCGATTTAAAAACCATAAACTTTGATTTATAAACTCTCTTATAATCATTACAAATTCTTTAAGTTATTTGAATTATTTAAATTGTTTATTTTATATAAAAAGGGGTTATTTAGGTAACTAACTTAGATTTCGTTAACGACTAATGTAGATTCCGATTGCGTAGACGAGGAATATCAAGAGTGTTAATCGGTTCGTGAATCTGACTTTTGGACACGCGTCACGAGGTAATCTCCGATGTCCATCTAAACATAGATCCCGTTAGTATAAAATGAATTGATTACGTGATTATGTGCTTATAAAATTTATAAGTATGGACTATAATTATGGATTATCGACTTAAAGCGAATTATGAATATGAAGGACAAAATGAACAACGACTATGGATTTCGATTATGAATCATGACTATGGACGATGTACGATATGACAAAGATGTTTACTATAACTTTATTATGGTTATTAATATTATTATTGTTATTATTATTACTATTATTATTATTATGATTATGATTATTATTGTTATTATTATTACTATATATCATCATGATTATTATTATTGTTATTATTAATATCGAGACTTTATGAAAGTTGGAATTGATAAGAACTTGTGATAATGAAATGATTATGAATCGAAGTGATAAATGAACTCAAGTGACGGTTGTGTTTATGAAATGAGTTATTGGAACCCTATGAATGAATTGAGATTATGATGGATTGAATATGTTCACACTAGATTGAACAAGATGACGTAAATGTGTACGTAATTTATGTGATGACTTGATTAAAAGATGTTAATCACGTAAAGTGAAATATCGGAGGGAAATGATGAACAAGGTTGCCCTTGTATGAGAGGTTCGGCGGCCCCTACGGGTTCTCTCGGTTACTATGCTTGATTATTACATTCTTGTCTTCCTTCTATCTTGTTGTGATCCAAGTAGAAGGGGTGTGCACACTAGGGACTCCGTTATTATGGCCATTATGTTATTCGTAGGTGGTTACGGGGGGATTGACCCGGCCTACAATGTTGAAGTAAGTGGTTACGGGGGATTGACCCCGGCTTCATCGGCGTTCTCTTTCCTCTCCTTAAATAATTTGATTAATTGAATTAATTATGCTATTATTCATTGGATATACATGTGTATGTGTACTATGCTTTTCAACCCTATTAATCTACTATTTTACAATATATTTTCAACTTAAGTATTTTTACGGGATGGAGTTGGAATTACTCAGTTTTTCTGATTTTTGGGAGCTTGTCTCTCTTGTTTCTTTTCAATGTATTTGTGCAGGTGGGTGATCGACGGGGGAACAAAAGGGAGATCACTTAGAGTTGTCATCCACTTAGCTTATGATTTAGCCTCCGCTGGAACTCTGAAACACTTAAATAATTAGTAATATTTAATGAACGATTTACTTGGTTGTAAGGATTAATTTATTTGAATTTAGTATGCTTTAATCTAGCCTTGCATTTATTTCCAAGGAGATAAGTGCGGCGGTAGCACGCCCGTTGATTCGAACCCTCGTGGATTTTCCCCCATCTCGAGTTTTATTAAATGAAAAAGGGTTCGGGTTGGCGGGGGTGTTACACAAAGCAAACTCGCCTAAAATTCAATTTTCTTTTATCCTCTTACCATTCTGGCACCTGCAACACGCAAGTTATTGGCTATGGAGGAGCAGTTGAAGCTTCAGGCTAGTAGATTGGAAGCTCAACAAACTCAAATTCGACAATTTGAGGAATCCATGAAAACAATGATGCAAACATTTTCTGAAATGAATGAGCGATTGAAGGAAGCAGAAGCCAACTCAAGAAATGGAAATGGGTCTGGAAATGGAAATGGGTCTCTTTCTCCAAGAATTCATGAATTCAATCGAGTTCAAGGGTATGTTCCTAAACTGGATTTCCCTAAATTTGACGGAAATAACCCCAGAATGTGGATTAAAAAGTGTAGCAAATATTTTACTCTTTGCAAAATCGCGGATGACCAGAAAGTTGATCTTGCTTGTCTGAACATGGTTGATAAAGCAGAACATTGGATGTCTAGTTATATTGTTAACAGGAAACATGTAGACTGGACTGAGTTTGTTATTGACTTGTCAGCTAGATTTAGAGATGAAGTAGGGGTTAACATTGTAGAGAAATTTAATAAGGTTGCTCAAATTGCTAGTTTAGAAGAATACGTGGATGAATTTGAGGAGTTAAAATCTTTGACGTTGCAGCAAAATCATGTTATACCTGATGCTTATTTCTTGGATTCTTTTATTGGTGGATTAAAACCCAACTTAAAACCCTTTGTAAGAGCTTTCAAACCTGTAACAATGGCTGAAGTAGTTCATTATGCTAGGTTGCAAGAAGAAAATATAACTGCTAGCCAGGTTAAACCAACCTTTTCATCTTCTAAATACACAAGACCAGTTTTACCACCCCTTTTACCCACTCCTCCTAATTCCTCTAAACTGAACACTATACAACCTACTTATTCCAAGCCTTTTCAAACTAGTTTTCAGAGACCCCAAATTAATATTTCCAAGGAAGAAAGAAGGGAGAAACAGTTGAAGGGTGAATGTTATTTTTGTGATAAGCCTTATGAGAGGGGACACGGGTGTAATTTGAAACAAACTCAATTGTTCTTGATTGAGATTCCTAGTGCAGAAGAAGAAGAAGATGGAAGTGATCAGTGTGTGGAAGGATATTTTGAGGCTGAAACCGTGGAACCCCGTATATTTACATTACGACATTGAGTGGTTCTCATAACTACCAGACTATGAGAGTCAATGGGGTGTATGGGAAGAAACCTTTACATATACTGGTTGACTCTGGAAGTACTCATAACTTCCTAGATTTAAGTCAAGCCAAGACTCTAGGTTTACAATTAGAACCAATTGCTACACAAGTCGTCACCATTGCGAGATGGCAATCATTTGGCATGTCAATTCATTTGTAAAGATTTTAGATGGAAGTTACACAACTTTGAATTTAAATCGACATGTTGTTGATTCCTCCGGGTAGTTGTGACATGGTCTTTGGGTATTCAATGGCTTAGTGAATTGGGTACTGTCAAGTGGGATTTTAAGAGGTCGTTTATGCAATTTGAGTTTAATGGTGTGCAGCATACCTTACAAGGTATACCTCCTAAAGGTGTCAAGACTACTGTGGGCACTCAGAAAATGTTTAATCAGTCTATTCAATTGTATTTTATGCAATTGGCTAGCACACACATGGATAACTTGGGAGTTTTGAACTGTGCAAAGGATGGTAATGCTACTGTTCCTGCTGAAGTCCAGGCAGTCTTGGATGGATATTCAGATATTTTTGCTGCACCTACAGTATTACCTCCTTCTAGGGGAGTATATGATCATAGGATTCCTCTTGAGTTTGGTACAAATCCTATCAATATTAGACCATATAGATACCCTCTAAAACAGAGAGATATCATTGAAAAATTGGTCTATGAAATGGAAGAACAAGGCATCATTCAGCCTAGTTGTAGTCCCTTTGCATCCCCTGTGGTATTGGTTGGTAAGAAAGATGGCTCCTGGAGGTTATGTGTTGATTATAGGAGTCTAAATAAAAAGACCATTAAAGATAGGTTTCCTATCCCTGTGGTTGATGAGTTAATTGATGAGTTACCAGGAGCAACAGTGTTTAGTAAACTTGATCTCAGGGCAGGCTACCACCAGTTGAGAGTCAGCAAGGAGGATGTGTTCAAAACAGCTTTCAAAACTCATAATGGACACTATGAGTTCTTAGTTATGCCTTTTGGCTTAACTAATGCCCCGGCATCTTTCCAAGCTTGGATGTATCACATTTTCAAACCTTTACTTAGAAAATGTGTTTTAGTATTTTTTGATGATATTTTAGTTTACAGTCCTAACATTGCGAGATCATATTTCACACTTGCATCTAGTGTTTCGACTGATGAGACAACATCTTACTTTTGCCAAGAAGAGTAAATGTGCTTTTGCAATGGATAAAGTGGAATATCTTGGCCACTTTATTTCGAGCACTTGAGTGCGAGCGATCCAAGGAAGATAGATGTTGTATTGAAATGGGTCAGTTCCTCTACTACTTGTCAAGGAATTGAGAAGCTTCCTTGGCTTAGCTGGATATTACGAAAGTTCATTAAGGATTATGCTTGCATTAGCAAGCCCCTCACTTCCCTGTTGAAGAAAGGAGAGTTCTCTTGGAATACAGATGCTCAGAAGGCTTTTGAGCTCCTTAAACAAGCTCTGAGCTTAGCTCCAGTTCTTGCCTTACCTGACTTTTCTCAACCATTTGTTGTTGAGACCGATGCATCAAATTCTGGTATAGGAGCAAGATTGATGCGGGAATGGACATCCTTTGGCTTTCCTTAGCAAATCATTGGGTCCCAAATGGAAGAAGGCTGTCGGTTTATGAAAAAGAGCTCTTAGCTCTTGTCACTTCTTGTTCGAAGTGGGAGCGTGATTTAACCGGTCGGCGGTTCATTATTAGAACCGACCGGAAAGAGTCTCAAGTGGCTTTTACAACAAAAAATATCTACACCTTTCCAACAATTTTGGCTCTCAAAATTGATGGGGTTTGATTACACTATTCAATACAAGTGTGGGAGTGACAATTTGGTTGCGAGATGCTCTTTCCGAGTTTAAGTGCTGAGGTATTATGCTTAGCTCTATCTGTTTTGGATTCTAATTTACAGCAATTAATCCAGAAGAGCTATGACTTAGATCTTAATTTTCAACATCTTCTTTCTGAATTGCAAAATGGAGTAGTAATTCCTTCTTTTTCCTTACAAGATGGTCTTATTAGGAGAAAAAAGAAGTTGTTAATTGGTCCCGACAATGAATTGAAGTTAGCTATTCTTCACTTGGTTACATTCATCCCGTATGGGAGGCCACTCTGGGAGAGATGCTACTTTGAAAAGAGTTAAGTCTCTTTTTTATTGGAAGGGTTTAACTAAATTTGTTACGACTTTTGTCGAAATTGTTTGGTTTGTCAAGCAAATAAGACCGAAAATGTAGCTTCTCCGGGGTTGTTACAGCCTCTGCCTATTCCTGAGGAGGTATGGATTGATGTATCCAAGGACTTTATATCTGGATTGCCAAAATCCCATGGCAAGGATGTCATTTTTGTTGTAGTTGATAGGCGAGTAAGTATAGTCATTTTATGACTTTAGCCCATCCATACTCAATTGAAACTTGTTGCTCAATGCTACCTTGATAATGTTTTCAAATTGCATGGATGGCCAAGATCCATTGTAAGTGACAGAGATTCAGTTTTCTTGAGCAAATTCTGGCAGGCTCTCTTCACTATTCAAGGGACAGATCTGTTACTATCATTAGCCTATCACCCTCAAACTGATGGTCAGACTGAGATGGTTAACAAGTGTGTGGAGTCCTTTCTAAGGTGCATGTGTAGTGAGAAGCCCAAAGACTGGAGTATATGGTTACCTTTGGCAGAATGGTGGTACAACACCAATTTTCACACTTCGACACAACTTACTCCTTATGAAGTAGTTTATAATCAACCTCCTCCCTTACACTTACCATATCTACCCGGGGAAACTTCGAAGAAACAAGTGGATAGATCAATGCAAAGGAGAGAAAACATGATTCATATGCTCAAATTTTTCCTTAAAAGAGCTCAAGATAGGATGAAATCTCAAGCTGACCATAAAAGGAGTGATAGACATTTTGATATAGGTGATTGGGTGTGGCTCAAACTACATCCTTACAGACAGAAAACTATGAAGTCTTCTACAAATGAAAAGCTTTCACCAAGATACTTTGGGCCCTTCAGAGTGCTTACCAAGGTGGGAAAAGTAGCTTATAAACTTCAGCTACCTGATAATGCTCAAGTGCATCCAGTGTTTCATGTCTCCCAGTTGAAACAATGTAGAGGAGAGTTGCCTACTATTACTCATATTCCTGCTTGGTTACAAGGAACCTCAGCCACCTCAGCCTTACAACCAGTAGCTATCTTAGAAAAGAGGGTAGTGAAGCATCAGAATGCAGCTCAGGTGCAGTACTTAGTTCAATGGGAGGGCTGTACAATATCTGAAGCTACTTGGGAATGGGCACAACAATTTGAAAATGCTTATCCTACTTTTACAATACCTTAAAATTGTTCTTTAAGTGTTTAAAGTCATGTAATTGATTCACAAACTTCTTTTATAAGGGGCAAGGAATGTAACAGAATACAGTTATTCTGTTATTAGAGGTTTGTTAGTTTGAGCGGGAGATTCTGTTAGCTTGTAATTCTTGTATAAATAGTTAGTATCAGATGTAATGGGGATTCATTCAGAAATTTAATAATTAACAAACATCATCTTCTCATCTCATTCTAATCTCTCTCTCTATATATTCTATACCTTCTCTCTATATTTCTAACTTCTTTCTTATCTGTCCATCTCTTATAATTCCTAAATATTTCTGTATTAACAGTAGCTACCCAGCATATACTGGATTTGCTACCGCCTGCTTCCAATCTTAGGTATTTTCCGAGTTTAATTTGTTTAGTTTCGAAACTTTTGCTCAGGTTTCTACAATTACTACATCTGCAATTTCCTACAAATGATTTCCACTTTTTTAGTGTTTATAATGAAAACTAGCAAAGTTCACAAATTACTTCTTTAACAATGTTCTAAGCAAGAACAATTTTTCTTGACATAATTTAATCTATCGCTTATGAATATTATAACTAATTTAATCTAAGGTTGTGATTAGTATAACTTTGCTAGTTCTACATTAAGCTCTAATAATTATCCTCCTTTGCTTTTCACTGATTAGGAAGATAATAGTTTTATGAGTGAAATATTGAATTCTTGCTGATCTTAATGTTAGTGATAAGTTGAATACATGTATGTTTAGTGAATTAAGTAATATTGTTATGTGATGACAGAATTGGGAGAAAAATTGGAGTTATTATCATGAAGACGAGAAGAGAGCGTAGTTGGATGTATGATAGAGTTGTTGGACGTTCTCTTAAGCCTGAGTTTGTTAATGGAGTTCAGGAATTCATTGAACATGTCAAACAAAAACGAGATTATAAACGATCTGGAACTGTTAGATGTCCTTGTCTTAAGTGTAACAACAAGTGCTTCCTAGATGTGGAAACAATTAGAGAACATTTGTACAAAGAAGGCTTTTGTGGTAATTATCATGTCTGGTTACGCCATGGGGAGACTATTCCAAGCAGGCGCTGGACGGCTAGTTCAGTTCTATGTTATTCGAGTCAGAATAACATCGTTCATACTAAGACTCAGCATGTGGAAAAGGAACCAAATGATGAAGCTAAGAAGTTTTTTAATTTACGTAAGGATACTGAGAAGCCGTTGTATGAAGGGAGTAAGATGTCTCAAATGGTGTCATGGAAAAAAGTCGTTCGTAATAAGACTCAGCATGTGGAAGAGGAACCAAACGATGAAGCTAAGATGTTTTTTAAGTTGCTTAAGGATGCTGAGAAGCCATTGTATGAAGGGAGTAAGCTGTCTCTGTTGGAAATGGCGTCAAGGACAGCATCCTTGAAGTGTGAATACAACTTATCACAAAGTTGTGTTGATGGATTCGCTTCTTTGATGAATGAAGTTAATCCAGAGAGTAACTTATTGAGTAAAAGTTTATATGATACAAAGAAGGTGCTCAAAGGTTTGCAACTCCCGCATGAGAAGATACACACATGCCCAAATGGTTGTATGCTATTCTGGAAGGCTAATGCTCACCTGGAAAAATGTAGTGTTTGTGGAAAAGATCGGTACAAGAGGACATCAAGAGGTAAGCTCATTCCTGTGAAAGTGTTGATTTATTTTCCGATCACGCCTAGGTTGCAAAGGTTGTTTGCCACTAAGAACACTGCTGAGCAAATGACATGGCACCACAAAAATTGTCGTGTTAGGGGCACCATGGCACATCCAAGTGACGGGGAGGCTTGGAAGCACTTCGACACCACTTACGCTGATTTTGCAGCTGAACCTTGGAATGTTCGCCTCGGATTGTGCACGGATGAATTCACACCATATACTAGATCTGGGGGAAAGTATTCTTGTTGGCCGATAATTCTTACTCCTTATAACTTACCTCCATCGATGTGTATGAAGAAACCTTATATGTTTCTTTCATTGATTGCTCCTGGTCCAAAGAATCCCAAAGAAAATATGGATATATATATATGCAGCCATTGATTGATGAGTTGAAGCAATTGTGGGAAACAGGCGCCTTGACATACGATATTTCAAAAAAGCAGAATTTTAATATGCGAGCAGCAGTTCTGTGGACAACAAGTGACTTTCTAGCATATGATATGCTATCCGGATGGTCCACTTCTGGTAATAAGCCATGTCCTTATTGTATGGATAAGGGTAAATGTTTTTGGCTCAAGCATAGTGATAAGGTTTCTTGGTTTGATTGCCATCGCCAGTTCTTACAACATGATCATCCCTTTCGAAAGAATAAAATATCATTTTACAAGAATAGGGTTGAAGATGGAGTACCTCCACCTAGGTTGTCTGGGCAAGAGGTATGGGATCGTGTTTCAAGTTTGCCGAAGTCAGAAGGTCCTGCGTCTCTTAAATGTTTGAAGAAAGAGAAAAGAGGGTGGAATAGACAAAGTATCTTTTGGGAGCTTCCTTATTGGAAGAACTTGCTGATTCGTCACAATTTAGATGTGATGAACATCGAAAATAACTTTTTTTATCAGCTTATAAATACAATTATGGATGTTAAGGGCCAAACTTCGGACAACATTAATGCAAGGAAAGATTTGAAACTCTATTGTAGGCGTCGAGAGTTAGGGCTTCTTGGTGAGACGAGTGGTGTTCATAGCATGCCAAGAGCCCCTTTCGCATTAGACAAGGCTCAAAGAAAAGTCTTATGTGAATGGGTCAGGAACTTGAAGTTTCCAGATGGGTTTGCATCAAACTTGAGTAGATGTGTTGATCTTCGAGCATGTAAGTTCTCAAGATTGAAAAGCTATGATTGTCATGTATTCATGAACAGGTTATTGCCAGTAGCCTTAAAGGAGCTACTCCCCCTCCATGTTTGGGAAGTGGTAACTGAGCTTAGCCAATTCTTTCGAGACTTGAGCTCCTCTACTATCCAAGTTAAAGATATGGATCATTTGGAGAAAAATATACCAGAAATTCTTTGTAAGTTAGAAAAGATTTTTCCGCCTTCATTTTTCAACACAGTGGAGCATCTTCCAATTCACTTGCCTTATGAGGCAAAAGTCGGTGGACCGGTTCAATATAGGTGGTTGTATCCTTTTAAGAGGTAAATACTAATAATTTACTACATCTATGTTAGTTTATCATTAAAACCATACTAATTAGTGTCTTCAAATCCTAGGTTTCTCAGTCATTTGAAGCGTAAGATTGGCAGTAAGGCACGTGTAGAGGTAGCTATATGCAATGCTTACTTGACTGAAGAGACTGCAAACTTCTTTTCCAATTATTTTCAGTTAGAAGTTGATGCAAAAGATGGGGAATTGGGTCAAAATGTTACTTCAAGTGCTGCTAATCAAAGCGATCCAGATGTGCCTGAATTATTTCGACTTAATGTGGGACATGCCCCCAGTGAAGGTTGTCTACGATTTCTGCAAGATAAGGAATACGATCATGCCCATCTTTGTGTCCTTGCAAATTGTGGTATTTTGAATGATTATGAAAGGTAAAACTAAGCAATTTGGTGATTGTTTTTATATTATATATTACTAAGAAATTAAAGAATTATGTTAAAATAATCTGTTACAGGAAATTCAAGGAACATATCATCCAAATCAACCCTTCAATTTGTTTGCAAGATGTTTGGACCAGATATGAACATCAATTTCTCGATTGGTTCAAAACTCATGTAAGGTTTAATGTTAAGCATTTTGGTAGGAAACCTCAAAGCATTAATCAAAATTCAAAATTTATTTTAATCCTTTGGCAACAGGTTTTAAGATCATTGACAAGCAATGATGTTGTTCGAGCACTAGCAATGGGGCCATCTAGACAAGTGAGGACATGGAATCAATACGATGTCAATGGATTTAATTTTCATACTTTTGAGTACGGTCAACACGAGTCATCAAAGAATTATGGTGTTTGGGTTAAAAACCATGAGGGATTATACAAGTTTGGTATATTTGAGGACGTCATTGAGTTGGTGTATTTGGGTGATCTTGGTGTCTACAAGACAATATTGTTCAAGTGTCATTGGATGGATTCATTCAACGGCATGAACATTCATAAACAATACAAACTCATTGAAGTAAACCATTCGAAGAAGTTCCCAAAGTATGACCCATTTGTATTGCCACACCAAGTACATCAAGTGTATTATGCACCTTATCCAAGCCTAAAACTGGATAGAATTCAATGGTGGGCAGTGTTTAAAACCAAAGCAAGGTCAGCTATAGATGATCCAATAGACATAAATTTTTTTCAAGAGGAATTCATTACGGATCCCCCAACTCTATGTGCTCCCGAAGATGGTTTAGATTATCAGCTTGTTGATAATGAGGATTGCGATGAAGCAGGTTGTGAAGATGTAGAGGAAGAGCAAGACGAAGAGGAAGAGGAGGAGGAGGAAGAGGATTACGACAATGGTGACTTTTATGATGATGATTATGACGAGGACGATGAAGATCAAGATGACTTCGGCGTTATCTAGGCAATTTATGTAACTTAGTTTATCAAATATGTTAAACTATCCATTGTGCTTATTATTTATGTCCTTAATATTTTAGTTATTGTTGATTTGAATGTTTTATCCCCATGAGAAATGCTTGTTTTTTAATCCATATTCCTTTATGCTTGCGAATTTATATTTCACATTGATAATTGTGAATATATTTTCATATCTTAGTAAATGTTGCAATACCTCACATGTTGGCTTCTAATCTCGATCGAGGAGACGAGATGTGTCATGTGTGGCCATGTGAATAGTAACTGAGGTGGTGGACGTCCTCATGAATCATAGGCATTGTAATTTTTGAATAATATCATTTTTTTATATATTTTTATCAATGCACTCAAAGATACATATGATCAAATATATGAAAAAAAGTACTTTGATAATTTATTGTGGAAGGAGATTTTTTGTTGTAAAAAATTAACCGGAAAAAGAGCACACTTGTATAAATGTCAATAGGGAGTTTCCCTAAAAAGAATAAAAAAGAATGTCAATAGGGAGGGAAAATACAAGGGAATTGGCGAAATGCACATCTAATCATGCCATACATCTATTTTAACTATTTCTAGGACATGATCCACCTTGCCAGCCTAAATAACCGTTTTACAACTTTTTCACTTTTCCTAAGAAAGAACAACAAACATAAATCCAATTATCCCCTCAAATGAAAAAAATTAAACCATAAATCAAATTCTCAATCCAAAATTTAAATTAAATTAACACATAAATGAGGCAAATTCAATAATTATGGTAAGTTCTCTCTTTTCTCAAGCCATTTATTCTATACATTAATTTCAAGACCACCAGTTTGTTTGAAATTCATCTTAAGAGAAACAAAACCACCAAGAATATTTGATGATCTTTTCCGAGATAAAGATTTAAGTTGTTTTCTATCAGGAAGAAAACATAAAAGAGAGAAAAAAATGGGAAAGTTCAATGAAGGAAGAAAAAGGGTGCTGATTATAGCAATGATGTTCTTGATGATAACACCCGTTACGAAGGCAATAGATACAAACCCAGTACATGATCCATGCTCTGATACAAAGGTGCAAAGATGGGATGGCTTTACATTCGGCCTCGCATTTTCGTCGAAAGAATCCTTCTACGCTCCTGATCAAGTCCAGTTATCTCCTTGTGACAGTCGTCTTCAGCTAGTTAACAAAGCTCAGCTCGCCGTCTTCAGGCCTCGAGTCGACGAGATCTCCCTCCTCACTATCAACTCCACCTTCAGCCCTGTATGTTTCTAGATTTTTAGTTATTCAATTTTATTGTTATTCACTCTTTTCTTGGATGATTATATGCAACATTATGGAGTTGAAAGTATATGTTATGATGATGAGATTATATATGTAGGATACATCAGGTGGATATATGGTGGCCTTTGCTGGAAGAGCACATGCTGCAAGATCACCACCAGTTTTTGTTGCAGACAGTACTAATATAGTAACATCATTTACTCTTGTAAGTTGCATCTTGGAAATATTCACTTGTTTCATAGTTTTGATGAGTCATTTACCTACAAATTTTCGCTTTAGAACTGAAACAAACTAAAGAATTCAACCATTAGAATCAAATAAGCATGATTCTAGCATAGACTTTAGGATCTGCATATGTAAATAGTGCGCATTCTGATCTTTACTGACATTATAGTTATACGTATTAAAAATTTTTAGTTGGAGCATTACTCCAAAACTAATTTTTGACTTATTGTGTTATTTTAGGTACTTGAATTTGAAAAGGGTATTTTGCAAAATTTGTACTGGAAAAAGTTCGGATGCGATTCATGTAAAGATTATCACATATGCAAAGATAACCAAGAGTGTGCAGTGCCAACCTCAAAGTGCAAAGGAAAGGGTGGTCCAATTGACTGTACAATTAGCATTCAGCTAACTTTTTCAGGCACAGACAGGAACGGCGAGGTGCTTAACTCGTGGTACGAGATGAAAAACATGAGGCGTTTCTCCCTTCTCAACCTGTTTACCAGCCTTCAGAATTCATTTACCAATGGTTTCTTGTAAGCTTGGCAGAACCATATCAAAAGATTGGGAAACTTAAGTTATTTGTCCCAAAAGAAGTTTAATTTTCAGAGGTAGGCACATTTATAAATGAAATCAAATACTCCCATGCAACTGATGCAAGTAATATATGAACCTTTTGAAATATTTATAATACAACTTACAAGTGAATGCTTTTAGATACATTTTAGAGAAAATTAAGTTCAGAAGGGATCATTAAGTGAAGAGTGCATAACCTAAGTATCAAATTAACAATTGCATTAACGATTAATCCATGAATCCAAAAGACAAATCAGAATACCACATGGATAATAAGCAGAAACTATACAAGGGTTAGAAGTTGCCAAAAGTTCAGACTAAAATCCTAATATGTCAGAAGACAAGAGCAACATCATAGCAAAAGGTATGCCGCTTTCAGACAAACTACAACTAACAAAAAGGGGCAAAACAGGAAACCAAGCATCTTCACATTTTGGTAACAGCTGATCCTATTTACTTAGCCAGAAAAACAAAAAAGAGTGAAAAGCTTCAAGCCTCCTGTAAAGCAGAGTGAATTCTACCATCAACTTCAATCAATCATGTTTAACTTCAAATCTTGCTGATTAAAGAATTGAACACATTGACTTGAAAGAACTTGAACCCCATCAGCAGCAGCAACAGCAATCTCATTTGATACCTCGGCTGGACCAACTTGCTCTTCAATAGACTGCTCCTTGTAATTTTTTCCACCTTTTGAATCATCCTCATTGTCGGAATCATCAGAGTCTGACTCTGATGACTCGGCAGAATAGTCAGAGCCTTCATTCTCCTGTGGCGCCATTGTCTCTTCTGCGGTTAAATCAACCGTCACAATTTCATCATTCAAATCCTTTGGTGTGGTACCAGCTCGTCGAGTTAAAATAAGATAATGTGCTACTGATTTGAATCCCGTTGCAACAATCTACAAAAATTAAATATCCAACATAAGTCTGAAACTCAAAAAAGAAAAAATATGAATTTCCAAATTCATGCTTTCCTAAAGCTACTCAAGTGAGTCAAGAAAGCAAGGTTATATCAGGATTCAGGCACCACGAAAAGAAAAGGCTTTAGGGTTATTACATTATTTGAAGAGCGCAGTGTTCAAGGCACTCTAATAGGTGAATTTTCTAAGAGGAGGTCTAGATTGTACCTTTGAGTGTGGAATATTAATTGGTTGCCATCCCTTTGAACGGCGGCAGCGGCTGCAGTTACATATATCTCGACAAGCTGGACACAGCCACGTTGGATTTTGGACAGCTTCCAGAACATTTTCTCCATATCTATAGACAAGCAGCACAAGTTAAGTAAGATTGCCAGTTGGAAAACTGAAACTATTCTGGTAACGAGAAGTTTATGCTATGTGTATTGATGAAAATCAAGACGAATATTAGGATCTAATTTCCAGCAGAAGGATCTGTCCAAAAAGAATAAGTTGATTGCCTTTAATAGTATGAATTGCCAGCATCAGGTTATGCAAGATTATACGAGCACTTCTACGTGCAGCAAGTGCTGTAGATACATATTAACCTTTGCCACTACATTACTAACAGATCGCAGCCTTGATCATAGCAAGTCCACATTCTCGATTCCTAAAGATAATACTCCTAATACATAGATAGCTCAGCATTTTTGTGTATCTCTAGTAAGTAAGAAAGAATAACACATAACGTTCATATGTAGACATAATAATGAATCAACAATCACCTTGTGTACAAACAATCTCCACAAAGATGCCCCTGTGCAGACCTACATTTGCCGCAATAGGTGAGTTTCCCAAGAGTTTTCTGCCTGCAACCAAACAAAGCTATTACCGTTAGTAAGAGATATAAGCTCAAATCCTACCCCGCCATGAACCGAAAAGGAAAGCTCACAACATTTCAAGTTAAAACCGACCTGCATTGATGACAAGGCTGTCCATCAGGATTGTACAAGCGCTCACCATCCTCACCAAAGCCATCCATATTCATGGTCCATTTTACCTCACAGTCACCCAAAAGCTTTTCATGTTCTTCGGTATAAAACTCCAGTTTCCACGCATCTGGTATAGTAATCCCCATGTCTAACAATGCTCGCTCGTTCTCCAAACACTTAGCTTTGGACACATCTTTCAACCTGGAGATGTTATCCATCAGAATTGAAAATCCCAAGCATACAAACATCAAGCAACAGTAAAGCAACCTGAGACGAAAACCCATAAACATACACCTACGAACGACATAACAAAGATCTAATCAACATTACACTAACTATAACACCCAATATCTAAAATCCATTGTCTTATTCTCTGCATCACATCCATACTAGATAACATTCTATTATTTTAGCACCCAATGTTTGAAATGAACAACATTTAAGAGATTAGTGTAACAATCAATACACATAAGACAGCAAACAATTCTTGTCAACTTCTCACTTCACATCTATACTAATTTAACTGAAACCCCAACAAACAATTTTACAAACATCAAGACATCAACTTCACATGCAAACCCACAAAACCTATCAAATCTCCCAAATAAAAACAAATTCCACAAACACATAGACAAAACAGAAAGAACCCATCTCAAATCAATGAACAAATACCTCGAATTTCACAATCTCAAACAATAAACAAACAAAAACTCATCAAAAACCCAAAAACAAATGGAAAAAAAAAAACGAAAAACAAACTCCACAAAAACAGACAAAATAGAAAGAACCCGTCTCAAATTAATGAACAAATAGCTCAAATTTCACAATTTTCAAACAATAATCAAACAAAAACAAAAACTCATCAAAAACCCAAAAACAGAAGAACAAAAAAATCCAGAAAGTAAGAAAATAGAACCTAGCAGATCTTCTAGAAGGATCATCAGAGCGTGCACGAGGATAAAGAGGCGGGTATCTTTTCTTCTTCTGAGGTGGGTTTTTCCGGCGAACTTTACCCGTTTTTTTAGAATCAAAAATTCCAGAGGAGAGAGAAAAAATACCCAGTTTCTCCATTCTCTCTCTATTTTCTCGAATCCTTTCTTCTCTAATTCTTTCATACTCAGCTGCATCTTCATTTTCCTTCTCAGAATCTGAGTCAAATTCAGATTCTGAATCAGAAATCTCTATCCTCTTTGTGGGTTTTTGGGTTTTCTTCTTTTTTTGTGGGGTTTCGATTTCAGATTCTGATTCACTCAGTGGTGAAATTGAAGGAACCCGTTTTCTTAAGGTCATCACCATTTTTGCAACTTCTTTCTTTCTCTCTCTACTTTCTCTCTCTTGTTTTTTCTTCTGGAAAAACGTGTGTTAATGGAGAAAGAAAGAAGGAATTATGATGGGTTTGTGTCAGAGTTTACAGAGAGTGGAGTGAGAATGTGTATTTATAATAAATGCAATTTTTGGATAATTTGGCGCGAGAAGCTTCCACTTAGAATTTCACCTTTTTTTTTTCAGTTGGGATTTGGGAGGGAGGAGAAGGGAGAGACAAAATTTTTGGGTGAAAATTTTGAAATTAAAAATTAACCGCGGTGAAATGAAAAGTTGGAGCGTTTTGTTTGTCCCCTTGAATTATTGGATGAAATTTTTGAAATTTAAAATTAATTGCTGGTGAAAGTGAAATTTTGTTTTGTTTTGTTTTGTCTTCTA
The DNA here is from genome assembly GCA_947646795.1 of Beta lomatogona. NCBI lineage: Eukaryota > Viridiplantae > Streptophyta > Magnoliopsida > Caryophyllales > Amaranthaceae > Beta > Beta lomatogona. The sequence continues at coordinate 1,604,671 of CANSNZ010001006.1, read as the reverse complement.
TTAGTTCTATCTCAATCTATAGGGTTTGTCTTGCATTTTGCACAAAAATTAAAATATATTTCATTTGTTTTAAATATTTATAATACTTACCTTGGACAGATAAGTAGGGGTGTAAGTTATTTGATTAAAAACCGAAAACCAAATCAAACCGAATTAATAATTTGGTTTGGTTTTTTTCCAAAATTCGGTTTGGTTTGGATTGGAAAATTTTCAATTTTTCGATTTTTGGTTTGGTCCTGTTTTTATTTTAAAAAACCGAAAAAAACCAAACCAAACCGAAGTTTGCCTATCCTATATGGGTTTTGATTTTTTTATCAATTATCTTTAGTTCTAGTACTTCAATTTTAAGCTTTAGTTGAAATTGAAGTAATTCTTCTATGTTTGATGAGTTGAAACTTGATAATTTTCGTATTATTTGTAAGATTTGGAAAAAAAAATTGCATCATAAAAGAATTTTGGTTTTTTGGTTTGGTTTGGTTTTAGTTTTGTAATTTCGGTTTGGTTTGGTTTGGTTTGGGATGAATTTTGATTTGGATTTGGACTTGAAATATGAAAACCGAATTTATTTTGGTTTGGTTTGGTTTTGCCCCAAAACCAAACCAAAAACCGAACTTACACCCCTATAGATAAGTAATGTATTTACATCGAAAATTACAAATATTAAATGTGCTACAACTTTTCATGTAGAAATGATAACAATTAACAAATATTAAATGTGGATCATGTGGCTACAGTTTTCCATGTAATTTGAGCATAAAACAAGAAAAAAAATTGTTTAATGAGGGTATTTTAAGAATAAAGTACCATTTTAAAATAGAAACATGATAAACAATAATATTTTCGGACACCCAAAATGTAATACAACTATACAAGCACTATCGGGAGAGTTGGGGTAGGTAAAAAAGAGAATGAACAAGTACTTTTTAAAGAAGTGTAACAAGTTGATTTTTACACAATTTATATGATAAGTTTGATCTATTTTTTTAATATTATATGAGATATCATGAATTTGACTAAGGCTCCGTTGCATTCAACTTATTTTAACTTATATAAGATTTTATAAGATCGAGATCGAGATAAGATAAGACAAAATCGAGATAAGATAAGATCAAATAAGATAAAATAAGATGTTAGACACACTCAGTAAATTATCTTATAAGATAAGATAAGATAAGATAAGATAAAATAAGATCAGATAAGACAAGATCAGATAAGATTTTATAAGATATTATAAGATAAGATAAAACAAAATAAGTTGAACAGAACAGACCCTAAATGTGTATTTGCAACTCTAAGGCTGCATATATCAAAATATTTTTATAAATATAAAATTTGAAAATGCCAAATTTTATAATATTTAGGGTTTGCTCTGTTCAACTTATTTTGTCTTATCTTATCTTATAAGATCTTATAAAATCTTATCAGATAAGATCTTATAAAATCTTATCTGATCTTATCTTATCTTATTTTATTTTATCTTATCTTATCTTATAAGATAGTTTATTGAGTGTGTCTAACATTTTATTTTATCTTATCTTATCTGATCTTAACTTATCTTATCTTATCTTATCTGATCTGATTTTATCTTATCTTATCTTATCTTATCCGATCTTATAAAATCTTATATAAGTTAAAATAAGTTAAACAGAACGGACCCTTACTAGTAATAACTAATTAAATTTAGTATTAGTCAAAGGTGCATATTATTGCATTAAAATCGACTTGTTGCAACTAAAAATAATCATAATAAGTATACTTATTAGCTAGGCGTCAAAACATTGATCTTGCTTATTTATTTTGTTTTACTTGGCCATATTTGCTTGAAGAACTTCAAGCTAATAATTGTAAAAAACTCCATCCGTTTTTTTATCCTTCTCACTTTCCTGTGTGCGTCTCCCAATGCAAATCTTTGAATTTAAATATCTTTCGTTATATATTATTAAAAATTATAACGATTGAATATTAATTAAGTACTAATTGAGATGAATCAAACAAAACCTCACATAACTATAATTTTTTTCTTATAAATTGAAAAAAATTCAGAAGATCCTCTCAAAGTATGAATAGTGTCAAGATTCCAAATGAGAAGGATAAAAAACAACGGTTTTTTCACCAAGTACCCCCGAGTTTTCGATTTATTCACCTGGTATCCTCACACTTTTAAAAATACACCAGGTGCCCCTCGGTTTCTACATAATACATCAACATGCCCTTAATGACTAACAGCGGTTAACTCCGTTAGTCTTAACCCTAATTAAACCCTAATTAACCTAACTAAACCCTAAACCCTAAACCCTAACCCCTAACTTCTATCCCTAACCTTAACCCTAACCCTCACCCACCACTACCCAACCCCCACCACCTCCCCACCACCTCACCCACCCCACCCACAACAGTCTCCCCCCACCCATGGACCCCCCCCCCCCAGCAGCTTCCGCAACCCTTTCCCCCACCCGCCCCTCGCAGCCCCCTCCCCCCCACCCTCCGTAGCTTCCGCAAGCCTCCCCCACCCCGCCGATTTCGCACCCTCTCCCCAACCCCCGTTGATTTCTGCAACCACTAGCAACACCGATTTCCTGTTGATTTCTATTTCTCGATCTATAGAAGAAGAAGAAGGTGCTACCGTTGCTAGCGGTTGCGGAAATCAGCGAGGGGGGGAGGGTGTGGAAATCGACGGGGGTGGAGGGAGAGTTGAGGAAGGCTGCGAGGGGGGGGAGGAGGCCTGCGAGGGTGGGTGGGGATGGTTGCGAAAGCTGCGGGGGGGTAGGGGAGGGCAATGGGATTGTAATACTTCGTATTTTTAGTAAGTTATTAGTTATAATTTTTTTAAAAGGTTTTATTTACTAAAAAGGCTTTCTATTAATTATAAAGGTTTTAAATAGGATTTTATAATAGATTATGGGTTTTTCAAATAGACTCTAGCCCAAATTAAGTATTGGGCCTAAGTTCACAATTCTAATCCAAAAATATTTTAAAAGAAAATTCAAAAAGGATTTCAAAAGATTTACAAAAAAAAGAAAAAAAAAAAAGTTGGATTCGGCGGCGCATAACTCACGCCACTGCCAGTGAGTGTTTATCCAAGATTCCAAGTCTTATTATTTTTCCGTTTCTGTCTTTTGTTTAGTTTAAGCATCTAGACTATTTATCTTATGGAATATTCCCCTATTTTTGCTATATGATCAGAAAGGAATAGTGTATCTTAGCTAAAATTAATTATCTTTTCTCAAAAAACCCATCTTTTAGTTTCCTAGTCCTATTCCGACTCTACCTATCCAACTAGTATAAATAGGGGCCTCCACCCATCATATTCTTCACACCAAATTTGAGGAATACATCTCTTTTCTCAAGTTTAAACTCTCTCTCCCTCTTAGCCTACCTTTTCTCTTCTCCTTAATAGTTATTAATTTTCAAGGTGCGTGTATATATAGATCTTTAAATATTGTTCTGCATGCGTAGTATCATGTTTTTAGGGTTGTTATTTTGAATTGAAACGCATGTTTTATGAGTTTTATTATGAACTTTATGAGTTTTATTATGAATATTCTGAGTTTTCATGAGTATGCTAAACTTATGAATTAATGATTAGTCTAAGATTAAATAATTTATTGATCGTCAAACTATGCCGAAATCACACTTGTTCATGTTTAGAGTAGTAGGCGTAAATATAAGTTGTTGTAAGTCTAATATTAATGTTACGGTTGACCTTCAAAACACAAGCCCTGAGTTTTGTATTGCTAGCTTGAAAAGTTACGGCACAATTAATTTAATATTGGTGTTAAAATTCAACATGTGTACTGTTAGTGTGTGTGCCATACAACATTAGTGCTGAGTTTTGTAGCTTATTATTATTGATGTAATTGTATTATTATTATTAGTCATATTGTTATAAGTAATTATTTCAAGATAAATTATTCATGCCTTTTATATGGCTATGTTTTATAAGAATTAATGGCTATGTTTTATAAGAATTATTATTCTTTTAAAGTTCAAAGCAATGATTTTTATTAGTTATATGATCTTTTATGATCGCAAAGAGGCAACGACTTGTTATTTATTAGCAAGAATGGTAGCTATTATATTTTACCCATGCACTTTTTGTATAAGTCATGTGGACAAGGTAGTTCCCCTCGTCATAGACTCATTAAGGAATGCTAAACTTGGGGGGTGTGCACACTTTAGGAAAGGTACCTAGGCAAGGAAAAATGATTTTTATTAAAGTTATATACTTTATATTATACAAATATTAATTACAAGTATCCAAGGAAGGTTTATAGAAATATTTTGAATGTTTAATAAAGTATTTAAATTTCTGCATATACATGTACTCAGTATTTTTACTGACACGCGTTTTATTTGTTTGTTTTATGGCTTTGTCCTTGTGATGACCCTTTTGGTGAGCAGAATTCACAGGTTGATTTGATGCATACTTCACATGGGGGAGCTAGTGAGGAATAATACTTAAGCTAGGAGTAGCTATTTTTATTTATTATAGATTCCATTATTGTCATAGTTAAAATAATAAAGTTTTTATATTATCAATAAAGAGAAGTTATTATTATTAGTTTCCGCTGCATTGTTAAATTAGCAGTTAGTAGTTTTAGCCTTTAACGTTATCACGTGGCGGTAACACTCTCAAGTTTCTCAAGAGTTTTATATTAAAATATATTTTTCAAAAAGAGAGAAATTTGAGGGTGTACAAAGTGGTATCAGAGCCTTTAGGATTATTAATGAGAGTTTGGGTAGATTTAGGAAGTGCATATAAGTTAGAGTTTCGTATTTTTGTGCATAATTTTTGCATTTCTTTTTGCATATGTTTTATTTTCTTATTATGCCTAAAAACTTATATTTCTAAGTATAAATATTTTCCAATTTATATATTTTGAAGAAAGGAATAAGTGTGTGGATCTATTCTTCTGAGGAAAGCTCTGGCTAAGGAAAGACTTGGTTCTTAAGTTGGCCGTTTGTGTCGCACCTCTCTTTCCCGGGAACTCCCTCGATTAATTTTTCCATGTACGAAAAACCTATTATTCAAAATAAAAAATTATTATATACATATTTATATATACTTAATATCTTTTCGAAAACACAAATAGTTTGAATTTTTTTGTTTCCTTATTATATTATGAATAATTGTATGACATTTTGTCTAGCTAAATGTTAAAATGTTATTAAATTTTCATAAGGAAGGAGATTTAATTGTCTTGATGACAATATACGTGGTACTTACTATTTATAATTTTCACCACAGATTCAGTATGGCAAGTCATAGTCTATTTTTCGTACCCATTCTAGTCAAAAGAGATGCAGAATCTGTGACTGATTACGTGCGTGATATTCTGAAATATGCAAACTTTCTAATAGAACAAGGATACCAACAATTTTACAACCATGGACCAACAATTGCTCTGTTTCTAGAACACTTACCCTACCTTGAAGCCTATCATTGGTTATTCAATAAGTATTATAATATATTGCAATTATCGGATATAATGCCCAACATGAGGGATCATTACCAAGAAGGATTCTGGCTAGCTACCGTACCTTATTTCATAATTGACCTCCGATATGCTGAATTGTGGAAAGAGCAACAAGAAGCACAAGACATGATTAATGCATATCAAACTCCGAGCCACTCCTATCATGAATCTACTACTAGTCCTGAACCCTCCAATATTCAGAGCAACCTGCCAAGCTCAGAGAGTAGTTCATCATCTTCAGGATATCACTCTATGTCTGGAGATGAATGGTTGAGACACCAAGCTAATGTTGAAGCAGAAGATCAAAATGACTCAGACTTCGATTCATCTGATTTTTATTATTTATAGATTTTTAGGAAACTGTATAGATATTTTAGTAGTTGTTAGTAGTTTAAATAATTAATAGTTCTGGAATTAGACTACTACTCTTTGAATATGTTAGCATTCCTTTTTAAGGAAGTTTAATAAATTAAATTATAGTTACCATTTTTTCATGTTATGTGCTTGATGTCAATCATATTATGAATCATGATTGTTGTAGGATGACTTAATAAGTAGTACCTATTTGTTTCTTACCTAGGAAGAAATGGCAAGTAGACCCGGAAGTAGATCTAAGACTCGAGCAACTCTTAAGGAGTTGACTTATCTGACCAAGAATTTGGCTAAGGCTATGACTACTCAGCTGAACCGTCAACAAGAACCTGACCTAGCTGGTGACGTGTTTAAGAAAGTAGCCTCTAAGAATCCACCTGTCTATGATGGAAAAGAGGACCCAGCCAGTCTTGAGAACTGGATTAGGGAGTTTGATAAGTTGTTTACTGCTGTCCAGTGCACCGATGAGTTAAAGATCAACAATGCTACATACTACCTAAGGGAGGAAGTTGATTTATGGTGGTCTCAAAGGAAGGAGTCTTTAACGACTCAAGGAGATTTTGGATGGGAACAATTTAAGGAAGCTTTGAGAACCAAGTTTTACCCACCTCACTTAAGGAAAAAGAAGTGCCTAGAGTTTACAAATGGGGGCCTGAAGAAATCCCTGGAATGCCTCCAATAAGAGAAGTGGAGTTCACTATAGACTTAATGCCTGGAACTGGCCCAATATCCAAAGCCCCATATTGTATGGCTCCAGCAAAGATGAATGAGCTGAAGACCCAATCGGAAGAGTTATTAGAAAAGGGTTACGTAAGGCCCAGTGTATCCCCATGGGGTGCGCCTGTCTTGTTTGTGAAGAAGAAGGATGGTAATCTAAGGTTGTGTATCGACCACCGTGAGTTAAACCAAGTGACCATCAAGAATAAGTATCCTCTTCCAAGGATCGATGATTTGTTTGACCAACTAAAGGGGGCCGGAATTTTCTCAAAGATTGACTTAAGGTCAGGGTATCATCAGTTAAGAATTGCTGATAAGGACATTGCTAAGACCGCTTTTAGGACGCGTTATGGTCATTATGAGTTTACAATGATGCCTTTTGGATTGACTAACGCGCCAGCAGTATTTATGGATCTCATGCACCGAATTTTTAAGCCATACTTAGACCAATTTGTTGTGGTATTTATAGATGATATATTGGTTTACTCTAAGAATAGAGAAGAGCATGAGGAACATCTCCGAATAATTTGTCAACACTCCAACAGAAGCAATTGTATGCAAAGTTTTCGAAGTGTGAGTTTTGGTTGGAAAAAGTGGCATTTCTGGGCCACGTCATTTCTAAGGAAGGTGTTGCCGTTGATCCAGCGAAGATTGAAGCCGTCAGTGAATGGCCTACTCCAAAGAATGTGACTGATGTAAGAAGTTTCCTAGGCCTGGCAGGTTATTACAGACGTTTTGTTAAGGATCTCTCCAAAATAGCCCGACCCATGACTAACCTTATGAAGAAGGAGTCCAAATTTCTTTGGAGCCCAGAATGTGAGAAAGCCTTCACCATCCTAAAAGAAAGACTAACAACAACTCCTGTATTATCCTTACCTGATGGAAGTGATACTAATGAAGTATATAGTGATGCATCTGAACATGGTCTAGGGTGTGTCCTAATGCAAGATAGGATAGTCATTGCTTATGCATCAAGGCAACTTAAGCCATATGAAGTCAACTACCCTACTCATGACCTAGAGTTGGCCGCAATAGTCTTTGCTTTAAAGATTTGGCGTCATTGTTTGTATGGGGTGACATGTAAGATATATACAGATCACAAAAGTTTGAAATACATTTTCACCCAAAAGGACTTGAATATGAGGCAAAGAAGATGGTTAGAATTCATAAAAGACTACGATTTGGATATCCAATACCATGAAGGGAAAGCCAATGTAGTGGCAAATGCCTTGAGTAGGAAGACAAGTCATACCTTAAGTACTATGGTGGTGGCAGATCAATTGTGTTTAGACTTTCAGAAGATTAATCTTGAAGTAATGCAATATGGAGAAGTAGAGAAAATGCTTAGTGCAATGACCATTCGACCCTCTATGTTTGATCAAATTAAAGAAGCTCAATTGAAAGATGAGAAGATGGAAAAGATAAAAGAGAAGGTGAGGGAGGGTCATGCTGGAGATTTCGAAATCCATGAAGATGAAAGTTTAAGAATGGAAGGAAGGTGGTGTATACCTGAAGCTTGCGAAGATTTGAAATTGAAAATCATGGAAGAAGGCCATGATTCTCCATATTCGATGCACCCAGGGGGTGATAAGTTGTATAAGGACTTAAAGAAGAAGTTCTGGTGGGTTCGTAAGAAGTTGGACATAGCTGAATTTGTTTCCAAGTGTTTAACGTGTCAGAAGGTGAAGAGTGAACATAAAAGACCCCAAGGGAAAGTCCAACCCTTAGATGTGCCAGGATGGAAGTGGGATTCTATTTCGATGGATTTTGTTGTTGCTTTACCTAGGGGTAAATATGGGAATGATACGATATGGGTAATTGTTGATAAATTGACCAAGTCTGCAGTGTTCATACCTATGAAGGCAACATGGTCTATGGATCAATTAGCTAAGGCTTACATCAAGCATGTGTTGAGACTACATGGAGTACCGAAGGATATTGTGTCTGATCGAGATTCTAGATTTTTGTCTAACTTTTGGCAGAAGCTAGAACAAGCCTTTGGTTCGAAGCTATTAATGAGTACTGCTTTTCACCCAGCCACCGATGGTCAGACTGAAAGGACCATCCAAACCTTAAAAGATATGTTAAGAGCTTGTGTCATGGAATACCAGGGTTCATGGGAAGATCATCTAGATCTGATAGAGTTCTCCTATAATAACAATTATCATTCAAGTATAGGCATGGCACCATTCGAGGCTTTGTATGGTAGGAAATGTAGAAGCCCACTATGTTGGAACTATATAAGTGAAACAGTTATACTTAGACCTCAATTGATTGAAGAAACCGTGCAACAAGTCAAGATGATCCAAGGAAAGATTAAGGCTGTAACACCCCCAAAATCCATACACGTCTACGACTACGTTGCACCGACTTCGGGAGTGTTACCGCCGCGGTGAAACGCAAGGCATAATAAAATCAAAACGTTAACAACTCCTTATTAAGAAAACTACATTGCAGCGGAAATAAAATGCTAACTTTAAACTACAACTCGGGAATCATTATTGACCCCTTTTATTTAAAACCATTAACTATGTAAATCATAAACAATCTCTAGGATGTTCAACGAAAACAATTTAAAAGTTTATAATCAAAAGTATCCCCCGTATGCCCGAACTCATGCAGCATCACCAGCATACCTAATCTGCTCCCCATTGAAATATCAATGGTTCATCACAGGTCAACAGACAACGCAAATAACAAACAATCAGCTATGCTGAGTACGTACAAAATCAGTTAAATAATACACTAAACATAAACAGAAGAGTAATAACAATTCTTAAACATGATACTACAAAAACATTAAATTTCGTTTTTACAATTTATTTGGCATCGAACGGGCACCGTCATCTTTCTAGAATCATACGGGCTACTTAATCCTTAATAGACAACTTGGTCTATTAGATGAAATGTAAATACGGTTTCGTTTCGTTCCACATCCATCACCTTAGTATGCATACCCCCAAGATCGTACGGAACCTTCCGCCTACTTGAGTTATCAAAATTTATAAGGACACTACTGTCGTCACAGTAGGCCTGCGTAGGAGTGAAGAGCAAGTCTCACACTCCTCCCATTGTTCATCACTTGTAGGGAGTCCAACTACAAGTTTATTGCCAAAATCGTTTCTTAGTGTTGATCATTCATACCACATTAAACATGTAATCATTTAACATTCCTTCTTAGATACAATACTCAAATCTTTACTCTTGTAACATCCTTGTCACACCATAGATCAAAGAATACAAATCCAAAACTTTCATGCTTATGTTACGATAGAATTACGCATTACAATGCTACATACCGCAATCATGCTACCAAACAATCTCAAAGAATCACAATCATACAATCGTTCCCTATCATGATTCTAGGTTCCAATATAATAATTCACAACCTAACATGATACTAGTAATTGCAACGAACGGGTACGCGTACGTACCTTGTAACGAAGAATTTTCACTTTGCCTAAACAGACGTTCCGCTTATGAAATTGGGACCTAATCGAAATATAAAAATAAGTCAGTTCTAAGTCCTTGATCACATTAAAATAAAACCAACTTAACTACTATTTAAAACTTAGTGTTTTGAACAGTAAAAGTAAACGTTCTTGTTGTTTAAACTTCCTTTTCCTGAACTCTATTAAAACTAATATTTTTAGAACTTAATAATAAGTTTGCGAATCTGATTTCGTTTAACGTTTACACTACTTTATTTATAAGAACAAACTCAACTAGATACATATATAAAAGAACTATAAAATCGGGATTGAAGAAATAAACTCAAAGTAAAAACTAGTAGTGTAATATAAATCGATTTCCTTTAGTTCATACTATGTACCTTTATTTAAAAATCCCAACTTTACCCAATACATAAGTATAGTGAAAACAGAATTTAGAAATAAAAATCAGAACGAGGAGTAATAGTATACTTCTAAATCTGATTTCTTTTAACCAATTCTATACTTTATTTATGATTACAACTTAATCCAAGATACACAAGAATTACAAAATCAGATTATATTAATTAATTAAAAGAAGGAAAGAAAGAAAAGGACCGCCGGAAGCATACCGGCGACCACGACGATGCCGACCACACACGGCTGCACACCAACGAGCCACGAACCTCCGATTCGAACACCACACTCGTAACGTCGGCCACGACCGAGCAAGCCTCACGACACACGAGCACTCGACAGCCACTCTCGCAAAGACTCGTCGATCCGCGACCCCTCGAACCACACTTCGCACACCCGCGGCACTCGTCGACCCGCACATCACCACACACACCCTCGAGGCCTCGCACGACCCACGACTCGCACGCACACTCGAAGCCTCGCACCTCCGCACTCACGATTCACGCACAGCACAACCCTCGACTCGCTCTGCTCGCACTCTACCCTCGCACACGAACGCTCGCTTCGCACAACACCTTCGACCACCCTCGAAGCCTTGCGCACCACTCAAGGGCTGACGAACTCAGGAGGAGGGCAGAAGAGAAAACGAACGAAGAAGGAGGAGGAAGAAGGAAATAACGTAGGAGAGGAGAAAGAAGGAGGAGAGAGAAAATCCTTAGGGTAAAAAAAAACGGCTGATTAAAGTAGTGAATAGGGTTTTGTTTCTCTTCTTTATTTTATACCATGTGAAACCTATGTTTAATAGGACTTGTTTTCCAAATCAAATTCTTATTTCTTATTTTATTTATTTGGAAAACAAAACAAAACCGAATTATAATATAATTATAAAAATACTTTCAACTTTATTCTTTATATTTTCTTATTTATAAAAGAATAACTCCCAAAAATACGGAGTATTACAGGCTTCCCCCCTTAAAGGAAGTTTCGTCCCGAAACTTTGAGGTAGCCAGACTTAACGACGATCTTTTGCACTTCTAAGTCCCAATATTCCACAAGCATTTTCTAGTTTTCGCAAATCATATAAGCGATAAATACACATAAATAATAGACTTAAGCAAACTTTAGGGGAAGCGCGAAATTCTATCGCATTCTCCCCCCCTTAAAAGAAAAGTTACGTCCCCGTAACTCGCCTACCCCTTGAAAGAGCTCCGGGTACTTTATGCAATCGAATAACATATTTAAAACTTTGCATACAATTAGTTCTCCCTAAGTGTCTATAAAATAAGCCCCAATTGTCCTTCATGTTCTTCCTTGCTCCTTGAATATATCAATATTTCGTCTATGAACACGACTAAGAATTTATCGAGGTAGGGTCGAAAAATCATATTCATGAGGTTCATGCAAACAGCAGGTGTATTGGTTAACCCGAAAGGCATGACGGTAAACTCTAGTGTCCATACCTAGTCCTAAAGGCAGTTTTAGGTATATCTTGATCAACAATCCTCAATTGACGGTAACCAGACCTTAAACTCTATTAAATCGGAGGAAAGAAGCCCTCCCCTGTTTTCAGTGAGACATTAAGGAATTTCTTAAAGCAATTAACAGTATCCCTAGACGGGATAACTATAGGCATAGAAATTGACTCGGATTCAACCAGTGCTAGAGTTTAATAGTTGTATGGGCAATAAAAGACCAAAATGCTTCAGAATCGAACAAGACTGTAACAGGAATTGAGTTTATAGAGAAAGTACCCGTGACAACATCTCTACGAGCTTCCTCTTCGCTAGTCGTCATCATTATTGTTGGTCACATGGTTCCCATTTGGTGCCTGATTATTTGCATTGGTTGGTGGTTTGGAGTAATTAGAGTTCCCTGACCCATTGTATGCATTTCCACCATTCTCATTCCCATTCATAGGCTTGTCTCCATAGTTCCTTTTTTCTTGACTATTGGGGTTAACCTTATTCTTCGAATAGCACTCGTACGCTCTATGCCCCATTTTCCCACATTCATAACACTCCACCTTATTACCCTCGCAATCCTTCCCAGGATGGTTGTATGGGCACTTCTTACACCTATACACACGCTCAGGTCTGCGATTGTTGGTGTTATTGTTGCGGTTATTGTTATCGTTGTTGGGTCCCTTATCGAAGTTTCTTTGGGAGGTTTGATTGTTCTGGTTCCCATGGTGTTTCTTTTCAAATCTCTGAATCTCAGGATTTGGATTCTCCTTTCGCTTCTCACCTTGTTTACCTCCTTCCTCTCGTTTCCTTATGGCATATAGGTGGGCAGCTTTGCCAAAGACATGGTCCAACGAGGTGAAAGTATCTCCCCCCAGTCTCCCTTGAAGGTCAAGGGTGAGCCCTAATTCAAAACGTGAGGCCTTAGCTTCCTCAGTAGGGACAATTTCAGGAGCAAATCTCATCAGTTCTATGTACTTGCGGTAATATTCCTCAACAGACAGGTTCCCTTGTTCTAGCATCATAAACTCCTGGGCTTTCTGCTTTTTGAGGTATGGTGGGTAATACTTATCCCTCAGAGCTTTTTTTAAAAGTTTTCCACCCAAAGTCAGGCTGTTTTAGGAGGTTGTCCTTAGCTTGAGTCCACCAAAAGTGGGCATCCCCCTGTAGGTAATAGCTTGCTAAGGGCACAGTCTTGTCATCTGGACAGGAGAGGGTAAAGAACAGCTTATCAAACTCCCCAACCCAGTTTTCCAGTTCTTCTGGCCCCCCTTTCCCATTCAGTATTGGCGGGTTCCTACGGGCAACCTTTTCAGACAAGTCCCCATCCCGGTTATGACCCTGGGCTAGGTTAGCTGTGATCTGAACTAGATCACGAATCGATTGCTCGACATTCAGAGAGGTATCAGGCGTGCTGCCTTGACGGACCATTCTGCGCTGAAAAATGACACAACGGTTGTTTCAGCGACATGCACATAGTCGTTTATTTACTTAACTACTACACATTGGCACGTTCATATAACCCATTTTTATTGCGAACAATCATTAAGTCTTTATTGACTTGCAATATAAACATCTCAAATAAGACTTTACTTCAAATAAAAGAATAAAAATGTTGGATTATTATTAAAAAGGGTAAAATTTATTGTTTCTAAGGAAAACCTAATATGAATAAATAAAGGAATAAAAAGAATGCTAATTTGCTACTTGGCATGCAAGCCTTATTAAAACTGAAATAAACGAATAAAATAATATTCTAATCCTAATTATATGTTCAAAAGAAACTAGGGACTATAATGGTGAGCTTCGTCATCTGAGTTAGGATTTTCTATTTCTTCTTCCATGTCAGCTTTGTCCTCAGAAGACTCATCATCCTCTATAGGTTCATCTTCCTCCAGAGGTTCCTCCTCCAGAGGTTCTTCTTCTATGGGCTCTTCTTCTGCTTCTTGGTCATTTTCCTCAATGGGATCCTCCTCAGCAGGCTCATTCTCATTAGGATCTCCCTCTTCTTCATTTCCCAAGTCGAGTATAGGTTCAGCATTATCTTCCCCAATCACTGCGATGAATGTCCTATTATTCCCCTCATCATCGGAAATGTAGATAACAGTTCTGAGGTTTGGCGCTATGTGGTTCTCGGGTATGAACTCGTCCTCAAAAGTTTGGTACCTAGCTCTTTTTGCAGCTCTAAAGGACGCTTGCGGCTCAGATTTAACTCTAGGATTCTCAGAATTCACATTAATTCCCGAGCTTTCCCCCACATGATAGGTTCCTCGAACTAAAGGTGATGAGGTAGAGGGCTCCCAACTCCTTTGCTCACGAATTCTCCATTCATTTTCACAGTATTTAAGATCAGTAATAAAATGTCCTACAGTAGGAAGGTATTGGTTCCAGTAAGTGTGTTTGACCCTATTAAAATTTCCATTTTCTGTCCATATATCCCCATATCTACGGTGCACGAAAAGATAAGGTTCCTCCTTAGGGACGTACTGCAACATAAAATATATTTTCTCCATTTCAGTCTTTAGTCTAGTATCTCCCTGTAAGGTCCTATACTCCATAGCAGCTCTCATCTTTTGGGCCCAGATGTCCCAATCTTCCGCTATTCGGTGTTTCATCAGGTATTCCTTAGGACCTATGTCGTAAACCATCTGCGAATTTAAAGAAGGAAAAAAAATTGTCTATGCTTTGTGAATTTAAGGTTTTTAAGTATACATTATATATAACCATATATAAGAGGTAAAACGATTATGTTCAATTTTAGAACTCCAAGTTCAAAATATTTATAACAATTTATATGATTCTTTCCTAAAATATTCGAAATAAGGTTTTAGTTCGATACCTTTTTGACACATCTTTGGAACATTATATTAATTCGAAATTTTAGGAAATAAAATATTTTACTATCGAATTTTAGTACTTTTAACCACTATCTATCCTTATACATCCTCCTACTCTATTCACATTTCAAAGATTTCAAAGAACCTTTCACCAATTCAATCCAGCAAACCACACTATAATTCATATAATCAGACATCTGATTCATTCCACAGTATTTGCATGCTTTCTATAAACATATCAGACAAGTAAAGACAAGAAAGGCATCACAAATAAAATCATTCCTATGATTTAATGCACGCAAAAGTAATCTATATGCTCTTATCCCATACTACCCAATTTAAAATCTTTTAAAACATCTTTGAAAATAGGAACTTTTGGCTCTGATGACCAGTTTTGTAACACCCCCAAAATCCATACACGTCTACGACTACGTTGCACCGACTTCGGGAGTGTTACCGCCGCGGTGAAACGCAAGGCATAATAAAATCAAAACGTTAACAACTCCTTATTAAGAAAACTACATTGCAGCGGAAATAAAATGCTAACTTTAAACTACAACTCGGGAATCATTATTGACCCCTTTTATTTAAAACCATTAACTATGTAAATCATAAACAATCTCTAGGATGTTCAACGAAAACAATTTAAAAGTTTATAATCAAAAGTATCCCTCGTATGCCCGAACTCATGCAGCATCACCAGCATACCTAATCTGCTCCCCATTGAAATATCAATGGTTCATCACAGGTCAACAGACAACGCAAATAACAAACAATCAGCTATGCTGAGTACGTACAAAATCAGTTAAATAATACACTAAACATAAACAGAAGAGTAATAACAATTCTTAAACATGATACTACAAAAACATTAAATTTCGTTTTTACAATTTATTTGGCATCGAACGGGCACCGTCATCTTTCTAGAATCATACGGGCTACTTAATCCTTAATAGACAACTTGGTCTATTAGATGAAATGTAAATACGGTTTCGTTCCGTTCCACATCCATCACCTTAGTATGCATACCCCCAAGATCGTACGGAACCTTCCGCCTACTTGAGTTATCAAAATTTATAAGGACACTACTGTCGTCACAGTAGGCCTGCGTAGGAGTGAAGAGCAAGTCTCACACTCCTCCCATTGTTCATCACTTGTAGGGAGTCCAACTACAAGTTTATTGCCAAAATCGTTTCTTAGTGTTGATCATTCATACCACATTAAACATGTAATCATTTAACATTCCTTCTTAGATACAATACTCAAATCTTTACTCTTGTAACATCCTTGTCACACCATAGATCAAAGAATACAAATCCAAAACTTTCATGCTTATGTTACGATAGAATTACGCATTACAATGCTACATACCGCAATCATGCTACCAAACAATCTCAGCAATCACAATCATACAATCGTTCCCTATCATGATTCTAGGTTCCAATATAATAATTCACAACCTAACATGATACTAGTAATTGCAACTGAACTGGTACGCGTACGTACCTTGTAACGAAGAATTTTCACTGCCTAAACAGACGTTCCGCTTATGAAATTGGGACCTAATCGAAATATAAAAATAAGTCAGTTCTAAGTCCTTGATCACATTAAAATAAAACCAACTTAACTACTATTTAAAACTTAGTGTTTTGAACAGTAAAAGTAAACGTTCTTGTTGTTTAAACTTCCTTTTCCTGAACTCTATTAAAACTAATATTTTTAGAACTTAATAATAAGTTTGCGAATCTGATTTCGTTTAACGTTTACACTACTTTATTTATAAGAACAAACTCAACTAGATACATATATAAAAGAACTATAAAATCGGGATTGAAGAAATAAACTCAAAGTAAAAACTAGTAGTGTAATATAAATCTGATTTCCTTTAGTTCATACTATGTACCTTTATTTAAAAATCCCAACTTTACCCAATACATAAGTATAGTGAAAACAGAATTTAGAAATAAAAATCAGAACGAGGAGTAATAGTATACTTCTAAATCTGATTTCTTTTAACCAATTCTATACTTTATTTATGATTACAACTTAATCCAAGATACACAAGAATTACAAAATCAGATTATATTAATTAATTAAAAGAAGGAAAGAAAGAAAAGGACCGCCGGAAGCATACCGGCGACCACGACGATGCCGACCACACACGGCTGCACACCAACGAGCCACGAACCTCCGATTCGAACACCACACTCGTAACGTCGGCCACGACCGAGCAAGCCTCACGACACACGAGCACTCGACAGCCACTCGCAGCACTCGTCGATCCGCAGCCCTCGAACCACACTTCGCACACCCGCAGCACTCGTCGACCCGCACATCACCACACACACCCTCGAGGCCTCGCACGACCCACGACTCGCACGCACACTCGAAGCCTCGCACCTCCGCACTCACGATTCACGCACAGCACAACCCTCGACTCGCTCTGCTCGCACTCTACCCTCGCACACGAACGCTCGCTTCGCACAACACCTTCGACCACCCTCGAAGCCTTGCGCACCACTCAAGGGCTGACGAACTCAGGAGGAGGGCAGAAGAGAAAACGAACGAAGAAGGAGGAGGAGGAAGGAAATAACGTAGGAGAGGAGAAAGAAGGAGGAGAGAGAAAATCCTTAGGGTAAAAAAAAACGGCTGATTAAAGTAGTGAATAGGGTTTTGTTTCTCTTCTTTATTTTATACCATGTGAAACCTATGTTTAATAGGACTTGTTTTCCAAATCAAATTCTTATTTCTTATTTTATTTATTTGGAAAACAAAACAAAACCGAATTATAATATAATTATAAAAATACTTTCAACTTTATTCTTTATATTTTCTTATTTATAAAAGAATAACTCCCAAAAATACGGAGTATTACAAAGGCAGCCCAAGATCGTCAAAAAAGCTACGCTGATCCGAAGCGTAAGGAAGAAGAATATGAAGTGGGAGAAAAAGTGCTTTTGAAAGTTTCACCAATGAAGGGTGTAATGAGGTTTGGAAAAAAAGGGAAGCTTAGCCCTAAGTTTATAGGCCCATATGAGATCTTGGATAGGGTTGGAAAGGTGGCTTATAGACTAGCCCTACCCACTGAATTAAGCCGTGTTCATAATGTGTTCATATATCTCAGTTGAGACAGTATATACCAGATAAATCGCATGTATTGCAACCTGAAACAGTCCAAATTGATGAGAACTTGTCTTATGAAGAAAGGCCGATTAAGATTTTAGACAGTAAGGTTAGAAGTACCCGGAATAAGGATGTTAAAATAGTTAAGGTGCTCTGGTCTAATCAAAAGTCTGAAGAAGCAACACGGGAAGCAGAGGTTGAGATGTGAAAGAAATATCCAGAGTTGTTTGCAGAGGTTAGTAGTAGAGTTACGGGGGTGTGACTCCTTTTAAGGGGGGTAGAATGCGATAGAGTTTCGCACGTTTGACTTAGAACCCTATTTTTACCTAATTTTGACATATATTATGAGTTATTATGTGAGTCAACTTACTTTTATAGGAAGTTGGTGGTATATGTAAGTTACTTATTTTGTCTCTTGCATTGCTTGCTTTAAGTTTCGAGGATGAAACTTCTTTTAAGGGGGGTAGTCTGTAATACTCCGTATTTTTAGTAAGTTATTAGTTGTAATTTTTTAAAAAGGTTTTATTTACTAAAAAGGCTTTCTATTAATTATAAAGGTTTTAAATAGGATTTTATAATAGATTATGGGTTTCTCAAATAGACTCTAGCCCTAATTAAGTATTGGGCCTAAGTTCACAATTCTAATCCAAATAGTTGGTTTAATAAAATAAAAATATTTTAAAAGAAAATTCAAAAAGGATTTCAAAAGATTTACAAAAAAAAAAGGTTGAATTCGGCGACGCATAACTCACGCCACTGCCAGTGAGTGTTTATCCAAGATTCCAAGTCTTATTATTTTCCGTTTCTATCTTTTGTTTAGTTTAAGCATCTAGACTATTTATCTTATGAAATATTCCCCTATTCTAGCTATATGATCATAAAAGAATAGTGTATCTTAGCTAAAATTAATTATCTTTTCTCAAAAAACCCATCTTTTAGTTTCCTAGTCCTATTCCGACTCTACCTATCCAACTAGTATAAATAGGGGCCTCCACCCATCATATTCTTCACACCAAATTTGAGGAATACATCTCTTTTCTCAAGTTTAAACTCTATCTCCCTCTTAGCCTACCTTTTCTCTTCTCCCTAGTAGTTATTAATTTTCAAGGTGCGTGTATATGTAAATCTTTAAATATTGTTTTGCATGCGTAGTATCATGTTTTTAGGGTTGTTATTTTGAATTGAAACGCATGTTTTATGAGTTTTATTATGAACTTTATGAGTTTTATTATGAATATTCTGAGTTTTCATGAGTATGCTAAACTTATGAATTAATGATTTGTCTAAGATTAAATAATTTATTGATCGTCAAACTATGCCGAAATCACACTTGTTCATGTTTAGAGTAGTAGGCGTAAATATAAGCTGTTGTAAGTCTAATATTAATGTTACAGTTGACCTTCCAAACACAAGCCCTGAGTTTTGTCATAATAAAGTTTTTATATTATCAATAAAGAGAAGTTATTATTATTAGTTTCCGCTGCATTGTTAAATTAGTAGTTAGTAGTTTTAGCCTTTAACGTTATCACGTGGCGGTAACACTATCAAATTTCTCAAGTGTTTTATATAAAAATATATTTTTCAAAAAGAGAGAAATTTGAGGGTGTTACAGGGATGGGGTGAGGGAGGGGGCATGGGGGTGGTGAGGGGGAGATGGGGGGTTGCGGGGGCGAGGGGATGGGGTGGTGGACTGGTGGTTAGGGTTTAAGGTTAGGGTTAGGGATAGGGTCGGGATTAGGGTTAGGGGTTAAGTAGGGTTGAAAACAAAAAATTAGGGTTAATGACTAACAGAGTTAACCGCCGTTAGTCATTAAGGGTATTTGGATGTATTACAATGAAACTGAAGGGTACATGGTGTATTTTCAAAAGTGCGAGGGTACCGCGTGAATTTCCTGAAAACTCAAGGGTACTTGGTGAAAAAACCGAAAAAAAAACAAAGGGAGTACAAAATGAAAATATTCAATACATATAAGCATACATTTAAAAGATTATAACGTAACTCTTACTGAATTCATCCAAATTGGAGTAGCATATCAAAATTTGATGATTTTTATTTATTTGTAACTAGAGTAATTAATGGTTAAAGTAGTGCATTTGAAACTGTATATAATTTATAAAAGGCAATTATCTGTCGGAAAAGATGGTGTGAATTATGTAGTTGCAAACTTGTGATATGTATATTATGTCTATCACAGATTCATAGTTACATCTTGCAACTCTATAATCTGTACGTGCCACTAGGGCTGTTCACATGGGTGGGTCGGACCGGAATTTGGACCGGATTCCGGTCCGGTCCCCGGTCCGTGGAAAGTGACGATTCCGGGTTTCCGGTCCGGTCCGGTCCAAACCCGGAATAATCAGGTCCGGACAGGAAACCCGGAATTTTAGTATTTTTTTCCAAACTGCCAGCCCAAGTCATTTTTACAGGTCCAAACAGGTCTAACAGGTCCAAACAGGTCCAACAGGTCCAAAATTCGCAAAACAGGTCTAAATAGAATATTTAAAATCCAAAAAAAAAAAAAAAAAAAAAAACGAAAATCAGGTCCGGTCCCCGGTCCACCAAATCCCACAAATCCAGTCCACAGGTCCAAGGAGGTCCGGTCCGGTCTTGGACCGGTGAACAGCCCTACATGCCACTTCTTACCTTTGAATGCAATTTTTTTATAGTAAAATTCAAAGGATTTGTATGGTTCTCTTACTACTTTTTGTTAAAATTCGTTCATAAAAAATCTTTCTACTTTTACTTTATTTTTTATCGAATAAAGATATTTTCTTTTTTTTATAGTACCTTACCTCATTTGCTGGACCAACACATAATGTTCATTATGTGCTAGAATATTGTTTCAAGTACACATTACTGGAAGTTGCTACTACTAATCAATATCATATAACTAATATATAAAGCATAGTACAAAAGCCAAATCACGAAGCGACGACATTTGGCAAAAGCCAGATTACGAGGTCGCGACATTTGGCAAAAGCCAGATCACGAAGCCGCGACATTTGGCGTCCTCATTGGTGGACACCATTTGTCGCGCTCATAAAGTGCCTTGATATTTTTTGAAATATAAATAGAGTTCTTAATTGATTAAAATACAAATAGAGTTTAGGATAAGAATAAATAGAGTTGGGCTCATAATGAAAAACTTAAATATAGTTTTTTATTATAACTTTTAATATATAGTTCGTAAAATTATAATTTTTGTACCATTGGAAAGTGTTTAAAAAACTCTTTAAAATAACATCCATTTATATTATATTTAAAATTTTATATTAAAGTAACCTATAAAAGGAAACATTGACAATATACTAACGTATTAAAGTAACCTACTGCAATTGAAATTAGCGATTCAATTTACCTACTGCAATTGGAATTAGCGATTCAATTAACTTAATGTAATTGGAATTAAGGATTCAATTAGAATTAGGATTGTTATAAAATATTCAATTAGAATTAGGGTTGTTCCAAAACCTATTCATGTTAGAATAAGAATATTAAAAAGTCTTGCAAACAATCGCGCTCATAAAGTGCCATGTCATTTTTTTTAAAATATAAATAGAGTTCTTAATGATCAAAATACAAATAGAGTTTAGGATAAGAATAAATAGAGTTGGGTTCACAATGAAAAACTTAAATATAGTAAATTGATTATAACTTTTAATATA
Organism: Beta lomatogona; assembly: GCA_947646795.1. Lineage (NCBI taxonomy): Eukaryota > Viridiplantae > Streptophyta > Magnoliopsida > Caryophyllales > Amaranthaceae > Beta > Beta lomatogona. The sequence goes on along the minus strand of CANSNZ010001006.1, from coordinate 1,583,171 downwards.
TACTTCGTAAAATTATAATTTTCGTACCATTGGAAAGTGTTTAAAAAGCTCTTTAAAATAAGATCCATTTATGCTATATTTAAATTTTTATATTAAAGTAACCTATAAAAGGAAACATTGACAATATACTAACGTATTAAAGTAACATACTGCAATTGAAATTAGCGATTCAATTAACCTACTGCAATTGGACTTAGCGATTCAATTAACCTAATGCAATTGGAATTAGGGATTCAACATTTGGCAAAAGCCAGATCACGAGGCCGTGACATTGGCAAAAGCCAAATCACGAGGCTGCGATATTTGGCGTCCTCATTGGTGGAAGCCATTTGTCGCGCTCATAAAGTGCCATGTCGTTTTTTTAAAATATAAATAGAGTTCTTAATTGATTAAAATACAAATAGAGTTTATGATAAGAATAAATAGAGTTGGGTTCACAATGAAAAACTTAAATATTTAAAACTCTACCTCTTATTCACGAAAAAGCCCGGACATTTGCCCGGGTCCCAATACTAGTAACTAATATATAAAGCAGAGTACAAAAACCAGTGTACGAGGTCGCGACATTTGGCGTCCTCATCGAATGCCATTTGTCGCGCTCATTAAGTGCCGTGTCATTTTTTTCATATAATAAGAGTTCTAAATTGATTAAAATACAAATAGAGTTTAGGATAAGAACAAATAGAGTTGTGTTCACAATGAAAAACTTAAATATAGTAAATTGATTATAACTTTTAATATATAATTCGTAAAATTTTAATTTTTGTACCATTGGAAAGTGTTTAAAAAGTAATTTAAAATAAGATCCATTTATACTATATATTTAAAATTTTATATTAAAGTAACTTATAATGTTGCTACATTTGGCGTCCTCATTGAGTTTTTCCCCAAGGTACATTGAGTTCTTCCCCAAGGTACGATTTCTAATAAATATTCTCCTCATATTTTCTTTTCCTTTGATAAGAAACAAATGCTGCATCTTTCGTCTCCTCCAAACATGAGTGTTGGATAAGATGGGACATGGTCAATATATTAGAAAGAGGGTTGATATTGTTAATCATGTTGGTCTATTGAGGCTTGAAGGGTACCGCAGCAACATACCTTAGCAACATACCGTAGCAATATTACCAATCCTTCATAATTTAACAAATTGTTTCATATTTATATGACAGGTGCTTTAATATGATTTGTAAACACAATGAGTACTAAAGAAAGATAAGTTTTATCTTGAACTTTTTCCATTAACTTTCCAGTGGCCTAGAACATATACTGATGACTTAAGCATTGGAACAAAAAATAAATTTATGTGCTATGCTATTATAAATAAAAAGGTTAAGGATATCAATTGAACCAATCAGGTACAATCTGATCAAGGATTTGAGCAAAGAATGGAAAGATTGGACTCTGAAAGTTAGGGTCACCAGAATGTGGGATGCAATAAACCCGAAAACCAACAATTTTATTGGTGTTGAAACAATACTTTCAGATGAGGAAGTAAGCCCCACTATACAATTAACACATTATCTATTTTTGTTTTATTTTTATCTAACCTTGCAAACTAAATGGCCAACTAAAATAGGGAGATCACATTCAAGGCTCTATAAGAGGAGATGATGCATCAGACTACAAAGCACGCTCAAGGAGGGGGACGTCTACATAATTAGAAACTTTAACGTGACAGCCAACAAAGAAGAGTATAGAACAGTCACAAATAAACACATGATATATTTCAACTTCTCAACCTCTGTTCAAACTCTAGATGAAGACGAACCCAAAATTTCTAGACACATGTTTGAGTTGGGAGACTATCATAAGTTGATTAAAAAACGATGTGACTCAATTGTGCAACTCAGAGGTACTCCTATTTCTTCATTATATAGCCTTTATATTTATATAATGTTACAACTTATCTTTAGTAATTATTATTATTATATGTACTTTATATATATATATATATATATTATTATATCCCTCATGCAGATATAATAGGACAACTACGGGCCATTGGTAGACTGACACAACGAGCAAGAACTCTACTAAGGAAATTCACATTAGAGCATACAAGGTCAATGTTCTTTATTTCATAAAGAATACTGTTATTATTCGTAGTTTTATGTAAATATTATTCTAGGTCCTAAAATTATTAATTATCTTGCAGTGTACACAACTTTATCGTAACACTATGGGGAGAAATTGGTAAAACATTCAGCAATCATCTCAGTTTAGACGACTCAGTACCAAATGTTCGTGTGAACATTTAGATTTGAAGTAGGTTGTGTAGTATATCGTGACACGTGCTTTAACATATAAACGTATGTAGTTACTTCATGATAGAGTGAATGTTTAAATCATATATTGAGTTTCTGCATAATTAGTGAGTGTCTAAATGATATAGTGGTTATAATATGTTTCTGAATGATATAGTAAGTTTCTTCATGACATATAAATTAGAAACCAACGTCAAAGATAATGACAAAATCATATAATAACTTTTAGTTGTTCTATGTCAACAAAAAGAACAGCCAAAAATAGGGGTGTAAATATTTAAAAAATCTACCTCTTCTTCACAGAAAACCCGGACATTTGCCCAGGTCCCAATACTAGTATATAAATAAAGGAGGAACCTTTCGGGAGCATAGGGAGCTCCTCAAGATTACGAGGCCATAGAGCGTGCCATGCAGGATTGCCATGTTACCAAATTTTATTTTTATCTTTTACAAAAAAAGAGTTCTACATAGATTTAAATACACATAAGGAGTTCTAGATAAGCTAAAATTAGAGTTTGGTTTTGCATGAACAACCTAAATTATTATATTATGTAAATTGTGTATAACTTTTGCTACGTAACTCGGAATATTTTAGTTTTTGTTTCATTGGATAGTGCTCGAAATATGCTCCGAAATAAGATCCATTTACAATATAGTTCTACAACTTATGAAATAGAGAGCGCCACGTAGGATTGTCATGTCATTAATTTTATTTTAAATATTTAAAAAAATAGAGTTCTACATATATTTAGATACATAAAAGGAGTTTTGGATAACAAGAAATTAGAGTTTCGTTTTGAATAAACAACCTAATTTATTATATTATATAAATTGAATATAACTTTCGCTACCTAATTCAAAACATTATAATTTTTTACCATTTGAGAGTGCTTCAAATATACTTCAAAATAAGATTCATTTACAATATAGTTTTAAAACTCATGAACATATATTTAACTAGATGAATGGTAAGACATTATTTAGTCTTTCTTTTAGATAAATATAGTAATAGTTATAAGTATAGTGTATAGTATGTGACTATAGCATTTTATCATAGGTCCAATTTACAGGATCAAACATATTATCTTTTAAAACCTCAGTTTTACGAGTCCGGATCCTCTAGAGTTTTAATAAAATTCTACAAGGTAGAGTTGTATATGAACCATACATTTTAAAATCAAGGGCGTGTATTGGTGAAAGGGGGGAAATAAGGGGGTGGATTTTGATGAGAAAAAATAGAGGGGTTTTTGGAAAGAATATATGAGCTATTGATTTTTTATTCAATAGTTGATATTACTCAAACTCTACATTGTAGAGTTCTTTTAGAACTCTAGAGGATCCAAACACCAGCCTTTACTCAACTCGAACCAAACACAATTTAGTATTCCAACAAAATTTATTAAGGAGATTTTGTTGTTACAACAAAAATTAAAATCTATAGCGATAAAGTTAGATATATGTATTAGAGTTTTGGATGATGAAAAAATTAGAATATGATTTTAAAAAACAACCTTAGAATATTATAGAGAGCTCCACCTAGGCATGACATGTCATTCTTTTTAATTTTTTTTAAAAAAATAGTGTTTAACATAGATATAAATACATATAAGGTGTTTTTAATAAGTGAAGATTACACTCCAATTTTGAATAAACAACCTAAATTATTCAATTATGTAAATTGAATATAATTGAATATAACTTTTGCTACATAATTCGTGATATTGTATTTTTTTTACCATCAGAGAGTGCTCGAAATATGTTTCGAAATAAGTTCCATATACAATATAGTTTTACAATTTATGAAAATATATTTATTTAGATGAACAATAATGTATTATTTATTATATATTTTAGACATATAAAATTAACTATAAAAATAGCGTATTATATGTAACACTAGCAATTATGTCTTTCAAAATCATACTTTTAAAAATTGAGTTATATAAAGATAAAGAAATACATACATATAGTTTTGAACCTATAGCATACCATGATGACATTACATGAAGAATCAAATGAAAGTTTGTCAACGACATTGCAGAGGTATTATGCAATTGACTAATTATTTTATTCCTAGAATATTTGTTGTATAAATAATTATTTATGTTTTTCTTTTTCATACATCTATATGCCAGAATTCTACTAAAACTAAATGGGAAATCAAGGTTCGATTTTCTAGACTATTAGAGGTCGCAGATCATAAAAAAAGGGGAAGTTTGATAAGTCTTGATATGGTCATGATTGATGAAGATATTTTTTTCTCTTAAATAGTATTTTCGATTATTAATAGAGGTTAATTTTATATTTAATTTATTTTATTCATGATACCATCATTATGATATTCTTTTTGGCTTTCCCATCTTCTACTCTATATGCGTTAGTGTTTATGTGCTATATTAAAAGTTGAAGTTGTGGCTGACACTCATATTTTTTTCTCAATTCTTTTTGTCCTGCATCTATTAATTTTTTACCCTCTACTTTCTTAAAGTATCATTCGGGTATTTTTCATGTTAAAACTGTGTTAGCTATTATTAGTCATACCAATTATTGGGATACTATTTAATAATAGACTTAGCTACAATATTCAACTGAACATTAAAAATATAAAATTTATATATCACAATAACAAATCTAGAAATCAAAGTATAATGACAAATACTTTCTCTGTCTTTTTCTACTGCAACAATAGGTTTGGGCATGGTTTGTAAGAAAATAAAAAAGGGTAGTTTAGCATAGAGGGTTTAACTAGAGTAGAGGATAAGTAAATCCTTAAAAAAGTAAACGCAACTTTACGAGGCACTTTGAGTAATTAATGATGGTTTTATTAACATAAAGTAAAGGCGATGTTGTCAACTATAGTTGTTTTTTTTTTTTTACCAAAAGTGAAACGATTCCAATAGATGAAACTACCCAAAATGGTAATTGTTGTAATAAAAAAAGAATGGAGAAATTATATAAATACAATTGTGTTGAAAAATCTCATTTCACATCAACAAAAAATCAACAATGTCAACAAAAAATTTACAAAAATAAAATAAACAATAACTCGTGCAACGCACGGGCTTCAAAACTAGTACACTATATAGTACCACGAGGAATACTATTAAAACATTATGGAGAAAGATATATCTCTATTGAATGGATTAAACATTATTTTATTTGTCTCTATCGAATGGATTAAACATTGGATAGATCATAGATGTAGGCATGTAGCAGTCTTAGAGGGAAGGGAAATGGGACAGACGTGGTCACATGGAGATACAAAATTTTGGAAGTTGGAAGTACGCAACTCCGTTTAAGTTTCTGTAGAAAGATCAAAAAACTTTGCTGTGAGAAGGCAATCATCTAAACTATACTGTATAATTCTGCGTTTTACAATTTACAAATAAATACAAAATCCCCTTACAAGGGAGGGGTTGCCTGGTAGATTATGTAACAAAAGTGCGACTATACAAAATCTGTACACTTCTGTACAGTTAACACAAACACCACAATAACCTACCCCTTTTACCTTCTACCCAAAACCAAAATAAACACCCACATCCAAACCCAATCCTGAAAACGCTCGGCTCATAGTGATGACCTTTTGTTATAACCTAAACATGGATCTTATCACCAGTTCTTTCCTCATTTTCCATCTCTCCAAAACCTTGTCTCTTCCGATATGTTCAGGAAGAGCGAAATGCTACCAGTTCCAACTCTGAAGGAATAACCCAAAACCGTGTAGAGATTCTCCAAACGGCCCGTCTTCAAAAGAAAAAACATTGTTTTGACTTCTGACCTGCAACATATGCTCCAAAAGCTACAAGCACCTCTCAAATGATATTCAAGACACAAAATTCTCATGCATGTTGTGCCTGCATCTTCTGATGGATATCTTCCACGAGATCTTTCAACTCAGGAAAGATTGATACAAGCACAAGCTCCAGGATAGAGTAGGCAACTTGTTTCAGACATATTGAAGACTGCATTTTAAAATAATAAATCTCTTCAAATGCACCCCAAACTGAATGACAGAATAGAACAAGTAGGGAAAGAAAGCGTAGTTGAAACTTAAGAAGAAGAATAGTTGACAGCTGTTACCTGAAGGAAAAAATAGAGATCCCGTGCACAACGCTTGTACTGCTTTGCGCCAATCATACTGACTAAGGGTGCCGGAGCTCCATCTATCAAATGTGGGAATGAAAGTTAGCCTGGTAACCTCACCAAAAGTGGAGCCTAGAGCTAAATTAAGCATTTCACCAAGCCTCTACTAGGCTTTTTTTTACACAATAACCCACGCCGAAGTTTTGAGACAGTAAAGATTAACAGCTAAAATGACCAGCCCTAATGCTGGTGGAACAATATTTTAGAAGGTGCAAATAAGCAAATTCACATTTGACTTTACCAAGTAATGAAGTATTGTGTTAAACTTTACCAACCTATATTTATTCAAGCCCAAAATTATCATTGCATAATAGCAGATTATCCCCCACACATCCAGGAGAGAAAAAAGCGCATTTTATTTGCAGTCACCCCCAAAGTTCTAGTCATGGTCTCATGGATGTAAATCATAGAACCAACAACAATCACATATTGAGAGAAATTTTAGGCATGAAATTGAGCAGCAAACCATATTACAAGATAGGTACTTACTGAATAGCATTTTCTTCACATAACTAGCTCTTCGAGCGGCCTCAAGTTGCGTCTCAAATGAATTAGATTGGGACTTCCTGCTGGCGGCTCGAGGTGTGGCTTGAAAAGATTTAGAATCCAATTCATCCAATCCACCCCCAGCAATTTCTAGCTTGAGAAAGAAGTTGCCATCTGGCCAGAGAATCTGAAGCAGATAAAAGCAATTAATTAAGTTCTCCTAGATTCCTTCCCTACTTCTCTAAATCATATGCATATATGTGTTGTCCCCAGCTTGGTGTTGATTCTTGAGGAACATTTTTGAAAATCAAAGAAATATAACTAGAAGAAAAAAGAAGCTTCAACAAATGAAAGGATGAGAGATTGTAAATTAGGAAGTCTAGCTCGGTTTCATCAGGAGCAGAGTGGACTTTTAGAGTTATTCGGGTATTCCTGGCGTCTTCCTAGGGTGTCTTTTACTCGGTTAATACCGAAATTAAACAAATGAAATTCAAAAGCTTTTGGCAAACGCCAAGCATACCGTTATTTTTCCAAACTCAAGCATCCTCTAAGGCATTCCTTTCTTCACTCATCTCCCCAACTGGAGTGACCACAAATGTCAATTATACAAGACCGGCAGATACCCATTATCTCATGACTTCCCTCCAAGAGGACCACAATTGAGCACCTCTCAGTTCAAGCATCAGGTCCCTCCCTAATACTTTCTTTTCTGGCAAGTTCCGCAATAACTGCAACATTACCTCACTCGGTAACTTTTCATTTTTACGTTAAAAAATCAAAAGTAACATTTAAGTATTTAACACATCTCACTATAATAACACCCTTTAACCCACTCACCACACACGCTCCCTCTCTGTCATCATCGTGTTCCTTAAAACAGAAGTCCACCTCCCAATTTACAGCATCTCCCACCCACCACCATTCTCATCTTCTCTTCACCAAAACCTACCAACCCCAAGTTTACCTTCGACGACGCCCACCATCACAAACCGCAAACCGGCAGCACCACAAACCACTAGTGAGATAAATTCCGACCATTTTATCTGTAAAACTCTCATCCATCGGCTTTTATGGTGGTTAGTTGAATAACTCTCTGACCTCTCTTCTAATCCTCAAGATCAGAATCACTAGTAGTGGTTGAGGGATCACATTGTGGATGTTTTTTCCCGCCACAGATCTAGAACTTTGGTGATGTGACCACAGATGTGTAAATTTCTGTGTAGCGGAAGACAAGATGGTGAGTGTCAGCGGTGTTTTATTTTATTTCACCCTGGAAGTCATGGTGACGAGAGGATGGTAATCATTATATCTTGGTGGTGGAGGTGGTGGTTGGTACCCAGTAGCTCTGGATAGTGCTCTTTCTTTTCTTTTTTTTTTTTTAGTGGTGGTGGTCTTGGTGATGACTGATGAGAGGAAGGTGGTCATGATGGTACCATTGCAGAGAAGGTGGTGGTTTGTACCTGCCTGGGGGGAGGGAGGTTGTGGCAGTGGGCAGTGACAGATGGTCATAAGAACCTTAATTGATTAAATTTTCTACTGCTATTTCTAAATCACATAGGTAATATGGACCACTATCCCACTTTTTCTCAGCTAACACTAGAAACCTGTGCATTCTCCCCATGTTGCAGTATTAAAGAACAAAAGAAGAATATCTATTAACCGGTAGTTTCTTAAGCATCCAGACAGTAACAACGTTGTGCCTCACAAGTCGAATCTTATCACCTAGTACATCGCTGGAAAGGACATGAACATGTTACAAGGGTTCTAAACTTGTAGCATCCATGCTGGTTAAAATAAGAGCTCCGATTCAGACCTATGGGATGCCCCAGGTCATGGCTTAGGAGGAATAGGCTGGTCTAGAATAGGTGGCATCAAAACCAACTTCCTGATGGAACCTTACTGAACATCCCAGGTGATGCTTGCAGGTTTAGTGGGTTGGTTACGTACAAATTTCTTTCTATACAAATCAAATGTCCTTCAAACAGCTATCTCTCTCCAGAGTCCAGAGAGAAAAACTGTGGCGAAGGCCAAAGAGAATCAAGTCCTTATCCTAATCCACAAAAATCACTAAAAGCATGCCCCAGGTCGCTAATTACCAGCTGTAACATATTATTTTTTAGTATAATAGCAACAATCTTGGGCAATCCCATTGAGTGGGGTTAAGGTGTAGATGTTAGATATTGCAGCAACCTAAGAAGGAAAAAAAAATAAAATAAAATTTGTCTGTGGGTCTCATGAAAGATATAACTCTTATCAGTTTAGACTTGCCAGGGTCCAGGGGTAAGGTAGCATACATGATACATCTAAGTATCCAACGGTACCTAGGCCCTATCTATCAACAGATCCATGCTAGGCGACTGTTGTTATTGATTGACTCAAATCAAAAGGTTCCTAACTTGATGTACCAAGTACCAACATATGAAATGCAAACTTAAATATGACTAAACATATAACTATGACATACTCCTACAGCTTTATGCCAAGCCATCAAGCATAATAATATGAATTGTAACAAATTATAAAAACAGGTGATTGACATGCTGAATATAGGATTCAAATGATTCAAACACTTACATCTTTGACCCATCGAATTCCTTCCGCAACAATATCCTCTCTGCGTAGCCAATTAATCTGCATCAATAGCCAGTCATCGATAGCATCTTCCATAACTAACTGCAGTATTTGCTTTGAGATCCAAAAGACTTGTCTCCTGTTGTAAAATCACCAGAAGAGTAAGAAATTTCGTTTTTATGTTCCCACCAGAAGGAAAGGGGTTTAAGTGTTGAGCAATAATATTGGAAGCATACCCATGCAGCATTTCCCAAATTCTTCTCAATATTCCAAATGATATATTCAAGTATTAACTCAAACAAATTCAAAAACGCCTGCCTAACCAGTGCCAAGGAGGGAGGGGTAAGCTAATACATACATATGCAACTAAAGAGAGGTTGTTCATCTCACGCCCTCAATAGATGAGACAATTGACTGGCCACAAAAGTACAAGCGACTTAGTCCACTATAATGATGCTTACATGCAGCTTGGCATTCATATTAAATGCCACAGAGCAAATATGCCATAAAAAGGAGCCACTCCATGTTAAACCACATATTCTGTCACCTACAGATCTCAGCTTTCCAGCAACATGCAGGTGATCAAGTGGTGGTTGGGGGGGGGGAGGGACTTCAAAAACTACACAGCAAAATAGCGAAAAACCAAACTAGTATACCTTATCCAGCCTCTTCTGTTAAGCTGAAATACCTTGTCGACCAAATTTAACATAGGCACGGTAACATTTGGTGGCGTCCACTGCAACATGAGCAAAGGCAATAAGAAACCTAAACACTATTCAATGGAAGCAGGGGACCCTGTTATCAAGCTACAATAGATTAAGGGACATTTGTCATCAAGAGATTGTCAGGATATTAGCAATTGTATAATACGAAATGACATTGGAAGTATATGGATGAGCACAATGGGAACCTTCTCACCATATATATCCATGTAATGCACGAAACAGGGAAAACATACCAAACTAAGACTCAGTTTGTTTTAGGAAGTAAAGAAATGGTTTCATGCATCCAGCCACGAGCCACTCCACTAAATTATGCTAGCTCGCCTTAAATCATGATGATCAGATGACACACAAATACACAATACAGTATCCGATACCACAGATAGAAACGGGAGAAACTTCCAAGAGTGAACTAGAAAAAAAAAGGGCAGAAAAAATAAGCATTTGTTTTTATTTGAGATATTGAATACCTCAGGTGGCACTCCAACAGGATCATCAACCGGATGCGGCATAAGCGGCAAACTTGCTACTCCAACCAAGTTGGATTTCATAGGTAGCCTTGACTCAGAATAAGAATGTAGATTTCCATTATTTTTAACTACCCGTGGTGGAAAGCTCTTTGAGTTTAATTCATTATCTGAATGCCACCCATTTCCTTTAGCACCAGAATCTGCAGCCTCAAGGTCATTACTTCCATCTTTATCACCTTCCTCGTCATCAGAAAGATTGTTAGATGTTTCAATTGAAGCATCTAGTGAACCATGTGTAATAAAATCACGTTCATTCAAGGACAAGTTTCTGGTTGGCACATATGAAAGGTCTTCATAATGTGATGGAGATGGACCAACAACTTTTCGCACGAAGCCGTCTGAAACCCCCTTAAACTGGCGTACAATATCATCAACAGCATCATCTACATTTACTGTTTCACATGTTCAAAGCAAGGTCAAACCACAATTAAGTACATGTCTCACGCTGTAGCGAACCACTGCAATCACCATTTAAGGCAATTGTACAGCAGAGTGACCAGAAAGAATTAGGAAGATGACAGAATACGTGCTTTTACATACATCCATAGATTATATACATGAACCTAAACTCTGAAAATATACAACGCAAATTGAGTTCAAGAAGCTACAACAATGGAGTATCCTTCCACGCATAGAAAACAAGGATGTTACAATATAGGCACCGAAAGAAAACTCATCATATACTGCTAATACTAGTATGCTAACATAGCCCAAATAAGCATAGTAGCAACGTAGCATACAACAATGTCGTTCTCAAATCACTTCCCTACCTCAGGCTAAAAGGAAAAATTTGTCATCGGTCAAGGGTGTCAAACACAGAACACATGTAATCAATCTCCATTTTCTAACATTGCATTTGCAACCAACTCTGGTTGCAAAGGATCACATCAAAGCATTTAAAAATCCAAATTCCTACATATGAATTTAACACTACATCGCCACATAGAAGCATACCTGCAAGGGTTTTCATCACTGACGGTGACTTTCCAAATGAATAGTTCTTCAAGGAACAATAAACATATGTGCATGTTAGATTTTAGCTTAATCGTCACTCTTAAGCAATAAAAACGAAAAATCACAGAGACAAGCTCACCTTTGAGGAAGCACTGAGAAAGTCCCACACTTCATGCTGTTCAGCAACATTAGCTATGGATAAAAGATCCTATGATAAGATAATTCAGATTTTAGATATCAGAAGAATCGGGGGAATACGAGAGAACTCCAACAGTTGAACAAGAAAAAAATCATACTTGCAGATATTTGTCAAGCTGGATGCAACGCTGATGGACAAAAGCATCTTCAGTGCTGGATGAGAATATCCTTTTTGGAGGTAAATGCAAGTTATAGTTCGGAATATCCTTAAGTTGTCGATGTAATCGCTCAAAGTTCCTGTATCTGTACACAAGAATATTGGAACAATTCTCTTGTTGATCAGACAGGCATAAAGGAGCAGTAATGAAACTTGAAAATTTCAATACATGTCATGTAAAAGAACAAGATAAACAACAGCAAAAGAGAATGAGCCAGCCAATCACAGTTTAAGGCTTTAAGCAGACAACAAAAGCCATAGACAGCTCAGGTAGGCAAATAGTAGCAACTTTACGCACCTCCTTCTAATATAACAAAAACGTGTATGCTAGACTTGGTCTCAGTAATTCTCAAATACTACTATAACATATGCAATAGAATGGACCACTGGCATTCCCTTGAAAAAAAAAAAAGAAACCTTCAGACACTAGTCAAAAGAGCAAGGTAAAGCGAACAAACCTCCTTTTCACAAACCACTTGTTATTCTGCACATCAGTGACAGCAATAGAATACACAGCAAAAGACTTGGATCCAATTTTCTCAAAGTAAGCTCCTACAACCTGTGAATCATGCCAATTTGGGGATGAATCACCATAAAAGGTAATTTATCAATTCAATAACAAAAAGTAAAACATACTTATGTTGTCTCTAGAAAAAATTGGAGAAAGTAATCTAATGCTTCTCTACAACCTTGTTGAGCTTTTAACCTCAAAAAAAAATCATTTAAACTTGACTCTAGTCAAACTTTGTGAAAAGACTTGTGTAGAATATAAGTGGGAGCTTCGGCGCAAGTGATTAACATTATTTTACTATCTCCATGAGTCTGAAGCGAGGTACTCTCCTCTTTTCAGACAAAGATGGAATATAAAACAGGCATTTCTGCAAGTTCAACTCCTACAAACATGTGGCCCTTCGCATTTTTGCCAAAAGAAGGATAGAAGTTTAAGAGAAAGACTAACCCGACACAGAAGCTTAGGAAAGTGTGACCCCTCTGCACGAATCACTGAACCTGACAGATTGTTCAATTTTTGTGGTTCAGTGCGCCTTCCAATATCCGGGCTGTAAAAGTCCTCTGAAATCAGAAGACTTTGGCTTCCACCAACATTAGAAGTTTTCTCCAGGAAATCAAATATCAAATCAGAAGTGCTGCTGGATTTCTTAAGCCTACTTCTATTTCCATCAGTTGTAACTGTATTACCACCCTCAACTTCAGAAACAAAAGCCAATTCTTTTTCCATATCAAGAGATATTCTTTTCTTCTTGTTGCTACCATCTTTAACTAGATCAGTGGGATTCGATGCATCCAAAGAGCCCACCACTATTTTGTTATCTAATACTTGATGAGAATGGCCTTTTCCGGATTTATTGATCTTATCTTTATAGTGTCTTCCTATAGTCCACATGTTTTCGAGATTTTCAGGAGCAAGAACTTCAGTTCTTCTCTGGGTTGCAGCATCCAGTACTCGTGCCCAGTCAGCAACCTTTGGCTGCAAAGATTCTTGACAAGATATATTAGAAGAGGGAACCATTGAAGCCTCCAGAGGAAATTTTCTCTGCTCTTCCTTTTCACTTCCGTGCATTTCAGTCTCTTGACAATGGAAGTCTTTATGTATCTTGAATGCATTTTCACCAGTTTCCATGCTTCCTTCAGCAACAGAATGATCAGGATCTGCCTTCGATGACGGATCATCACCGTCTAATCCAGTTAAAAAGTCTTTAACTTGAAGAAGAATAATCTCGACCAACTGATTAATATACCTAGAAACCGAAATGGGAAGGCAAAAAGAATTCTTTGAGCAAACTATCATACATTCCATCACACATATCAGATCAGACAACTAAGAAACTTTGACTCGTGAGTTTGATTCAAGTATCCATGTCGGATACTCCAACAAGGGTAATAGATCCTTACCCGACCAGACACTTTGAATACCCTATCTGTCTCAAAATACATTATCCATTTGCTTTTTGCAGAAAGCTAAGGACGCCATTGGCTTTTGGCAGAAAGCTAAGGAGGGCGTATAAGATGGGTGATTTGGAAAATTTTGGACTAAAAAGTGGATGTGATTGGAGATAATGGGTAGTAATATATTGAGGAAACAGAAAAGTAGATATGATTGAAGAAAGTGGGTAACAAAAATCATATTGGAAAAAGAGAGTAAACAGAGATATAAGTACAACTTACAAGTGACTTATAATGCAAATCTGGGACCATTCCAAAATGGCAGGATGGTAATGTATTTTGATTTTCGAGATACCATGAACCACGTATTTCGGGAGAGCAAAAGTATTTTTTTTTTTTTAAAAGAAAAAGGAAGGGGAAGAGGAGAAAATTCAGTGATATGCTATATATGTATTGAGATCAGAATATTAACAAGAACTACCAAGCAAGTCCGAGTGAAATGTATTTATATGTTTGGTGTATGCCAAGCACATGTAAAAAATTTGCTAAAGATAAAATGCTTTATGAGTGTCCTATCCCCAACACTCATTCCCGTGTCTGAGAAACATAACAGACAAGTAACCACAAAATTTCAGTTAATAATATACTATAGAAAAGAAAAAACTAAATTGTAATGTTGCTGGATGAGAGGAAAAGACAAAAAGTTAACATGTCGATAGATTTCAGATATTAGATCTAACTTAAGCATCAATATGCAAAAAATTGTCTACCAAATCAAGAAACTTCTTGACATCAAATAATTCAGGCTTGCAAAAAGTACTTGAAAATTCAATTTGTATGTCGCAACATGACTAGTATAGAGCACAAAGAGAGAAAGCATCCATATGCGAAGGAAATAAAAGGAGGTAGCCAACAAAAGAAAAAGTTGAGGAGAATGCATCTCTGCACCACAATACCAGATATCAGGGAGTGCAATTGGCTGAGATTAATGGTTATTAAATACTACTGTATATGGATCATATTAATAATCAGTCAAAAGAGGGCCAAACACTCTGCAGAAGATTCATTACCAGTTTGAAATTTCCAACCCTATAAACTGAAGAATTATAAGAACTTATATTGTCAACTCACAAAGTTCAGGCTTGACAAACGGTTAGTCCCAGAATTCTTGCAAAATAGAGGCAATCAGGCTCTTAAGCAAGCATCTGATACTTGAACCTCGGCTGTACCATTACTTCAGTACCCAATACTCCAAAGAGGGAAAAACTAAATGCTGTATAATTTGTGCAACTGATGCTCTGCCTATAACTAAAATTTTATACAAAGGCATACAAAACAGATAATCAAAGAAAAGTAGACATTTTAATATGCAAACTGTCAAGCGCTGATACAGTCTCTTCAGGGCTTACATCTTTCTTCTATATCCCCTAGTAGGCAACATTAAGCCCTGCTACTTTGTCCGTGTCAACAACTCCCTCCCCCAAACCAAATGCCCCTCGATGACAAGCAATCCCAAGTACAATGTACACATACCACTTAGGAAACGATTAGGAGGAACCCATCCTCTTCCAAGTGCTTCGTGTTAAAAGTTTTATCCTAACAGCATAAAGTACTCTTCCCAGAGATGCCAGATAAGAAAGAATACAGCAGACTTCTCTCATGTCAGTAAACATGCGAAAGCACTCAAACCATATACATAAAGGGAAAATAATATATTTAGTACTCACTCAGGAGACACGAGGTTCAAAATAGGTTGCAATACTAAGCATGTTACAAACTCTCGAGCAATGCATCGAACAAGAGGACATTGTGCTTCTTTCGGTCTCAAAACTAAACCTAGTAATCCAGCCACAAGTCGCTGAAGGACCTGTAAGGAATGGGGAGTAAGTTATACACAAGATATGTATTTCACAAGAAATGCGAAAAAAATATTAGAGAAAATATAACTTCATAAAACTCTTCACACCTTGTACTCCGTCTCAGAAGAAACTAATGCTGGATGGAGTTCCTTAGAAGCCATAAGATGGTGTTTTAGTCTTTCATCCCTTTCTTCAGAAGACAGAGTGACCATAACATCTATACCAATAGAAGCTTGGGTTTTTCTAAACAATTCTAAATGATCACCTATTAAGTCAACTATATCCCTGAAGCATTAAACAGAGTTCCGTTAGTAAGATGCAAGAACTCGAACAACTGTACTAGTGTAAGCTGGAGGCGCCCGTCACAAAATGATTTACCTTGTTAGTAAATCAACAAGATTCACTCCCTTTACCCTTCCTGCAACTTCTCCTAGCGCTTCCAATATAATGGCACGCATCAGCTCGGGGGCTTCCTTGTCAGGCGTTATACCGGAATACCATAAGTCCGTAACAAAGTCTTCTATAATTTTATCAACAAAGTCCTCAACTGCAGCCTCTATAACGGGTGAATCAAATTTCCCCCTCCATTTTGGTGGGGGAGGAACTGTAGACAGACGAAAGTCATTCACCGACAGTTGTTTCTTCTCCAAATGAGAAAGATATGTTCGTTTGCTCGATGATGGAACCTTTGGATAAAACTCTACCTGATTCGTTAGATGGCGCAAAAGGATCGCAATTAAGATTGCAACTGGAACATTCATCCACATTGACTTACTTGTATCTGCATATACTCAAGAAAAGGCACAGCTACATTAAGTTGAATCGCAAAGAGTAACAGAAGCTTTAATCTCATACCCTCAAATTAACAGCCATGCCATAAAAATGCAACTAAAAGAACAACCACTAATATGCTGATTGAAGTAGTTGAATAAGACATGCTTTCCTGTAAAGCCTTAGGTTTTTTTTATCCTGGATACAGAATGCGCATATACACAATAGACTATTCTTATCATAAGCATACTTAGGGATCGCCATATGCCAAGAGAAGCTCGTTGTTGGAGTATACTACACGAAGGTGTAATCCTGTTTTTGTCCGTAAAATGCGGTTTTGCCGACTTGGATTGTAGAACTAATTGTGCCCTAATATAAATACGACAACCGACGTTTAGCCAGCTGACAACATAATCCTCGTATTAGTGAGCTTTCAGAACTCTAAGAAAGAGAGATAATGCGGGTGGCTATAAGTTTAAACAGGATGAAGCTTAGATTGAGAGATTAAAGTCCTACTCCCAAGTGCAAATCTGGTGGTTTTCCTCCAGATTTCATAGGTTTTTACATTATTTTGTTGTATTTATTATTGTTGTTCTTGTTAATTTCTATCTAGTATATTCGCATAGTTATATTTTTTTTTAAGCATCAAAATATAACAACCTCCACCTACATGCAAACAAAATGTTAATTTACCTTGACTTATTCACCTGGTAAATACTTCCTCCTATCCATTTAGCTTATTAGACACAAAATGTTAAACTTTCTTCTCTTTATCACTTCTTCCTGTATGTTAACTTCCCTATACGTAAATCTCAACTTTCTTCTTAGTTTCCCTTGTCAGAATCAAAAAATCCACACATATTTAACATCATACTCCAGCAACAAAGCGGCTAATGAAACCTTGCATATTTATCTCTATACTCGTGGTGCAAATAGTGCAACACATTGCTGTCTAGAAATTACCCCATGAAATATCATCTCAGTATTCTCATGTATGTGACAAAGTTTGACGCTGGTTGTCACATCAAAAGAATACACACGAGAAAAGATCCATTGAATCCCTCAAAACGGATAAAAAAAAAGTGTCACCCTAATGCCACTATGTGAGCTCTCAAGGTCAATATATGTAACCTTAGCCCTTACAACTTCAATAAAAGATAGCTTGTTTTCATCAAGATCCAAAATATAACCACCATTTTCCCCTTCAAATCACCCTAGAAAATAGTGTTCTTACCACAATTCACCAGAAGGATACTAGTAGAGTCTAATAAAGGACAAAGGATGCTATCCTAAAGTGGTAATACATACATCAATAACACTTTGCCTTAAGTTCCGCGTGGGTGTCTTGCCAGAAGTAAAAACCTTTAAATACCACGATAAACTAGTAAGACAAAGGCATGTCACTAATTACTACTTCCTTCGTTCTATTATAATTGCAACTTACCCCATTAACACAATTTTTAAGAAACCCATGTGAAGAGGAGAGAGATATAGATAGATAAAAGTAGGACTCATGTGATAGGAGAGAAATAGAGAGAATATATTGCCAAATAAGGAAATGTTTCAGTCAATATGAAACTTCCAAATAAGGAAAACGTTGCAAAAAATAGAACGGAGGAAGTACTTCTCTATAATAAGCAACAAGGATACATGTAAAAAAGAGCATATAGTCACTTTTACACAAAACCACCGTGAACAATCTCATAGCTATACGCTTCCCCAGCCAACAAAGAGAAAGAAAAGGTGTCCATCTTGCTTCAATCTTGCAACATCTCAAGCAGTCAAGCATTAGCTCGACACCCCATGTACAAAATTGAACCAGCACCCTAAGAATGCAGAAAACGTCCCTTATCAAGTTAAACCACATCAAAGCACAAACAACAACGATACCCCCCCACCATCATCGGTACACGAAGGGGATACAAGTCATACAACACAAGCTAAATTATCCATTCCTCGCACATCTAACTCTACGCATACTCATCAAAACACCCGACAAGTTGCACCATTGAATACATTATTAACAAATACACTGATACCATTGAATACATTTACACATAACCATGCATACTTGCTCAATCATATTCGCTCAAACCCACAACTTCTCCTCTTAATGATAAATATTAAAGCTTTATCAAAATACTATTGACTTCAATCCGTGATCACAAAACAAGTTAAAAATCCAAAAAACAAAAACCAAAAAGCTAATCATAATTACAGAGATACGATTGCAACAGAAAATCAAGTCTAAGAAAAAAAAAAACCAATAAAAACACGAGAAAGAAGGAAAACTTACGAGATAAAAAGTAAGTGATACAGAAGATAAATATAGCCCACCACAAAAAACGAACTTTAGCTTCTTCAATGAGATCCTGGATGGATTCCATCCTTCGCCTCATTGCTTCGAATTCCTAAATTACTCTTCTTAATTAACGAAATTGAAGCAGAAATTTGAAAGATGGAAATTCAAATTGGATCCTAAGTCTAAGGTCGAGAAAGATGAAGATCATTCGCGAAAAATTAGGGTTTCTGCAATTGAATAGGGATATAAAAATAATCCCCAAATTAGCACCGAGAAATTTTAGTCAAAATTAAATATGAAGATGCATGCGAGATTGCGGATATGAATAAAAAAGAGAACATGGACATTCACTGTGTGCGTTTCTGTACAAAGAGAGAGACGAAGAGAGAGAGAGAGAGAGAGAGAGATGAAAGAGAATCTAAAGAATCTGGGTAGAAGTGAATTTTGCCGTTAAAGAAGTTTTTTTACCGGTTGAAGTTGAACATTGATTTATGTTGATTTTTTTTTACCGGGAATAGTTTGGATGTTGAATCCAGGTCTTTTTAGGTCAAGTGGTCAAACCTTTTGGAATTCGACTTTTGTAATATTATGGATTGAGGGATGATGATTGATGCCCTAATTTAAGGCGGTGAGTCGGTAATGAACAATTTTTCCATTATATATGTATATTTATTTAATATGATACCTATTTAGTATAGATGTTTCTTTTTTGGCTGATTAGAAATGTATATATTGAAATTAATGTTTCATCCTATTATTATATTAGGTGATAGATAGTGTTGGGAATGGAACCTGGTATACTAATTCATACTTTCTTTTCTTAATTGTTACATTTGCTTTTGTACCATTTTTAAGACGTTTTTAATGCTTAAAATCTCTTATTTCTTTTAAGTAAAAGTTATTAAAGATATTTATATTATGAATCTACACATCGAGATGAATCAAAGAGAGATTGAAGTATTGGACTCAAATTATGTTCGAATTGAGTATTTTTCAAAAAATGAATTTTCAAATTGGATTGGATTGAGGGTGATTGGAACCAAAAATCCAAAATAATCGAATAGTAAATAAGCCTTATATTGCATTTTTATGATTGGCCTTAAATAATTTTTTTATATATAAAAAAAAACCAAATAGTTCGGTAGCCCTTTCCTTCCCTTAAAAGTTAAAACCCTAACTTGTTGCTGTGAAGTTTGTTATGCTGTTGTTAAACCTTCCATTGTAATAAAGTATGAGTTTGTAATGAATTATTAGTTGTTATTAGTTTATTAGTGAATTATTATAAGATCGTTTGAATTACTTCCTCCATTTCTTTTTAAATGTGACACTTTGACAATTTATACTATTCACAAATTTCACTTTGACCATCGTTTGTGATTTATACATGAATACAAATATAGTCATGGGGGATTAGATTCGTCTTAATATGTATTTTTTTAATATGTACTTTTTATAATTTTTACAAATACGAAATTAGAGAATATGTTATCAAAGTTTTGCATTGGCATGCGTGAAAAGTGAAAGTGTCACATTTAAAAAAAACGGAGGAATTATATCTATTACCGAACACTTTATATTGATGCTCGAGGCAAATTTATTTCATCGAAAAAACAGAATTTTTAAAAATTGGGTAATTCGGATCGAATTCAATCTAGTGTCTGAAAATTTAGATTGGATTGGTTTGGACTCAAATTCAAATTGGTTTGGATTTATATTGGAAAATAAAATCCTAATTTTATCTGCATTGTATTGGATTAGGCCTAAGTCCAAATTGAACAATGAACTTTCACCCCCTACTTCCAGTAGTACCAAATTTGCTTATTAGTTAACATTATTTATTTAGAGTCTGAATTGGATTCCGAGTATTTATGTTTTAGCAATAACCATCTCATACATGACATGTCATAACAACAACATGGAAACCAAGACGATACAAACACAGTATTAACACGACACGAACACGAAATCAAGTCAAAGCATAAATCATACAATTATCCTACATTTCATGGTTGTAGTGTCCTTTTTTTCTAGAGAATGTAGAATGTAGATAATGGTACATATATAAGCATGCTACTACCTTTATATATCCTTATGTGATCAAAATGCAATTTGACGTTCACGCTTGTGAAAGCATAAATCTAACACATATTTACATAATTGTGTTTTTATTTACGTAAAAATCATAAATAATGTCAAAGTGCGTTATGTGAACTAGGGGTGCTTATCGAGCGAGCCGAGCCCGAATAGCACTGGGCTCGGCTCGAGCTCGTTTAACTTTTCATGGGCTCGGCTCGTGAGCTCGCCGAGCTTGGGGGAGCCGAGCTCGGCTCGAGCTCGTGATAGAATTTGCGGCTCGAGCTCGGCTCGAGCTCGGCTCGAGCTCGGCTCGTGAGCTCGTTTAGGCTCGGCTCGTGAGCTCGTTTAGGCTCGGCTCGTGAGCTCGATTGTGGCTTGAGCTCGATTGTGGCTTGTGAGCTCGTTTAATTGCTTTTACCTTTTCTTTTTATCTTTCTTTTAATATATACTTTAGTTAGTATCTTAAAAGAAATACTTAATATAATTTTTAATACATATAAATAATTTTTTAATATAAAATATTTTTTTAGTATAAAATAATAATCGAGCAGTTCACGAGCTTTACGAGCCGAGCTTTGACCGAGCCGAGCCCGAGCTGCTCGCGAGCTTGTCAGGCTCATTATCACCCCTAATGTAAATAGTAGAAAAGCACAATTCCGTAAATGAAATGAGAACAAGAGGATTACATTCTTTTAAAATTATTACCTAAGAAACTGATACTTGTTAGGGGGCGTTTGGTTCATATGATTTTGGTATGAGGTATGGGTTTAGAATGAGCAAAACTCATACCTAGTGTTTGTTTACAAAATAAATAGATTTAAAACCAATACCTCAAACCCATAAGGTATGGGGTTTAGAAACCCAAGGGGGGAGGTGGGTATGGCTCATACCAGTACCTCAAGCTATCAAATAGAAGAAAAAATTTCATTCCCAAATAAAACCAAACACATGGTATTAGGTATCAAGTTCCAAACCTATACCACCTTGGTTTCATTCCTGATTCCAAACCCATACCACTATATGAACCAAACGACCCCTTAAACTAATTAAGTATGACTTTGGCTACACACCTAAAGAAAAATGCTCTGAAATAAGAGTCATAATAATAGTATGTTAGTTATTTATTGGTTTTTGTAGAATACTTCTTTTCATTTAATATAATGGACTTATATTTAAAATACTACCCCCTCCGTTCCAAAATATAGTTCTCATTTCCATTTTAGGTGTCCCAAAATATAGTTCTCATTTCCATATTTAGTTCCACATTTTTCCGTAATTTGTCTAGAAAAATCGTGTCCCATCATTTATTTGCTTCTTGAATTTTGTTTTTTGCTTTGTTTATTCAACCTAAGTGTTACAATTAATGCTCTTTCACCAATTATTCTCTATTCTCTCTCCTAAAATCATCTTTTTCCATACAACATTTATTTAAATAAACAAAATTTTTTTACTATCTCTCTTAGAGTCTACTTGCATAAATTACCGTGAAAAAAGAAAAATGGGAACTATATTTTGGAACAGAGGGAGTACTTTTTTTAAAGAATAATATACTACCTAATAGTGTTATAAACAATGGAGCATTTATAAAAACTATAAACTAGGCATTTCTCTGATCCCCAAGAGTATGGGCGAATTTTCTTGTTTGCATTGGAAAAAGAATATGATAAAGTATTAAAAAATAAGGTGCCCTACTTATTTTTCCTTTCTTTATCGAAGAAAGTATACGATCTAAGAATCTAAAACCCTTCAATATTGTTTAATGCCCCTAATGATTTTTAAGTTGTCACAGAAAAAGGAAATGATATACTTCAGCCTGGTTCGTGCCATTTATGGTGCTTAAGAACGTGTGGCTTAAGCCAATCGGGGGCCATCTATTATCTATACAAGAATAACAGGATGGGTGCATACTTGCATGCACGTGGGAGACAGCCAAATAAGGAGCTGAAGTCTTAAAGATATAATTTTGCATGATATACTTAACGAGTTAACGTGCATATGATAGGCGTGCTCGTCATGTTCATGTTTTATGAGAGGTTTTTACTCATTATAACTGGATTTTCTTTGGAAAACTGCCTTTTATAAGTGTAATTTTGGCAAAGATTTGTCTTATATATGTCAAAACTACATTTTGTTAGCAATAAGGTTTATAAGGAATACCAATGTCATTTTCTGCAAAATACATTTCCAGTGTTGACTATGTACGTGCAAGTTACTTGATTTTTTTTTTTCTTTCTTTTCACAAACGTTTTTACTTACAAGAAACCTTCTCCTTCCCTTATTCATTCACACTATGGAATGAAATCCCCTTAACCGTATATTTTGAGAAAATGAAAGATACTCACACTGCATATAATGTATTAATTACCCGCACAACTAATTAATGGTCTTAATCTCCATATCTAAGCTCAAATTAGGAGAGTGTACACCCTACTGGAAATTGATTCAAGAGTTCAACATAATAAAGTTTTTGCTCCATTGAAAATACAAATTTGGTAAGCTAGTAGGTCAAGGCCACAACACAATAAAGATATTTTTCTATAGGATTTCACATTTCTTTTATTTTGTGTTTGGTTACATATTCAATTTCATTTGTTCCTTCAAAAAAAAACAAATTCAATTTTATTTGAAATTATGGCGTTGGAGTATTTAAGTGTTTCAATGAAGAAGAATTGAAAAACAGGGAAGCAAAAGTGATAAAGAAGAAGAAGAGAAAGAAACAAAAAATTATGTGATATGCACGTGCATAATCAACACTGAAAACATAGGTTAACTCACAGGAAAAATATACTAAGTCCCTGTTCTTTCGGGATGAATCGAATTGAGCTGAAGTGAAATGGAACTGAGTTGAACTGGAGTGTGAGAGGAAATTAGCTTGATTGAACTGAACTAAAGTAAAGTAAAGTGAGCTAAAGTATGTTGAACTAAACTAAAGTGAATTATACTAATTGAACTGAACCTGTCTCCAAAAGAACAAGGTCTAATACCCTTCACAACTTTTTGGTGATAAAATGAACATTTTGACAAAATAAAATCTCACTATAGTCTCTCTCAAGTTGAAAGTAGTTTTTTGCTAAAATAGTACTCCCTCAGTTTTTTTTAGATTAACATTGGACTTTTCATATTTTGACAAAATAAAATCTCTAATTGTATAAAAGTAAGAATTATAAAAACCATATATTTGGAAAGTGTATACCGTGACGAATCAAATAAGATCTCACATGACTAATTTTTTTAAATGTATAAATAACAATTAATGATCAAAGTGTATTGATAAATAGTATTCAAAGTCAACATATTACATCTAAAAAAACAGAGGGAGTATCTGTTTTGAAAATTATGTTAAACATGATAGAAGAAAATTAAAGAAGTTTAGGCCTATGTTACTCCAAAGTCCAAACCCAAAACTAAAGACACCCAATAATGTCGCGGCCCGACCCTTACGATTGGACATGAATATGATACGACAACTGCGAAACCAGCCCATTAGCCCAACCCAAGGAATAATAATATAATATGCCACCCACAGTTCCTTTGAAACAATTGAAACTTTAGAATTTTTTCCTTGAATAATGCAAAATACGGTTTTAATTCCAGAAATATGCTGGAAGGGAAATTAATTCCCTGCGTACCGTCCACGTAGGACGGCACGCGGGAATTTTTTTTTTTTGTACTTAAATAAAACCGCTACTTCAAGTAGCGGTTAACCTTTGTAAGCCGCTACTTCAAGTAGCGGTTAATTAAAAATAAACCGCTACCTGAAGTAGCGGTTAATATTAATTGATCGCGGCTTCAAGTCGCGGTTTACTGGTACCTGGACCCCCAAGTTGATGTTTGGCGCTGACTAAAGTAAACCGCTACTTCAAGTAGCGGTTCATTAATGGAAACCGCTACTTCAAGTAGCGGTTTACTATAATCCCCAAATCGCACCCTAACTTTCCCAATTTCTCATATTCGACGATTCTTCTCTCAAATTTGTTTCTCCCTCTCTCTCTTACTAACCGTCGCCCACAACCCACACAACACCACCGTCGATCACCGGAGCTACACCACCGTCGATCACCGGAGCTCAGCCACGAAGAACGTCGCCCACCGCACAACTAACGCCAGGCGATTCGCTGCGTCGCACAGCCTCACCACCAACAGCTCGCCGCACAACCGTCCATTAGCCCAGGTGAGTTAATTCTTTTGTTTTTTTTTTTTTTATTTAATTTGCTTAGCATGCCATATTTGTTATGTATTTTAGCTTTGTAACTGTTGTTAGATGGAAATTGTTTGGTTTGATTAGTATAATTTAGTATTTTGCATAATTTAGCATTTTGTGATGGTTGATTTTGCATGAATTGGAAGGTGATTTATTGGTTATATTGGTTGGTTAAAAATGGTGTTGAGCATTTTTTGATGGTTGATTTTGCATGAATTGTTGTGTTTAGGTTGCAAATGCTACTAGTATAGGTGAAGAATGGTGTTCATATTGTTTGAATGTGTAGAATAAGAATAACTTTAACATTATGTTTTTTGTATGTAGAATACGGAACAACCTAGATATCCTTTATACCTTTATTGGAATGGTGAACTATCTCAAAATGGCGTTGATATTGTGTATAGAGGTGGAAGGAAAAAAAATTTGTTCATCAATTCTGGTATGATGTTTCAAGAGATTCTGAATAGGCCAGGGTATATGACGTTGTTGGATGTGATCGTATGTATGTGGAACTGAAATTGTTTATGAGATGTCCGATGCCGGGGAAATTGATGGGTTTTAAAATATACCGCAAGTGCACGGTGTCTGTTTGGCAGAAACTGGCAAATACGGGTCGATCCACAGGGAGAGGAGTTCTACAGATTTATGTTCAATTATCTAACTACTTCCAGAGAGGAAAAATAATTGAGGAATTAATAACTAAGCTAGAGTAAACTAGAACGCAGAGAAATGAGAATTTATCAAATAATTAAAAACCTAGGGCAATCGATCGGTCCACCATGCTTATACCAGTTTAATCAATATAATATAGTTCAACAACACTTGGATTGAGGTTCGAATAAACGAAGTATTTCGCTAATCCTTGGTCAGGCATTAACAACTCCTAGATTAACATATGCCAGTACGGTCGCTCAACATAATCAAATCTACCTATTGTAACAAGCCTCTAATGAATATGATCTTTCGATTCTAATTCTTATTAGCTAAACATAACTCATGATATTGCGCAATTACATGAATTAAACAAGTATAACAAATCAATAGGAATTATTTTAATTCAATCCAATTATTGAAGAACATCAAACCACAATCAAAAAGGTATAAACATGGCTTCCCTCTCTAAACCCTAGAAATAGACTACTCACTCATTATAACAAAGAACTCAATAAACAGGATCAAAGTAAAAGAATTCATTAAATTAAAGAAAGTAAAGAAGAATACCGAATGATTGAAGAACAATGAAAAAGGAAATCGACAATCTATATAATCTTCCAATGTAAAAGTTCAACAAAAGTAGAGAGAATAAACTGAGTGTTTGGCCCTAAAAACGTAGAAAAATCAGATGCCTTCCACGAAAATACTAAAAACCTATTTATACTAAATACAAAACCGGCTAAAAAAACCCGAAAAATCGCGTCCTGAGAGTCCGCCCGGTCGACCGGGCGAAATCCGCCCGGTCGGGCGACGGTGATCGCAGACTTACGACGAAGGAAAATTTCCGCCCGGTCGGGCGCGTAAGCGTTTTTCTTCGTCCGATCGCCCGGTTGACCGGGCGAAATAAAGGATGAAAAATCCCAAGTGTTGAAGTTCGCCTTGGTCGGGCGCGTAAGCGGTTTCTTCTTCGAACGCCGCTGGTGGCTAAGTATGAAACTTCGCCGGTCGGGCCACTCCGCCCGGTTGACCGGGCGAAGGTATTTACTTGTCTTTTTCTTCGTGGAATCCAACCAAAATGCTCATGCGGTCTTCCGGATACGCCTTGGACCTTGTGTGACTGCTTTGGACTTCCGTGTTGCGACTCCGATAAAGGTACAGATACCAAATCCGCATCAAAACCTGCAAAACACGACAAGAACTCCAAACACATCAAATCCACAAGAAAAGGGCTCGAAAGAGCCCAAATCGACTATCAAAACTAAGGGGATTAGAGTAAATAATCGATGAATAATGAACACATCAAAATCCCCCAAGCTAACCCTTTTGCTTGTCCCTAAGCAAAACCATGACATGAACAAGAATATGATTGCCTCACCCCTTCAAATATGAAAACAGAGATCAAAATTTTTTTTATAAGGCTCACAAATCATTCAAGCTAGGCACAATTCAAGCTCAACTGTTCAGATCACTCTAGTTACCAATCACCCAAATAACCAATCCAATGCAGCTGCCTTATATGACGTACAAATCTTGAAAAGGTACTCACCTGGGGGTGTCACTCCTCTCGATATTTTGTGGCAGGCAAAAGATGTGCCCGATCGCTCACCATCCCAACCATAATGACCCTTCCCACTCACACTCTCATGTGTTTAGAAAGGTGATAATATCACTCAACCTAATCATGTCGACTCAAGTAGCGAACGTACTCTTTAACTTTGACAAACTGACCACATCAATCCGATAGACAATATAAGCGCAAGCTCAAGAGGACTTTTTCGGGGTTGTAATGGGGCTTAGGTATGGGTATGGATTATGTATGGGAAATGTGGTGGAGAAAACCAAGAATAGGGGAGCACAAGTTATTAGAAGTATCCACCTGGATATAGCCAATAATAGTTTCCCAATTCTATAAATCACCAAATCTGCGATGAACTCATTCTAGAAACAGGCGTGATTGAATTTTTTTTTTTTTTTTTTTTTTCGTTTCTTCTTTTTCAATTTTTCTTTTTTTTCTTTCTCTTTGCATTTTTTTCAATCCCATAATCACATGTATTTCATTTTGCTCATTCTTTTCTTTTTCTCAATTTTTGTACCTTAAGACAATCGTTTCCATCCAAAGTAACTCATAAAAACTATCTCAGATGCTAACTCAACCATATGCTCCCCCAAGCTAGGCTTGGGATTAGTATCAAAACAGAGGTATGGGCATGTAATGAGGTTAAGTAACATGAAACAGTCATTAGGCTCGAGCGGGGCTAAGGAGGATAAAAGTATATCATGAAAATCACTTTAAGGTTCAAAAAGCGAGACAAAAGAACGCCTCTATCACAAAGAATTGCCACAAGTCATCGGATCTCAATGCGTACGATGTCAAAGTCAAGATCGATCGGCTAATGAGGAACTAACACACAAGAAAAACGAGAATGGATATAGAAATGAATCCATTGGCAAAAATGAATCCTCACGGTCTAACCGAGATCAAGTATGCGGTCAAGATAAGCGCTTTATTATCAAAACTCATTGAGGGTCATGGCCTTTAGAGTTCACATTCCAGCATCACAATCACAAATACCCAACTATCCATATAAAGAGCCCAAATACATTTTCAAAGAATATCACGGGGCACGGAGAAGCGATCATACCATTCCAGTCAATTCGTATTTTTGGTATTTTTTTCAAAGAATATATGATTTTTTTTTTTTTTTTTTTTTTTTTTTAAAAAGAAACTAAACTAGGACAAACAGACTAACTAAACCGACTACACTAAAAAGCAATAAAGAGAGAGGGTGTACTTACAAAGAAATCTCCCCCAAGCCGAACTCGGCAATGACCTCATTGCGGCAAGAGGAAGAAGAGAGGACTCATGTCTCATCGTCGGACATATCAGCAGTAAAACCGGCTCCCGAAGTACTGCGGCACCAAAAAACAGCATTGCCAAAGGCATCCTCCCCCATATGGTCGGTGGGGTCGGGTGCGTGTGGCGTATACCAAGACGGATGGGTATGGTCATGGGCGATAAACCCCCGGTGGTAATAGTCATGGTAGATGGGGTAGAGGGCATGGTGCGTGTCGGACTCCACGGTGGTCAACCGTGTGTCCAAGGAGGTCGGGTGGGTCGAATGGTGGCCCGACCCAACTCAAGACGGCCCATCTGCGAGGTAAGGGACTCGCTGTCCCCGCTCGATGCGAGTAAGGGCGGCCATCATAGGGTCTTCGGGAGGCGGAGGAAGAGGCTTCCCCCACCGACCGCCTATGGTAGGTCCTCAAGGGTCGTCGAGCAATGGGCTCCCGACCCCGCAAAGGAAGTAGGTAGGAACCTACTCCGGGCTCAAGGCGGGTGCGGGCGCGGTCGGGAAGAAGGATGGACTCCTTCTTGGCAATGTACCACCTAAACTTGTTGGCCGACCGGGAAGTGATCCACTTGGCATTGATCATGTAATCGATGCCAATCTCTGCGAGGCCAACTACTGCATTGTTAACATCGGGCACAAAACCAAAGTGAACAAGAATAGCAGTTATAAGTCCACCTACAACAATAGGTTGTCCCCCGACACTACCATCCTCAAATTGGGCGGCAAGCTAGTGGCGGTCCGTTTGGTGGGAGACAAACAAATATGGCGAGCACAAAGCATAGTCAAGCTCGGGAAACAAATAGCTCCCCATCGGAAAAATCTCCTGTTTTTGACGGGAGTGGGGCTCGGCTCGCCCAAAAGTGTGCATCCCGAAATCGCTGCAAGTAGCGAAGACCGGGAAGGTGCAAATGATCGCGCAGACATATGTTGGGTGTTGACCTCATCTTCACCCGTAAAGGCCGTCCAAAGTGTGTTTATGCGAAGTTACGGGGGGTGACGATGTTCCCCGGTTAGGGGTAGGCCAAAGATAGCGGCTAGTTGGCTCAATGTTAATTTCCTATCCTCATTCATGAGGCGAAAATGAAGCACCTGATTTTTATTCCCTACTTCTAGGGAACTCAGAAATTCGAGGGTTAGGTGCCTATAGGTCCAGAAAAACATGCCAAACATAGTACCCAAACCCAATTTCTCAAATAAAGTCTTTGTATCATTAAATATTCCCAATGTATGTAGAGATTGCGAATCAACAAATCGAGTAGGAACAATATTTCTATGTTTCAATTTCTGAAACTTTTCTTTTTGTTCTAAAGATTTGAAGATTACCTCGGGGAAGTTGGAATCCGGTGGGATGCGAGTGCTTGATTCCCCTCGTGAATTTTGCCGCCTCTTGCTTGGCCTT
This sequence comes from Beta lomatogona, assembly GCA_947646795.1. NCBI lineage: Eukaryota > Viridiplantae > Streptophyta > Magnoliopsida > Caryophyllales > Amaranthaceae > Beta > Beta lomatogona. Next base: position 1,553,124 of record CANSNZ010001006.1, on the reverse strand, counting down.
GACATGCTTGAATTTGATAGGAAGGTGAATGGAAGTGAGAGAGAGAAAAGATGGAGATTTTCTGAATTTGTCTTTTGTTTTTTTTTTTTTTTTTTTTTTTTGAGAAAGATGAAGAAAAGTGAAGAAAATTTGAAGGAAGGGATGAGATTGGTGAGAGAAGAGAGGTAGGAGAAGGTATGGAGATGGAGGTAGTGAGGAGAGAGAAAACAAGGGGGAGAAGATGAAGTTGTGAGAGAAGGAAAAAGAAAGAATGAAAAGGAGGGTGAAGTCGAGTCCCTAAAGAAGTTGTCGGGGTATCCGCCCGGTCGGGCCGATCCGCCCGGTCGACCGGGCGAAATCTTTTTTTTTTTTTTTTTTTCGGATTTCCGCGTTCTTCTCGAAGCCGGGCAATCGCAAGCGAAAGGAAATTCCGCCCGGTCGGGCGGTTTCAGATTTTTCATATTTGTTTCGCCCGGTTGGCCAGGGCAATGTAACCCAAAACACGCTTGCGCGCCCGGTCGGGCGGCTTCGCCCGGCCGACCGGGCGAAAACTACGTCTTTTTTTTTTCTCGTTTTTCTCACTCTGCTGAAAAAGTGGTTGCGCGCCCGGTCGGGCGAGCTCGCCCGGTTGACCGGGCGATTTCAATTTTTTTGCGTTTTTCCGTCAAAATTTTCCCAAGTCCGTAAATTTGCCTCCTGCACACACTAGACTCGTCCAAATATCAGCACACTCTCCCTCACCACACTAAGAAAGTAAACTAACTAAAAAAAAATCAAAAGAAAACAAAAATCGAAACTAACAAAGAAGAAAAGAAAAGACGGGTTGCCTCCCGCAAAGCGCTGGTTTAGATGGTCCCGCACGACCTTAGTACCTTAGATGGTCGGGCGCGTAAGCGGTTTCTTCTTCGAACGCTGCTGGTGGCTAAGTATGAAACTTCGCCCGGTCGGGCCACTCCGCCCGGTTGACTGGGCGAAGGTATTTACTTGTCTTTTTCTTCGTGGAATCCAACCAAAATGCTCATGCGGTCTTCCGGATACGCCTTGGACCTTGTGTGACTGCTGGACTTCCGTGTTGCGACTCCGATAAAGGTACAGAGTACCAAATCCGCATCAAAACCTGCAAAACACGACAAGAACTCCAAACACATCAAATCCACAAGAAAAGGGCTCGAAAGAGCCCAAATCGACTATCAAAACTAAGGGGATTAGAGTAAATAATCGATGAATAATGAACACATCAGAAATATGTGCCAATTGCACTAGAGGATGACGAGTCACTAAGTGCTATGTGGCTTTCAGTGACACAAACGTCAGCCATGGCAATGGAGGTGTACATTGAACAAGTTCCCAAGGAGATAAATCTCCAAAGTAATGTGGGTTATGTACCTACAATGGACTTTAGGGATAGCATGGAGGTACCGGCATCAGCTCCTAGCATGCAATTTGAATCATTTACTAGCATGTTGTCAGACCCACATTATGTCAATGAGCACATGAATGAGTTTAGTTCTCCTGCTTCGTCTCCCCACATACCATCCACATTCCATCTTGATACTCTACATCGAAATGATGTTGATTTTTTGGGAAATGAGGAGGAGCATGTGGATTCTGATAGGGAGGAGGACGATGATGCAAGGGAAACAGCTGACAATGCAATAAAGTCCGGTGTTCCTTCACAAGATTGGCTCAGAATTGACGAAGTTGATCAAAGGTTAATAGATGCATGGATGACTTGGAAATGCACTGGTTCATTGACTGTGGGTTATGAATTTGAGATAGGACAAGAGTTTGCCTCATTGCAGCAATTAAAGAATTTTGTGAAAGCATGGTCGATCTCTAGAAACCAGATGTTTTGGGTGTTAGAGTCAGAGCCCACAAAGTATGTCATTGAATGTGCCCGAAAGGAAGTGTGTCACTGTCCATGGAGGTTGCGTGCAATCATGACTAAGTCGTACTCATTCAAAATTGTACGATATGGTGGTCCACATGCAAGCAATTGTTTGGGAGACATAACACGTGGAGACCATCCTCTCATTTCATCGGATTTCGTTGCTGATCTTATCGAGGATTTCATTAGGACTGATCCTTCATTCAAAGTTCAGTCCATCTTGACTTTTGTGAAGAACCAATATCAATTTTCAATAACATACAAGAGAGCTTGGTTAGCCAAACAAAAGGCAATAACCAGTATCGATCTACTTATATGTCCTTTTTCAAGCCTGTGCCTGATATGCATAATTGTTCTCCATATTATGGTCCGAGAATTATAGCTGATGAGGGGCTAAAGCGTGGAGCTGGACGTCCAAGGTCCACTCGAATACGAAATGAAATGGATGCAGCTGATAGGCCCGGCAAATATAGATGTAGCATTTGTAAGGCTTCGGGACACAATAAGCAAAGATGTCCTAATAAGAATGATGAAGGAACATCTGGGTAAATCTATTTTTTATTAAAATTCATAAATTTATATTCTTATCATAGTCCTCATTGTGTTACTAACCTTTTTTTTTTTTCCTCAGGTCTGATGGCGCAGTCCATCTATCCCGGCCCCACTGATCGCAGCGTTCTCACCCTCCAGGATAAGCATCGGAGTGAGGATGCCTGGAGGGGAGTAAGCGGACACGGTATTATCGTGTCGGTTGCATCATCATAGTCTCACTCATGACTCGGGAGGTTCACGATAGGGTTCTTCGGTATGTTGAGCGTCTTTGGTTTTCTTGGCATACATCGTTTGGTAGGGGAGGTTTGGAGATTGATCGACCACTTCTTACGGCATTAGTGGAGCGATGGAGGTAGGAGACCCATACCTTCCATTTGATCGTTGGGGAGGCGACGATTACTTTAGGAGATGTCGCCGTTATCCTTGGACTCGAGTGCACGGACCACCCTGTTATTGGTAGCGGCGAGGGTAATTGGGCTGCAGTAGTGCACGAGTTGTTAGGGGTATGGCCCACCACTCCGGAGAACGAGCCCAAAGTTCTTCAGGGTTCGTCTTTGAGGTTGACATGGCTTCGGCTTCATTTTTTCTTGTTGTCGAACGATGCTGATGAGGTGACAGTACAGCGATTCGCACGGGCTTATATTCTTGTCTTGATGGGGTCCATTCTTTTTTTCGACAAGAGTGGAGATACGATGCAGGTGCTTTATCTTCCACTTTTGGCGGATCTCGGCGTAGCGGGGACATATAAGCGGGGTAGTGCGACCCTCGCATACTTGTATCGACAGCTATGTCGGGCATCACGAGGCGTGCCGGGGAGTTAGGTGGACTCGTGTTGTTGTTACGGCTTTGGGCATGGGAGCACATACACATCGGCAGACCTCAGATTTCGAGGTTGCGGGACCCACCTCCATAGTTTGACGATGTCGTTCCTATTTTAGGCTCGCAGCATGTTCCGGGGGTTGACCCCTTAGCTGTCAGGTAATATGCAGTGTCTCACATTTGTTGACATTATTTAGTTTCATTTTTCATAAGGATATTAATGTGTATTTCTTTTCAGTTGGCTTCGGGTACACCTCAGTAGGTCCCACTTAGCAAGTGGGCTATCTTACTACAGGGATGCACTTGACCATCAGACGGACGAGCAGGTACATAGAGTCTCACATGCCTAACTTATATACATTGGTAGACATCTCTCACATGCCTAATATTTGCAACATTCTTTCTTTGTAGATGACTTGGCGACCATATACCGATGCGAGACTCGGAGTTGTTGCTCGCTATATGTCGAGCCGATCGACATGTATGGCGCACATTGGCTCCACTTATTTGTTTCGACATTGTGGAGTTTCATTGTCCCGATCGAGTTATGCGCCGGTTTGGCTTCGAGCGGAGGATTCCAGCACCTTGTGATACAAGCACGACCCTTCATGGCATAGATCGGAGGTCGAAGAACAAGAATTATCCGCTCGGACATCGCCCTTACATAGCGCAGTGGGATGAGCGCGAGACGTGTTGTTCGGGGCACTCCGTTTACGGGTCGTACTCATGCCATTGAGGAGTATATGGTGTGGTATCGTCGCATCACGAGGTTACGCATGACGGATCCATTGAGGCGACCTCCTTCTACACATTATCGGCCGCGTCTCGCATGTAGTACCGGTAAGTGCCATGATTTGTAGTTATACTTTTATTTATTTATCCGACTATATAATATGTATTTTTCTTTCTATGCGAGCACATACTTTATCCGATGTTGCTCATAGGTGCGACCTTGTACTAGAGGCTGCCGAGTCATTGCCTCCGCATATGGGGCGCCGCTTGTTTGCACGCACATTGCGGACCATGAGGGACCGTGTATTGATGCTTGTTAGCCAAGCCGGACATGGCCACATCTTACGGGGTGTGCCTACCTCTGCGCCGCACATACATCGACTTCTACATCTTCTATGTCTGCTTTGCCCATACATCTACCACGGCACCTTTGCTTTCGCCTCCCGATCGTCGGAGGACCTACCGACGCCCGTTACGCCACCACTCCATCTTGTCTTGATGCCATTGCGAGTCTAGTGAGACCACACCTAGTTCATCTAGACCTTCACAAAAGAAGAAGAGGGGGTCTTAGCACTTTCATTTGTTGTTTGTATAGTTCGTTAACACTTTGTTAAATATTAAACTTTGTTTGTGATTGACATATTTTCTTAATCTTACTTCGTAATTAAGAAATTATTGGATAAATGTGAATGGGGATGAACTTGGTGTTTGGTGATTGATGTATGCATAGACTTGGTGTTATTGGATGAAATTTGGTGTTGAAATTGCAGGTAGGATAGCTTTTTTTTTTATGTTTCTGGCATTTTGGCCAGTTATGGGGAAGCAGGAATGAGAGGCGTTTTTTTTTTTTTTTCATAAACCGCTATCTCAAGTAGCGTTTTACATATTAGAGTATGATTTGTGTTTGCAAGATCTTGACCACATAAACCGCTACTTGAAGTAGCGGTTTATATACATAAACCGCTACTTGAAGTAGCGGTTTAATTTAAAATAAACCGCTACTTCAAGTAGCAGTTTACCTGGGATAAAAAAAAAAACATGTACGCTGGGAATTAATTTCCCTTTCGACATATTTCTGGAATTAAAACCGTATTTTGCATTATTCAAGGAAAAAATTCTGAAACTTTATGTTTTTATTACAAACAAATTACCAAACCAAAAAATTCAACGTTCTCGGTTTTTCCAAGGAATGATTGGTTTGTCACCCATGTAACTTGACACCGACATGTTAGCCTAATATCACCCTTATGAAGATCTTTTAAAAATATCAAAAAAATATCGACCTTATCCATACAAAAAGTCTTGCACTTTATTATTCATACATACAACTCTCTAATTTTCTTATCAAAAAAATAATATAAAATAATCTCCAATTTTCTATATTTAGATAACCTCAAAAGAAAAGATCTTTATTTAGATCTATACTTTACTTTACAAACCCATACAAATAATCTAATCCAAACTTCAAAAAAAAAAAAAAAAAAAAAAAACAATCTCATTTCAATCATCCAATTAAGAGAAAAAAGAAAGATGATAAGTGGGTCATTAGCAATTCCTGCATCTCCTTGTTGTTCATCTACTTTACTTTTAGAATCCAATGATGTTAATCTTAGATTTTCATCTTCTTCTTCTTCAAAAAGATTTAGTTCAACTATAACTTGCAATGCTTTTCCTTCTTCAAATAATAATAATAAGATACCAAAGTTGGAGCCTTTTAGCAGAAGCAAGTTTGAAAGAGGTGTAAAAGACCCTCCTTTGATTGAGAAATCTGAAAATCAACTTGCTGGTAAATTTTTTCTTCTTTCTTTGAATCAAAGCTACCCAAATGAAGTTTTTTACTGTAATGTTTTTCAATTAGAAGTTGTTCATGTTTCTTATATGGGTTTTGGTTTTTTTTTTTTTTTTTTTTTTTTTTTGCAGATTATTGTTCAGCGCTTGAAGGTGAAGATTCTTACAGTTGTTGGCAAGCATATTTTGAGCTTAAAGATCTGGAGGTAAAGTTTTTTTTTGTTGTAATCGAATTATCCGATTTATTTTTTAATGTTTCTGAGACTATTCGCTTCACTTCAAGTACCCGTGTTAGATCCTCGAGTTTTTTACGCTAATGTAAAAGCTTAACAGTTCATTTAAATTGAAACCTAAATCGTGTGGGGGAGCTCCGGTTCATTTCCGAGATTTACCTGATAAAAATTATATCGAATCTTTGTGTATTCAACGATTTACGAGTCTACGACAGTATAAGTTAAAGATTCTGCAACGTTTACTTTCTATAGAATATTTTCAAAAACTGAATGTTCTGTTTTTTTTTTTTCAAACAGAAGAAAATTCCAGGCTGCATATTTAGATTCGACAATGTTGTATTTCAATATTATTTATTATACGATTGTTACTCCATGTATAACTTGAATAATTTTCGGATAAGAAACCGTAATTTCCTTCGTGATTTTGGACATATACTTGTGTCGAATACGAGTATTATTGTTTAGAATCAAAATCTTAAAACTTTGTTTATGAAAATAGCTGAATTTATACTTCGCCATGTATTTGGTCGTAGACAGTGTATTTTTGGCCCCCTTCGAGAACCCGTGGTAAGATGAATTTCCTTTGAGCTACCCTCACACAGGGCCACTCACCCAAAGACAACAAAGCCCAAACCCCCCTTTCCCCAACAATATTGAAATTTTGCTTCCACCAAGTTTTGAACCTTGGTCTCCCATGTGGGAGATAGAAAGCTATACCATTGGACCCAAGGGTCTTGGTAGTGTATCGGAGTTTGAGTGACATACTTATTAATGAATTTATTGATGGAATTGTACAGAAAGAGTCTCCAAAACAAGAAGTGGAGAGGCTGATAATAGAAGCAGGGGGAGTGAAGTCTCTGATAGGATGTGTCCATGGAGTGACAGCCATTCGCAAAGCACACAAGGAAGCTTCTGAGAACCCGGAAAAGGAAGATAACAAGGTGAAGAAGGGAGAAGAGAGAAAGATACCAACACATATACCAGATGGACTGCCAAAGACTGCCGAGGAATTAGAGGAAGAAGAGAAAGGAAGGATGCCTGATTCTCCCTTTACCAGGATGCTAAGGCAAAGGGGTAAACACCCTGCTTGGTACTCTCCTGTCCCAGACCACGAAACTGACTGAATTTACTACTACTCGAAACCGTGATCATCAGAGTAATTCATGGTGTACTCAATAAGTTTAATTGTTGTACTATGATTGAAATTAAGGTTTTGAGACAACCTGTATGTTTTTTTGTATGGCTCAAGTATATGTATATTGTTACTCCTAATTAGCAGTTGTTAGGTTTACCTCTCTGTGTGTGTATATATATAGTATATAATAGACATTCCTGTAATTTGGATTTTCTTGTACTTAGAAGCACTTTCCTATAAATACACTCTTTAGATGATGTTCTTCTTGCAAGTGCGTCTAGAAAGAAAAATATTGCATTGGTCTTGAACTTTTCAGAGCTTGCAGTGTGAAATTCACACCTTAATATTTAAGGTTCTTTTAAGGGCTAGATGAAAAAGGTAATTTGGTAACTCCACTCAGTATGAGCTAATAATGAATTTTTTTATCCCTCTTTTGTGCACCGGTAAAAATTTTAGCTTCTTATGAAACCCATTCAAACCCTTTGCACCCAAAAAAAAGTTTACGACATAGGAAAGTTAATAGCATAGAAAGGATTACTTTGATAGTTCAGATCAGTTTTCATAAGCAGAAGGTAAAACGGAGAACAAGTAATGCAACCATTGAACAAAGTTTATCCAAAATTTATATAATTCTCATTCTGGTAACTGTTTGACACTCATAGTTGGCGAAGCTTATACATCATCATCATCTAGGGGGAGAGAAAAACAGGGAAAAAATGTTTCTGAGCACTCACAGCAGCACATCATATTAGAACTTGTAATTCAGTCCACAAGAAGCAGGTGCCAGCATCTCTTTTCATCTATTTACAGTTGACCTGATGGAGGAATTAAGAACTACTAGAGCAGAAACTCTCCGCATCTCCTTGGCTCTTCATCTGTCATGAAATAAAAAACAAATATAGAGTGAACACCACAAAACAGAAAATAAGATCATGGATAAAAAGGGCCGTCCACTCCTCACACATTCTCTCCATTTCGTTTGTTTGGTTTGTTCGTCTGGTAGGAAAGAGAAGTACACAGTATACACTCCAATCTCCATCCATCACTCGATAATAGATTAAATTTTAATCTTAGGGCATTTCATAATTATCGGTGAATTTCTACATTTAGCAAGTTAAACTTTATGACATCCTTGATAGGTAAATTTCCAATAGACTATTTTTGTACATTGCAAAAACACTTTGAACATACAAGAGAGTGGAGGATAAAGATAGTTTTTTTAACCCAATTCTTTGTTAATGACTTCTAAATTTCTAATCAAATGTAGCCTATTGTCCGGGGATGGAAGTACAAGTTAATCAGCCTCTCTTTTTTTGGGGAGTGTGCGCGTGTCCCATAATGTGATACAGTCAGCTTACGAGTGGCTGGTACCAACATACAACAAAATGCAAAGAGCTGTAGTATGAAAATCAAGATAAAAGCAATTCTATGTACCATTGCTGGCTCTTCCTGAACTCAGTAAGCACTGGATATATGTTCTCAAATGCGGTGTAAGTCTCTTCTCTTACCTGCACAACACAAGACAAACAGCTATTTACCCAAAATTTTATACTTCTAGGTTTAGCCCTTTTAATTTAAAAGGGGGGTGAAATGAGATAAATTTTAATCCCTCGTGTCAGTACAAGACTTGAAAAAGATACTCAAGCCGAGGGGGAAATGCAACATTATTTCTTTCACCACAGAATCATCTGATTGCACAAGAATGATTTAAGGGTAACAATAAAGGAGATTCATCAGCCCGAAACAATTATCTTCTATTTTCTATGGTTGGGTACTTGGGTTGTATATCAATGGTCAATCCATAGTATAATACTCCCTCCATCTTTTTTACTTGCTCCCTTTTTTCATAAATGGATGTCTCTTATTACTTGCTAAATTTCTTCATTTGGTAACCATGACCTACAAATATACTTGTCATTTTTCCTTAAAGTTATGGTCCCTACCAAACCTTTTCTGATATCCTAAATACTTGTTCCCACAACAATGTAGCAAATAATTATAGACGGAGGGATTAGAAAGTTTAATTGCACATCGAAATAATTATGTATGCCAAGACCCAAGATTCCGAATCCCTTCATCAAATATAGATGCCAAGGAGAACATAGCGAGAACAAACTGTTAAACAATACCTTCGCTCCTGTGAGAACGATCTTCCCTGACACAAATATAAGCAACACTATCTTCGGTTGCTTCATTCGGTAGATCAAGCCAGGAAATAGTTCTGGTTCATACTATATAAAAACCAAAAAGAGCAAACATCACAACTATGTTCTCACCATAGTAAAATGGTCAACTGGATAAATTCAACAATCATAAATGTGTATGCAAAAAAATAAATTCCCAGCACTTCCAGGCTTCCACCAAAATCCCGACCAAGAGACCAAAAAGAAGAGAAGGAGCAGCGAAGAGCATCAAGATTACTCATGGGAAAGTCAGACTGCTCAAGGCAAGCTCTATTATGACATAACAGAGGGAGGGACAGACCTAAAATATGTCACAGGTAAGCATAAAATCCCACAAATAGTTGTCATGACTCGTGTAAGTATGAATATTTAATCCATCCTGAAAATAATTAACTAATCCATCCTGAAAATAATTAACCACTAAGAAAGTATGCTTAGCACCAACTATTCATCAATCATCAATGAGATAAGTTCAAAGAAAACAGAAGATCCAACAGCATTATAAAAACTACTATCTCTTGTCACAGTCTCACAGATATCACCCACATAAAGCAATATAGAAAAAAGAGGTAATGATTGATAATCCCATAGCTATGGCAAAAAAAGTGGTCTAAGATTGGCTGCAACCAACATAGGCCACAGCAACTAACCCACACAAGCAAGATAGCATAGAATTGAGAACGAGAGGGAGATGCAGATAGATAATCTGACGATACTTACACTTGAGAAAGCACCATGAGAATATGCAAGCCCTTCCAGTCTGATAGGAAACTTAACATCACATGATCCAACAATATTTTGGATCTTGAAATCCTGCAGAAGTAGATGGGAGTTGTTAGATTTACTTAATAATTTATAGCAAGACCAGCAAGTTGGAACCAACAGAACTCTGTTCAAATAAGATAAAAACTAAATACCAGAAAAAGGATGACTATGGTGAAAAAAAACATAAGCTATGTAAATAATACTGTCATGAACACAGTTGGTTCATTACAAATACCTTGAATTTTGCTGGAAACCCCAGCTTCTGAATAATTCGAGCATACTGAAAGAGAAAGCAAGGAGAAATTGTAATTTACATTGTAAAACAAAATGCTCACATGCCAAAACAACAGAAACAAACACCGCAATGCCTAAAAATGTACCTTACGAGCTGCTAATTTTGACTGATTTTCACTCTTAGCTCCAGTGCAGACCTATGTTCATCAGGTAACCAGAAACAATGAGCAAGTATCAATGCATATTGAGCCATAGAAACTCAACAAAAATGAGCAACACTAAAGAGTAAGAAGTTCAAACAGCACTAGTTGAATTTAAAACTTAATGCTCAAGAATAGAAAGATAGACATGTTGGCAGTGAGTAGCTAGTCTATATAACAATGCAGGGCATGCGCTGTTACAAAACAACAATACAAAGATTTATAGTCGTAGAAATTTCTTCAGTGGATTATAATCTACAAACATATACTTGATACAGATTGTAGCGTATAAATCGACTCTTTGATTGAATACTTTCTACATAATTTTCAGAGGTATAAAACATTACATGGCTTTCAGTGAGAAAAATTAAAGTTTGAGAATTAAGATTTCATGTCAAATTATTTATTACTCATATATTTCCTATTAGTTGCAACACTTTTCGTGCTAGCTAACATACAACTTTAACGATTGATATCTTTAAGACTTCAACCATCTAATAGTAAAAATCACTACCTCCGCCTCAAAATATATTACCCATTATCACTACAAGCAAATCAAACTTACCATTTTGCCAGAAGCAAATATCAAGGCAGTGGTCTTTGGTTCTCTAATCCTCATAATCACTGCAGCAAAACGCTGAAAGTAGCAGAAATTAAGAAAGCAAGTACTTTAGGCACTAACAAAATAGGGAGACTGTAAGAACAAGATCACAGCTTTCTAATAACTATACCTTAGGGTTATATTCTGCATTACGAGCTTGCAACGCGATTGCTTTAAGATCTAACTTGCAGTCCAGATTGACAGTTGAGACAATATTCCTAAAGCCAAAAACACATCAATAAGATAGCAATATTCAGATTAAAACGACATCAATATGACAGCAAGATATAAATGAATATTGCTGCATGCTAACACTTTCTACCTTCTTGCTTCAAGTGTAAAAGAGATAAAGCAGAAGAAATGACAAGAAAGAGCCAAATGGAATAATCTTAAAGCCCTCTTAGTTTAAGAAATCCAGTACAACCAGCTATTGGAATTATTTGAAGATGCACTATCTAATCACAATATTGAAGATAGTTTGTTGGGCACCAATCTATATTTATCTTAGATTAGCAACATTAAACTAATCCATCAATAAGCACAAACACTTTCCATCAAAGCAAAATTAGTTGCAGACAAAAGACAACAGCCTCTCTTCATGGGATTCATGCTCTCATGAAGCAGGGTTATCATAATCTCAAATGAATTTTGCTAAAACTTTGTAAAACAATGGACACCAGCAGACGTTAGTAAGGCGATACGATAATTCCAACTCATCTAATCTTAGAAAATGAATAGAAAGGAAAGTAATGAGTATCTGATTTGATGGGAGTCAGCAAAACATGTACATCCCCTTGGATTAAGATCCATATGGAAATCAATAAGTTCGTAAACAAACAGCTGAAAAATAATCATTGAGACGGAATAGGATACCTATTCATATACTTAACGAAATCTAGTCAATAGGCTTTAAATTTCCCTTAAAGTTCCATGAGCTTAAATAGAACATAAATCAAAATGAGTACCACACAGAACACAAATACAAGTTACTTATAATTTACCATAATCAATGAGATAGTTAAGCTTACAATTACCAATATCTCATCCGAGATAATACCAGCTTGTGACACACAATCAAAACTAGAGAGGAACAAATATTATTTTCTCACCATCTCTCATACATTCCCAACAACAAAGGCAATATACAAAATCTCAATGATTCAATATCCTACACCTCATCTTTCCATACATCTCTCGTATCAATAACATTTAGTTATAACTTTACTACCATATCCCTAGATTTACATACCATCAATCCTCATACACAATTTAAAAAATCAATTCATGATAAAACATAGATACAAGATGCTTTGAAATGTGATATTGAGAAGGCTTATTCGATACATTAAAGAAATGTACAAAGCTATAATGAACACTTGAAACGAGTATTTCAACAGAAGCTATCAATTCTAGATCGTTGCGTTCATGATCACAGCACCATCCCAGTTAAATGCCATAGCCAATCGTGTAAAAGACTGTAACTTAACAAAACAAAACTGCAACATCTTCGCAAATAAGAATCTCTGTTACAAGTTACAACCATATACACTTTCAACGATGTCAAAAGAAACCATAGCTCATAGATACTTACTGGAGAGTAGGGACAATCCCAGAAGGATGCTTTGACAAATCGACCGGCTGGCTACCTTCCAAGCCCTGCTCTGCCATTTACAATCACTTCTGTCCCCACTCTTCCAAAACACAATACGGCAAGCTGTCAATACTGGAGAGGAAAACGAACCAACATAAATAAAATGTCATTGGTTTTACTCCTGAAAACTTCAATTCAACACTCATATTCAACATGATTAATGCCTCATCAACCCAACAATTACACACACCGCCCAAAAAATCAATAAAATTGACTTTCTTTTTTTCATTATCAGAATAAATGTAGTTCGTATCAACCAAAAGAAAGCTAATTTACAACATAAATGTCATATCAGACTACATTTCAAAAAAATTACAAAAAACCCCCAAATTTCGCCTCGGTCTAGAGAATCAATGTCTAATATCTGGATTTAAGAGCTAAATTTTAGGTAACGAAAACAAAACATCATCTTCCATTGAAACGCCTGGACAATCAAACTCGTCCAACTCCATAGCTACACTCTTCAATCACGAACGAGCTAGAAAAATTGCACGGGAAAAGAACGAAACCCTAGAATCCAAAATTGAACACAACAGACCAATTCCGCCAATAAAATTAAACGATTGTTTAGGGAAACACGATCATCTTCAACTTCCAATCATAATCTCCAGCAACGAAGCAAGATCCAACGTTAACGACGAAGAACAAAATTCTCGATTCAATAAATGGTTAAACAACACAGAAATTCAATACTTTCATCACGGTAAAAGGTAGACGGTAGAAAATTTACATAGAAATCATACAAGATCTAACGATTTAAGCAAAGAAGAAGGACAAAATCTACCTGATGAAATGAATCAAAGTTAGGGTTTAGAAAAAAGTTCGGAACTTTAAATAGTTTTTTAGGGTTGAGAAATCTAGCGCGAAGAATTTGAAATTGGTAGTCTTTTATAAGTGTTGATGTAATGAATTTGAAGGATTGAGACTCTTATATGAGAGAGAAAGAAGAGAGAGAGAGAGAGAGAGAGAGAGAGGTGAAGGATATAAAGGAGAGAGAAAGGGGGTGTTTGTTGTGAATGAGAGGTCCGAACTCAGAAGGATCTGGAGAAGTTATAGTGTGTCTGGGAGTTATATAATGCTGGAGATATGTTTTGTGGTTTCCTATAATACCCCTATGTTATAAGGTAATGTCAACGGTTATCCAAGGGTATATTATGTGATCATGATTTATGTCATAGAAATAGGATTTTTGAGATACTATATTAAAAATAATAGGACTATTTGACTAAATTTTACTTATGTTAAAATTTGATCAGGTAAATTACATTAACGCCCTCTCACAGGGCACCTAAATACAACCTACTCCAAAGCCCCCAAACCCCCCAATGAGGCACAACCTGCGAGTGAAAGATGAAAGGGCTTACCACCCTTCGAGTGCGAGTGAGCTCGACCTTGGCTCGAGATGTTGGCGAGTCGAGTTGAGCAACCCGATACTCGACTCGAAAACCCAATTATCAATAGGAAAATACCTAAATTCAACATTTTTTTTATCTTTAGGTTGCTTTTAACATGAGACACTTGCAAGCTACTTGTAATCTTCTCGGTCAAAAGTTCGGTTAAAACCCGGTCAAAGCTCGACTCGAGTGAGCCCGACTCAACTCGAGCTCGACTCAAAAAGTTAACGAGTCGAGTCGAGCTAGCTCAAATTCGAACTCGACTAGCATCATTTACAGCCTTATTCTAGAGGTTAAACTTTTTAAACTTTGACCATGAATTCTCATTGTTATGTAGGGGAAAATTATGATGAGAGATTTTGTTAGCTTCACCTCAATGCATGATTTTAAATATCATGAGAATATAAGGATTTTTGCGTTATTTGAGCTTAGGTTATTCAAGGCATTGCTAAAGTTAGGCGATTGTGGACACTAACCAATACCCACTATAAATGGATCAATTGCAGTGTTTTGTTAACTATAAGGAAAAATTGATTCAAATAATCCAACCTTTAGTTGGTTCGCTGATTCAGTCCCACATCTTGGTTATTTTTAAGAATCTTGACCAACTTTTGGGGATAGCTTCTTAAAACAATCTGAACTCTTATTTTTTCTTGACATCACTAATCAGTTTTGGGTCTATTGTACGCAAGAAAAGTAAGTTTGGAAGATATTACCCAAAGTTGAGATTTTATAAAATAATCAAAAGGTGAGATTAAATACAGCGAACTGGCCAAAGGTTGGATTGTCATAATTATTTTTTCCTAACTATATAATGATTAATGCATGCTTAGTTGTACTGGTGGTCGGTTATGTTGTTACTGAGCTTTATAATTTATCCAATTTTGTGTTGTAATATATACTTTCTCTTTTTTTTTTTTTACTCGTAATGTTTTTCATTTTGGCAATTCTCTGTTATTTGCAACATTTCTATTTTTGTTAATATATTATCTCTTTATCTGTCCTAGCACCATATTACTGAATTATGTTAATATGATAATTCAGTTCAATTTGTTAATATGTTAATTCAGTTCAATAAATTATTACTAAATTATAACTTTGGGCCATTATAATTTTAACTTGGTTGTAATTCTAAAATCTACTTAAACCCTTGTCTCTTAGATAACACAACCAAAATTTTCAATTTCAATGGGTAAAGAAGTTGAACCGAAACACCATATTGCTCGACTCATTCATGTTCATGTATAGCTCATTCATATACAATGCATTATCGATGTATGTCCAGAATTTCGCAATTTAAAGAGTCAACTTATGTAGATTTATACGTACATGTGTAAACCGTAATCTAAAATTTTAAACATGTTTTGTCCTTCATAATACTAGAGCTTACTTGTCATTTGGTATTTATTAACTTTTTTTTTGGTGAAAATGGAAATGCATAGATTAATGTTCAAAGATAAAGTTATTACAATCCTCAATGAAGTTACTTATACAACAATTAGGGGGGTTGGGAAAGGTCCTAATTGTGAGAACTTCATCCTCCATAATCCTAGCCGTCTTTGCCAACATATCCGCTACCGCATTGTCCTTCCTTGGGGTGTAGGCAAGCTTGAAGTTACCCCTCGTACATAGCACCCTGCACTCATCAACAAGAGAGAAGATGTTAGCAGTACAAACATCCCCCCCATTTAGGAGACTTAAGGCCTGCTTACAGTCTGAATACACGGTTGCAAACGGGATCTGAAGGTGAAGGGTTAAAGCGAGGCCAACTTTGATACTCATAATTTCCGCCACAAGGGCACTTTGCGCATAGGTCTTTTGCCCAAAACCTCTTATCCACCCCCCTTTCTCGTCCCCTGATAACACCCCCCAAGCCAGCATATTGGGTATGGGATATAAAAGAGGCATCCGAATGGATCATAGGCCCAAAAGAATGGTAAAAGGCGGGGGTAATAGTTGGGGTGACTGGGTCCTGGTTCAACGAGGCACTAATCCAAAGAGAAGCTTGCTTCCTCGACCTTACGAGGATGTCGTGGGCCGAGTCATATTTGCCCTCAAAAACCCATAAGTTTCGAGCCTTCCACAACTCAAAGCGAGATCCAAGAAAACAAAGAAGCCCATTTAAGGCCCATGTAGGATTCCTTGGAGGACAAGTTCTTTTTAAGCCATGATTTAAGGTCCCCATGACCAAGATCCCAAGCCTCGGGAAGAGCCCCCAAACTTGGGTCGATTAATGACAAACACGCGAGGACATGATGACTATCCTCCTGGTCTAACGAGCATTTTGAGCATATGGGAGAACTTAGAATTCTTCTATGGAAGAGAAGCAAATTATGGGGGATCCTATCCCTCCACACGAGCCAAAGAAAGAATTTGATTTTTGGGAGTGTTGGGGCCTTCCAAAGCCACTTCATTGGAGAAGGAGGGTTAACAAGAGACGTAGGAAATTGGGCATTGTAGGCCCGACGAGGTAGAAAAACTTGAGGATGGAGCAAAGGAGGAGGAAAGGATGTCCTTTGAGTTAGGTGAAAGGGAAATTGAGTTAATGAAAAAGACAGCATACTCCGGCAAGGAGAGGGAAAGGGTGTTTAAAAGCCATTCCCCGTCCTTCCAAACGTCACAAACCTTAAGATTGATCTCATGCCTAGGGAGGGGGCCAAAGCACAATTTTCTCAAAGGGCCTATCCCAGTCCAATTATCTTTCGAAAAGTCAATATCCAAACCATTCCCAACCACCCATTGGCTATGATCCGCAAGCAAATCCCACCCTTTCCCAATACTCTTCCAAATTGGGGACCCATACTTGAAACTAGTAATATGGGTAGGGTGGACATACTTTGAAAATATACATTTACTTGCTAAGCTACTGTCAACTTAGCTCAACTTCCATCCAAGTTTAGCCATAAGAGCCACATTCATCTTTTCTTGGTTCCTAATACCTAAACCCCCCTCGTGAAAGGGTAGGAAAGTTGTGTTCTTATCCACCAGATGAAGTTTCCTAACCCCCTCCTTTTCACCCCAAAGAAAGTTATTACAAATCTGATCAATGGTGGCAGTTATATATAGATTTAGGAAGGTACATTGCCTGCATGAAGTAAGTCGGGATGGTAGAAAGGGTAGACTTAATGAGACATAATCTTCCTGCTTTGGATAGATAATCTGTTTTCCATTTTGAAAGTTTAGATCTCACTTTCTCCACAATGAATTGCACTTGACTCCGGGAGGGTCTCTTATGGGAGAGGGGCAACCCTAAATACAATCCTAAGTCCACAGTTCTTTTGATTCCCGTAGTAACCTGGAAATGGGTAATGTCCAAATCAGGAGTACTGGGGGAGAAGGTGAGCCTACTCTTGTCCTCATTAACCTTTTGACCCGACATCTCACAGAAACGATTGAGGGTTTCCTTCACCATTGAAGCTGTATTGGCATCTACCCTCCCAAACAATAAAAGGTCATCAGCAAACATCAAGTGGGACACAGGTACTTTGCTTTTCCCTACCCAAAAAGGAGTCCATTTTTTCCCCTCACATGCATGGTTAATCATGTGAGACAGGGTTTCTAAGCAAATATTGAACAGATAAGGTGACATCGGGTCACCCTGCCTCAGACCCCTAGAGTGTTGAAAAGACTCTCCCTTTCTACCATTGACCAACACAATTGATGAAGATTTGGCTATACAATCCATGATCAACTTTATAGAGCAGAGATCAATCCCTTGAAAAGCTAGACAGTCTCTAACAAAGCTCCACTCGAGTCTATCATAAGCTTTCTCAAGATCAATTTTAAGGGCAAACCACCCCCTCTTCCCCTTCTTTTTCCACATAGAATGTAACACCTCCGAGGCTACAACAAGGTTCACATCAGGCCCCCTACCCTTGGTAAAGCTGTTTTGGTTTTGAGAAATAAGGTTGGGCATGAAAGGTTTAAGCCTATTGACAATGAGTTTGGTGGTCATTTTATAGATAGTGTTACACAAACTAATTGGTCTCAGGTGCTTCACAGTCTGAGGGGGGGATTGCTTAGGAATTAGACAGATTAGGGCCTCACAAATGTTTTCCGGAATACTACCATCTCGAAACCACCCCCCTTATCTTGATGCAGATGTCCTCCCCGACAATATCCCACAGGTTTTGGAAGAAACCAGGATGGAAACCATCCGACCCAGGAGCTTTGCTCGGGTTCATGCTAAAAAGGCTGGCCTTAATTTCACAGTCATCCGGAGACCCGCTAATGTTGATTGATTCAGTAGAGGTGATCTCAAACCTAGGGGAGCTGACCTGTTCTGAAGTGAACAAACATCTAAACGACGAAGTGATATGGTCTCTGATGGTCAAAGGGTCCACCAGTTCGTTCCCTACAGAGTCTCTAAGGTATTGGATCCTGTTCGAGGCTCTAGACATAATGACACTCCTGTGAAAATACCGGGTATTTCTCTCCCCTTGGGACAGTCTTTCTTTCCTACTTTTCGCATACCATAACGCCTGTTCCTGGTCGAGGATGGCCATAATCTCAGATTGGATGCTCTCTTCTAGGTTATGGTGGAACAGTGAGAAATTGTTTGCAGCTATATAGTCTTGAACCCCTTTGAGTCTAGCCAAAGCCCTTCTCTTTCTAGCATAAAGATTACCAAAAACATTCATATTTCAATCCAAGAGGGCGGTGCTAAGGTTTTTTAACTTGGCTCTCAAGCAACTGTTTGGGCCTGTGATGGGCCATTGCTTAGTCCTGTATGGCCGAAAAGACTCATGCATAAGCCACATAGGTTCGAATCTAAAAGGTTTGGAACCAATAGTTGGAGTAGGAAGGTCCAAATGAATTAACGGGGGGACAATGGTCGAGGTGATCCTTGGGAGGTGCCAAAGACTAGAGTTCGGGTAAGCAAGAAACCAGTTTGGGTTAGCCCACCCCCTATCTAATCTTTCCAAAATCGGGTTAATTTTACTCTTATTGGTCCAGGTGAACTTAGGGCCATGAAAACTAAGGTCCACAAGATTACAATCATTTATAGTAATTACAAACTCCTCGGCTTTCCTTTTATTGATTTTCCTCCCCCCTAATTTTTCAGATTGACACGTAACTTGATTAAAGTCCCCCACGACCACCCATGGGAGGGTGACGGTGGGTGCCATATTTCTCAACTCATCCCACAAAAATTTACGTAAATCATATTTTGGACTGGCATATATGGATGATAAAATAAAAAAAGAAGAAGGATTACGCACCTCCACAATGGCATGCACACCTTGCGTACTCCCATTCATGACATGCAAACCCACGCGTTCGGGTTCCACAGAATGAGAATTCCCCCAACATACCCTATCGGAGCCACCAGATGCCAAAAGAAAGCCGGGAACTCACGAAGTAACTCAGCCGTTTTCTGCCGACATGTGCGGGTCTCAACCAGAACAACAACGTCCGGGTTATGGGTATCCACCAAGTGTCTGAAACTGTTCTTAAACTCGGGAATTTATTAACTAATAAGATATATTACGGAGTTTTTTCAAGCTTATAAATAAGGATAATTGAATAAATGAATTATGTACAATGGTAAACGTGAGGAAAACTCGAATAAAAATTGTAAGAGTTTCTTAATCTAAACTATGTCCTGTATAAAACTCGATTACAATAAATGCATGTGGTGATGGGAATAGATGTACCAGCAGTGCAATACTTAACTTGACTTTATGTGTTTTAAACCTTATAATAACATGTACATTAATTTTTGTTATACATCTTATAAACTCTTAAGTCTTAATATACCAAAAATCGGTAAAATTTTAAACCTTGCAATTTAGAATAAGTTATAGTAATATTTACCCATATTATTGAATGAGTTAGCGAGCAAAAGACAATTATAATATATCATTTTATATAATGACAGAAACAACATACATATTATCATATAATGTTCTTGTTGCAATTAATACAATAAAACAATGTAAAACAATGATACTTATCTGTTGAAGCGTGAAGGAAAACAGTTTGCCGTGACGTGGAAGACCACTGTCCTAAAAGACGATTTCGCGCTACCCCGGTGCAGTAGAAATCCGGCGATCGTCCTCCAGGATTAGCACGACTCCAAGATATGTGTGCACTCACACACCTCGGATGGAGACCAGAATATTGCCCAAAACCAGAGAGTTTTCTTAGAGAAGAGAAGAGGAATTTCTGTGTGTCACAATTTCTGAAGAAAGCAGCCTTATAACTGGCTTGAAGGAGAAAAAACGGAAGGCAGAAAATAAGGGATTTGACTCCGGAAATCTTGCTAGCAACGGTTACAAAATAAATTCCGAGATTTACGCCAAAATAAATGAAGGAGATGTAAAACAGACCGCGGACCCACGGCCCCGCCCGCGCCGCGCCCGCCACGAGCCCGAGCCCGGCCCGGCCGCGCGCGCGCGTGTGTGGTGCATCCATCCATCTAGCACTCTATCAAACAAGAAGTGCTAAGAAGCTCCTACTAATAAACAAGGTGAAGCAATGATATTTTTCCAATGTGAGACAAAAGCCTTTTACTTGTTTTTCCACTCCTCTCTTTGAGGTTAGCTTTTAGAGTATGTTGAACTTCCAACAATCCCCCACAGGGTCAACAAACGAGAAAAGAAATGGAAAAAGAATTGGCTTTGGGCAAAGCAAAACAATTGCATAAGTGTCAATGTCTTGCGACTTGAATTAACACTTAGTGCTTTTAAGCTAGTATCTCTTTCCTATCAAGTGACTTGAGTCTTGAATTTAATAGGGAGGAAAAGAGACATCACTTAGAGCACACAATTGAACGTGTATAATATTCTGATTCTCCGCGAATAATAGTGACGCCTTATACTGGCCATACGTCCAGACCTGGATGCTCATAGGTGCTCTAGAGAATTAGCCCATGCAATTCTCATAGGAAGCGGCCACACTTCCACATCTAAGTAGGTGAATCCATCAAGTGTGAGCTACATCACACCTCCAAACATATGGATATGGATTCATTAAGAGCCTTGGCTCACCCTAAAGTTCAATTTGTAGCAAGCACATTACATCATAAACATCTAGGGATGGAAAAATTAAAAGTTTGTGCTTCTGAATCATTCATAATGTTCTCCTTTGAACTCGTAGTGAGTAGGAGTTCATTAGTTACAATTCATCCAATGGGCCTTAAGCTCATCCCTTCCGATGTTTCCAAAACTAGTTTTCTACACAGGCCTTTGGTGAGCGGATCCGCGATGTTCTTTTCGATTTAACATAATCCGGTGATATCACTCCATTTGACAACAGATCTTTGGCAGCCTTATGCCTCAAACGAATGTGCCTCTTTTTCCCATTGTAGGCGTGGTTGTTTGCAACAGCTATGGCGGCTTGCGAATCACAGGTGGAGAGCAACGAAGGAGCCGGGCTTCCCCCACATTGGAATATCTCGCAAGCGATTTCTCAACCATTCAGCCTCATGACCTGCCAATTCAAGAGCAATAAATTCGGATTCCATAGTAGACATAATCGTACAAGATTGCTTGCAAGATTTCCAAGACACGGCTCCACCCCCTAGGGTGAAAACATAACCACCGGTGGAGTTTACTTCATCATTGTCGATACCCGGTTGGCATCACGAAACCTTCTAGTACTCCTGGAGATTTGGAGTAGTGCAAACTCCAATCCATGGTACCTTTCAAATACCCGAGCAATCGCCTTAGAGCATCCCAATGATCTTTGTTTGGGTTATGAGTGTACCCGCTTAGTCTACTTACAGAATAAGCAATGTCAGGTTTAGTGTAGTTCATAAGAAACATCACACTACCAATGATTTTAGCATATTCAGATTGACAAACTGGATCACCTTTATTTTTCTTTAAGTGGACACTTGAATCATAAGGGGTTCTAACTGGATCGACATTAAATGAGTTAAACTTTTTCAAGAGTTTTTCAACATAATGAGATTGGCTAAGACAGATGCCATTTTGATTTCTTATAATTTTGACTCCCAGAATCACATCTGCCTCACCCATATCTTTCATTTCAAATTTGGAACTTAGAAATTTCTTTGTCTCATTTACTCGATCAAGACTAGTACCGAAAATTAGCATATCATCCACATAAAGACAAATAATCACACAACCATTTGAATCATGCTTAAAATAAACACAGGAGTCTCCTTCATTGACATGAAACCCATTTCCTGTCATAGTCTTGTCAAACTTGTCATGCCATTGTTTTGGAGCTTGCTTGAGTCCATACAATGACTTGACCAGTTTACAAACTTTGTTTTCTTGACCCGAAATTGCACAACCTTCCGGTTGAACCATATAAATCTCTTCTTCCAGATCTCCATTAAGAAAAGCAGTTTTTACATCCATTTGATGTACAATAAGATCATGTATACAAGCAAGAGCAATTAAGGTCCTAATGGTTGCAATTTTGGTGACAGGGGAGTAGGTATCATAATAGTCAATTCCTTGTTTTTGAGTAAAACCCCTCACTACTATTCTAGCCTTATACTTGTCAATGGATCCATCAGGTTTCAATTTTTTCTTAAAGATCCATTTACAAGTAATTGGTTTGCAACCTCTAGGCAAGTCAACCAATTCCCAAGTGTTATTATTGAGAATTGATTCTAGTTCACTATTAATTGCCTCTTTCCAAAAAATTGCATCAATTGACCTCATGGCCTCATCATAAGTTTTGGGATCATTTTCTAAGATGAACGCACTTACAAAATCATCGTCAATCAAGAGTGGTTCAGATAGAAAAGTAGTAATGAAATCAGACCCAAAATTAGTTTCCTTTCGCGCCCTTTTGCTTCTCCTTGGTTCCAAAACAGAATCATTGTTAGTTAAAGAAGAAGCAACAGACAAAACAGGTGCAGTACTAGAGGATGGTAAATCATTACTACAACAAGAAGAATTCAAAGGAAAAATATTTTCAAAGAATTCTGCATCCCTCGATTCAACAATAGTACCACCTGCATAAGAATTGTTAGTACCTTTCACTAGAAAGCGATAAGCAGCACTTTGATAGGCATAGCCAATAAAAATGGAATCAACAGTCTTAGGACCTATCTTATCTCTTTTAAAACTAGGTATCCCAACTTTTGCCAAGCACCCCCACACTTTCAAATATTTCAGGTTTGGCGTTCGACCTTTCCACAGTTCATAAGGGGTCTTATCAAGTTTCTTATGAGGTACTCTATTTAAAACATGACAAGCAGAAAGAATAGCCTCCCCCACATGTTATCGGAAGTCCAGAACTAATAAGCATAGAGTTCATCATATTTTTGAGAGTTCCGTTTCTTCCTTTCAAAGAATACCGTTTTGTTCGGGTGTATAGGGAGCAGATTACCTCATGGACTATTGCATTCTCGTTCACGAAAGCCTTAAGAGTGTTGGGGTCATACTCACCTCCCCTATCACTCCTAAGCCTCTTGATTTTCTTGTCCAGATTGATTTTCTACCTCGGCTTTGTATTTGAGAAACATCTCTTCCGCTTCATCTTTTGATCCGAGAAGATAAATCATAGTGAAACGAGAACAGTCATCAACAAAGGTAATGTAATATATTTTCCCACCTCTTGCTCTCATGATTTTTAAAATCTCCCAAATCACTATGAACAAGTTCTAGTACTTCGGTTTGCCTATCTATTGATTTAAATGGTTTCTTTGCAAACTTGGCTTCAACACACACTTCACATTTTGAAAATTCAGTTTTAGAAAAACTTGGAATTAGATTCAAATGTTTAAGCCTTTTGATTGAAGCAATGTTAACATGACCCAATCTAGAATGCCATAAATCAATAGACTCAGCGATGTAGGCAGAAGAAGTACTAGCACTTTTATTCATAATTTCAACTTTTGCATCAAGAGTAAAAAGCCCCCCATTACAAAACCCCTTCCCTACAAACTCCCCATTACGAGTAAGAACAAGTCTATCAGAATCAAAAGAGAGTTTGAGTCCAGCTTTCATAAGTAGACTTCCGGAAATTAAGTTCTCGCGCATTTCGGAACATGCAAAACATTAGTAAGAGTAAGCAATTTTCCGGAAGTAAGAGTTAGAACAATCTTCCCTTTGCCTTGAACATTTGCGGATGCTGAATTACCCATGAAGACATTTTCACCATCAACCTTACCATAACTTGTGAACATGTCTTTGTTAGTACGAATGTGCCTGGTTGCCCCGATATCAACAATCCATTCAAAGAACATTACCAACTAAGTTTACTTCGACACAACAACAACTATGTTATCATTAGCTTCAGCAAGGTTTGCGTGATTATGCTTCTTGCTTCTACAAAACTTAGCCTTATGACCAGGTTTCCCACAGTTGTTACAGTTTCCCTTAAACCTGTACTTCTGAACTCCTCCTTGAGGTCTATGAAAATTGTTAGGGCCCTTATTTTTCCCAAAATTATTTGGTTCTACCAAATTTGCTTTAGATGAAACAGGAAAAACAGATTGATCACGAATCACGATTGTCCTTTGTCCTTAATTCGGTTCTCTTCCTCAATCTTAAGGTGACCTATCAGTTCCTCTAAAGCTAGGTCTGTCTTATTGTGCATTAACCGGTTTTCAAAATTTTTCCAAGAAGGAGGCGCTTTTTCAATCAACACAATAGCAAGGGTAATATCACAAATGCACGGACCAGTCGGCAGCCATAGCAAGACAAATATTCTCATAGGCATGGATTTGATCAATTATAGGTTTTTCATCATCAACTTGAAAGCCTAACCACTTACTAACACAATAACGTTTTGACCCAGCATCATCAGTCCCATATTTCTTTTCTAAAGCATCCCAAATAGTCTTAGCATGATTAAACAAAGATGTAAATATCCAAGAAAGCATTTGACATATGATGCAGTAGCATACCCTTACAAGTTCTATCATCCTTAGCAAACTTTGATTCAAAGGCAGGCAAATCAGATTCATCAACAGGTTTAACGATATCATCAAGAACATATGCAACATCAATTTGTTCCAAATAAAAACGCATTCTAACAGCCCAACGTTTATAGTTTTTCCCATCTAGGGGTTCCATCTTAGACATATCAGGAATCATAAGTTTGGAAGCCATAAAATCGTCTTTTAGATTGTTGCAATTAATACAATAAAACAATGTAAAACAATGATACTTATCTGTTGAAGCGTGAAGGAAAACAGTTTGCCGTGACGTGGAAGACCACTGTCCTAAAAGACGATTTCGCGCTACCCCGGTGCAGTAGAAATCCGGCGATCGTCCTCCAGGATTAGCACGACTCCAAGATATGTGTGCACTCACACACCTCGGATGGAGACCAGAATATTGCCCAAAACCAGAGAGTTTTCTTAGAGAAGAGAAGAGGAATTTTTGTGTGTCACAATTTCTGAAGAAAGCAGCCCTTATAACTGGCTTGAAGGAGAAAAAACGGAAGGCAGAAAATAAGGGATTTGACTCCGGAAATCTTGCTAGCAACGGTTACAAAATAAATTCCGAGATTTACGCCAAAATAAATGAAGGAGATGTAAAACAGACCGCAGGCCCACAGCCCCCGCGCTCGCCCCGAGCCCGAGCCCGAGCCCGGCCCGGCCGACGCGCGTGTGTGGTGCATCCATCCATTTAGCACTCTATCAAACAAGAAGTGCTAAGAAGCTCCTACTAATAAACAAGGTGAAGCAATGATATTTTTCCAATGTGGGACAAAAGCCTTTTACTTGTTTTTCCACTCCTCTCTTTGAGGTTAGCTTTTAGAGTATGTTGAACTTCCAACAGTTCTGATATATTTTGGTTGCATGGATATATGAATATGATCAGATGAACAATATTATGTGCACATCTAAAATAGTATATTCACTCACAAGAAAAGAAATTATGTGTATATTCTCTCATCACTCATACGTTTGCAAGTGCAAAGCCTTGTTCTCATGCACCCAAAATCTTTATCCACTTAAGACCGTACTTAAAATCTAGTTAACTAGTTAGATGAGCAACTATATGTAATACAAGTGTTATGTATGTGATTCTTTTGGTACCAACTATTTGGGTCAAATTACATAGCCAAGCCACAATCTCATTATATCGTGGATGTCAACTAGTTTAGTTGGTTAAAGTCATAGGAGGTGGTGCTCAGGGATCAAATCTCGTCAACATCACTTGTCCTTGCGGCTCCCTCTACCAAAAAAAAAAAACAATCTCGTTATACCATGAGTATAAATAAGATATTCAGGAACAAATAATCAATCATATAAACAATTTATCATTCTTTTCCCACATTAGATATCGATTATCGACATATGTTTTATCATTCTTTGTTCACTTTTAAAGTTACATAATAACTAAGTGGTTGTGGTATGTATCATTCCAGTCTTACTTTGGACTTGATTATGCACATATAATATTATCAACGTCACAACGTATATATAATATGGGTGATCATATTGGGTTTTCATGTTGGTCATTCTTTTGCTTTAAGTGAATAGATTTCAGATCGAAAAAATTCCTCTCTACATTACTTTTATGTACTTTCGGGCATCTCACAATAGCAATAAAACTAACCATTGGCTACCACGCTACAAACCACAAGAAGCGTGCTTAGCTATTTTTGTGCGAAAAAACACAAACTTTAACAATTCAATACATATCTTATAGTGAAAAAATGTATACAATTTTTTAATCCTAACATTATCATCCAAGCCCATGAATTTTCTTTCTTAGATAATCATGGTTAAAAAGAAAGCCATATCATACATGACTTAAACACAACACACGATGCTATAAATAACAACCATAAGAAAAAACATGGAAATAGGGATAGTGATCAAATTTAGTAAATTTTTTGTACCCATCCTGACATTACAGGAACTAACTAATATTAACAATTTGCCACAAATTTCAAGGAGTATGAGAGAACTAACATAATTTGCGGCAATAAAATAGAAGAGTATTAGGTGTCTGAAAATCAACAAATTTTCCTACCTCCATATTAACCTCATTTACCCTCTAACTTGCCTTGCTAATTGCCATCAATGGGGAAATATTTTCCTTCCTTACTTCAGCCTTTAGGCTGTTGTTTATTGCTCCTCATCTTATTTTGTTCTCCCGCATTTTCATTAACACATGAGGAGGCCACATTCCTTACTGCCCGTCAGCAGACCACTCTTGATGAAAATGGGCATGATCTCCCCGACGATTTTGACCAAAAAGTAAAGCTACCATTCACCTTCCAAAATTCAAGGCTTCGAAAAGCTTACATTGCACTCCAAGCATGGAAATTGGCCATTTATTCGGACCCGAACGACGCCACCAAAAATTGGATTGGTCCTAATGTTTGTGACTACAAGGGAATTTTTTGTTCCCCTGCTCTTGATGATGAAAAGGTGACTGTAGTTTCCGGGGTAGACTTAAATCATGAGGATATTGCAGGATACCTTCCTGTAGAGTTAGGCCTTCTTACGGACCTTGCTCTTTTCCACATTAACTCTAACAGGTTTTGTGGCATTATTCCTAAAAGCTTCTCAAAACTTAAAGTTTTGTATGAACTTGATGTAAGTAATAATCGTTTTGTAGGAGTTTTTCCTGAGGTTGTTCTTAAGTTAAAAGAGCTTAAGTATCTTGATCTTCGGTTCAATAACTTTGAGGGTTGTCTGCCACCAGAGGTTTTCAATAGGCCTTTTGACGCACTTTTGCTTAATGATAATAGGTTTAAGTGTGCTATCCCTGAGACTATTGGTAACTCAACAGTTTCTCTTATGGTATTGGCAAACAATAAATTTACAGGGTGCATTCCTAAAAGTATTGGTAACATGGCAGGTAAAGTAGAACAAATTATATTTCAAGGGAACAAATTAACTGGTTGCATGCCAACTGAAATTGGATTGCTTCATAATGTGACTGTTCTTGATTTATCCAAGAACGATTTTGTGGGTTCTATTCCTTCGTGTTTATCTAGCCTTGGAAAGATGGAATCTTTGGATTTGTCAGGCAACAAATTCACTGGATTTGTTCCTGATGATATTTGCAAGTTGCCTGTGTTAAATCAATTTATATTCTCCAGTAACTATTTTAAAGGTGAAGGGAAAAGTTGTGATCCGGGAGTAAGAAAGAATGTTGAATTTGAAGATAAGAAGAATTGTTTACCAAGTAGGCCAAATCAAAGATCACCTAAAGAATGTTTCCACATGGTTTCAAGTACAATTGATTGTGATAAGTTTAATTGTGGCCAACCTTCTAAGTCTACTCCAAGTCATGGCAGCAGTGGCGGCGGCGACGACGACAATGATGACAAGGATGATCATGAGGAGGAACCTAAAACACCTACACCTGATCACGAGGATGAACCTAAACCACCTACACCAACCCCAGAAGAGGATGATCACAAAAGATCACCAGTAAGACCATCTGCACCCACACCATCTAACCAAACCCCAATAATACCTCCTTCACCAGTAGATGATCATAAAAGATCACCAGTCAAGCCTTCTACACCTTCACCAGAAAAACCTCCTGAAATCTCTCCACCCCCTACTCCAGTGTACTCACCTCCACCACCAACACCATCACCACCACCACCACCACCACCACCAACACCATCACCACCACCACCATCACCTGTCTATTCTCCTCCGCCACCAGTTCATCCACCACCACCTCCTGTCCACTCGCCGCCACCGCCACCACCATCACCAATTTATTCTCCTCCACCACCTCCTATGCGATCACCCCCTCCACCACCAGCTCCAAAGCCTTCACCTCCACCACCTGTTTTCTCTCCTCCACCACCTGCACGTTCACCGCCTCCTCCAGTTCACTCCCCACCACCTCCAACTCCTTCTCCACCTCCCATGCCAAGTTATCCTGATGTTAATCTTCCTCCAAACTTGGGTTTCCAGTACTCGTCACCGCCACCACCTATGTTCCCTGGGTATTAAGTAGTATTCAATTCATGCCACATTATTGTACTACTCAAATTCTTCATTTTCATTGCAGTTAGTAAGAGGAAAAAAAATTGTTCATGGAGCCAAAAGTTTGTATTATTAACGTTTATGTAGTTAATATCTTGTATTTTCAAATATTTTTTTAACTGCACCCAACTTTTTGGTTTCTCTGTTATGTATATATATTTGCTCTCCTATATTTTATATGCTCACACATACAGAAAACGAGATAGAAAGAGATACATGTAATCACCAAAAGCCAGCAGGATCAAAACACACATTTATTTTTTATTTTTCTACACTTTATGCAATTCTTCATCTAGCTATTATACATAGGAAAACACGTACATCTCATCAGAAGTATATAGGAAGTGGAAAATCTATGATGTGTTAAAATTACTTCTATATATTTGTACATATACGCAAAGAATGTTTATAGATAAAATAAACATATAACAATTTGATTTCGCGAAGTTGGTTACTCTCAGAGTCTCAGTTGTGCTAACTGTGTGGAGGGGAGCCAAATATTGTATGAAGCAGGTTCATTAATTTTTCTTCTAAAGGTAAGGAGAATTTCCTGGTAAGAAGGTCAGATCCGAATCCCTGTCATAGGGGTGAAAAGATTACCTCACTAAAACATTAAATAAATATAATGATAATACATTAATTGGAGTTAAAGTACGTTTATAATGACAAAAATCATTGTGGTCGTTAAAGGCCTAACTATCATTTTGGAATATTGCATATTGTGATAATACATTAGTTGAGGTTAAAGTACGTCTATAATAATGACCGGAATTCTGCGTTGATCACCAAAAAAAAAAGACCGAAAATCTTGTTGTCCTTAAAGGCCTAACTATTATTTGAAATATTGCGTCATGGAAGGGTCCAACCATTCAACTATGGAGTGGTGTTTAAGATTTTCACTGATCCTACTCTACACTAAAACATGAATATGTTTTGGTAATGATTCCTAATAAACGTATGGTGATATATCGTTGTTAGTAACACTATAAAATGTTAAAGAGTATCATTTAAACATGACATTCACCAATATTGAGCCCATAGTACAATTAAGTCTTCATTTGAGACTTTTTCCCATGTCTATTTTTTTTGTTCAGGAAAGATAATTGGTCCGAAGACCAACCCCTACTTAAGCTAACAAACTATGAAGACACCACTTTCGTTAATTTGGGTAGAGGGGATTTATACCCACAAGCAAACATTTTTATACAAACTCCTCAAATTGGGGAGTGATGAGAGTCGAACACCCGACCTTGCGGTTGGGAGGTGGGAGCACTAACCATTGGGCTCCCACGAGGACCTCAAGTCCTCAAGATTTTTCCCATGTCTATGATTGAACCATAAGAATATTTACGACGAGTTGCGCATATATTTATCTTTTAATGTTGCATATGTAGTTATGTAGTAATGTACCCTTTGGCCTTTACCCCATCAGATGCTTGAGACAAAATGTGAACTTGTTAAGTTTGCAATTACAACACAATCTATCAGGATGAAAAGAAAGGCAACGCCGTCGTTTAGCGCTTGACACATGTGTGTGTGCAAAGCACGTGAGAGAGTATATCATGTAAATTCGCATCTACAAGATTACAAACCACCAACGAAAACAGATCTAAAGTCTTTGTTAATGGCGTAGACGCGTAGTAGCACCAATAAATAAATTCAAATTTAATTTCTGCAAATTTTTCTTCGAAGCGTCGAATTCTCAGTTTCTGATTAATGGAGGAAGCTAACAAGAATTCATCAATGGCGGATGAGGAGAGAGAAAATGAGACGAAAACTGCACCAGAAACCAAGAAGGACGACAACAATGGAGGAGGAGGAGGAGGAGGAGGAGGAGGAGGAGGAGGATGGGGAGGATGGGGGTTTTCTCCATTGTCGTACCTCTCAGATCTTCAAAAAGCTGCTGCATTTGCCGCCGATGAGATCTCTCGCAGTGTACTCTCTCACTCTTAGCTCTTTCTATTATGAAGTTTCATTGATTTTACCCTAATTTTTCATTTGACCTAAATTGGTGACGAAAACTGAAATAATTTTTAATATGGAAATTTCAGTGTACGAAATTTGCACTTCAATTGTACAATCTATGTTGAAAATTTTAAAATGTGCAATGATTTTGTTCAAATTCAATCTACTTTGATTCCGGTATGTTTGCATTGTATTTTTTGTTTGAGAAGTTTGAGGAAAAGTTTGTTTCCCGTTGTTAAGTTCTGTTTGGATAAACTTGGCCAGTCTATCTGATGTAATCTGTGAAATTCTACGAGTGATACAAGCTAGGTTTCTTTACTTTAGTATTAGTCGATTAATATTGGCTGATGTTATGGAAAACTAAATTAGTTAGGTGCATCAGTAGAGTATTAACTTTACACAATGAGAATAATCTTTTCTTATTTAAGAAGGTTGATTGCCCGTGGGATTTTGTTTTAGTAATGTGATATTGACTCGTTAGGGATCTTCGTTTTGTGGCGAATTCTGTTGTAATTGAGTCAATATTTGTAGACCCTCATTCAAAACAAATGTTTCGGGTTGTAATTGATTTTCTTACTGTAGTAGAAACATCATGGCCCTTCGGCAATTCCTGTCTTCTTTCCTTCTGTTAGATCCTCATCTCTTCCCTCATTTCATGTTGGCCCTGTTTTTTGCGATGTCAATCATCTTTTATTACCTCAAAAGCCAGTTGTGGTAAGTTGATTGTAATGTGTATTGGGTTTGTCCAATGCTATAGAGAACTCTAGTATGTGAGTTTTTTTTAAAAAGAGGAGAATTTAATTCTGCAATGTCATACCTAGTGTAAGCTTGAAGGGCATGCTTATGTTGTGTCTCATTGGTTATAAGTAAGTACCAAGTAAAGGAGCCTAACTCCGTCTAGCCGGGTTAGTTGAGTGAGCTTGCCGGAGAGGGGTCACCTTCTCATTCATAATATCTGAGCTTCTCGATATCAATTACTTAAGGGTTTACCTTTAGAAATTTTGAAGGGGTTTGCACGTAACAAGTCTAACAACTAGGCATCCCTTCTATGAAACCAGTCCTATGGTGTGGTTACAGTGTGGTGAGTTACCCTACAGAGCACTTGCAAATTTCTTATGTGACCTCTGAAGACTAGTTGTGAGAATTACTGCGAGAATTTTTTTGCCTTTCCTGTGTAGGCTGTTTAGTTGGGAGGAATTAATAGAGTTCTTCAGAGTCAGGTGTAACATTACTTCATGGGAAACATTGTTGTATCTACTTAGTCCCCGTTCTTTTGGATTGGGAGATACTGAACTGAACTGAACTGTGAGAAACTGAATTGAACTAAACTAAACTAAACTGAACTGCGAGAAAGTTGAACATGATGAACTGAAGTGTAAGAAACTGAAGTGAACTAAAATAAGTCCAAAAGAACAGGGCCTTAGTGTCTTGGAAGACCTGAGTCTTATTTTCCTATCCACAATTTTCAGTTGAGTGCTTGTCCTTTTCCTTGTAATTTATAATTTCAGTCATAGATTTTTGTTCCTTGTTAGAAAAGTGTAATTAAATGCTCTCTTTTTTTTCCTTTTGAATCTAGATCTTGATTTATTTTTGATTGAAGATATATATTTTACTGGGTGCAGGCTGCTGCTGCTGCTGAGAGCTTCAATAACATACAAGAGGATGCTGAAGAGGAGCCTTCTAAAGGGGCAGATGATGCTGAAGATTCTGTCAAAGAAGGGGAAGATGGACATGAGAAGGAAAAGCTAATGTCTGCTCTGGATAAGTTGGAGAATGCTAGTGAAGATACATTTCTTAGCCAGGCAAGTCATTTATAGGATGAAAAACAGTGCAATGCAACTTCATGGTCTAATACACAAATATGACTTAGTTGATCTCCCCAAGCTCTTTTTTTTTTTTTTGGTAGATTCGTTAGGGAAAACCTTTATAGAAAAAGTTGAATGTAGTTTCTTTGAGTCCTCTGGAGTACTGTAAGATTTGCTTTATCTGGCATACAATACTTTTTCCATAGGCTCTCTTTGTGTTTCTTCCTTGCTCATAACAAGACGTACTTTTTGTTATAGGCAAAAGCTCGGGAAAACATCTTACATGTTCACCTTACTTTTGCAAGAAGAATTTCCCATATCCCAATATAATTGATTTTTTATTTTGTTTTGTTCTGTTTTTTGTCGGGATAATTGAGTTAATATGTAATAACTTAGTCACTTCTCATATTGGCAGGGTTTGAAAGTGATAGATGATTCAGTGGAAAATTTTGCATCAGGAGCTTGGAAGGCACTAGGAAATGCATTCAAGGGCGGTTCAACCCTTATCCAAAAGTAGGTTCGAATCTAAGATTGAAGTTGTTCTTAGATTTGGTCTCTTGTAATATTGTGGAAGTTTACATTATTTTGTTGAAACTTACTAAATTTTGTTCATGGTTTTTTGCACTTCGCAAAATGTGGCAAATAAATGAAGTGCTATCTTTTTGTCGTTGACTGTCCTACATTTTGTTTTGCTCCTCAGGCTTTATTTAAATTGATTGTCCTAATTGGCCACTAACTCACTATCACTAGGTGCATATAATGCACATCCACTAAGATCAGCTCTTGTTTTCCCTTCTAACTTTTCTTAGCATGTGCTTTTCTGTTATTTAAATAAGCACTGGTGAGATAGAAGGTGATTTCACAAGCAGGATGGGGGTGTAATTTTACACCATCTTACCTTCTCCACTCCATGTGCTCATATAGAGCATGTAATTGAGGAGAATGTGAGAGGGTGTAAGTAGAAATTTGACACGAAAGCTCACTTGAAAGTGCTACTAGCTGTCCTGATAATGTTACTTTAACAGGATCTCTAGGACAAGATAGATTCGATGAGTCCTAGTATATTCTAATGGCTTTAACACTCCAAATCCATCATGCAAGTGCTCATGCATATATGTTCTAGGCTCCCACTGCAAGCCCATCATCAACTAAGGCCATGTTATACTACCCACCTCACATGTTGGAAGAGTTGCAGTTGCTAAAACCATTGGACAGCATGGATCTTCGACCCTTTTGGAGGCTAGTGGATGATCTCAATAAAATTGGAGGGAAACCTCTTGGACTTTTTTGGGGTTTCCCGATACTCCAATTTGGCCCCTATGAAGATCTTTAAATGAATAACAAATGTGCATAGGCTCTTTGAGGATGCTGTATAATATAAAAGACAATTACTTTAGTCTCTTCCACCAGTTCCGATAGTTAGGGTTTTTTAAGTCCACCTGCAAGGAACCCAAATCCACCTGTCATCTGGTTTCCTTGTGCAAGAAGGAAGAATCAGTTGGCAGTTTATTGTCAGATTGGGTGGGAATCTTTTAGAAGTTAATTATGGGTGGTGAGCTTGTCAACAGGGGACTATGAATATATGAAATGAGAGAGAGAGAGAGACATCTAAGAAATTGTAAGGTAAACACAGTACAGGGAGAAGCTCACTTCTCGAATAGTGAGAGTTGTAATTGATTTGTATCTCACTGAGCATCAATACAAATAGATAACTGGGTTGCTTGCTAGAATTCTATCTTTTTCTTGATCTAAGTACTGGTTTCGTAGTTGATTCCTAGCACCACCGGACGCAGAATGCGGAGTTCCCTTGATAAGCCTCACACTATGGAACTTTTTAGTGGCCTGTGGAAACTATTTAATAATCTGCCTCCCTGGTCCTTGTGCCTTTTAAGAAACTATTTTTTTACATTGGGTTTCCAATTCATTTAGCTGATATTTATGGTTTTCCCTACCAAATGCAAATCCATGTATTGCCATAACTGTGCTTCCTCACAAAGCATATGGCTGGCCCGTATTCTGATGTGTTTTTTTTGTCTCATATAGCAATCCCATATTTTACTCTGCACAGTTTACATATTAAATGTGGCTAGAACTTGAAAGTGACTAGAACTTTTTATACCTGCGTCTTCTTTTCCCCCTTATCTAAATGATATTTTTATGTCTTCAAGGGAAATATTACAATCTTCGTTGTCATTGTCAATATGTCTAGTTCAAGATAATATTAACATATGATATGTGTTTTTGGTAACACTCAAGACTTGAATCCTGTAATGTGCTCCTTTTCTTGTGGAATTGATAATCACATTTAAATTTTAGGAATGTTTGAAAAAGTCATCATGTTTGAAAATAGTGATGGTTTATGCTTAGATTTTCTAGTAGGCCACTACTTAAATTATATGGTTGTGAGAGGATAGAACTAATACAACTATAATAATGGGTTTGTGTAAAATCGTGTTATATTTTCTATTAATGATTAATGAGAGGTTTGGGGCACTGTAACAACTCTATTCTGGACGGAGGGAGTAGATGATTAGATCTTATTAGATTGAATTGTATATTTTAGAAAAGTTACCACGTTTGTCCTGAGAAATCAGATCGAATGGAAACAAAGTTCAGTTGAATTTTGAATAGATTCGTTTAGCGTACAAGTTGATAGATTTATAGTATCTTGGGAAAAAAGAGGCATTTATATTAATGAGATGCCAGCATTACACTTTTTCAACTTTGCCTGTGCTGTTACCAAGTACGGCATTTCTGAAGATGGAGGACCCTTTTGTGTTTTTCTTATTGATGTTTCCAGCTTCCTTTCTCTTCCCTTTCTTTTGGGTGTGCTAGATGTTCTTGAAGATAAATGAAATTGTAATCAGAATAGTAATATATGGCATTGCTTTTTCTGCAGGATTGAGCATTCTGCTGTCGGCATAGCTGATTCAAATTCTATCGCTCCATCTCTTCTAGAGGTCTGGATTTTCTGCTTATTGTGACTTTTAACGGTTTAACCTCCTTTTTTTTATTGTTTAGAATATGAGTTCAATGTTTGTTCATTATTTTGTTAGACTGGCAAAGCTATCACTTTCAAGGGAATACAAGCTCTTGAGAATGTAGGAAAGGAGACTATGGATTTGTTGATCTCCGAGACTGGTATTGAAGTTGAAAAGAAGTCTGATGAAAGTTATGACAACCAGCTGTATGAGGAAATGACATTTGATCGATGTTTCTACATATATGGAGGTCCTGAGCACTTGGAGGTTTGCTTTCCTGTGATACATAGTCTTTTTTGCAGTGAAGACGATATATTGATTGCCTCATAATGCTTTAAATTCTTCTAGGAATTAGAGGCGCTGTCGAGCCATTATGCCTTACTTTTTAACAGAAGGAAAGCTAAGTTGTCATCGGAGGATAAAACAAATTATGAGGGAAAGGTGAAACAGGTTCAGCAAATTCTTAATTTGAGTACAGAAACTGAGACACCTATTGTGCAATCAGACAAAGGAAAGAAAATAGAAGTTGGGACTGAAGGAAGTGACATTGAACTCAAGAGCTTGCATGATTCAAGTCTCAGTAAGGCTGCTGACATGGCTGCAGGGTAAGTATCAATTGTCCTTTAGTCTTATTAAACATATGTAGAAAACATTTAGTAGATATAATTTCTGATGCTCCTTACTTGAGTTTCGGTTGAATGAACCTATGCTACTTTTCATGCGCATGCATTCCATTTTGATGTAAATTAGTGCATTAAACAGTGGTGTAGATTTGTCTACTGATGGATTTTCTGGTAGAAATGTGATGATGATTAGTCTCTGTGAAGCCTAGTCTGGCAAACTACAAGGTTAACATCTAAGCGAATCCCAGGAGCTTTTTGAAAGCTAGAATTGATCAGTTTAATTTATTAATTGACAACTCATCACTGTAAAGCATCTTTGTTGTGTTATAACTGAAATTTTCAGTCTTGCATATTGTTTTTTTTATGGCCAGTCTTGCATATTGTTATTTGTAGCTTGAATGTGATATCTGGATTCTGGTGTGATGAACACCAATGCTTTCTTTTTTCGTATCTTTTTTCAATTGTCATTCTTTTAAGGAAATGACAGGTAAATTTAATATCATTGACATTTTTTGCAGGATATATTTGCCAAACCTGATCTCTTGTGTTTCCTGTGTTCTCAGGTTTACTAGTGCCCTAGCTGGGCAAACTCCAAGTGATATTAGCCAAAGAACTGTTGGCAGACTGGAATCCTTACACTCTGAAGGGGTTCATGTTAGTGGTTACTTTGCAGTTGGCATTCGTTTTCGAATCTTTCTAATACTTTATTTCAGTTGAAATTTTATTTTTTGTTTTAACTTTGCAGAGACTGTCAGAGATTTGTTGTTTTGCTGTATCTCAATTGTTGATGTTGGGGAAGTCTATGATATCTAATGTAAACAAGAATCAGGAGGAAAAGGCTGATCAGAATATGATCAGAATCGAGTGGCCAGAGGATTCCCTTGAAAAGGCTATAATTATTAGATCCAAGACTCAATTAATTAAGGAGAGCTTGGAAGCTATTTCTAACAGCTTCATTACTGGTAAACTCTTTCTCAACATGTGAACCTCGTGAATTAATGAAGTTTTTGCTTAGAGAGTACTTATGTTGATGAACGGCCACAAGTTTGCTTAGCCATTCCCTCACTTGCCATGACTTGGTTGTTCAGTAGCTAGAGAGTTTGTAAAGTTGCTTCTCACTCTTCAGGTATATCTGATGTGACCGAAGCTTACCTGGTTGCCATGAAAGTTGTTACAACAACTGATTCTCATGAAGCTCCTCCAGACAAGTCAATTCAAGACAAAGCCAATTCATTTTCAGAACATCTCCGTGCAGATCAGACTATTGCTGTGGATAAAATTCAGGATGGCCTTCAATACTTGTGCTTTGTCGTTGTGTCAACTTCCATGCCTCCTGCTCCCTGAAGAAGCGGAATTTCATCTGTAAATAGTCACATAACAAGAATTCTCTTCTCTATTTTCCTCCAATTCATTCCGTTAAGGAAAGTACCATGTCTAAATCATCGAGACATCTTGTGCTAGTTTTTGATTGCACTTGAACTAGGATCAGTTGCATAGAAATATAGAAAGCGAGAATTAGAGATTTCATTAGATGTTACTATATTTGTAATGCTATTAGCGTATCCACGTTTTTTTGAATTTCCAAAATGGGATGAAACCTTGGTTGAGATTAGTTGTGAACTTTGTGATTTCCCTCGTGTCTTCGTATCCAGTTACTAGAAATTTGTTGGAGGTGGGGGGGTTGGGCTGGAATTTAATTTTTGTATGTATGTTTATCGTTACCATTCCTCCCTTCTCCCCTCTTATTCTAGTTACTGGAGAAGATCTTCATGCTACAAATTAGCTCAAGAAAAAAAAATCTAAGCGGTTGTTTGGTATACATGAGAATTTAATTCCCATGGGAAGTTTCATTTCCTAGGAGCTTATTTCGCTAATGTAATTTCTAGGAAATTGACTAATGTGCTTGGTTGACATTAAGAAAACAATCCGTCTTGCGTGGACCTGGTTCACATTAAAAATAGTGTGGACTAGGCCTAGACACGTGCCCCACTACAAACTAGTCACTCCCGCTTTCCAAAATCCCCGCGATTTTCTCTCTCGCCAATAAGATTCTCTCGCCCTAAAATTTTAACAAAAACA
This sequence comes from Beta lomatogona, assembly GCA_947646795.1. Taxonomy (NCBI): domain Eukaryota; kingdom Viridiplantae; phylum Streptophyta; class Magnoliopsida; order Caryophyllales; family Amaranthaceae; genus Beta; species Beta lomatogona. Next base: position 1,514,612 of record CANSNZ010001006.1, on the reverse strand, counting down.
GTTGTTCAGAATAAACATACACTATATCATGTTAAAATACACTAACATGTCAAACACTATATGATAATTTTGTGTAATATATAAATAAACTACACTATAATATTTCAAAATACACTATATCATGTCAAAACACACTATAACATACAACACTATCATGTCAAAAAACACAGCAAAACACTATCATGTCAAAATACACTATATCATTTCAACATACACTATATCATGTCAACATACACTATAACATGCAACACTATCATGCCAAAAAACTCAGCAAAACACTATCATTTGAAAATACACTATATCATTTTAAAATACACTATATTATTTCAAAATACACTATATTATATCAAAAATACACTATCAGGAGAGTGAAGTTATCAGAGGAGAGAGAAGTTATCAGGAGAGAGAAAAGAGTGGAAGACTGAATGCGGCAAAAACGGAAAGTTGTAATCATTAAGACTCACGTGAGATGGATAAGGTGCACATTAAGTTAGTATGCACCGGGTTCATATTAGTTTTTTTATTAAGAAATTTGTACTTCCCATGAATTGATGTGGGAATTTTGAATGACCAAGGGGAGCTAGGTGAATAAATTCCCATGTTTTGTGGGAATTTCAATTTCCCACGAATTTTCATTTCCCCCATTTTCCCAACTTTATGTCAACCAAATAATTACCCAATTCAAAATATCATGGTAATTTCTACTGCTTACATAATTTCCTGTATACCAAACAACCACTATGTGTTAAAGCATGTGGTGATGTTTGGTGGTGGTAATTGCCCCATGATGTGCCACGGACTCACGGTTTATGATTTACTAGTTGGAGTGGATCTATCAAGTGAAAGGATAGCAATTCAAAACACTGTCTAGTGTCTACATTCAATGTACTGGGAACCATATTACTTCCTCCGTTTCAAATTACTCGCTACACTTTCCATATAAGGAAGTTTCATATTACTTGCTACACTTCCTTTTTGGGCAATAAACTCTCTCTATCTCTCTCCTCTCACATGGGTCTCTTTTCTTTTTACTCTCTACTTCTCTCTTCTCCAAAAATTGCCTAGGAGTCCGTGAATTGAGAAGTGTAGCAAGTAAAATGAAACGGAGGAAGTACATTTACTTGGCCTGTTATCAATCCATATAAGATTGAGTTGAAAATAGGTTTGTTTTGAATATAGTAGTTCTAATTAATACTTCCTCCATCTGGAAATAGTTGCACCATTTGCAAGTTGCATAGTGTTTACCATTTACATCTTACATTTTGGTTGTCTTTGGTGATTTATAATTTTAAGAAAAACATAGTCATATGGGATCTTGTTAAATGCATCTCAATGTATTATCTTTTGATATTAATTTTTAATATTTTTTTTCTTATTGATAATTAAAGATATTAATATTTGAAATCATGCATTGGCAAGCGTGAAACCATAAAATGATGCAACTATTCTTAAATTGAGGAAGTACTTAGGTAGATATGACTGAACATAGTGAATAAACTTTTCAAACCCAGAATACATATGTTGTAGTGTGCTAATTTTTTACCTCTATTTTCATAATTTTTAGCTACACGTTCAAAATTGTAGCATAACACCATGAAGCTCATAGAAACATGTTATAAAACCATAATACTCCCTCCGTCTTTTAATTGTTGCTACATTTGCTTTATCACACAGACCAAGGAGGGAGTGGGGCCCAGTGTACAGAGAGTGAATTAAGCAAAAGCAAGTGGGTTTTAATCTCTTTGATTAAAGTAATTACATTCACAACAATTACACGGTTCTACCTTCTACAAACAAGATGAATCACAGTATAAAAAAAAAGGATTAAAATTAAATTCTGGAAATAAATGAATTCACAACCAAAATACATAGAATTAGGAAAAAGAACAGAATTTTGCAATTAGGAAGAAGAAGAAACCCAGTTCTTAGAACCTTGAATGGGAACATAAAAATAAAAAAATGGATCTTCATTTCGAAGAAGAAACCTAGATCTTCAATCATCACTCCAAGAATTATTTCAACCTAAAAAAAAGACAGATTTGTTTTATTATAAATATCATAATAAACTCAACTCATTTCAACCCAAAATCATGTTTACTAAAACAACATACAACCTTCAAAGGAAAATCATAGCAAAATTCAAGTAAAAAAAGATAAATAAAATAAAGATATAAGTTGAGTGGACTCATCTTATTTGGGACTTGCAAAGCCTAGAAGTCGACAGATGTGACGAACTTTCTGATTATTTTTCACCAACAGTGGGTTGAGCAACCATTATTGTTCATGTTCTTCACGGAGGTCGAAACAGACCAGATGAAGAGGAAGTTGTGGTTTTCGATGGGGTGGTTGAGGAAGTTAATGCTCCATCTTTAGAATTGGCGATAGTAGGGAAAGTCATGACCGAAAGACCGTATAACTTTGAGGCGTTTCGAAGAACAATGAACCAGATTTGGTCGATCTCAAAAAATGCTCTTTTTCGTTCTATTGAGAACAGCCTTTTCGTTGTTCAGTTTGCGACGAAGCGAGATAGGGCGAAAGTCCTTGAAGGTAGACCATGAACCTTTGATCAAAACCTTGTCATGATGAGCGAGATTGAAGGAGGTGCTCAGCCTTCTGATATAGTATTGACGCACTGCCCGTTTTGGGTGAGGTTGTATAACCTCCCCTTGGACTGTCGATCTAAGAGTCATATTGCGATGATTGGAGGTAACATTGGTGATGTTATAGACGTGGAATCTGATGGTGTTGTGTGGGATAAGTCTGCTAGGGTCAAATTATCGTTGGACGTCACGAAACCCTTGCGCCGTGTCCAAAAAATACGGAACTCTAAAGGGAACGTGGTGTTCATTGAGATCAAATATGAACGTTTGCCTATGCTGTGTTATTGTTGTGGTAGGCTAGGGCATATGGAAAGGGATTGCTCGTTCGTGGTGGAGGAAGAAAGAAGTGAGGAGAAGCAATGGGGGCCGTGGTTGAAGGCTTCTCCTAGAAAGGGTCGGTTAAAGATGGCTGAGGAAGCAAAAACTTTTCTCTCTTGCTCGAAGCCTCTTGTGTTTACAAGGCCTCCCGATGGACCTTTCGAGGGTTTGGTGAAGAATACCGATGGTGATCAAGGGCCACTTCATGTGGTTGAGGATGGGGTTATTGAAGATCACTATGGTGACAACATTCTGCTTACTAAGGCTGCTACCCAATGTGTTGAGTTGCCAGCACATGTCCCTGAGCATGTTGAACCCTCTTCGACACAAGTTACAGTAAATAGTTCTTTGTTTTCTTTCAATGCTGAAAATTCCAATCATGTGATGGTTCCTAGGAAGATCAATTTATTTAAGAAAAGTGTTGATAATGATGGGGCAGTTGGTGGGGGTTTGATAACTACGTCTAATCTGGGTAGTAGTGGAGATAAACGTAAGCTCCCTGATAATATGATTATTAATAATGTTGTGGTGCCTGATGATTTTATTAAAAAGAGAAAGGTGGATGATGTTAGTGGTGTTAGTGTTCAGATGACTGATATGGCGGAGGTTGGCGAGGACCAATCCCGCCAGTCATTATGAATCTTCTATGCTGGAACTGTCGGGGCTTAGGCAACCCCCGGGCAGTTCGAATGCTCTGTCATTGGAGCTCTGTTCATAGCCTAGATTTGTTGTTTATATCTGAAACTATGATCGAAGGTCGTTGTGCGGAAAATAAAAAAAGAAGTTTGGGTTTTAGTAATGCTTTTGCTGTTGATAGTGTGGGGCTTTCTGGTGGTTTGTGTGTTTACTGGAAAAATGATAAGATTACTTTCTCTTTAGTTCCGTTTTCTAATAATCACATCTGTGGGGACATTTCGGTGGAGTCTGGGGTGACTTGGAGGTTTGTTGGTGTGTATGGCTGGTCGAAAACTGCCCTCAAATACAAAACCTGGGATCTAATGCCGTCGTTTTGTTCGTATAGTGGCCCGATGATTTTTGGTGGGGATTTCAATGAGGTCCTATCTGTGAGTGAATTGGAGGGTGTAGCTCAGCTCGAGAGAAGGGCTATGTTCGGTTTTCGTGAGATTATGGAGGAGATGGAGTTACGTGATTTGGGGTATTCTGGTGCCTGGTACACGTGGGAGCGGGGGAAGAATCCGCGGACTCGAGTTAGGGAAAGGCTCGACCGTTTTGTGGCTAACACTCTTTGGTGTTCGAACTTCATGCAGGCTGATGTTGTTCACTTACCTCGGTACAAGTCAGACCACACACCTCTCTTGCTTCGCGTGTGTGGTGCGCCGCGACGTCGTTCTCTGCGGCATAGGCCCTTGAAATTCGAGACTGCTTGGCTCTTGGATCCTGAGTGTGAAAATATTGTACATGCTGTCTGGGGTTCTCACTTGGACCGAAACATTTCAGAGAGGGTCAGTTTTGTTGCTATTGAGCTAGCAGGTTGGTGCAAACTGAAATATGGGGATTTGAGCAAGAAAATTAAGGAGTTGGAGAAGCGCTTAGCTGTGGCGCAAATGGGGGCTTCAGTGGAAGATAGCGAGGCTAATTTACATCTTCAGGCTGAGTTAGATGGTTTGTTAGAAAAGCAGGAGGCGTATTGGCATCTTAGATCCCGTGTTGCTGAATTAAAAGACGGCGATAAAAATACTAAATACTTTCACCATAAAGCCTCCCAGAGAAAGAAGAGGAATTATATTCGGGGCTTGTTTGATGATAACGGTGAATGGTGTGAGGAGGAGGGAAAGTTAGAGAGGGTTATTTGTAACTATTATAAAAATTTGTTTACATCTAACAATTATGATCCTGCTGTTATTTGTGATGTTCTCTCTTCACTTTCTCCTATTGTTACTGATGATATGAATTCCTCTCTCTCTCGGCCTTGCACCAAAGAAGAAGTGTGATGTGCTCTTTCTCAGATGCAGCCGTGCAAGGCTCCGGGTCCTGACGGTATGCATGCTATCTTTTATCAGAAGTTCTGGCATATTGTAGGGGATGATGTTGCTCATACTGTTATTGGGATTGTCCATGGTACTCGTCCTCCTGATAGTGTGAATAGCACTAATGTTGCTTTGATTCCGAAGGTTAAAACTCCTACCCTTGTTTCTGAGTTCCGTCCTATTAGCTTGTGTAATGTTATCTATAAGCTCGTTTCCAAAGTTTTGGCGAATCGGCTTAAAGGTGTATTACCTTCTATTGTTTCGGAGAATCAGAGTGCTTTTGTTCCTGGCCGTCTTATTACTGATAATGCTCTTATTGCCCTTGAGATCTTTCATTCTATGAAGCATCGGTTTCGGGGGCGCAGGGGGTCTATTGCTATGAAGTTGGATATGAGCAAAGCTTATGATAGAGTGGAGTGGGATTTTCTGAGATCATTGCTGCTGAGACTGGGGTTTCTGGAGAGTTGGGTTAATGTGATAATCAGTTGTGTCTCTTCTGTCAGATACTCTTTTGTCATAAATGGTTATGTTTGTGGGTCGGTGTCCCCCTCTCGGGGTCTTATACAGGGGGATCCTATATCTCCTTACCTCTTTATTTTGGTTGCTGACGCTCTGTCTTCTCTGTTGACTAAGGCTACCTTATGTAAGCAGGTGCATGGTGTGAAAGCTAGTCGTAATGGCCCTGAAATTTCTCATCTGTTGTTTGCTGATGACAGTTTGCTTTTTGCTAGAGCTACCCGACAGGAATGCAAAGCTATAGCTAATATTCTCAACAAATATGAATCTGCATCTGGTCAAAAAATTAATATTGAAAAATCGGAGATTTCCTTTAGCAAAAGTGTTAGTGCTGTACAGAAACAGGAGTTGACGGAATTTTTGGCTATGAGACATGTTGATGGACATTCAAAATATTTAGGGGTCCCAACTATGATGGGTCGTTCTAAGAAGATCATTTTTGCAGATATGAAAGATCGGATATGGAAAAAGCTCCAAGGTTGGAAGGAAAAGCTTCTCTCATGGGCAGGCAAGGAAGTTTTACTGAAAGCTGTTATTCAAGCCATTCCCACGTATCTGATGAGTGTTTATAGGCTCCCTGGTTCTGTGATTCAGGCTATTAACTCTGCCATGGCGCGGTTTTGGTGGGGTCAAAGTGCTACGGAGAGGAAGATTCATTGGAAGAGTTGGGAGTATCTATGTAATCCTAAGTGTATTGGTGGTATGGGGTTTCGGGATTTGGGTGTCTTCAATGAAGCTTTGCTTGGTCGCCAAGCTTGGCGATTGGCTCAAGTTCCGGAATCTCTCTTTGGACGGGTTATGAAGGCTAAGTACTATCCAAATTCGGCCTTTTTGGATTCTTCTTTGGGGGTGGTGAGTAGCTATTCTTGGAGAAGCATTTGGGGGGCGAAAGCTCTGTTGAAAGAAGGCTTGTTGTGGAGAGTTGGAGATGGGAAGAGTATTAAAGTGTGGCGGGACCCATGGATTAACAATGATGGTACTCGGTTTCTTGTAGGGGCGCCATTTGAGCGGGTCGAGAGGGTGAGTGATCTTATGGATGGGTCTCGAAAAGAATGGAGGGCTGATTTTATTCGAGAGTTCTTTGAGGAGTCGGAAGCTAAGGCTATCCTCTCTATTCCCATTAGTGAGCGTATGCCTCCTGATTCTCTTAGTTGGGCTTTTACCAAGGATGGTAAGTATTCAGTTAAAACGGCATATATGGTTGGTAAGTCGTGCAACTTTGATGACTTTCATAAAGCCTGGGTTCAACTGTGGAGTTTGGATGTTTCCCCGAAGGTGCGTCATTTTATGTGGCGAGTTTGTACAGCAACGCTTCCTGTTCGAGCGCTCCTTAAACATCGTCATTTGATTGACGATGACCTTTGTCTGTTATGCGAATCTGAGCCCGAAACTCTCCAGCATGTCTTATTCTCCTGCCCGTATGCTCAGGAAGCTACGACTTTGGCTGGGCTTGAGGATTTCATCCCTGCTGGGAATTTTGGTTCGTTTTTAGAAGTAATGGAGGGGTGGGTGGATGTTGATGAAGATAGGCTGGCTAGTTGGGGATTCCTTGCTTGGTCTCTTTGGTATCGGAGGAACCAAGCGGTGTTTGAGAATCATTTAATCCCAAGCCACCTGCTAGTGGAGCGGTCGGGAAAGATTAAGTGTGATTATGCAAATTTCACTGCTCGTGTGCACGTGGGAGTATCTCGACGGGGGGCAAGAAGCTCAAAGGTATGGCGGGCGCCCGTTGAGGGTGTTGTCAAGGTAAATGCGGACGCGGCAATAGGGGAAGGCCGGGTGGGTTTGGGTGTGGTGGCTCGGGACGATCATGGTGGTGTCCTTTGGTGCGCTTCTCGCCGTGTTCAAGCATGGTGGACCCCGGAGATTGCGAGAGGGGAAAGCGCTATGCTTTGCAGTTAAGATGGCTTGTGCGCATAACCTCTCCAATGTGACGTTTGAAACTGATTGCTTATCTCTTGTCTTGCGCCTCTCTAATGGAGCTATTTACCTTTCCGATCTTGATTCAATTATGGAGGATGTCTTATTTTTTAGCAAAAATTTCGTCGCTGTGTCTTGGTCTCATGTTTGTAGGGATGGTAATAGTGTGGCTCATAATCTTGCTAGAGTCGTACCTTTAGGGGTTGAACAAAGGTGGGAATGCCATGTTCCTGCGGTAGTCGCTCCTTATGTACTTATGGACACATTGTCCCTCCCTTAATATATTTCACAGCACTTTTCCTTTCAAAAAAAAAAAAAGACAAAAATAAGGGTGAAATTGTAAATAAAATGTGGGGACAATATACTAAAAATAGAAATGTAGAGAAATGTAGCAACTAAATTGAGACACACTTAAATGGCAAAATGTAGCAACATTTAAAAGACGGAGGGAGTATAATTCACGATTCCATGGGTTACAAAGGAGGAATATAAAGCTCCTAACTCTTTAACAAACTCCTCTAATCGAAAACTAAGTAAACGTCCTAAAGTACCTTGTATTTTCACATTTTTCTCCAAACCCCCTATTTTCCCCCATAGTTCCCAAATTCCGTCATATTATAAACAAAATTTGTTCCCAACATTTTAGGATTTGGATTCCTTAGATTATAACGTGAACAAAAAGTTGTTGCTATTCATAGTCAAATCGAAGTTGCAACATTGCTGTCATATAAGTAACTTTCTTACTCATCCTGCAAATTTGAGGAATCGTTTTGGTTTGAAATTCTAATTATGGCAGAAGTTGATCCAGCCTTCATTCAGGCCGTAGAACATAGGCCTAAAAATTCTACCATAATTGAAGCTGAAGAAATCCCAGTTATTGATCTCTCTTCAATCACCTCTCTTGATCACTTGTCCAACAACAATATTACTGGAAACATTGCTGATATAATAACCAACATTGGTAATGCCTGTGAGAAATGGGGATTCTTCCAAGTGATTAATCATGGAGTTCGACTCGAAAAACTCGAGAATATCAAGCTTGCAGCCCGAAAGTTCTTCTCTTTAACGGTTGAAGAGAAGAAGAAGGTGGCAAAAGATGAAGATAATCCAATGGGTTACCATGATAGTGAGCTTACTAAGAATGTAAGAGATTGGAAGCAAGTTTTTGATTATACTACCAAAGATGATAGTACTCCTATCCCTGTTTCACCTGATGATCTCCAAGCTGTCAAACCTGTGATAAACCGTTGGCCACAGCATCCTCCTGAGTTTAGGTAATCTTTTTCGTTTTTTCTGAAAATATTGACATAAATAATCCCGACTTTTAACTTCTCAAAATAATTCAGGTTTTGCATTATTCTGTGATGACACTCCAGTAAGGGGTATTTTTCAATTTATTTAATATAGATAAATTTCAAGTCTTTTAGGAAAAGCTCCCATTTAACAAGGTCTCATAAATTCCTATAAATTTTAATTGGTTCAAATAAGTTCTAACATCTCAAAAAATAAGCTCTAATAAGTAATGATAAGTTCTAATAAATTTCAATAGATAAGTTCTTGTATATTCAGTGAAGGAAAAATAAGGTGAAGAGAACGCATCATAAGTTAGGAACCTGATCTAGATAGCTCAACCTGTAATTATTTTGAGAAGCGCTTTAAAAGTTGGGATTATTTCAAAATGATAATAATTGTTTTGGAAAGATGGATGAAAGTTTGTATATTCAGTAAGTCAATCTGATTTGTTAGATGTATTTCAACAATGCTTATGATTGATCAGAGAGGTTGCTCAAGAATATGCAAAGGAGGTGGAGAAACTGGCTTCTATTATGCTAGAGCTAATAGCGCGGAGCTTAGGATTGCCAGGAAACAGGTTTAGTGGGCTCTTCAAAGATCAGACAACGAGCTTCATTCGACTGAATTACTACCCTCCATGCCCTTCTCCTCATCTTGCTCTCGGCGTCGGTCGGCACAAAGATGCTGGTGGCTTAACCATTCTAGCGCAAGATGATGATGTTGAAGGGCTTGAAGTCCGAAGAAAAACTGATGGGGAATGGATTAGGGTGAAACCAATTCATGGTGCTTTGATTATCAACGTTGGTGATATTATTCAGGTATGTATGTCCACAAGTAGCTTACCTATCATTTTTACTTTCGAAAAGATAAACACAATTAGGAAAGTCTGTTTTTGAAGACTCTGCATTTAGTTCGCCGTCTAAGATAGAACAACTACGCACTAGCTGATCCAAACACTTGTTGGTGATTGATATGATATTAAGTGGTCATTTTCTACAACGCAGTAAATATCACGCACTTCTCAAGTGGTCATTTTCTAAAACGTAGAAAGTGATAAAATTTGTTTGATTGAATACACAAAGTTCTACCTAGGGTAACTTCTACCATAGTACTATTTACATACTTCACGACAACTGTTGTGTTATTGCCAACCAAATACTAACATTATTGTTACTCTATTCCTTGAAAGTTCAACTTAATTTTGATTTGGTATATCAACCAAATGGCAGCTAATTGAACTTGACATAAAAAATAAAAAAAAAGTCACTCGACCAGTTTCTTACTTTCTTATATGAGCAGGTTTGGAGCAATGACAAGTATGAAAGTGTGGAGCATAGAGTGATAGTGAACTCTGACAAGGATAGGTTGTCCGTCGTATTCTTCTACAATCCAGCACATTATGTTACGGTAAAACCCTTGGAAGAGTTGGTTAATGACCAAAATGTGGCTAAATACAAAGAATTCAACTGGGGAGCTTTTTTTATGACAAGGAAGAACACTAATTTCAAGAAGCTTGATGTTGAGAACCTTCAAATCTCACACTTAAAAATTTAGCCTACAAACATACTTTTTGTGATCAAGTTTTTCTAGTTGTGATGAGTTTGCTACTTGTTTACGTCTCTACTTCCATAATTAAAATTTTATTGTTGTAACCACCTTCCTCTGTTGGAACATTTATAGTTAAGTGAGTTTGTAAGTTGTATGTATGATGTTCATTACACTTTATGTTGTGAGGTATAAATGTAACAATAACATTGAAATTATCGGACTTTTAAGTAGGTGCTCGTGCACCTCTATAGTGGTGCATCAGCACCTAATTATCTGTAGAAATCCAAAAATGGTGGGAACTTTTGTGCTCCCGCACAAGATCAATGGTGCGGCCGCGTGCACAAGATCAATGGTGCGGCCGCATGCACAAGGCATGTGCGTTGTTTCACATGTTTTTGTTGTCTTTTGGGGCAAAACAATACATTATTTCGAGCAGTGTCCTATGTTATATATAGAGGTGTGTCATATGTATATATATGTGTGAATAATCATTCTTATTACTACTTGTTGTGAGAAATATGAAAGAGAGAAGCTATAGAAATATATCAGAGAGTTTCGTATTCGTATTGTGTAAAACTGATTCTTACATCGACGGTATTTATAAGCAAAAATTCTACTGTGTACAATTGCAAATTCAACGAAAACTGCGCGGGGAAGAAAACTTTGCCTAACATGCATTAAATGCATGTCAGGACATTCACTTTGGTAAACAGTGGAATTTGGCATTCCACTGTACTCTCAACACTCCCCCTTGAATGTCCACTGATAACTCATAATAGATGTTGTCTCATTAAGAACCTTGTTAGGAAAAGCCCTGTGGGAAAAATCCATAACAAGGGAAAGAGTACAACTATTATGTATCCTTATATGCTTAAAATTAACTGCCTCATTAAAAACCTTGTCAGGAAAAACCCAGTGGGATAAAAAACCTGATCGAAGGGAAAAAGAGTGCAGCGCATATAATACTCCCCCTGAATTTAGCATATATCACGAAGATGCCGCATTCCAATTTTTCGGACTAATTCTTCAAATTTCTTCGTCGGAAGGGATTTGGTGAATAAATCTGCAAGATTACCACATGATGGGATTTGTTGGATGTTTATCGTCCCTTCCTTTTGGAGGTCATGAGTGAAGAAGAGCTTTGGTGATAAATGTTTAGTTCTGTCTCCTTTGATGTACCCTTCGCTTACTTGGGTGATGCATGCAGTATTGTCTTCGTAGATGATAGTTGGGTTTGTTGTTATTGTTTCCATCCCACATTCTTCTTGGATATTCTTGATCATTGACCTTAGCCATACACATTCTCTTCCCGACTTCATAAAGAGCAATTAATTACGCATGATTTGATGATGTGGCCGTCAAAGTACCGCTTCGTGGATTTCCAAGATACTGCAGTACCTCCATAAGTGAATAGATACCCGGATTGAGACTTAGCCTTTTGTGGGTCTGATAGGTATCCAGCATCTGCATATCCAATGAGTGACGCATTTGGGTTCAACTGGTAGAATAATCCAAGATCTTGTGTTCCTCGAAGATAGCGTAACAAGTGTTTGATTCCATTCCAATATAATGTCTCTTCGTTGGTGCATTGCTGTATCTGGCTAACAAGTTTACTGAAAATGCTATGTCGGGTCGGGTATTGTTAGCTAAGTACATTAAGGCACCAATCGCACTTAAATATGGTACTTCGGGACCAAGAATTTCTTCATTTTCTTCTCGTGGTCTGAATGGATCATCTTTCACATTCGAGAACGTACTATCATTGGAGAACTTATTGGGTGGGCTTTGTCCATGAAAAAAACGTCTCGAACCTTTTTCGTATAGTTTGATTGATGGACAAAAATCCCATCTCTCAAATGCTCTATTTGCAAGCCAAGGCAAAATTTTGTCCTCCCGAGATCTTTCATCTCAAATTCTTTCATCAAGTACCTTGCGGTTACTTCGAGTTCTCTCGGGAGTTCCAATAATATTCAAATCATCGACATAAACAAGCAATAATGGCGAATCCCGATTTGGATCGCTTTATGAAAACACAAGGACTGATTTGATTATTTTTGAATCCTTCTTTCAATAGGTATTCACTAAGACGATTATACCACATTCTTCCAGATTGTTTTAACCCATAGAGTGACTTTTTCAATTTTATTGAAAACATCTCTTTGGGCATGTGATTTTCTGGTAGTTTTAGTCCATCAGGGACTTTCATATAAATATCCGTATCAAGTGACCCATATAAGTATGCAAATCACTACATCCATTAACCTCATGTGCAATCCTTTTGAGACCGATAAACTTACCGAAATCTTAGTGTAGTTGCATCAACTACTTGGAGAATATGTCTCATCATAATCAATCCCCCGGCTTTTGCGAGAAGCCTTGGGCTACTAGCCTTGCCTTATATCTAGTGACTTCATTTTTCTCATTTCGTTTTCTCACGAACACCCATTTATACCCAACTGGTTTTACACCTTTTGGTATTTGGGTTATTTGTCCGAATACCTCACGTTTTTCAAGTGATTTCAATTCTGCTTGTATTGCTTCTTTCCATTTTGGCCAATCATTTCTGCGGCGACATTCATCTACTGTAATTGGCTCTATATCATTTTCATCGTATGTCATTTCAACCGCTATGGAGTAAGCAAAGATTTCATTCAAGACAACATCTTTTCGATTCCATTGTTTCTTTGTAGAAACATAATTGATTGAAGTTTCATTGTTGTCTATGCTTTCTTGTTCATGTTCTTCTAGAACATGCTTATCTTTATTTTTGTTTTCATCATGAATTTCATCATGCTCCTTTGGAGGATTAATTTCATTTGTTGTTTCTCCTTGCTTTTTCATTTTTCTCGGTTTTGAGTCTTTAGAACCGGGTGGTCTACCACGTTTTCGACGTGCTATTGACTCATCTTCAATGGCTTTATTGTTATTAGGAATTTCAATTCGTGCGGGGGCATTCTCAAGCATGCACATGTGACTTTGTCACTTTCTTAGTATCTGTGAATGCATCAGGCAATTGGTTTGCAATACTTTGCAAATGAACAATTTTCTTGACTTCTTGTTCACATGAATTTGTTCTTGGGTCCAGAAACGACATTTGAGATGCGTTCCATGTAATTTCTGCTTTTATATTTTGTGGGTCCACTTTCTCTCCCCCTAAGGATGGGAATACTGATTCATTAAAATGACAGTCAGCAAATCGAGCCGTAAATAAATCACCAGTGGTTGGCTCTAAATATTTGATAATTGATGGAGATTCAAATCCAACATATATTCCCATCCTTCTTTGTGGACCCATTTTAGTACGTTGGGGAGGAGCAATAGGTACATGTACTTGCGCACCCAAAAATTTTCAAATGTGAGACATTCGGTTCTCGACACGATACTAATTGTAACGGTGATAATTTATGATAGGTTTGTCGGCCTTAATCTTATCAATGCTGCTTGCATGTAATATAGCATGACCCCAAGCAGAAGAGGGCAATTTTGATCTCATTACTAATGGTCTTGCAATTAATTGCAGTCTCTTGATTAATGATTCAGTAAGGCCATTTTGTGTATGTACATGAGGCACAGGGTGCTCAACAACAATCCCAATAGACATGCAATAGTCATTAAAAGTTTGGGATGTAAATTCCCCAAGCATTGTCTAATCTTATTCTCTTTATTGTATGGTGCGGGAATTGAGTTCTTAATCGAATTATTTGAGCCAGAAGTTTTGCAAAGGCAACATTTCTACTTGACAAAAGGCTCACATGTGACCATCGAGTAGATGCATCAATTAATACCATGAAATAGCGGAATGGTCCGCATGTGGGGTGAATAGGCCCACAAATATCTCCCTGTATTCTTTCTAAAAACATTGGAGATTCAGTGGCAATCTTATTTACAGATGGTCTAATTATCAATTTGCCAATTGAGCATGCAGAGCATGATAATTCATTTGACCGAGGAATTTTGACATTCTTTATAGAGTGTCCAATTGAATTTTCAATGATTCTATCGGTCATGCCATAGAGTAAATAATTCTCTATTATCTAACTTCTGGTTAGATATCATATTAATTTCAATTGGACGTATATCTATGCGATATAGTCCCGAGGAAATTGCTGGCAGCTTTTCATAAATGTATTTCTTGCCGCATTTTTCTGCCGTGAGGCATATAAATTCCTCTTGATTCACTGTCATGGTTTCCAAATGGTAACCATTCTGACGTACATCTTTGAAACTTATAAGGTTTCTTCGAGATTTACTCGAATATAATGCGTCATTGATAATCAATTTTGTTCCATTCGGAAATATAATACGAGCTTTCCCAGGCCTTCAATTAACTTGGGTCCCGCGATATTGTGCTAACATTTGCCTGGAATATTGTGAGTTTTGAAAAATACTTTTTATTTTTCAATATGGTGTGTGTTGTCCCACTGTCGAGGAGACATTGTTCTTTGGATCCAACTTCTGGCAAATCCATATCTTCATAAATAATAAATATGATGATCAGTATAAGGAAATACATATTTTATTAATAATCAAAAAAGGGAATACATGAAAATGATTATTGATGTAATTAAAATAAACTAAGCATATTAATGCATTGCAAAGTTGTTTTCTGCTTCAGCATTATCCATAAAAAAATCTGAAACATCAAGGCTGGGCATGGATGTATTAGCTTCATTAACAAAATTTGCTTCAACATTTTTTCCTTTGTTCTTTATTGAAGCCTGGTATAGGTCTACCAAATGTTTGGCAGTACGACATGTTCGGCCCCAATGCCCAGTCATGCCACATCTGTGGCAAGTGTCATTTCCTTTATAGGGCGACTGCCTCTGATTTCCAGATGATTGTCCCCAATTTTTATCAGAATTTTTAAAATTGTTATTTCTTGGGGAAAATCGACCTCTGCCACGTCCACGCCCTCTGCCACGGTAATTACCACGTCCTCTCCCACGGCTGTTGTAATTACCGCGTCCACCTCTATATATAGCATTTGCTTCAGGTGGATCGGAGCTTTCTACTGCATTTATTTCATGTGTGGCTGAAGACCCCGTAGGTCTAAGATTATGATTTTTCAGCAGAAGATCATTATTTTGTTCAGCCACAAGTAGTACTGATATTAGCTCAGAGTACTTTTTGAAAGCTCTGAACCTGTATTGTTCAGCCAATATTATATTAGAAGTGTGGAAGGTGGAGAGCGTTTTTTCTATCATCTGCTCTTCTGTGATGGGATGATCACAATATTTCAACAATGATACAATTCTAAACAACGTTGAATTGTAATCACTGACTGCTTTAAAGTCCTGGAATCTCAAATTGAGCCATTCAAATTGTGCCTTTGGAAGGAGCACATTTTTGTGATGCCCGTATCTTTCACTCAGGCTATCCCATAGTTCTTTGGGATCCTCCACAAGGAGATATTCAGTTTTTAAACTTTCATGTAAATGATGCCTGAGAAGGACTAAGGCTTTTGCCTTTTCTTGTTCAGTCGCCTTTTTAACTGATGTAGTTGCATCACCTTGTTGGGTTGTCACACCCTTAATGGTATGTTCCAGTCCTTGGGCCTTTAAATTCATTTGGGCGTCCACTGTCCATTCTAAAAACTTCTGCCCAGATAGATCTAGTATGTTAAATTGTCTTTTAACTAGATCGCCCATTTTAACTACAAACATGTAAATATTTAAAATTAGTAAATGATAATAAATCACATATATTATCTCCCCCTGATTTATATCATTATAATGATACATAAACAGTACAAACAAAAGAGGAAAAAAAATACGAAAATAGCGTACAAGATAACGAAGCAAAAAAATGCCAAAAATGGAAAAAAATACAATGAGTGAGAGAAACAAAAAAAACTTCCTAAAAAAATGCACTTAAAGACACAAAAAAAAGATGCCAAAAATGGAAAAAAATGCAACAAGGGAGATAAAAAAATTTGGCTCCTACTTGTGTATGAGGAGATAGATCACGAATGCCATAAGAAGGAAAAAGAGACCGGCTATAAGGAATAAGTATAGCCGTATCATCCGAAAATCCTCCTCAAAAGAAGAAGAGGAAGGTGGAGGACGGTGGTTGTCGCCGTCGAACATGGTGGCCGGAAGGTGGAGGAAGAAGAAAAAAATATGTGAGTGTAGAGGAAAAAATGGGAAGAAGATAAGGATATGTGTGGTGAAAAATGGGGCGGGTAATCCGCTTTTATAGAGGGTATCCCTAACTGTGCAGTTTATCTACAGATAAAAATATACAATGCAATAAAATGTTAAGATTGACAAATATATATTAGAGCATGTTGGTAAAATGGCAGTATAAAATATGCAACTACAAATGCAAAAAAAAAGATTAGAGATAATAATAAGAGTATTCTGAATGCTTGTATCCTGCATACATATAACATTTATTGTACATATAAGAGATACTAATTGTTTTATCACTTCACTAGGCCGTCCATATAGGCGGCAAGTTCAAAAGTTAACCCGTCCATATAGGCGGTTTAAAATAAAAAGAAATAACATAAAATAAATGTCCTTTCCCTCCATGAAGGTGGCTTTATTATTAAATTATTTATTTTCTGGATTAGTGGCATGGTGACGTTTACTACTAGTCCCTTCCTGTTCATCCCTATCTCTTTTATTACTAGGTGGGGGTTGATTTTCAGTTGGTTGTATAGGAGGGTTATTATTGGTGTTGGGAACAGGGGTTGGTGGGTTTGCTCTGGTATGGGTATTTGTATCGTCGTTAATGTTACTGGGTCGGGGCTGTACTACAGTTCCCCTCGCTGGGTTGGTAGTGAATGGCACATTGTTTCGCTCTATCCAAAAGTAAATACTCGAGACAGAGACATTGTGTAAAACAATGTTAATCCCGTTACTTTGTTGATCCATGTTCGGATAGTAAAGGGTTGGGCTTTGGAGAAAAAAAAATTTAGAGCTTGAAACAGAATGGAGGTATACCTTTGTTTTTCGGTAGCAAACTCGTGCTGATAACGTGTTGTGAGAAATATGAAAGAGAGAAGCTATAGAAATATATCAGAGAGTTTCGTATTCGTATTGTGTAAAACTGATTCTTACATCGACGGTATTTATAAGCAAAAATTCTACTGTGTACAATTGCAAATTCAACGAAAACTGCGCGGGGAAGAAAACTTTGCCTAACATGCATTAAATGCATGTCAGGACATTCACTTTGGTAAACAGTGGAATTTGGCATTCCACTGTACTCTCAACACTACTTACTTTTACTGCTTAGAGAAAGAAATTCACCTCTGTTTCTAAAGGCAAAACCAATTTACGAACTCTTGTTTGATTGTTGGTAAATAACTTATAAGAAAACGTAAATTGTTTGCAAGAGGGTCACACCATGTAACTCTCTAGTTCTAAAAAGATGAATTCTAAGAGAGAATACGCGACGCTCAGTATCCCCCTAAACCCTAGTCATCCCTAGCTTCCCCTGCGGCGACGCCGTCCGCGGCTCCCTCTCCCGGCGTGCGTCGCCGCTGGGTCACCCTCTCCTTTTCACTCCTTCCATAGTTTTCGAGGCCCCTTCACCTCTTTCTCTCACCTCCCTAGTTTTCTCTAATTTTTAATTTCCCTCTCTCAATCTGTTTCTCTCAAAGTTCTGCTCTCAATCAGCGTGTAGTACCCGTTTTCAGGGGTGCCTGAGTCGAGTTTTGCTCTCAATCGTCCTGGACTCCTGGTGATAGCGTCTCTGTTGCACGGCACTCGGATTCGACCTCGAGAGGTCCAATCGCATTGTGAATTTTATTACTGGAATGGCGCTTGTTCCTGCTCAAGACAAATCAGATTTCACGGTGCTTGTTTCGAGTTTTGGTCGATTGAACTCTGAATATGAGAATTCAAATCAAAGGTAAAGCTTTTCAATTAGAGTTGAGTCATGGTTTCTTAAAAATTGGTGAGTTTTATAATAATCGAAAACGGTGGATTAATTTTCCAGTTAAGTTGATTGAATGGGTTTCCGGTATCCTTAAAGATTGTTCAATGTTGATTGAATTTGAATGTTCTAGGCGTTTTGGTTGCCTCTTGTGGAAAATTCAATCTGGTTGTAATCAATGGGGGTGGTTTTTGAAGTTAAGTGTGAAGATTAAAGGTTTTTGGTATTCAGTTTTTGTCCCTGCTTTAAGTAGTGTCAACCCTTGGGGGAGTTTTATTCATGCTTTTTTTTCATATTGCTCAAGAGAGATTGAAGGTTGTTGCTTTTGATGGTGATTGCCATAATGCTTGTTTGGATTCTTTGTCTTCTCTTCGGCAAGGCGATTCGCCTCTCTCACACGATAGTGAGCTCAAGCTAGAAGTTGATGCTTTGCTCAATTTAGAAAATTTGCAATCTGGCCCTAGTCTGCCTAATTTGCAGAGCAAGGTTCATCTTGTTGAGAAGCCTAGTTTGCTGAACAGTGACCTTTTTTAAAATCACCGGTGTTGTCAAGGAGAAGTTGTCGGCAAATTCTGAGAGTTTGATCGGAAGTGTTAGTTTGAGTAGCAATGCAAGTGTTCTCTCAATTGCAAATGAGATGTGTATCAAAGGAAATTCAGAAAGTGTTGGTTTAAATGGCAATGGAAGTGCCCTTTCATTTGTAGATGAGGTGTGTATCAAAGGAAATTCAGTCTATGTTGATGGAGATGAGGTCTCTACTTGTGCTAAAGGAAATGGTAGAAATATAGTTTCAATTGGTGATCTTGATTTTGATTCATTGTTCTCGCCTGATTCTAATATGAGTAAGGTTGTGCCAAGTTCTCCTTTTCAAAGGTCTTTTAAGAAAAATCAATGTCAATTACTTACTCATCTTGGGTTTCATCGCAATATGGAGAAGAATAATCAATCTCAGAAAATGGTGAAGAAAAAGGGATTTCAAGTAGCAAAGAGATGATGTAGCGAGGGGTATTCCAATGACTAAATGGTTTTTTCTTTAATGTTTTAAGGAGTTCATGATTTCTTTGTTGCTTTGTTGGATCTTGTTGCCTTGTTTGGTGTTTTTTTTCCAGTCGTGCGATGGTGCAATGATGTTAATGGAGGGTCGTGGAATTTGAGTTTCATTCTCAATTTCATATGGAATGCCAGAAAATCATGGTTGAACTTCACAATCACTCATAAATGCAGAAGTTAGAATGGAGTTGCAGTTTCACTTGGTTAGCGAGGCTTGAGAAGATGTATTGAGTTTGTAGCTTGGTGTTATCTATAGCGTGATTATATATCAGTTTTCATGTCATGGTCATTAGAGGTGGAATTTTGTGTAATCTGTGATGGCATGCTGTGAGTTTCAGCCTGCAAACAATGTATGATGATTCCTATGGCTCTTTGAAGCTAATAAATAAAACCTCTAAAATTATCAAAAAAAAAACTTATAAGAAAACGTATCTAATACGTGCTTGGAAGATCCTTTATTTGATCACTCACTATTATATCCATACACATTTCTAACACCCCCAACTAGGCATACCAAATTTCATAAATGTCATTCAAATTTGATAAAAGTTCATTGGAAACTTATTACTCCAAAAATTATACAATAAGAAACTAATAATCATCCCAAATCACATTAAGGTATCAGTATCAGTGACCGCACATGTTGTATGCAAATAATCTCATTTGCATGTTTATTACAATCCCTTTAATATTGTAACCCTCAAACTTTCATGTTTTCTAACACATAGCTTTGACCTTAATATCTTTAGTTATCAATTAGTCAAAGTTATAAAAAGTCGATGAATCCAAAAACATTTAATAATTTATATATTACATTTGTTTATATTTGTTAACAAAAAAAAGTATTGTCAAAACTCAAAAGTAGTACTTATATAAATATTGCAAAAGTCAAAGTCTTACAACTAAAAGAAACGGATAAGATATGAAAAAGAAGGTTTACATAGAAGCTCATCTAGATTAAATTGCGATATGCTATGTAAAAAGCTTTATATTCTTAGGATGAAAATTTCTTATCGTTGGACTAGGAAATGAATCAAAAACACTTCATCAACTTGCTTAGAATATATATCATAATATCAAGACAAGAAGGATATTATTTCTCATTAAAAATGAAAGTAGCAATTCGTGAAAAAACGTAAATTTTAAGAACATCGGAAATCTCATGCGACAAGATAAGTAATCATATCATTTATAGAATATATCCTCCCATCGAAGACCGAATTATACAGCTTTACCTCTCAGCATAATAAAAGAAAGAGAGTTGATAAAGTTCATGACTTCTATCTCAAGATCTACAATAGCACACATAACACATATGCTACCTTTCCTAGTACTGAAACATAATCCAGTAGTTACATCAAGCTTAGTTTGAAGCATTACATTATAATGGTATATAAATTAGAACAATATTCTTTGTTACATGTGACATGATGTCCATTTGTATTGTAGGTGCAAATCAAAGTTTTGATACTTAGGCATAGTATAATTGTTACTGATTCAAACCGCCGAATTTTGAAAGATGTGGAGCTTGTGCGTGGCGGCCTAATGCACATTTTATGGTAGTGGTAAAAAAATTCCAACTCTTCCTTGTTGCTTTAGTCTTTAAAATCAAAATCTCATTAGAGTTCTGGTTAGTGGTAATTTTGATGGTTTTTTTTTCATTTATGTATGTAAATTAATTTTAAACCGCGTACACGATTATAAAATCAAATCTACAGGTTATTCAATTTTAATATTGATTTCAACGGATACCCCACATGTAATGGGTCTGAAAAAATTAAAAACGGATTTGGAACCTCAATTAGTAAAACTGGATACTCCACATTCTTGCTTACCCCACTGTTTTGTTAATCGTGCATTCGTGGGGATACCTTGCATAGTTATATACTGAACTCTATTATATAAGGGAAGCAGGAAAACACCAAAAAAATAATAAAACAACAAACTAACTACTTTGTTTTGAATACTTTACGTGGAAGTGTTATCAACTATAATTTATTTTCTTTAAAAACCTAATATATTGGCACAACTTCTGTGAATAATTGTTTACTCACATTTCACAGTATTAAATTTTCCAGTTTTTTATTTTATTTTCATATTACAGTGTTTTCAATGTCTTCCTCTTCTCCCTTCCAAAATCTTCTTCCTCTTCTCCCTTCCAATTATTGTTACATGGTGTATTTTTACACACAACTTTATAGGATTTCACATGTATTGCGTGCATATAATACTAGTAGTTATATATATCTAATGGCCGTGGTTGAACTTTAAAAGCTTGTATAGAATCAATGAAAAGTCAGATAAATTATTTGATATAGCAATCATCATAGCATACGGCATAAATGCATTATAGAAGTATATGCTTGACAAGTAAAACCTTAGAATCAGCAGAGAAAACTAAGTCTATGATCTATCTTATCTGTACGACTATATTCAAAGCACTACAAGTTGATAAACAGAACATTTACTAGTATAAATTCACAAACATGAGCCAACATTTCACATATATTCGCCCTCGATTTTAATCAGTTTCCATCCTATAAGCACTATCACATTTGCACCAAAAGAACAATAATGGAAGATTTTGATCCTGCATACATTCAACCCATTGAACATAGGCCCATACTCCTCATACCTGAAGCTGAGGGTGTCCCAATCATTGATCTTTCCTCCATTACAAACAACCAGTTATCCAATGAAAATGATCATAGCAATAATAATAACATAGCTAGGCTTATAACTGAGATAGGTAATGCCTGCGAGAAATGGGGATTCTTCCAAGTGATCAACCATGGTGTGCCACTCGAGAAGCTTGAGCAAATCGAGCTAACAGGAAGAAAATTCTTTGCTTTATCTAAAGAGGAGAAGCTGAAGGTAGGTCGCGATGAACATAATCCGATGGGGTACTATGACTCCGAACATACAAAGAATGTTCGAGATTGGAAACAAGTTTTCGATTTTACTGCCAGAGATCCATCTATCATTCCTGTTTGCCCTGATGATCTTCAACCCAAGGAGCTGATAAACCGCTGGCCTCAGTCTCTCCCCGAGTTCAGGTAGCCGTATAACGCTTCTGTCGAAAATAGTAATGGTTTATGATTGAATTTCGTAATATATCTTTATAACTTAGAGTGACGAAGAGGGATAAATGAGAAAAGTAGTGTGAAGGGTACTTTTTGTGAAATCATGACATACATTTAACTACGAAAGGACAATGTGACAAATACATGGACTAATAGTCTAATACGATATACCTCCTCTGTCTAGAATAGTAATGGTTTATAATCGAATTTCCTACTATGATCTTACAAATTAGCTTCAAGTAATGGAGTAGAGGACTGATGACAAACAATTATGAACAGTATTCCTGTAAAATCTATGAATCATGAGATGTTGGGAAACAATGTAACAACTAATACTGGAGAAATGAATAATTAATTAACCGACTGTATTACTCAACTATGTGTGTTTTCTTTGTATTTTGCCAACCAACTGACGAACACAGGGAGGTAACCCGAGAATATGCAAGAGAAGTGGAAAAACTCGGTTTCAAGTTGTTAGAGCTGATAGCCTTGAGCTTAGGACTGGCAGCAGATAGGCTTAATGGCTACTTCAAGGATCATGCAAGCTTCGTGCGGCTCAACTACTACCCAGCCTGCCCTGCTCCTGAGCTTGTTCTCGGCGTTACTCGACACAAAGATGCGGGTGCCTTGACAATTCTAGCAGAAGACGATGTTGGTGGATTGCAAGTCCGGCGAAAATCAGATGGTGAATGGGTCAATGTCAGACCCAACCCTGGTGCTTTTACCATCAACGTTGGTGACATAATTCAGGTAAGAGCTGTAGCCTATTATATGTTATATGCCTAATGTTTAACTTTAAACAAAGGAAAAGAATTAAAAAACAAGGTGTTACCTTTTCTTTTCTGGCTCGTGAGAGAGTTGAAGTGTCACCTGGTATAACTATTGTATGAGAATTGAGAAATCTTGCAATTATCATTATTGTTGGTGATATAATACAAATAATCTCATGCACTTAGCCTAATGTTGCAACTTGTAGAAGGCTGCCAACTGATCACTGCTTAAAAGATACAAAAACTAACTTATAAAAAAAAGGAAAATTTGTCAAAAACCACCTTTTATAATCATTTTTTTGTGAGAAACCACCTTTTAAAAAAATTTGGTTAATTAGCTACCTCTTTTGTTCTTTTTTTTGTTGGAAGACACCACTTGCCGGAATCCGGCGTTGACCTCGATTTTCCGGCGTTAACCATCAGATTTTCGCCATTCTTCCCCCTTTATCCTTCTCCCCCTCCCCCCCTCCCCCTCCCCCCCTCACATCCCCGGCAACCCCCCTCCCCCTCGCATCCCCCGGCAACCCCCTTCCTCCCTCGCAACCCGCCGGCAAACACCCCCCTACGACCATCCCCACCCTCCCAGCCCTAAGCCCCTCTCCCCCTCGCATCCCCCGACATCCCGGGTAGAAGAAATGGCGAAAATGCGGAAAAAAAATAGCGAAAATCTGATGGTCAACGCCGGAAAATCGAGGTCAACGCCGGATTCCAACAAGTGGTGGCTTCCAACAAAAAAAAGAACCAAAAAGATGGCTAATTAACCATTTTTTTAAAAGGTGGTTTCTCACAAAAAAGTGATTATAAAAGGTGGTTTCTGACAAATTTTCCTAAAAAAAAAGATACAAAAACTACAAGTGTATTTTAGTAATAATACGTATATTTGCATATCACGGCTATGTCATAACTTATAGGGGGTATTTTGGAAACTTGAGGGTAAATGAGGGGCATTTTTAGGTTATTTGTGGCAGTAATAATACGTAAATTTGCATATCACGGCTATCAACTTGGAGTTTCTCGACCTTGTACAACTAAATCTCACATAATGGGTACATGGAGCTATATATAACGGTCGTGAGTCCTTTACCAAATTTGTTTGCGTTTTGCAGGTTTGGAGCAACGATAGATATGAAAGTGTGGAGCATAGGGTGATGGTAAACTCAGAGAAGGAGAGGTTATCCATTCCATTTTTCTTCTACCCAGCTCACTATATCATGATCAAGCCCTTGGAAGAGATAGTTGATGACCAAAACCCTCCCAAATACAGAGAATATAACTGGGGAGTTTTTTTCGCAACAAAAAGGAAAAGCAATTTCAAGAAGCTCAATGTTGAGAACCTTCAAATCTCTCACTTTAAGATTATTTGAACTATAAACTGCCCTCATCTAGTTCAACTTATATTGCAACAATGCAATTACACCAACATTTCTGTATAGAGGGAGTACTATCGAGTATCTATATATTATAAACCTACCCAAGTAGCTTTAGAAATAAGGTAACAGTTGTCCTCCTACCCTCAGGATCTATGATACGAGCATACTTTTGTACTAACTTATAAATAATAAATATGGATGAATAATAGATTGTACTAGCTTTGGCTCCGTTGCATCTTCAATAGTAACTAGTATTTTGGCCCGGGCGATGCCCGGGTTAGTTACTATTAGCTTTTCGTAATATTCTGTCTAGTGCGAAATTGGAAAATGGACGTTATGTCATAATAAGTTGTTAAAAAAAAATCTAAGGAAATGGGGATAAATATATCAATTTCAATGGGGGTAAGATAATGTTATTACTTAATAAAAAGGTTAAAGATAAAAAGCTTGCCTACATGTTTTTATAATTACATATAATTATAAGACTTTATTATGTTTTACTTTGAAACATTAAGCATTGAAATTGTAATGGATTAGTGGTTAAACTCTCACATTTCATTTCAAAGGTCATGTGTTCGAATCCTAGCAACTACACATTGTTAATATTTTTTATTGAGATTATAAACATGTGTATTAGAAGCTTCAAAAGAGTGCCACGTGGCACCATTCCTTTGACAGGAACGCCTTTTAATATATTTGTATAGATGTGCGATCCCACTATTCGCCTGCATATTGGAACCTACCAGGACTAGATCTCCGATTCTCGCTTAAAGATGGATTGGCGGGTTCCAAAGAAGATTGGCTTTCTAGGATACAAGTATTTTAATAACTCGTAAATGTTCCTTGAAATGGAAATATGGAGAAAAAAATTCAAAATATCTCATTCCAAATCGATAATACACATAATTGAATTTTCTTAACTCAAGCATCTCATAAAGGATAGGGATAGGGGGGAAAAAAAGCTTAACCTATAGATAGAACAATATACACAATTTATGAGGCACACTAGCTTGGAAGCAAGACTTTCACTATGTAGAGAAAACTATGTCTTGGAGCCTTGGACAGTAAATATTGACTATACTAATGAAAACTTGACATTCCGTCCTTCAAAAATGAAAATTAATTTCAATCCTTGCTGAACTATAATCCACTCTTTACAAATCAAACAAAGGAGATTGGGAAAGCCAATTACCCTGGAACACATTTTCCTCCCAACTAAACATTCTCTGGTTAGAAGATAGCAAGATACAGTTTATGTTTACCTGTTGGGTCATCAAAAGGACAAAAGGGAAGTGCTAGTTTCATTCTAGTACAACAGCATCTGCATCAGCATTAGCATCAGCATTAGCATCAGTGGCAGGATTTTGTGCTTCCAATAGCTTCATTTGACGTTCTGCATGTTCTCTTTCACAAGCGCTAATTCCCATTATGATGTCCAACATGGTGCCTGTCGTACCGAAGAATACAAGTGGTGCAAGAGACTTCCTCTTTATTCCAACAGGAATAGCAACCAAAGCACCCAAAACGGAGAAAACCCACGTTCCTAATGCACTGCCAAGACAACATCACTGATAAATATTGCAGCTTAACAGTACACAGAAACTGCTAGGAAAAAATGACAGGCATGCATTTTCCAATGTGAAAATCAAGAAGGTTAATTTGACATTGTCAGTAATTAAGATCCACAGAAAAGCTACTTTCATCAGAGCTCAAGATCCACTTGTACAGCATTGATTCTTTGGTATTAAAAACTGGAAATATAGACCATGTCATGATCATCTTCTGTTGCTACAGCAATCTAGATGATACAATGGAGTTACCAACAACCATGTCTTCTAGTACTTAGTTAGTGACAACAACAACTATACTGACCACAACCAATTAGGTCCCAATACCTAGTTTGATGTTCCGGCATGTCTATTCAGTGTGTGCATAAAATGAGGCATGTGACAGCAAACTACAACTCCTTACACCAAAACTTGACCAACAAAAGATTATGAGATTCACTCAAACAAAACCCATTTACAGTATTTAAAACCAGTAATGTCTCAGCTCCAAAATACTATTCAGAAATTAAAAGTTAAGATGACAACTCCAAGGGTGCGGTCAATGATGGCTACAATGCTGATAATCTGACCTACAAACACAACAGCAATGATTCAGATGCGAATATGACAAAGATTTGAAGGTTTGGAGGTAGATTAGTTGTCATGAAACCATAGCCTTTATTTGTACCAAGATAGCAACAAGCAGAGTCATTCATTTACTAAGAGTGTTTGGATGCACCAATAGATTATTCGGTAATAGTAACATTTTCACTTTCCTTTCTTTGGTTTTCAAAGGATGGAAATTAGTTTCCCAAGGAGAGACTACATTTCCTTTTCTAACAAAAGGAATGCCAGACTTTTTTTCTTATCTATTACTTGCCTTCTTCTCCTTCTCCCATCCATCCTCTTCCCAATTTCATATTTTTTCCTCTCTAACTTCATAAGGAACCAAACAAAGGAAACTAATTTACAATCAACGTCTCCTGGAAAATTCAAAATGTTTTCCGCCCTTACAAACAAAGCCTAAAATGAAACCGCAACCCACATTTTCCACCCAAGGCACAACACCCTTTAGCACCACTTTTCAGCATCCGTTTCCACTCTCAACCATGACAGAAACGAAGAACAACAAACAATAAAGTGTTTCTGATTAAATAGCTTATGTGGTAGCACTTCTGACCTACCATTCCTTATGAAATCTACTAATATTACAAAAGTCTACAGAACAGTAAGTAACAATATAAGGCAACTCTTTCACCATCAACATTACCCATAATTTACAATCTCAATTCAAAATTAAGAACATGAAGTTACAAGAAGCAGAACTGTTGATCGTTCGATTTAAGGTAACCTCGCCATTGACTTAAATTACTTTTAGTATGATAACTTACTGAAGCATCGACATAATCCATTGCAACCCAAAGCTACATTTCTCTCCATTTTTTTTCAGAACTAGATCAAAATTGTCTCACCCATGACAGAAAAAAAGCAGCTCTAAATTGTAATGGTTGTGAGAGAAGTGGAAAACCCTAATTCTTATGCAATCCAATCAAGCATACAGAAAACCAATGAAATTGAGAGATATAAAAATCCCAAAAAATATTTTGACAGATAGAGAATAATGTCAAAATTCAGCACAATAATATGAGTAGCATAATCAAGAGAATTAAAGGGAAGAGACAAACTTGGAGACAGAGCATTCTTCAAGATGCTTTACATCTTCTTTCGCAGCCATTTTCTGCAACTTCTTAATCTCTTTCTAAAACCTGCTAGTTTGATCTGGTTTTGAACCGAAATCTCAAATGTTTGAAAAAATTCAATCAATCAAATGCGTAAAAAGCGCTAATCTCAGAAGAAAAGCATAAGTAGAAGTGATTAAAGAAGAATTAGAGAGCAAAGATAGGAGGATGGTACTTACTGGATGAAAAACAGGAGTTAGCCGGGTTAGGGTTCTTCCTATGGAGGGGGTGTCAAGTACTCAAGTGTGTGTAGTTGTAACTTGTAAATCAAGAGGTGGGAGAACAGAATGGGGCTGAATTGCAATTTTTCGGAAAATTGGCTAAAAATAATACTACATCCGTCTTACATGACATTTCTCATTTGCACACTATTCACCAATCAAACTTTAACAATCTTCCTTTCACCATTATATTAAAAAAAAAAAAACATAGTCAGGTAAGATCTTGTTATATTCGTCTCAACGCGATTATTCTAAATATCAACTTTATATAATTTTTTCCTTATATGCAATTAGAAATATTAATATCTAAAGAAGCGTATTAGAATACGTAAAAAACAAATGGTGCATTTATTGTGAAACAGAGGTATGTTAAACTAAACTGACGACATAATAGTTTAATGATGCGTTTTCAGTATTTTATATAAAAAAAGGGGTTTTGATTTTGATTTTTTTTTTTTGGTGAAGAAGAGGGGCAGAGCCCCTAAACAAAGCAAACAAACACTCTAAAACAAAATAAACAAGGGAAATTCTCATTGGTACCCTTGTGATTTTTAAGTTTCTCATTGGTACCTTTGTACTTTTCATATTATCACTAATGCCCATGAATTATTGTTTAGTTTGTAAATGTAACTTAACTTGCCTAATTTCTGTTTAATAAGCTTATTTTCCATTAAATGAGGTTTGTTGCTAACTAGAGTTACTTAGTGGAGTTAGTACTACCTAATTTCCCTCCAATTCCAATTACTTGTTTCCCTCCCAAATCATAATCTTATCTTCTATAAAAGCTGTATATTTCCCCAAGCTTGCCCCCATATTTTCACGTCTCTCTTTCTTCTCTCATATGTTAACTAGAATTACTTAGTGGGCTTCTCTCATATGCTAACTAGAATTACTTAGTGGGGTTAGTACTACCTAACATGTATGCTCTTTTGTGCAGCAAGCTCAATGCAAGTAAGCCTTATACCTATTAAAAAGAGATCAAATAAGAACAGTAGCATTTACAACATATTAGAAAGTGACGTGACACACTTATATTGTCACACAGAAACATTGAACAATATAAATGTAATTGCAACAAAAAAAAAACAGTTCCCACATCTCAAAAAAATAACAGTTACAACAAAATACCATAGAATCCAAAAAAATAGAATATGCAACAAAATAACAGAATCCACTATCGTGAAATGTACTAAATCAAGTGTCAGTGTGTTCCTACTATATTTTTTTGCTTCTTTGACGTCTTGCTTCCTTGAGTTACAAATTCTCCACCACTCTTCCTCTTGGTTGTTGACACAATTATAGAGTTATCACCACCACTTTTCTTAGTGTTTTGAGCCTTTTTTTGCTTAGCTGGTGGACCTCCTTTACATGTTAGTTTGTTGTGCCAAATTGATTACAGTTGCCACATCTCAAAGTTTTACTTCTTTTACCCTTCCTTTCTTCTTCTCCTCCTCTCCTTCTATTCCTGCAGGGCCTTCCCACACCTCTTTTCATCACAAGTGGCTCAATGGTAGGTAGAGTAGTGTCTGGCCACTGCTCTTTGTCAGGTAGTGACTTGATTCCATTGCCCTAAGCTAGCTTGTACCTCTTCACAGAGTACCATTCATGAACATATTTATGAGGATCAAGCCCTGCAAACAAAATGGCTCTCATCCCATGCTTGCAAGGAATCCCAGTCAACTGCCAAGCATTACAAAGGCATGTATGATTGTTCAAGCTCACCGGAAGGGTTGATTTCCCATCTATGATCTCATACTCTCCCTTACTAGACAAATAAGCCCTACAAGTCCTTGATTCATTGCATAAAACTTGAACTCTTTTGATGATGTTCGGACAAATGTCAGCTCTGTCCCATTTCTCACAGTTCTGTCTCCTGGTTGCCAACCTAACCATGGTGACTCTTCTAACTCCTAACCATGTTAAACAAAAGCATGATAAGTAACTTAATATGTAACAAACCAATCATTACGAACTTTGTTCAAACTCCATACCTTCAAGTAGTGTAAGGACAGGTCTACATCTGTCTATGCCTAGTGTAGCATTGAAACTTTCAACGAAATTAGTTTTGTTCACATCACATTTGAGTGCGGGGTTGAATTTGTGTTTGGTCCACCTTTCTTGCTTTCCAAGATTAGCAAGCCATATTGGCGGGCCGCGCTTGTCGTGAACGCCGCCCGGCCAAAGATAAAATTTCTCCTACTCTCTTTTACACTAAACTAGTATAAGGGAAGTAAGGTTCGTATCCACAGGGAAACGGGGACGAGTTCTATACTTAGCGTGCGTTAGTACCTAGAAGACTCTAACGGTCGAGAAACCTAATAATAATAACAAAGGGGGTTTTCAAATAGATTTACTAACAAACTACAACTAACTAGCATATAAACAAGATGAGAAATCAATATAGGAAGATCTTGAATCCGATTAACATGCACTTCAATTCATTATCGATCATTGAACCTCGACTCTATTCATTTTCATTATTATCTATTGTTGAGAATCAATCTCGCGTTCTCCTTATTCCTAGTTGAATAGCACGATCAGCGTGACTATAAAACCCTAACTAAAGGATAACCTAGTCCGATCGCGTCTAAGTTCAATCCAATAGCAAAGAATAAACACGAGAGAACCAACGGACCTGCTAACGTCATACAAGCGATAAACGTTCAACAGTTTATTCAATTTCCCCAAGAAATAACCAAGACGATCTGCATCTAAGTTACTTCCTAGTTTGCTACCAATTGATAAAAGAATAAAACAATCCGATTCTATTCTTAAATCTAGCATTAGATTTATTACATCATCAAACTAGTAACGTTCCTAGCATAATCATGCAAAAATCATAGAAAGCAATCATAGAAATTAAACCATAATCAAAGGAAATAAATAGAGAAGAAAGATCTCACAATAATGCTTGAAGCTCCATATTAATCTCGTTCAAGAACGGTTCAAGCTACAATCGGCATAGCATAAGCCAATCCCATAATTGAAATCTACAAAAACTAAACTAGAAAATAAAAACTAAAAAGAGAAGAGAAGAAGAGAAGAATGGAGTGTTGGATATTCTCTCTCCTCAAATGTGTGTGTTTTTAGGTCCAAAAACAAAGTTTAGTATTTATACTAAGGCTCAAAAGTCAGCCGTCATTTAAACCGCCATAGGGGTCGCGAGGTGCGGTACAGGTCGCACCGTGCGATGAGCTACTGCCTTCGCAACGAGCTGAAGACTTGGGCCAAACTACGCAGGTCGCACCGTGCGAGAATCCTCGCGAGGTGCGAGATACAGGTCGCGAGGTGCGACCATGCTCGCGAGTCGCGAGCTGCCTTGCTGCTGGGCACTGGGCTTGCGCGATGGCTGGGCATGCGATGGGCGATGCTGCTGGGCGATGCTTGCTGGGCGTGCGATGGGCTGCTGGTGAGCTGGGCGTGCGGGTGTGCGGGCTGCTTGGCGATGTGCGCTGACGAGCGAGGCTTGCTGAGCGATGCTTCGAGCTTGGCTTGGCAAACTTGTGATGCTCGGCTCAAATGCATTTCACCTTGGAAGCTCGGAATGCATGACATTAACACAACTTATATCGCAAAACTCCGAACTTCCGCTAAGGATGATTTATATGCAAACCTTAACAATTAAGAACAAATCCCTTAGCAATGTGCACCTAAAATACCACAAGAACATCGTATAACTTGAGCGCATCAAATACCCCCACACTTGAACTTTACTCGACCTCGAGTAAACTCAAAATGAGGATCACCAAATGAATCATCACCCAAACTAACGACACCAACCTACACTCCCCATCAACTACATCATCATCATCACATCTTAACAACATCCGCTCAAAAACCTAAACGTAAGGGACGATGATTCCCCCACACTTAGATTCGAGCTCACCTGAAAAATAAAAAGACGCGACAACAATAATCACCAAACGACAACCAAAATGTGAGCTCAAATCCTGAAGGATCTCAAAGGAATTGAACTCACTCCAACGCCACAATCAAAATGACAACTCGCCTAAAACCTCAAAAGATAAACTACTACTACTATTACAACCAACCTATATAAGCAAGCCATGGAACAAAGACAAAAAAGGATAAATTCCATGCTTACTCCCAAAAACAAACAATCAAAAGAAAGTGAAAGCCAAAACAAATCTCCGGCAAATGAGTTTCCAAAGTGTATCATTCTCTCTTAATCTCTCATTTTGCCTAGGAGCCCTTTCGGGTTTTCATCCTAGCTTCTCACATTTTTTTTCATCTCACCATCTTACCCGCTCAATATAAGCCACTTTTTTGCATAAGTTGCCCTTTCGGGTTTTCAACCTATCCGGGCCCCCATTTTTGCCTGAGTCGCCCACCCTTGTGGGTTTTCAACTCAGCGGGTTTCATTTCATCATCAATTTTTTTTTTTATTTTATTTTATTTTATTTTTTTTATTTTTTATTTTTTTTTCATTTTTTTTTTTTCAAATTGAAAGTAATATACACAACATAGATACATGAGAATGAGAATACCCTCCCCCCTACTTAAACTACACATTGTCCTCAATGTGTCGACAATTAGAAGAAAAAGTAAACTGAAAATGGGGGGAGAAAATCGAAAATCGGGTAAATCGAAGATCGAATGCTCAAAACTCATGACCAAACAATCCGTCAAACTCAAATTTCTTAACAACACCAACTCAAATCTCATAAATCAACTCACAACCCTCTCCCTCGAATCACTCAAACAAATGACAAGCTCAAAAGTTTTGAATTTGTGAGATTTGCACCTAGCTTAAGAGATCGAAAAGATACATTAACAATCTCAATCCTCTAGTGTACCAACTCCTAGCTATTGAAGTCCTCCCAACGGATTTTCTTTTGTGGATTTTGGTTACAAGTGAATTAAGATTGGTTGTGGATCTTTTTAGTGGGTGGGTGGTGGGTGAAAGAAAATTTGTTGTGGTGGTGGAAATTTGATGAAAAATAAAGAGAAAGAAAGAAAATAAAGGGGTCTCGGGGTCTCGGGGTGTTGGGGTCTCGGGGTGTTGGGGTCTCGGGTTGCCTCCCGAGAAGCGCTGTTGTTTAAAGTCGTTAGCTCGACTTAGTACCTTGAGCTCAAAAATTGGGCTTGTGCTCCATATGTGACAATGGAGGCTCCATATCAACCTCCAATTCGAGTACCTGCAAAACAAACGGAGTAGAACTCTTGCAATGCATCGTTAGTGGTACACTTTCAAAACAAGGTGGTAAATCAGGAGGCTTTTTCCGCTCTTTCCACTCCGGCACCATAACCTGCATGTTAGTAGGAGAGGCACAATCCTCAACCAAGGCATCATCAACATTTATCGACTCATCAACATGCTCAATATCAAGAACATCATGCAAAACAGAGTCAACAATGTTAATAGAGTAAAGAGGGTTATCATCCTTAATCAAAGGCTTAGAATCATCGATTTTAAACGCCTCTACCTTTCCCTCGAACTCCATGGTCAAAGAACCAGCGCAAACATCAATTTTAGTGCAAGATGTTTTCAAGAAAGGTCGCCCCAAAAGGATGGGGGCGGCATGCTTATCAGGCTCCATCTCCAAAACATAAAAATCAGCAGGAAATTTCAATTTCCCAACCGTAACTAACACATCCTCTAATTTACCCCTAGGATAAACATTGGATCTATCAGCTAATTGAATCACCACACCAGTTTCATGCAAATTGCCAAGTTTCAAAGACTTATATAATGAATATGGAATCACATTAATTGACGCACCTAAGTCTAACATGGCTTTAGGAAACATGGTGTCACCTATGGTACATGGGATGGTAAACATGCCTGGGTCCTTGCACTTTTGAGGCAATTTCTTTTGAAAGATAGCAGAGACATGCTCGCTAGCCTTCACTTTTTGCACTCCCTTTTGTTTTTGCTTTCTTTTCGAAGTACATAATTCTTTAAGGAACTTAGCATACCTAGGTACTTGATTTAAAGCATCAAAAAGGGGAATGTTTACCTCACATTTACGAAAGGTTTCGTACATGTCATTGGTGTGCTCTGTTTTGCGGGTTTCTCTCAATGCCTCGGGAAAGGGTGGCTCTGGTTCATATGGTGGAGGAGGTGATTTTTGGACTTTCGCCTCTTGTTGAGGTGGCAATGATGTATAATCTGTTGTCGGTTCATGCTCGATCACCTCTTCCACTATCTCTTTGTCTCGAACCACCAACCTCTCTTTGCTTGCAATTTCCGCTCCACTCCTCAATGTGATAGCACTCACGTTCATCTTAGGGTTGAGTTCTATTTGGGATGGAAACCTCACCGAATCCCTAGCCTCTAACTTGGTTACAGCTCCCGCAATTTGGCTTACTTGGCTCTCCAAGTTCTTGATGCTCGAACGGGTCTCCTCCTGAAACTGAACCATATTTCCCTGCATGTTAGTGACATTTTTAGTTAAAGCATTAATCATATCCTCTGTAGACATGCCGGTACTCGGTCCCTGTGGTTGGCCTTGCGGCCGAAAATATGGAGCTCCTTGCTCCGGTGCTCTCGAATAAGGAGGTGGTGGGCGGTTATACTGCTGTGGCGGCTGCTGGTTCCCTGATGAGTTCCCGTACCTCAAATTAGGATGATCTCGCCATCCCGAATTGTAGGTACCAGAATATGGATCATATCTTTTCTGGAAACCTTGGCCCTGAAAATCGGCCGCCTTAACCTCTTCACTCGGTTCTTGTAGATGAGGGCAAAAATCAGTTGGATGATGTGAAGAGCAAATGCCACAAGCCTTCACTTGGTGAGTTTTCTCTTTCACTATGAAGTCTCGCATCACGGATGTGAGAGCTTGCACCTGATCTTCCAGCTTAGAAGAACTAGAACCCTCGGAGACCACACGTCGAGTTCCAGACCTTCTACTAAACTGCCTCGAGCTTTCAGCAAGCTCATTTAACAGTTCCTTAGCAGCGAGTGCAGTTTTATTCACAATGGATCCACCACTTGCTGCATTGACCATCCTAGCATCCTCATCACATAAGCCATTATAGAAGTATAGCACCAAATCTTCCTCTGAATAACCGTGGTATGGACAACTAGCACATAACTTCTTAAACCTCTCCCAATACTCGTAAAAGACTCATCACCTCGTTGCTCAATGTTACTTATCTCCTTCTTCAATGTAGATGATTTAGAAGTGGGAAAGTATTTCTCGAGAAAGCTCTTTTTCAATTGAGCCCAAGTGGTGATGCTTTGTCGGACGGAAGGTAGTACATCCAGTCCTTTGTCGTCTTTTAGCGAAAAGGGGAAAGCTTTAAGCTTGATTCTATCTTCTGAAACTCCACTTGGTTTCATGCTGCTGCATACCACATGAAACTCTGACAAATGTTTATTTGGATCTTCACCATTTAGCCCATGGAATGAGGGAAGCAAATGTATCAACCCCGACTTTAGCTCAAATGTGTCCCCCACTTCCGGTT
Source organism: Beta lomatogona (assembly GCA_947646795.1). Taxonomy (NCBI): domain Eukaryota; kingdom Viridiplantae; phylum Streptophyta; class Magnoliopsida; order Caryophyllales; family Amaranthaceae; genus Beta; species Beta lomatogona. The sequence continues at coordinate 1,479,334 of CANSNZ010001006.1, read as the reverse complement.
CCGGAAATGTGATACACAAAGGTTGTTGGTCAAGGTTAGGAGTAGTGAGCTCCTTTAAAGTGCGGTGCTCAACTCTAGGAGGCATCTCTTCTTCAAATTGAAGCGAAAAAGGGAGCTCACTAAAGTCTTCACGCAATTCTCTTCTCAACCTTAAAAGGGTTAGTTCTAGATCTCGATCGTACTGCAAAGGTTCTTGGTTAGTAGCACGAGTATTAACCATAAACAAAAACCATTAGCAATACAATCCAAAAGCATACACTAAATATAAACAAGTAACACCGTGTCCCCGGCAACGGCGCCAAAATTTGGCGGGCCGCGCTTGTCGTGAACGCCGCCCGGCCAAAGATAAAATTTCTCCTACTCTCTTTTACACTAAACTAGTATAAGGGAAGTAAGGTTCGTATCCACAGGGAAACGGGGACGAGTTCTATACTTAGCGTGCGTTAGTACCTAGAAGACTCTAACGGTCGAGAAACCTAATAATAATAACAAAGGGGGTTTTCAAATAGATTTACTAACAAACTACAACTAACTAGCATATAAACAAGATGAGAAATCAATATAGGAAGATCTTGAATCCGATTAACATGCACTTCAATTCATTATCGATCATTGAACCTCGACTCTATTCATTTTCATTATTATCTATTGTTGAGAATCAATCTCGCGTTCTCCTTATTCCTAGTTGAATAGCACGATCAGCGTGACTATAAAACCCTAACTAAAGGATAACCTAGTCCGATCGCGTCTAAGTTCAATCCAATAGCAGCAATAAACACAGAGAACCAACAGACCTGCTAACGTCATACAAGCGATAAACGTTCAACAGTTTATTCAATTTCCCCAAGAAATAACCAAGACGATCTGCATCTAAGTTACTTCCTAGTTTGCTACCAATTGATAAAAGAATAAAACAATCCGATTCTATTCTTAAATCTAGCATTAGATTTATTACATCATCAAACTAGTAACGTTCCTAGCATAATCATGCAAAAATCATAGAAAGCAATCATAGAAATTAAACCATAATCAAAGGAAATAAATAGAGAAGAAAGATCTCACAATAATGCTTGAAGCTCCATATTAATCTCGTTCAAGAACGGTTCAAGCTACAATCGGCATAGCATAAGCCAATCCCATAATTGAAATCTACAAAAACTAAACTAGAAAATAAAAACTAAAAAGAGAAGAGAAGAAGAGAAGAATGGAGTGTTGGATATTCTCTCTCCTCAAATGTGTGTGTTTTTAGGTCCAAAAACAAAGTTTAGTATTTATACTAAGGCTCAAAAGTCAGCCGTCATTTAAACCGCCATAGGGGTCGCGAGGTGCGGTACAGGTCGCACCGTGCGATGAGCTACTGCCTTCGCAACGAGCTGAAGACTTGGGCCAAACTACGCAGGTCGCACCGTGCGAGAATCCTCGCGAGGTGCGAGATACAGGTCGCGAGGTGCGACCATGCTCGCGAGTCGCGAGCTGCCTTGCTGCTGGGCGCTGGGCTTGCGCGATGGCTGGGCATACGATGGGCGATGCTGCTGGGCGATGCTTGCTGGGCGTGCGATGGGCTGCTGGTGAGCTGGGCGTGCGGGTGTGCGCGGGTTTGGCGATGTGCGCCGACGAGCGAGGCTTGCTGAGCGATGCTTCGAGCTTGGCTTGGCAAACTTGTGATGCTCGGCTCAAATGCATTTCACCTTGGAAGCTCGGAATGCATGACATTAACACAACTTATATCGCAAAACTCCGAACTTCCGCTAAGGATGATTTATATGCAAACCTTAACAATTAAGAACAAATCCCTTAGCAATGTGCACCTAAAATACCACAAGAACATCGTATAACTTGAGCGCATCACATATTCTTGCTGCTGGTTTGGCCTTTTCAATTTGCTGCATTGCTTTTTTGAAAGTAAAGGCAGAATAAGCACCACAAGCTAACCAGAACAGTTGCCATAACTTGGGTCCTGAAAATGGTTTCTTCCAATTCACACTCAAATGTTTACAACAGTATCTCCTTCCAACCTTTGGCCATAAGTCTTTTATTGCATTGTCAATTCCCTATCAAACACATAAATTAAACAACACATGACAACATCAGATCACTTAAGTACACAAGTAATAACATATAAGAACACATGAGAAGATTACCTTATGTCTATCTGATATTATGCACCATTCATCACCTCTCCCACCTTGCTGCAATACATTCTTTAAATGCCAGACAAAAAATTTCCAACTTTCTTCATCCTCACCTCCAACTATTGCCCAAGCAATTGGAAACATTTCATTGTTTCCATCTAGGGCCACTGCAGAGAGCATAACTCCACCATAATTCCCTTTCAAGTGTGCACCATCCACTCCAATTACACCTCTACAACCGGCAAATAAACCATCCAAAGCAGCCTTAAAACAAATGAAGATGCTACTAAAGGCTAATGGTTTTTCTGGATGATTGGATGAGTTCCAAGCACAATTAGCAAATGAACCAGGGTTAATAGCTCTAATCACCTCACAATAGTTAGGTAAATAGCTATAGGAAATGTCTTGGCCCCCATGAATTTCATTAAGAGCTTTTGTCCTCATCCTGTACAAGGTGCTTTGTGCCATCTGTACCCCATACCTGCTCCACAACAACTCATTAAGGGCTTTTGCAGGTATGTCATTGTTAGCCCTAATGTCCTCAAGAAGCACTCTGCAAGCCCATTTACTAGAGACCATATGATTCTTTGTCTCTAACCCTAAGCAAGTATGTTCAGACCCTTGTATGGATTTGATAGCCCAAGCAACCCCATCGACCAACCTTGATGCATGCAATCTCCAGGGACATCTCTCATCACTACACCTCACTGTGTATACCAAGTTGCAAGCCTTCTCAACTACAATTGAAAAGCCACTTTGGATGCAATAATCTCTTATAACATCTCTCAAGTGTTGCTTGTCAGTATACAACTGCCAAGGCTTAACAACAATCTTCCCAAAGTCTTGTTCCTTGTAGAACTCTCCATTTCTGTACAGTTTTTGCAAGTAATTGTCGAACTCATCGGTGTCATCTTCCCACACCGGGCCCTCATATGGATCAAAGTTGTCATGGATCATTGGGATGACCTCATATGGATCACCATTTGCTTCTCCATCTTCATCCTTATCTTGAGAATCATCATCATCACTATCAAATTCATCATCATTTATTCTGCCATCACCATCACTAGGTGAGTAAGTTTCTTCATCGTCCATGTCACCTACAAGTTGTTGGTTAAAATCATCCCTAAGGTTAGTAGCAGTAGTCCTTCTTCCTCTACTAGACCCAAATAGTCCTTTCCTCTTTGCAGTGGTCTTTGGTAATCTCTCCTTTAAAAATGGTGATGCTCTAATAGAATATGATTGCTCACCAACTTCAAAAGTGTTAGGTTGAGTAATGATAGAAGGTGTTGGCATAAAGTGAATCTGTTCGTGGGAAACAGTGGTCATATGTCTAGGACTTCTCCTTGGTTGAGGGGAGTTAGAAGGTGGAGAGGAGTGTGTAGGTAGGATGTAAGTTGCATTTGACTCAATAAACTTATTGTTTAGCTCTCCCCTGCCTCTTCCTCTTCCCCTTCCCATACCACTCAATCTACTGTTGCCTCTTCCTTTTCCCCTGTTAGGTTGAACCTCTGTCACTTCAATGTTGTTCCATAAATCTATATTCTCCATAATTACATCATCAATGTGTGAAGGAGACATTGGAGGGTTCATGTCCAGGATCAAATCAGTTACAAGCCTAGGGGTTCTTTTTGGGGTTGACTCTTGTTGTGTTTGTATGAGTTGACTTTGTATATGAGGAGTCTCTTGTTCTTGATTTGGAGTAGACTGAGTTAGAACGGGTACACCATTAGAGCTTTGAGTGTCTATGACAATGGGGTTGGGTGTACTTTGAGAAGCCCTCAATGATAGTGCAGTCTTCATAATTGCAGAAGGTTTAGAAAGCTCTCCTACCCAAATGTATATCATATCCCTGCTAGGAAAGTTAGCAAACATTGTCATCAACCCCTTGTCATCTTTCAGCTCGACATGCTTCATCTTGTAAATGTATGTGAATTCAGGATTCTTAGGCATATGTGTTTGTTCTCTCTCCGCAGTTTCCATGTACTCAATAATAAGGTCAATAAGGTTAACCTTATCAATATCCTTAACAACTATATCCGTGTCCTTGCCAATGTACTGAAACCTTAATACCATATTGTCACCCATTGTTTAATCTGAAACAAAATGTAAACACAAATTTCAACAAAACTATGATCAGTCTTATGTCATCGAATCCAATTCTTATCAAATAGCAAAGTAAACAATTAATAATTAAAAGAAATACTCTTACATATCATATAATATTAGAAGATGCAGACATTGTGTTTTTATATCACCACAACTAATATTCTAAATTCTAGACAAAGACAATAATTTAGCTGATTCTAGTCAACCCACATGACTTTATCTCAGGAAAAGCAAAATTCCAATGCAATATGCATATACTAGAAATTATAGGAAAGGATGGTAACATATATATTAGTGCAAGAGCTGTGAATAAGCAATATTGGTTTCCTTTTCGTTATTTATGTTTTTCTAAATTTTTACCTAAACTGTATGAATACAAATTTTCTTCAGCACATTTAACATGAATACACTACGTATTCTTTTATACATGATTAAAAAGTTAAAATCCCAAACCAAATTGCTACTTAAACAATATTAGTAACATTACTACATTAGTAAAACCCGGAAAATAATCTAAAAGAGTAAAAATCAAGCATTATATTATCTAGTTCAATTACAAACAACGACAATTGCTAATTGAACAAACTAGTATTGAAAGTAAATCAATTCACAAAAAATGGAATTGTAATTGCCTGATGGAATTCCAAACAGATCAAAATAATTCAACAAGATTATATTCATATAATACACCGCAGATTTGTTATTGAATTATAACCCAACGACATAGCAAACATGCAATTGAAACATAATTCCTATTAATCTGAATTTTTAAGGAAAAAATATCCAAAATTGAGGAAACTTACAAATGCGTTGGTGAAGAACGAACTAGAAACCCCACCTCACAAAAAAATAAAAAGAACCTCCAAAAATTGATACTTTACTTCAAATAATTGTTGCTTGATTCATATTCTTCCGATTTGAATTTTTGAGGATTGCTTGCAACGTGTTTTTCAGAGTAGAAGAGTAGCAGAGTAATGGAGTGATCAAGCGTGGGGGAAGAAGTTAGAAATTTATGTTTAAAGCGTTGTAAAGTTCAATGAATGGTGGGTTAGGGTAATAAATGGGTTTTAGATGGGTTAGTGGGTGAACTTAACAATATTACCATGGTTAGCATAACAAACCTCATTTAATGGAAAATAAGCTTATTAAACAGAAATTAGGCAAGTTAAGTTACATTTACAAACTAAACAATAATTTATGGGCATTAGTGATAATATGAAAAGTACAAAGGTACCAATGAGAAACTTAAAAACCACAAGGGTACCAATGAGAATTTCCCAATAAACAAACCAACACAAGCAAAACTACAAACAAAATAAAACTAACTAACCACCAACTAGCCTCCAAGCTAACAACTAAGGAGCTGCTGCCGGAATCAAACAAGCAAAAGACCTTCCACCCAAGTCCTCCAATAAAACGGTTTGAAGACCCTGCGGGGCCGCCTCAAGAATGAGAAAACGCTGCTAAAGATTAACCCCATAATTAGCTAACCAGTCAGTGGCTCTATTTGCTTCACGATAACAATGAGTAACAGTAACTCTCCATTCCGATCTACAAATCATAGACTTGCATTTCCGAATGAGATGAATATAGGGAGAGCTTGGGGGAGGCTCTTCAACCTTAGAATCAACCGTTAACTGGACCATTCGATGGCCTCCATTCCATGCTATAGCCAATCCTCTCAGTATTGCCCATAGCTCAGCTTTGGTACACGAACAAGACCCACAATTACTCGAAAACATCTCAAACAACTCACCTCTATGGCCTCGGATCAGACCACCTGCTCCAGCTCTACTCGGATTGCCTTTTGCTGCCCTATCCGTATTTAAACGCACCCAACCTTCACGCGGATAAGGCTACCTGATGAACTGCTCCACTCGCTTTCTTTTACGATCTAAATCCTCAGCCAAATCTGACCGCAAAGCTCTATTAATGTCTCCTACTCGAGCATAGATAAAGGCCATTTGATTCAAAGGGAGTGACGGTTCCCTTCTAAAACATCTCTCATTCCTCCATCTCCACAACCACCACGAGGTAGCAGCAAACCATATATGAGTACTCTCTAGATTGGATAAAATCCAATCATAAATACTCATTCTCGCTTCTAGTTCAACATCGCTCAACCCGATTTTTTTCCACACTATCCGAGCTGCTGGACATTTTCTCAAGATACGGTCTGAATTTTCTTCAACATCCCCAGACACAAAACATCTTGGGTCTTCAGTCATTTTTCGCAAAAATCTATTAGCATTCGTCATCAACTTATCTTGGATGGCCAGCCATAAGAACAGACGAATACGTTACCGAACCGGAGCTCTCCATATAGTCTTCTAGCCTTTCACCTCTCTAACTAACGGGTTGCCCATATTCTTGATGATTTTTAGAGCTGAAGTTAGTGAAAATCCACCTGACAGAGAACCGTTCCAAAACACTTCGTCAACCACATCTGGGTCTGCTACCAATTCATGAGAGGCTATATTGCTTAACACATTGGCAGGAAGAAAATCAGCAAACCACTCATATTTTCAACCACTATTCACATCCCACATATCTTTAACCAAACACTCAATCATGTCTTGCTGGGGATCGGAGTTAACTATGTCAAGTAATGGCTCATTTTCAGCCCAACGATGCTTCCAAAACTTTGTGTTGTTGCCACTACCAACGGCCATATTCACACCTTTCTTGAGCAAATCAACATTTTTCAATATACCCTTCCAAGTATTCGACGCATCGATACGATTTTTGAACATATTAATATCGTATCTTCCATCACAATACTTACTTCTTAGAACCCGAGACCATAAAGATTGAGGCTCCGCCAAAACACGCCACCCCAACTTAGCTAAGAAAGTCGAGTTGGCTTGTCTCATTGATCTAATTCCCAAGCCTCCCTCTTTTTTGGGTTTAGTTATTACATCCCATGCCACTAAATGCACCTTACTCTTTTCTTCCACGTCACCCCATAAAAATTTCCGAGATTTTCTATCTAGGTCATCACAAATGGGCCTTGGCAATTGTGTTGTTTGCATCGAGTAATAGGGAATTGTAGATAAACATGACTGAACCAATGTCGCCCTTCCTGCCATTGATAATGTTTTAGTCTTCCATCCTGCCAGTTTCACATTTATTCTATCAATGAGATAATGGTAATCATCCTTCGATGTTCTACCATTTATAGTGGGGACACCAAGGTACCGTCCTAAATCTTCCGTAGCCTCGATTGATAGCTCCAAACAAATCGCATCTCAAACCTCCAGATTGGTGTTAGCTGAAAAAAATACTCGAGACTTATCAAAACTGACTTTACTCCCCGATGTCATGCAAAATTTATCAAGACAACTTTTAATAACTTGAGCCTGCAAACCTGTAGCTTCTCCAAATAATATGAGATCATCCGCGAATGCGAGGCTAGAGATTTGGGGGTCATTCCTACTTGCCCGAACTGGACACCAATTTCCCAATCTTACCTCATGGTCAATAAGATAAGTCAATATTTCCATACATATGACATATAAGTAAGGGGACAAAGGGTCCCCTTGTCTAATACCTCGACTCGGAAAAATTGCGTAGTCGGTTCACCATTCCATAGAATTTGCAGCTTTACCGATGTCACACAATTCATAAGAAGATCCACCATATTCTGAGGCAGCCTCAATTCTAACAAAGAGTCTCAAATGAAAGTCCATCGAAGTCTGTCGTAGGCCTACTCAAAATCAATTTTGATAGCCATAAATCCCATTTTTCCTTGTTTTTTCCTCATAATGTGCAGCATCTCTTGAACAATAATTACGTTGTCTGTTATCTGACGCCGCGGGACAAAGCTACATTGTGTAGGGGAAATGAGCTTAGGTAACGAAGGTTTTATATGATTCACAATGACCTTTGTTACAATTTTATACACGGTGTGTAACACCTCGTCCTTCTACTACTAAGATACTTAACAATATCAAATCAAGAAATACTAAAATGACGTTAGTGGAAATAACGTCGGGACGGTTATGCTACTCTAAAACAATAAATAAAGATAATAACTCAAAATTCATAGCTTAAAAGGGAATAAATCTCCGAGTAAACATCATAGTTCAAACATAAAAGAAGTATCCCAAATTGTATCATACTATCAAATCCAAAATACCATGAGACATGCAAGTCTCCCAAAATAAACTTAAATAAAACTAATATCCTTGAAAGCAATCCAAAAATAAGTCTCCCTATGACCTATATAGAGTTCATCTACCAAAAACAGAACTAGAAGCTTCTTTTCACAACCAACTCTCACACTGCTAGCCCAAGCAGTCACAAGCCTAGCATTCATTTCCATCTGCAAGATTATATTACATATTTCCACAGTCAGTGGGGAGTAACTAGCAGTTCTCCCAGAACAATAGCAATCAAAGCACCATTCAGAGGTAGATTATTAAGAAAGGAATAACATGCAATCATTACATCATATCATGCACATAGAAATCATAAAGCTCATAGATAAATCAAGAGATCATTAACAATAAGTAAACATAATATAATGAGTGACATAATTCCAATATAAATAAATAATAATAATTAATCAAAATACAACAAGTTATTGAGTCAGATACCGAACGCCAGTGATTCGCAAATCACTTCCTAAGGTTTGTCAGATCGCAATCTCCAAGTCAGTCTATGGGCTTACGTTCCCCACTGCCTGTGTCTAAGAATGGCCAAACTCCCGATGCCGGGTAGAACACGCAGAACTCCCTGACTCTCGGACGACAACAATTAACCAAGGTGTACCCCTAGTTCGCAAACCAGGTGGTTGGCATGTTCTTAACCGGGGACTACATCTATCCCACCTGATATTCTTATCTCAAAATACAATCATGCATACAATCTAAGTATCATTAACCAAAAATATTCATCAAAAAGGGGATGCCACCCGGCCTTATACCCACAGTTCATCAAAACAGTTCTTCATAATTCCTCAAAATAAATCACTTATAAAATATTCAACAAATAACTCTCACAATAACACTTGAACATTCCCAAACATCAACAATGACAATATACTGGTTTTTACAGCAACCACACTCAATCACAAATACATCACCAATTAACTCTAAATCATATTCATTAAAAGAGTAATAACAATTAAATCATTTTATTTCATAAATCAAACCTAAACATGTGGTTACCCAAATGATGCATAGTGTATACTACTGAAAATCAGCAACCCAGAATATATTAATTTATGAATTATATCTGATTTACAAGACCTCAAACAATTTAAAAGTGTATCCTCAATTTCATCACAAAAACACCATAATAATTATGAAACTAACAAATTCGAGCAGTAAAATCACACAAAAATTATCATATGACCCTAATGGCTCTACTGACATGTTAAAATTTTTATTTATAATTTTCGGACTCAAAAAGTATTTTTAACAGTTAATATACAGATTCCTCAAATAAGCCATTATAATAATTAAAAATATAAACAGACTCCCAAAAATTACCAAAAATTCACATAACATGTAAAAACTCACGGAAATACATATTATTCAAACAAATTAATTTTTCTGCCTATACAAATAATTTTAATGAATTATATACTGACAGAACAGAAATTACAATAACAGATATATCAATTAATTAAAACAGTAAACAGTAGGTAAAAATTATTCTAAGGCATGGAATACATTATACGCATGTAACATGATCTAATAAAAACAATTTCATCAATTTTAACAGTCGTTCAATAATTATTATGAAATTTAGCCAAAAACACACAAAATACTAATTAAATCAAATAAATATTAAAAATCATGAAAAAATTATTTTTCTCTACACAGTATTCATATAGCATGTGTCACGTATGTTCATGTCAAATTTCGTCAAAAATCTCATTCAAAAAGTATTTTAGATAATTCCTAACGTATTAATCTAATACCGAATACTACTCTAATCGCTATGATTCTAAGATAACAACTAGTTACTTGGATCGTCGGAGGCGAGCTGAAAACTTCTGGAAATCCCCACAATAGGCGTGTGACCCTCTTCTTCTTCAAATTCCAAGCACCAAGTATAAGGAAAAAGCCACAAAAACAATTCACGAACAATTATCAAAGAGAAGAAATGAAGAAAATTTGAGAGAATGAAAATGGTGATGATGGCCGAAAATATGGAGAATGGCAGCCAAAGGATTCTGATTTTCTAATCAGAATTTGAAGTGAATTAAGAGGTTTAATGGGGTTTAATTAAAGAAATCATTAAGGGGGGGTTATGGGGGTTATAAGGCATCAAAGAGTCTTAAGGAAACAAAAGAGAAAAGAAAAGGAGAAGGCTCTCCTATTACTTCACTTGGCCGGCTGCCCCAAGCCCAAAACCCACACAAAACTTTCGGCCCAAATTCAACAACGATCCATGCTCCGAAAGCCCGTTACGCGACAAAACGATTAATTCCTAAATCGCGCCTAAACTTTGAAAATACTTAATAATAAAAATAATTCTAATAAATTATATTATAAATCTCTATTATATAAGGGAACTCTTGACCCTTTGGTGTCCACCCTTAATTACCTAAATACCCCCAACCATCAACAAATATTACAAAACCAACCTCTCACTAAATTTGAAAAAAGCAAAATAAGCCAAAAAAGGGGGGGAATGTATCCCTAAGGCCTAAACTGTAGAACAGTTCCTGATTCCTCACAAACTACAACTGCACGACAATTTTGCTTCATATTCTCCCTGTTCCCTATTCTCTCACTTTAAGAGTTCAAATGCTCAAACTACATAGAGTGAAGTGAAAAATGTCTCATCTGGTAAGTTTTTCTGCACTTTAATTCTTCTACAAATATAATTCTTCAGTATCATCATCAAATTCTTGGCAATTTGTAGTTCGCTGCACTTTTGATCTTTATTTTTATTCAAACCCTTAATGCTTATTACTTTTTTATGTAGAAATTCTCGCCAATTTTCGCATATCTGATCATTGAAGTTGGCAAAGATGGAATCATTCGAGATGGATGATAGAAAAAGTAAGTACCAATCCTCCTTTATTTTTTTGTAATATTGTTGTGAAGATTATCACATTTCATAAGTTTTCTTTTGCTGTGTTGATTTGTGGTGACTAAGGAATCTTTACGAGTAGCACCTTAATTTGCTGTTAATTTAGTCATTTTTCACTATTGTAGTGAAATTTATTGTTATGATGTTGAGAATATGGATTCGACGAACCTGTTGTCATTGCTTGCGGATTGTTGGGCTTAATTATGTTTGAATTCCTTATATTATCTCTATTCATTTTTTTCCCTGTTCCCCATTCACTCACTTCAAGAGTTCAAATGCTCAAGCCTCAAACTACATAGGTGGTGTATCATGTTCTTTGTTGTTAATTCTAATTGATTATTTTCTTTATTTTTACCTTGATATGCACTTTAAGTTGGTGTATCTAATTTGTTAGCTATCGTTTCGAGAATCTTAAGGCCGTGGAGTGGAATGAGAGATCGTGTTGGGAGGTGGTTGTTTTGGAGATTGTTGTGGTTGGAGGTGAGAGACGGAGATGATTTAGATAGAGAAAATAAAGATGCTAAGGAGAGAGTGAGGAAGTTTTTGAAGCTAAGAAATGTGTTAGGATATCGTACCAAACAGTATTATAGTATGTTACAAAAAGAATATAATAGAGATATTACAGGATATCATACCAAATATTATAGTATGTTACAAAAGGAAAATATATTAGAGACGTGATCAATCAGGTGATTACCTAAATAAATTGTATCAGATAGAGAGCTTATATGTTCAATTACCATCGTTGTCAATTGTCAGTACATTGTTGCATATGAACATGTTTTTATTTGACAAAACTTTGTAAGTAATATATTAAACAAATGATTTTATTTGACAAAACTTTGTAAGTAATATATTAAACAAAACTTTAAGGGAAAGATATAATTATATGCAAGTATTTAACTTCAACAATGATTTTCGCACGCATAGCGTGCATATAAGGCTAGTATAAATGAAATAAACACATTAACATGCCATAAAAATAAGAATAATAATTCGGCTCCCAAAATTATAAAATAAAAATAATAATAGTTTTAGAGAAATTTCTTGCGAAAAACTAGGAGCAAAATTATGGGTTGTTACAATCTCCCCTCCTTAAATAAAGTTTCATCCTCGAAACTTCGAAAACACAAAAACAAGACAAGAACACAAATAGTACCTGAAACGAATAGTTCCGGGTATTTCAGTCGCTTCGACTCTTCGGTTTCCCAAGTTGCTTCTTCGTACTTTTGACTTCTCCAAAGTACTTTAACCAAGGGAATCACCTTCCTTCTAAGAGCACGGTTCTGACGGTCCAATATACGAACAGGTCGCTCTTCAAAAGTCAGATTCGGCTCAACTGACACCGATTCAACAGGGATCACATGCGAAGGATCACTACGATACCGCGCAAATCGCGACACATGAAACACATCATGAACCTTCGACAGCTCGCGGCAAAGCCAAACGATACGCGACCTCCCCGATCCTTTCAAGAATCTCATAGGGACCTACGAACTTCGGACTCAACTTGCCCTTTTGACCAAACCGCATCACTCCCTTCATAGGAGAAACCCTCAAAAGCACCTTATCCTCCACCTCAAAAGAAATAGGTTTCCGACGCAAATCAGCATACGACTTCTGTCTATCTTGAGCAGCCTTCATCTTCGCTTGAATTACTTTCACCTGCTCAACTGTATCCTGAATTAACTCCGGGCCCAAAATCAATGAGTCACTGATGTCGCTCCAACAAGTAGGACTACGACACTTCCTTCCATAGAGAGCCTCATACGGAGCCATTTGGATACTAGTTGGATAACCTGTTGTTATAAGAAAACTCCACCAAGCTAAGAGACTTGACCCAAGACTCGCTGAAATTCCAAGGCACAAGCACGAAGCATATCTTCCAAGGTCCGAATAGTCCTCTCAGTCTGACCATCGGTAGCTGCATGAAATGCAGTACTCAGCTTCAACTTCGAACCAAAAGCCTCTTGCAAAGCAATCCAGAAATGGGATAGGAATCGTGGATCACGGTCGGAGACAATGTATTTGGGAACCCCATGAAGACGAATGATCTCATTAGCATAAGCTTCAGCTAACTCTTCCATAGACCAAGTGTTCTTCATCGCAATAAACGAGCCACTTTAGTCAATCGATCCACAATCACCCACACAACATTCAATCCACCGGTAGCTCTAGGCAAACCCATCACGAAATCCATCGAGATCGAGTCGAACTTCCAAGCAGGAATAGGCAAAGGTTGCAACAAACCACCAGGCCTCTGATGCTCAATTTTCACCTTCTGACAAACCAAACACCTAGCCACAAACTCGGCAATCTCTCTCTTCATACCAGGCCACCAAAAATTAGCCTTCAGATCCTTATAAAGCTTGCCACCCCCAGGATGAACGGAATAAGGAGTACTATGAGCTTCCTCGAGAATCTTTCTCTTAAGCTCACCATCATTGGGCACACACCAACGCCCCATAAACCTCAAGCTATCATCAGCATAGATCTCAAAATTCTCTGCACGACCTTGCATCTTTGCTTCACGGATCTTCTCCAGCTTCGGATCACCCTTTTGCTTGCTTCTTAACTCCTGGAACAACTCAGGCTCAGCACTCATGGAACTCAACAAAGCAGACACATAACCCTGAGGAACAACCTCGATTTCAAGCTTGCGAAACTCTTCACACAATTCACGAGGCACCACCATAGCAGCGTTTAATGAATGCTTACCCTTGCGACTCGGAGCATCCGCTACTTTATTCGCCTTACCCTCTTGGTAATCCAGGGTCGATCATAATCCCCGATCAATTCAAGCCACCTTCTCTCGCCTCATGTTAAGATCACGCCCGAGTGAAGATGTACTTCGTGCTCTTGTGGGCGTATACACCTTACACGGAACACCATACGAGATAGTGTCGCCATATCTTTAGTGCAAACACCACAGCCGCTAACTCCGATCATGGGTCGGGTAATTCCTCTCATGCACCTTCACCGGCCTCGAACCATAGGCTATTACTTTCCCTTCTGCATCAAAACACAACCCGGACCATTCTTCGATGCATCATCAACACTTGATACCCAACGCCCTCGGATGGCAAGGTAAGAACAGGAGCGAGAGGGTCAAACTCTTTTTCGCCTTGAAATGCCTCTTCACAATCCTCGGATCGATGAACTTGCAGTCCTTACGCATCAAGCGAGTCGAGGTTGAGCTATCTTGGAGAAATTTTGAACGAACCTCCTATAATAACCAGCCCGGACCCGAAAAACTCCGAATCTCGGTCACATTCTTAGGACTCTCCCACTCGACAACAACCTTGATCTTAGCGGGATCCACCTTGACTCCTTCCTTGCTGATTACATGCCCTAGAAAAGCAACTTCCTTCGACGAAACTCGCACTTAGACAACTTTGCGAACCACTTTTGCTTGCGCAGAACATCCAACACCAGTCTCAAATGCTTCTCATGCTCCTTCTCATCCTTAGAGTAGACGAGAATATCATCGATGAACACGACCACACAAGTATCCAAGTACTCGTGGAAAGAACGATTCATTTGATCCATGAAAATCGCAGGAGCATTCATGAGACCAAATGGCATCACTTCAAATTCATAGTGCCCATACCTGGTGCGAAAAGCAGTCTTCGGAATATCCTCCTTCTTCACGGGAATTTGATGATATCCGGATCTCAGATCGATCTTGGAAAATACGCCAGCACCTTTTAATTGATCAAACAGATCTTCAATGCGAGGCAACGGATATTTATTCTTGATCGTTACCTTACTCAGCTCACGGTTAATCGATGCACAGACGCATACTCCCGTCTTTCTTCTTGACAAACAGAACAGGAGCACCCCAAGGAGACACACTAGGCCTTATGAAGCCCTTATCTATCAACTCTTGCAATTGAGTCTTCAACTCTTGCAATTCAGCGGGCGCCATTCTATACGGAGCCTTGGATATAGGAGCAGTACCCGATACTAAATCAATGCCGAACTCCACATCTCTTTCAGGAGGAATACCTGGCAACTCTTCAGGAAATACATCAGGATAATCACGAACTACCGGAATACTCTCGAGCTGATCTTCGGATGACAAATCCTTCACCATGCAAAGGTATACCACATCACCTTTTTGACGCATCTTCCGCATTCTCAGAGCGGAAACCCACTTAACACCTTTCTTCACTACAACACCCAAATAAGAAATCCTTTTCCCCTTAGGATCTCTGAGCACCACCTTCTGATCACGGCACTGAATGCAGGCATGATACTTCGATAACCAATCTATTCCAAGGATCACATCAAACTCTGACATAGGAAACTCCTTAAGATCGGCTGGCAACTCAGAACCCAGAATACTAACAGGCACGCACTTAAACTCAGAATGACAGGGATAATTCTCACCAGACGGAAGAGAAATTAGGGACTTAATAGGAGATCTAGAGGAAAGATTAGCTTTTCGAACAAAGGAACTAGCAACAAAAGACACTGTAGCACTAGTATCGAACAGAACAAAAGCAGGGATATTATTTACAAGAAAAGTACCAGAGATGACATCAGGATGGACATCGGCTTCAGCTTGCGTCATCACATAAATCCTGTTCTTCGGAGGAGCAGAAGAACTAACTGGCTTAGCAGGACCAGCAGAAAAAGACGGAGCTCTAGGATTCTTAGAACACTGGAAAGACTTATGCCCCACTTCCTTGCAATAGAAACAGACAACGATCGATCCATCACGATTCTTCCCCGGATGAGCAGCTTTACCACGATTCGGCACTTGCTCGGATCAAAACTCGGGACGATAACCGGATCCGGAACCCCGTTGATAACCCCCTCGACCGCACGGCTCATACCTCGGCTTCTTAGCAGGGAACTGAACATAGGTAGCAGCAGGCTTCTTAGCAGCAGTAGCCTTAGCAGAATCTTCCTCTTTCAAAGAGGCATGAATACTTAGAGCTATCTCATAGGCTCCCTGGAAAGTCGAAGCTCCCAAACTCAGAACATGGGTCCTCACCCTAGGATCCATTTTCTTGATGTACGTCTTCACACGCTCAGCTTCAGTAGGTACAACTGTGGTAGCAAACCTGGACAGCTCGGTGAATTTATCAGTGTACTCCTGGACACTCGTAGTACCCCCGAGACAGAGTTAAGAACTCTTCCCTCTTCACGCTAACGGAGCTCACCAGGATAAAACCCGTCCTTCCACTTCACACGAAACTCATCCCATCCAAATCCCGGTGTAGCCATGCAGCTTGCACGAACGGTACTCCACCAGTTATCAGCTTCCATCTTCAGATAGTAGGTACCAATAGGCATCATTTCAGCAGCAGGGCATCCAGTAGCAGCAAACAACTTCTCCATCTCCCTTATCCACCCTTCAAGCACAACGGGATCAGAATTCCCGTCAAAAGTAGGCGGACGGTGACGGTCAAACCAATCAAAGATGGATTGCCCACTAGGCGGAGCAGAAGACCGGTTAGCCATAGCTATGATGGCGTTCTCAAGCGCTTGGCGCCTTTTCCGGGCAGCCTCTTTTCTAGCACTAGTCAAACCTCGAAGCGGCATTCTACAAACACAAGTTAAACATTCGTTACTGAACACATTATTAGTTGTAAATTAACAACTTATCACATCATAATAAGAAAAATATTTTCCCGTTGTTTCCTACCCAAGTGACCCTCTCACCACTACTTTTCTTAAAGCCTAAGATTCTAATGACCCTAGTTACTTCAACTATACATTTCCCGGGAGTTTCTTAGTGACTAAGTAAGGGTCTCGGGTAACTTTGCTCTGATACCAACTGTAACACCCCGTCCTTCTACTACTAAGATACTTAACAATATCAAATCAAGAAATACTAAAATGACGTTAGTGGAAATAACGTCGGGACGGTTATGCTACTCTAAAATAATAAATAAAGATAATAACTCAAAATTCATAGCTTAAAAGGGAATAAATCTCCGAGTAAACATCATAGTTCTAACATAAAAGAAGTATCCCAAATTGTATCATACTATCAAATCCAAAATACCATGAGACATGCAAGTCTCCCAAAATAAACTTAAATAAAACTAATATCCTTGAAAGCAATCCAAAAATAAGTCTCCCTATGACCTATATAGAGTTCATCTACCAAAAACAGAACTAGAAGCTTCTTCTCACAACCAACTCTCACACTGCTAGCCCAAGCAGTCACAAGCCTAGCATTCATTTCCATCTGCAAGATTATATTACATATTTCCACAGTCAGTGGGGAGTAACTAGCAGTTCTCCCAGAACAATAGCAATCAAAGCACCATTCAGAGGTAGATTATTAAGAAAGGAATAACATGCAATCATTACATCATATCATGCACATAGAAATCATAAAGCTTATAGATAAATCAAGAGATCATTAACAATAAGTAAACATAATATAATGAGTGACATAATTCCAATATAAATAAATAATAATAATTAATCATAATCCCAAACATCAACAATGACAATATACTGGTTTTTACAGCAACCACACTCAATCACAAATACATCACCAATTAACTCTAAATCATATTCATTAAAAGAGTAATAACAATTAAATCATTTTATTTCATAAATCAAACCTAAACATGTGGTTACCCAAATGATGCATAGTGTATACTACTAAAAATCAGCAACCCAGAATATATTAATTTATGAATTATATCTGATTTACAAGACCTCAAATAATTTAAAAGTGTATCCTCAATTTCATCACAAAAACACCATAATAATTATGAAACTAACAAATTCGAGCAGTAAAATCACACAAAAATTATCATATGACCCTAATGGCTCTAATGACATGTTACAATTTTTATTTATAATTTTCAGACTCAAAAAATATTTTTAACAGTTAATATACAGATTCCTCAAATAAGCCATTATAATAATTAAAAATATAAACAGACGCCCAAAAATTACCAAAAATTCACATAACATGTAAAAACTCACGGAAATACATATTATTCAAACAAATTAATTTTTCTGCTTATAAAAATAATTTTCATGAATTATATACTGACAGAACAGAAATTACAATAACAGATATATCAATTAATTAAAACAGTAAACAGTAGGTAAAAATTATTATAAGGCATGTAATACATTATGCGCATGTAACATGATCTAAGAAAAATGATTTCATCAATTTTAACAGTCGTTCAATAATTATTATGAAATTTAGCCAAAAACACACAAAATACTAATTAAATCAAATAAATATTAAAAATCATGCAAAAATTATTTTTCTCAACACAGTATTCACATAGCATGTGTCACGTATGTTCATGTCAAATTTCGTCAAAAATCTCATTCAAAAAGTATTTTAGATAATTCCTAACGTATTAATCTAGTACCGAATACTACTCTAATCGCTATGATTCTAAGATAACAACTAGTTACTTGGATCGTCGGAGGCGAGCTGAAAACTTCTGGAAATCCCCACAATAGGCATGTGACCCTCTTCTTCTTCAAATCCCAAGCACCAAGTATAAGGAAAAAGCCACAAAAATAATTCACGAACAATTATCAAAGAGAAGAAATGAAGAAAATTTGAGAGAATGAAAATGGTGATGATGGCAGAAAATATGGAGAATGGCAGCCAAAGGATTCTGATTTTCTAATCAGAATTTGAAGTGAATTAAGAGGTTTAATGGGGTTTAATTAAAGAAATCATTAAGGGGGGGGGTTATGGGGGTTATAAGGCATCAAAGAGTCTTAAGGAAAACAAAAGAGAAAAGAAAAGGAGAAGGCTCTCCCATTACTTCACTTGGCCGGCTGCCCCAAGCCCACACACAAAACTTTCGGCCCAAATTCAACAACGATCCATGCTCCGAAATCCCGTTACGCGATAAAACGATTAATTCCTAAATCGCGCCTAAACTTTGAAAATGCATAATAATAAAAATAATTCTAATAAATTATATTATAAATATAAATGAAATAAACACATTAACATGCCATAAAAATAAGAATAATAATTCGGCTCCCAAAATTATAAAATAAAAATAATTAATTTAGAGAAAATAATAGGTTTAGAGAAATTTCTTGCGAAAAACTAGGAGCAAAATTATGGGTTGTTACATGGTGTTACAAAGTCCTATAGGACGAAATTGTTTGGGGGACTTCGGCGCATCAACTCTGGGGATTAACACCAAAAAAGCATCATTGAAACCCTATGGGAAACACTGACCGTCCAACATTGAAGTAACAAAGCTAACCAAACTAGGAGCAACGGAAAATTGATTGCTAATATTGTAACAACAACTCTTTCACCTGCTCATGATCATGAATCCATTCTCCATCACTATTCTGCAAGCACTTAATCCGATTTCGGCGCCTTCGAATAATAGTAGAGAGATGGAAGTATTTGGTATTTGGATCTCTATCTCTAATAACATCGACTCTAGATTTTTGAAACCAAAGCATTTCCTCTTGGTTCAAAATTTCTTCCATCTTTTGCCTCAGATTAGCTTCTAACTTTATAAGGTATGGATTATTCCCCTTCGAAAGAGATTTTTGAATGCCTTCCAATCGAGCCCATAACTCAACTTTTTTTCTAAAAATATTATGAAAAATCAATTTATTCCATTCACCAAGCTACGAGGCAAATTTACTTAGAAAAGGGATGAGAGGTTCATCATTTTTCCAAGTACTCATAACAAACTCTTCGAACTTCTGATGCTCCATCCATGCTGCTTGAAACCTGAAAGGTTTTAATGAATACGGAATCGGGGCAAAACCATTTGTACTGATTAAAATCGGACAATGATCCGACTTTGCCCGAGGAAGATTACGTAGAGATCCCTCCTCAAACTTCACTCGCCAAGCTTCATTACGGAGACCTCTGTCTAACCTTGCAGATCAATTAAGGCATACCACCGCAGCAATAAGCAATTATTCTACTAGTGAGACTTGAGGGTCTCTGAAGAATTCCCTCGAAATCAAGTGTGATCAGGGCCAGAGTACTTCAGATCAATTAAGGCATTGTTCTCCACTGAATTCGCAAAATCTCTACATCTCTTCACCATCTCAGGACCACCATTCCCACACCTTTCATTCAAACTGACAGTTTCATTAAAATCACCTGCTAAAAGCCAGGGTCCCGAAAATTGGTCTTTAATTTTTTCTAACTCTTTCCACAAATCTTTCCTTAAGTTACTATCAGAACTTGCATAAATAGCCGAGAAAAGCCAAGGAGTATCTCCTGTTTTCTGAATAGTAACAGTAACATGTTGTGAGTGGTTGTCATAAGGAGTAAATGTGACTTCTTCTCGATGCCAGAAAAACCAAATTCCCCCACTGAACCCTTGAGCTTCAACCTGAAATTGACCCCAAAAACCAAAGTTGTTGCATACAGACTGAGCTTGCTCCCTACTAATATGAGTTTCCACAAGAGCTATCACAATAGGTTTATTCGCTCTAATTACCTCTCTAATAGTAGGCAATTTCTTCAACACTCCTTGAACATTCCAAATCATGATCTTAATAGACATTTAAACATGGGAAAAATTGGGTACCTATCATTATGAAGAATTGCAAGGAAGACCTCTCTCAATGCCCTCATTGGCCCGTCGATCTTGTACGGAATCTGAACTGTAGCCATCATCTCCGGGTGATTAACCTGGGGAGGCAGGAACAAACTCACTTGGAGTTGCACTTTGTTGGCTAAAGGATGCGTGGACGTCATGGTTGGACCATCCATCCACGTATCTATGAGCATCTCGTAACTCGGGGGGATGCAAATTTCCAGAGTGATCGGAATTTGCAGAGGATTCATGGTGAATGAGCTTCTCACCACTCTCTAGATTACACGACAACTTTGCTCTTACTTTGAAAGCAGTATGAGCAGTAGCGTCTCCTTCCAGATTTTCTTTACCACTTAATTTTTTAGGTCTAGCATAGGGTATAGATTTGTGCTTGGGGCTCACCTTTCCTAACCTTACTGAAACTCTGATTAGAATCTTTAACAAGGGAGGAAAGTGGGATACGTTTAGGATCCTCTCTTTTCTGTGTCTCTTTTTCCATATTAAAATCCTCTTCTATCATACTTTGATCATCCATATGGCCTTGAGGAAAAGTTTCATGTTCTAATGATTGTGAATCACCTAACCCAACAATGGGCTGCACTTCAAGAAACATATCTTCATCCTCAACTTTGGTGGCTCTTGGAGTCTTCAACTGATTTCCTATGGCACTAGCCTCCCCCAAATTCACGGCTGACTCACTAGGAGACTTGTCTAACTTTTGTTGATTCTCATTCATTGTATGTCTTCTAGCATTGCGCTCCAAAATCTCATCTATCTTCCCATTGGATTCATCTTGCGTGAGAACATCAAATCTGGAGCCATTGAAATTATTTTTCTCTACTACTGGTTTCTTCTTGTTATTCTCGATCCTATCTTTTCTCTGAAAGGATTGTCCAGGTTGTCTTGATCGTTCCCGAGCTACAGAGTGAGAGCTTTTTCCTGCATCTGCATTCACTTGTTTTTTAGACTGAGATCCCCCATTCAAGTCTTGCCCCATCTTACCTTTGTTACTGCTTTTGCGTGCTGGTATCTGAACTAACATCCAAGAGCCATACTTGTCACATCCTTAGGTTTACAACCTCATGCTGGCTTAGTTGTATTATTGGAATCTTCACCACCCCCTCTACCATGAGCAACCTGGAACAACTCACACTTATCCTCTTTATGTCCCAGCTTACCACACTTGAAACAAATAAGTCACAGTCCTTCATTTTGAATTCTCCATATACGACCATTCATTCAAAATTTTGACAACAAAGGTTTTGTTAAGTCCACTTCGATACTAAACCTTATATACTGTCCTCTACTACAAGCTTCAGTATTTCGATCAATTCGAATGACTCTTCCAATTTTGGATCCTCTTTTGTGAAGAAATTGACGATCAAAATACTCCACAAATAATTGTGGTATCCTCACCCAAGCAGCAAGGGTTTTGGTAGGTTCTTCATCTGGCACAAAATTGGGGCTCCATTTCCTAATCGTCAAATAACTATCCCCAATTACCCAAGGTCCCTGCGACATCACAAATTCATAATCTTTCATATTGTTAAATCGGACTACATAGTACGCACAAGCAACATATGTAAGAGTGATATCACCCTTAAGACTCCATTTTAATCTAAGCCTTTTGATTAAAATGTCATAGCTTAATCATCTATCAAACAGCTTGATGATCAGAGCATTCCTCCACGGCTTCCTGAGCCGTTGTTTCTCCTCTTTTGAAAGATGAATTGTTGGGCAATACATGTCATCAGATGACTCCTCTTGTTGCAGATCATCATTCAAAATCTCATCATAATCATCTTCCTTTGCATCAAATAGCAGATTAATTGGAGTAGAAAACCCCTTAGTCGCTTGAACATACGACTGAGTTCTGCCCTCATTAGGGTTAGGGATTGATTCTGCCACGTAGGACACCATTTCCACATCTTCAGAATGGGGATTATCCAAATTCATCATCTGTTGATCAGCATGATCGGAATTGGTTTTGTATTTCTTATTTGATCTCTGCAGGAGATCAGCTTCTTCGCTCGACCTTGCCAAGTTTCTCCTTTCACCTTCGCTCTCACTCGTCATTTTTTTTGTTCTTTATAAAAAAAGAGGTTTTGATATATGTAGCTCTTAGAGTTGCAAATAATCATTAAATACATTTCTTAAAATAGTATCATTTGAGGAATTTGTGACGCAATCTCATGTCAATCGATACAATTAATGCTTATTTATTCCCATTTTTAGCTTATCAGAGCTGCATATATCATTTCCCATTAAAAAAAATATTCAAGTGATCGCACCATCTTATGAGATAATCTGAATTCATGATTTGAGTTAAAGCTTGGAAGCAAATTAATGATTTGGTGGGATAAGGTTTGCAGGATGTCATAAATAACCATGATGATATGTGAATAGTAGCATATCACCGGAGACTGGAGCTTTGATAGGAAGTGGACAAAGTCTAACTAGGCTCGTTGGAGTGAGCAACTCTTCAGATCTATTTTCAACTGCCATATCAAAACGGTGCGCTTTCTATGCTTATATACATACGATTTTAAAATCCAAAGATTGGTTGGTGAAGGAAACAAGTACTTCCCGCCAGGAGAAGTCGGGTGAACGACAATCCGGTCAGGAGGGCGGAGCCGAATGGCATTTTGTGTCATTTTTGGAAAAATATGGATAATTCATGGATTTTCTGAAAATTTAGTAGGGGGTGGTGGTTAGTAACATTCTTTTTTCTAGGAAATTACAAAAACATCATTATGATATGCATATTTATATATGACCATGATTATGGTTTACTTTCTTGAAGTCTTAAGTTGAACCTTGACAACTATTAAAAGTTATTGCTAGACTGTTAATTTTCTTCTCAACTTCGTCTCAAATTTCATACTCAAGTGCATTGGTATGTCAAATGTCTTTTCTCCCATCTCTAATATGGCTTTAAGTTATCTCCTTCGAGAGTTATGTGTCAATAAATCAACATTATTGAATACTTGGAAAATTAGTTTAATTATTTCTACATAATTATTTGTCAAGGAATAGGTTTTGGGAAAATAATGATCCACCTTTTCTCATTCATGACTCGTGATAATATATACAAGCCTTAGTTTAGGAAACTAATCTTTACAAATATGCCTAAGATATATTATTAACATATTGACAAAGATATATATCTCTACACCCCCCTCAAGTTGGAGCATGGGGATCCAAAATGCCCAACTTACGAAGAAGAGTATCAAACTGATTCTTTCCAAGTGCCTTAGTGAAAATGTCTGCCAACTGAACGGTGGTAGGCACATAGGAAGGAGCAATAAGACCATCCTTGATGGCATCGCGCACAAAATAAGAGTCGACCTCAATGTGTTTGGTGCGCTCATGGAAGACGGGATTGTGAGCAATATGCAAAGCAGACTGACTATCACAAAAGAGAGGAATAGCTTTGGGATGATGAACACCCAAGCTGAGAAGCAAGCCTTTAAGCCACTTTAGTTCACAGGTAATAGCGGCCATAGATCTATATTCGGCTTCAGCAGAAGACCTAGAAACAGTAGGTTGCTTCTTCGTCTTCCAAGAGATAGGAGAGTGGCCTATAAAAACAACCCAACCTGTAAGAGAGCGCCGAGTGATGGGACAAGCAGCCCAATCAGAATCACACCAACCCTGCAAGGACAAATCACTGTCGGCGCGGAAAAGAATACCCTGACTAGGAGTACCTTTGAGATAACGAACAACACGCATAGCAGCATCAAGATGCTCCTGTCGAGGTGCCTGCATGAACTGAGAAAGAATATGCACGGAGTAGGCAAGATCAGGGCGAGTCACAGCAAGATAAATCAAACGACAACAAGGCATCGAAATAACTCTGGCTCCTCAAGGAGAGGACCAGTAGCAAGACCAAGCCGATGATTCGGCTCAATAAGAGAGTCAGAGGGTTTAGCACCCAGTAAGCCAACCTCAACAACAATATCCAAGGTGTACTTACGCTGACAAAGAAATAACCCTGCAGAACTTCGAGCGACCTCAATGCCAAGAAAATAACGTAAAGGACCAAGATCCTTCATACGAAAACAATCACTCAAATAGGCTTTGAAGGTGTGTAAAGCAGCAGAGTCATTGCCTGTAATAATGAGATCATCAACATACACCAATACATTAATTTGAACATCACCCTTGGTGTAGCTGAATAGTGAGTAATCGGAGTAAGACTGTAGAAAACCATAGTGACGAAGAGAAGTGATAAGTTTAGCAAACCAGCAACGAGGAGCCTGTTTCAGGCCATACAAAGACTTGCGTAAATGACACATAAATTAGGATAAGAAGCACCAAAACCAGGGGGAAGTTTCATATAAACTTCCTCATCAAGATCACCATGCAAGAAGGCATTTTGAACATCCATCTGAAGGAGTTCCCAGTGCTTAGAAGCAGCAATAGCAAGAAAAGCTCTAACAGTAACCATTTTAGCCACAGGAGCGAAGGTCTCAGAATAGTCAATACCTTCCCGTTGATGATTACCGAGAACCACCAAGCGCGATTTGCGACGATCAAGAAGACCATTAGAGTCATATTTGTTGCGGTATACCCATTGACTACCTAGGGCCCGCTTCCCTGGAGGAAGATACTCCATAGTCCAAGTACCATTTTGTTCAAGTGCAACAATTTCTTCTTGCATAGACTGTCTCCAATTCTCATCTTTCATGGCCTCCTTAAAAGACTGAGGCTCCTGTGTACAAGTAAAAGCTGCAAGAAAAGCACGATAATTTGCAGAAAAACTATCACAATTGATATAGTGTGCAATGGGGTAAGGAGTACCTGAGGAGTGACGAGAACTAGGTGAAGCGGGGGGAGGACTTTGAACAGTAACAGTATGAGTAACATAATCCCGTAGCATAATAGATGGCATTTTGGTGCGAAGGCCACGCCTAAGAACAGAATCCGTGGAGGAAATGGGCAAAGACGGGCCAGTAGAATCAATCCCAGATTGATGTGAGAGAGAAGAAGGGTCGGATGATGGGGAAGAAGGCCCAGGTGAATTATCTTGGGGGCGGTGAGGAAGCGGCGAGGCCCGGGCGGGCGGGATTTGGGTGGAGTAGGTAACGCGGGCCCGGGAAAAAGAACAGGCCGAAGTGCGGGGGCGGATTGTGATGTGAGGAGCCGGGAGCGGTAGTGGGCTCGGATGTATGGGCCTGGGTGGGCGTGTGAGGAGAAATAGAGGGAGCGGGTGAGAGAGAATTTAGTGGAGGTGTTGGAGAGGGTGGGGCTGGATTATTTGAGAGAGAGAATGGGCCAGGAAGGGCCGAAGGAGTAGAGGTTGGGGTAGGGGCATTTATTTGATAAGTGTGGGATGGATCAGGGAGGGCAGCGGAAGTAGAGGGATTGGTGATTGTGGGTTGGACGGAATCATTTGAGAGAGAGGTAAGGGGTTCAACAGTGGCATCATAGGCAAAATCCTCATGAATATCAAGATCAATGGCAACAATGTTTTCGGGAACAATATCAACACTTTCCGGAGTACCACAGGGATATATATCCTCAAAAAATTTCACATCCCTAGAAACAAAAAATTCCTTGGTCTCAAGATCGAAGAGACGCCACCCCTTTTTACCAAAAGGATAACCCACAAAAATGCATTTTCTGCTACGTTTGGCAAATTTGTCACCATGGGTTTTGTGATTGTGAGAGAAGCATAGAGAGCCAAACACTTTAATGGCAGCAAAGGAGGGAGAATTGCCCGTTAAACATTCAAAGGGAGTTTTGTTGGCTAACAAAGGTGTAGGTGTGCGATTAATTAGGTGAGCAGCCGCAAGAACACATTCACCCCAAAAATAGATAGGTAGATGAGATTGAAATCGTAAAGCACGACCTACATTTAGGATATGTTGATGTTTACGCTCAACCTTGCCATTTTGTTGTGGGGTATGCACACAAGAGGTTTGGAAAAGAACACCGGTAGCAACAAAGTTATCATGAAGACAATTAAACTCAGTGCCATTATCACTTTGCACTATTTTGATTGTTTGAGAATATTGTCTTTCAACCATGGCAATAAAGGACATGAACATGCTAAACACCTCAGTTTTGTCAACCAATAAATAAACCCATACAGCACGGGAAAAATCATCAACGATAGTAAAAAAAATAACGAGCACCACAGGAAGAAACATGTCTATAGGGTCCCCACAGATCACAATGAATTTTCTCAAAGATCCGAGTAGTTTTAGTGTCACTAATAGGAAATGAATCCCTAGGATGTTTAGCATAAAAACAAATGTCACAACCTTTATCGAAACTACCCTTAAAATGGCTAACAGGGGGAAGTAACTTTACAACTTTCGCAGAGGGATGGCCCATACGACGATGCCACAAATCCAGAATAGAAGCTTCACCAGAAACAGAAACCTGATGAACATAATCCATGCCACCAAAGTAATAAAGTCCGTCCCGCTTAGCACCCGTTCCAATCAGCTCCATCGACGAGTCCTGTATGGCACACATATGAGAATCAAATTGGACAGTACAATGCAAATTATCGCACAATTGAGAAATAGAAACCAAGTTGCATTGAAGATGAGGCACATAAAGCACGTGATGAAGAACAATGGTACTAGATAAACGAACGGAGCCTTCTTGATGAGCAACAACAGAACTACCATTAGGGAGACCAACAAGACGAGCAACAATATCATGAACATCAAATAACCAAGTAAAATCACCAGTAACATGGTGAGAGGCACCCGTATCAAGAATCCATGAGTAAGTGTCAAACTTACCAGTCAAACGATTTTCAGGAATTTTATCATTACCGAACATGCCCGCGAGAAATTTCCATTGATCAGCAGAAAATAAGGAGGATGGAGTAGTGGTGTTGCTCGATGAGTCACCAACAGTAGCGGCATTAGCGCGGGCAGGAGTGCCGCGGCCTCGTCCTGTGGAGCGACCCCTCCCTCGGCCACCACTTTCATGCCAATGAGGGAGGTACCCAATTAATTCAAAGCATGTGGCAAAGTCATGGCCACTTTTCTTGCAGTGGGTGCAAACAAGATGAGAGCGATCCAGACGTTCACCGCGACCACGGCCACGAGTGGAGTCCACACGAATAGCAAAACCAACAGCAGGCTCCGGTGGTTGTGAGTCGGTGGGTTGAGTAGCAAGCCGAACTCTTTCATCCTGTATTACCATTTGATAAATCCGGTCAAGGGACGGGAGAGATTCAAGAGCCAAGATCGCAGCGCGAGTCTGGGCATAATATGGGGTATATAGACCCATTAGAAATTGGTGAGTAAGGAGTTGTGCCTGTTTGGTCACGGTATCACACTCGGTACAGCAGGAGCACGCAAGAAGGGGCTCGTGACTATGAAGTTCTTCCCACAACACATGGAGTTGTGAGTAATAAGAAGTGACAGACATGTTTTTAGTCTGTTCACACTTGGCTATGGAAGTGTGAAGCTGATGGATCCGAGGTCCATTGGCCACCGCATAACGGGCTTTGAGAGTGTCCCAAAGACGGCGAGGATCGTTGAGTTTAGGGATAGAAATACGAACCTCCGGTGTTATAGTGTTCACGAGCCATGAGACAAGCATGGCTTGTAAGGCGGCCCAATCCTCGGATGTACACGGGGAAGAGGGCGATGTAATTCGACCATCAAGAAAGCAGAACTTGCGACGGGCTTCGAGGGCCGTTTTAATGTCGGCTGCCCAGTCGTCATAATTATAATAACGAAGACGATTTGGGGTTAGAAAATCGCCTGGCCGATCTTGCGGACCTAGGTAGTATGGAGATGTGTGATCGACTTTAGGTGGTGGTTTAACAGCATCGTCGCCGGCCATGGTTCGAAGGTAGAAGGTGCAAGGAACGTACCTTAAACTGATACCATGTCAAGGAATAGGTTTAGGGAAAATAATGATCCACCTTTTCTCATTCATGACCGTGATAATATATACAAGCCTTAGTTTAGGAAACTAATCTTTACAAATATGCCTAAGATATATTATTAACATATTGACAAAGATATATATATATATATATATATATATATATATATATATATATATATATATATATCTACATTATTTTCTCAAACAAAGCGTGCAGCTCTTCTTTTAAAAAAGTATCTTTATCATCAATGATAAACTATGATGTACTCAATTTAAGAGGATGCAATATAACAAAGTATTAATTTCACTCTACAAGATGAAAAATAACTTCCTATGAGACATAAGACATCCCCACTTATAAAACATGCTCTCTCTCTTTCTTCTTCTTTTTTTTGCGAATATCCCAACTCCAAAAGTACTTGCATTTACTTTTCATTTCCCTAAATTATACTCATTGTTCAGTTACATCCATTTATTTAAGTTCCACTCATTTTTGCCTCATTCCTTATTTGGCGGCCTTTTTCATCTTTTCCCCTTTAGTATCCAACGACATGAAACTCGCTTATCTCTTCTCCTTAAAAGTAACTAGAAGACAAATGGTCAATCTCTAGTTCTTAAATTCTCTACTTAATGGAGCAATAATAAGTGAATAGAATCTAGGAGAACTTATAGAGCTCTTTAATGGTAAAGAAGGAGCTTGTCTTATGTCGAAAGTTTATAGTTAGACCACTTAACTTTTAACATATTCTTTTTGAGCATCTTTTTTTTTTCTTTCTAACTATTTAACTTCTTAAGTTTTTTTTTTTTTTTTTTTTTTTTTAAAAATATCTAATTATTAAACTATCAACTACTATTTGTAACTTTTACTATAAGTATATTAAGTTCAACTAATTGACAGTTTGACCATCATTCAAAAAAATTTGCTCAAGGAGCTCATTATTTTCCTTTTATACATTAGGCGACATTATAGATGTGATCAGCATGGGCTTAGCTCGATTTTTGGGCAAAAAAGGCCAAACCATGGGTAACCTAAATCAGGATATAGGCTAAATTTTGGCTCAAAGAAAAGTCCGCTTGACTGGGCCAGAAAATAGTGGGTTTTGACACGTGAAACTTGACTTGAGGCTTGACGCGGCATGAGGGTTTGGTCCTAAACAAGCCACATTTTTAGCCAAAGCCTGACTCGATCTATGATCAACTCTACACCATTATAATATACTCTCATGAGTCATGAGTCATGAGTCATGAGTCATGTCTATAAACATTAAAAAGGAAAAAATATAGCATATTGTCCTAATCTTCTCATATTAACCAAAGTACTAAAAATTGCGTTAATGATAAGCTAAATTCCCAATTAAGCAATCAAACCGCCATTGGGCTTGGGCAAATAAATACATCAGCGAGTTGCCCCACATTAAGCTTACTCACATTTTGTGTCATTTTCGCCTTTTGGGTTTCTTAACCAAGTCATTCTACTCTCATTCTCTCTCCTCCCACCTACATATATTTCCCTTTTGGTGGCGGTTTTTCACTTCTTCTTCCTCCACTTTTCAAATTTCAAAAAATTCAACACAAATCAATTTCATTCCGATCCAAAAACCTAGCTCATCAATCAATGGGTCAAGCTAACAGTCGTGAGGGTCTAGAACTTTCCGATTCCGACGATTACGACGAGCGTGAATCCGACGAAGAAGAAGAAAATTACGACACTTCTGAAGAACAACAAGATGAAGAAAACAAGCATTTTCATGGCGGACAAACTACTCCTTCTTCGTCTTCTTTAGATGATGTTGAATCTAGGTTAAAAGCTCTTAAGCTCAAATACTCTACTCCTGCTTCTGCTTCAGCTTCTTCTTTGCGTCGGAAAAACGCCGTTAAACTTTACCGTCATTTTGGGGGCGACACTTCTGATTCTAAATGGAAGACTGTTGAAGCGTCGACTTCGTATTCGTTTGTTAAATCTCGTGGTGTTGAAGATGATGATGAAGATGAGGATGAGGATGAAGATGATAAGGGGAATAATACCGAGGGTTTGTTTTGGGAACTTCGGGTCGGGTCGAAAGTTCGGGCTAGGGTTTCTGCAGATTTGCAATTGAAGATGTTTCCAGATCAGCTGAGGGTTGATTTCGTGTGTAATGGTGTTTGGGCGATGAAATTCTTTGAGAAGAATAATTATTATGATATGTTTGTGTCTGATTTTCAGGATTGTCTTTTTGAGAATGTTCATGGAGTTAAACCTACTGAGGCGAATAAGCTTAAGATATATGGGAAGGATTTTATGGGGTGGCTTAATCCTGAAGCTGCTGATGATACAATGTGGGATGCAGTTGATGATGAGGTTGCTGGAAATCGTACCCCGATTTCGACTCCTTCGAGGGTGAAGCAGGATTTGCTTGAGGAATTCGAGGAGGTATCGAATTCTGGGATTCAGAGTTTGGCATTAGGTGCTCTTGATAATAGTTTCCTTGTTGGGAATGATGGAATTCAGGTTGTTAAGAATTTTAGGCATGGAATTCATGGGAAGGGGGTTTGTGTTAAGTTTGATCGCGGTGGTAGTGCCTCTAAGAATGCGAATAATTCGAGTTATTCGACTCCGAAGAAGGCGATTTTGATGAGGGGGGAAACTAATATGATGTTGATGAGTCCAGTGATGGAGAATAAACCCCATGCTCCGGGGCTTCATCAATTGGATATTGAGACTGGGAAGATTGTTACAGAATGGAAGTTTGAGAAAGATGGTACTGATATTTCTATGAGAGATATTACTAATGATAACAAATCTTCTCAATTGGATCCATCAGGGTCTACATTCTTGGGTTTGGATGATAACAGGTTGTGTCAATGGGATATGCGTGATCGCCGCGGTATGGTGCAGAACCTTGCTGATGGGAACTCTCCTGTGTTGAACTGGACACAGGGGCATCAGTTCTCAAGGGGTACCAACTTTCAGTGCTTTGCATCAACAGGGGATGGTTCAATTGTTGTTGGATCACTTGATGGGAAGATTAGGCTGTATTCGAAGACCTCTATGAGACAGGCGAAAACTGCATTTCCTGGTCTTGGTTCGCCGATTACTCATGTGGATGTTACTTATGATGGAAAATGGGTGTTGGGTACCACGGATACGTATTTGATTCTCATCTGCACCTTGTTTTCTGATAAAGATGGGAGGACTAAGACCGGTTTTGGTGGTCGTATGGGTAATAAAGTCTCGGCTCCTAGGCTGCTCAAGTTAACTCCTGTGGATGCCCATATGGCTGGGGCAAACAACAAATTCCATGGTGGTCAATTTTCATGGGTAAGACGGCTATTACATTTGTTTGTTGTATGCTTTGTAGCCTTTTACACTGTATAGTTATGGTATCTGATTGGATAAGTTGGCATAATGCTGATTGCTTGCTTTGCTCTTAGCTATATTGTTTTCGATCATGTTGCTCTTTATATTTAGAAGTTGCAAGATGATTATCATGCTCTTCTTATGTGCTTTTTGTTTTAGTTATGTTTATGTTGATGTGCTGCAAATTGGAATGAATGGCTATACTCAATGTTCATGCAGCAGTGTGTGTGCATAAGCTAGAAGCCATAATGAAACGGCACTCGTCTTAGGACGCCTCTTATATTGGAGTTCAGTTTATTTTGGCATGCGTAATTTAATAGTTAAGATGATGAACCAACACAAGAGCAGGGTAAAACACACACAACCAATACACATATTCATAAATCTCTATATAAGTATATATTGCCATGACAAATATATGGATTTATTAAGGAACATCTCTGTACATGGTTTCTCAAAATCTGTTAGATACTACTTTGGTTTTTGGCTTTTTGCTCGTCTGTGAAGCTGTTACAAGAGTATCATCTTGTTTGTTCATTTGAGAAAGAGATTTGGATTCATCAATGAACTGGTATCTAATATTTTTTATTTTATTTTATTTATCGAAATTGATTCTTTCCGTGATATATATTGTATTTTGTTAATTCTTGGAGCTTCAGTGATCTATGTGATTGACGAAGCTTATATTTGTTAAATATACATAGCTGCCCTGAGGTACTTCTTAGTGATGTCTGTTTTGGTTGATTTGCTATATAATTTGGCTTCTTTTATCTTTATTATGCATGTATTCAAGGTGTGGGAGAGACTAAAATGATTACTGACTCGTTAATTATGTCTTTACAGGTTACCGAGGAAGGGAAACAAGAACGCCACATAGTTGTAACTGCTGGAAAATTTAGTGTCATATGGAACTTCGAGCAAGTGAAGAACAGTGGGCACGACTGCTACCGTAATCAACAGGGATTGAAGAGCTGCTATTGCTACAAGATTGTGCTGAAAGACGAGTCTATAGTGGACAGTCGCTTCATGCATGAGAAGTTCGCAGTTAGTGACTCTCCTGAAGCTCCTCTTGTGGTGGCAACCCCTATGAAGGTGACTTCGTTCAGCATGTCGACCAAACAATAACAGTATTGCACTGTTATCTCGGAATTGTGAAGATTGGACCTGTTGCATCAGGAGATCCACATCTAAATTTTCTTTTAGTAGCTGTAGTTCAATTATGTGTGTAAGTAGGGCTAGCACTTGTGTTCTTGAGTGCATTTCTGAAATGTTTGCTTGAAAGACTTCTATTCTATGTAATGTCTTGCAAGTGGAAATATTTGATTTGATTAGTGTTCGTTAGGATGTGGAAGACAGCATTCTGAATTTACTTCAATGCAGTATCTTTTGGCCTATCTAAGTGTAAGATAGCTGTTTGTATGGTTTAGTTTCATCCGTGGAGTTAGTTTTAATAATATGTATTGAACTTTGGCTCAGTATATATTGTTAAAAGTAGTTTCTTATACTGCTGAATGAAATTGAACAAACCCGTTTTTATTTAGTTTTTCTTCTACTGATCGTTTAATATTGTATTTTACCATTCCTGGTAGTTTAATATGCTGTCATAATTGTATTTTCGGAAATTAAGTTGTTTGCTAATAGTACAATTTTTGCAGGCCAAATTTTATTTACTTTACTGCAGCAAAAGAAGACAAATCTGCCAAATATTGCTTACCATATAAACAGTCAGAATCAGCGTACATCAGCAGTTCAGCATCCAGAAAATTCCAAATTCGCGGCACATGAAACACCCCCATAACCCAAAAACAAGGGAAAGTGAGAAATAGCAGAAGTCTTTTAAGTTTTACTGATAATCATCGTTATTGAGAATATATGTATTAAACATCCAAAATTAGTGAAAAACAATAAAGTTTGAGGTTTTGGTAGTGATGGGGGATGTAAATCCAGATTTCATTCAACCCAGTGAATACAGACCAGATTCCAGCTCTATCGTCGAAGCCAAAGAAATTCCAGTGATTGATATCTCTTCTGCAAGTGATGCAGTGATAGGAGAGATAAGGGAAGCATGTGAGAAATGGGGTTTTTTCCAAGTGGTAAATCATGGGGTGCCTTTGGAGAAAAGAGAGAAAGTGGAGTTGGCAGCGAGGAAATTCTTTGGGTTGCCCTTGGAAGAGAAGAAGAAAGTGAGGAGAGATGAAGAGAATCCTTTGGGATATTATGATTCTGAGCATACTAAGAATGTTAGGGATTGGAAAGAGATTTTTGATTTTACTGTTGAAGAACCAACTTTGGTTCCTGCTTCACATGAGATTGGAGATGAAGAGATTAAGGAACTCAGGAATCAGTGGCCTGACTGTCCTCCTGATTTCAGGTACTTCGTTCGAGAAATTTCTACCTCTCTATCCATCTCTGAGATTGTTTTTTGTATAAAGAATAAGTAATCAAACCTTGGATTAAGTATATAATTTACATGGCCTAACTCAAAAAAAGAATTTTTTTACTGGTATCTTCATTCTGTTCTTCCTTATATCTAAAAATAATCACCTGGTACTTTTAAAGTTGATAAATTTTTACTTTGAAGAAAAACTAATGGGAAATCCAATGGGGGACAGGAGTTGTTGGGATTGTTTGAGATGGGAACCTATTTTTGTATGTGTGTAAATATCCCAAAATCGGGTATTGAGCCTTGAAAAAATGACTTTGTTGCACTTTTTGCTCAATGATTTATGTTGTTAATAGATTTGGTAATTTTATAAATTTGATAAGCATCATCTCTGATTGAGATTGAGTGATATTAATGGGTGAAATCTAAGTATGATCGATTCTCTTTCTTTACTTTCCATGTTGGGTCTTGTTCAGGTTTGCATTTCTGGTCTGTGTTGGTTTCTTGCTTCTGTATATTGCATTGACTTTCAATTTAGTGGTTATTTTTACTGAATTTGGGTACTCAACCAGGGAGGCCTGTGAAGAATACACTCAAGAAATGGTGAAACTGTCATTCAAGTTGTTGGAGCTTATTGCATTGAGCTTAAGTGTCCCTGCAGATCGTCTTAGTAATTGTTTCACGGACCACGCATCCTTTGTTCGTATCAATTACTATCCACCTTGTCCCTTCCCTGACCTGGCTCTCGGAGTTGGCCCTCACAAGGACGCTGGTGCCTTAACTGTTCTTGCACAAGATGATGTCGGAGGACTAGAAGTCAAGCGGAAAATGGATGGAGCATGGATCCTTGTAAAACCCATCCCAGATGCTTATATCATCAATGTCGGAGATGTAATTCAGGTGAGTTCTTACTTCTTAGGCAAATTTATTGAGTCAGAAGGACTTAAAGAAGTGATTCATTACTCCACGTTGAGTAGTCCAGAATGCAATGGTAATGCTGCAAGGTGTTTGACGCAGGTTTGGAGCAACGACAAGTACGAGAGTGTGGAACATAGAGTGAAAGTGAATTCTGAGAAGGAGAGAGTTATCAATTCCATTCTTCTTTAATCCGTCACACTACGTTATGGTTAAGCCTTTGGATGAGCTGATTGACAAGCAGAACTCTGCTAAGTACAGGGAATATAACTACGGCAAGTTCTATACAACAAGAAGGCTCAGCGACTTCAAAAAGCTCGATGTTGAAAATATCCAAATTTTTCATTTCAGAGAAGTTGAATAATTTAGGGTCAGTTGAGAAACAATGAATGGTCACCGACTGTCGAAGAAGACCTCTAGAAAGTAAATTGTAATCACGAGGGTGCTAATATCAGTAAGAAGTAAATAACTTCCAATAACATCTTTGTTGATCTATGGTTCTTCAGCAGTCTTGCTGTAAACTTCTGAACTCCCTGAAAATAACTTGTGATTTCATGTAATTTATATTTTCTCTTTGTGGTGATAGTTTATTCATAAATTCTCCTGGAAGATCGTATAACTCCGCCTCAACTGTCAATTAGTCAAGTAAAAAGTAATAAAATTGGATAAATAGTCATATAGTAAAACAATTACAGAATTTGAGAAGAATACAAGAGAATAGCCAGGCACTGGTCTAGGTTAAGGAATTAAGGATGCATAAACCTGGCCTCTTTTCATACAGGATCAGTATATTCTGTCGTGTTATGTTACGCTCCCCAGAATTTCGCTGTTGGGTCTGTAAACTTCATCATCTACCATGGCTTGTTTATGCTGACAAATTTCTGTATTGGTTTTTTGTGTTTAATATGAAAAGGACCTTTTTTTTTTTTTTGTTCTCATGTTTAAGCCATATGTCTGAGGCTGTTGACATAGTTTACTAAACTCCCAGAGAACCAAAAATAAAAATCTGATTTTCTGCTCAGAAATCATTTACATTACTGGCCACAAAGAAGACACCTATCATTAAAATTTTACACATATACTCCTCTAGATTGATTGGGCTAACCAAATACAACCTGAGAAATATTTCCAGATATTCCATGGAGAAAACAAAGTTAGATGCAATTTCAGTAGCTACCCTCATCCTGTTTCTCTTCTTTGCTGCTATCTCTGCATCTACAGAGCCAACTCCTCAACATAACCAAGATGTCTCGAAGCATTTTGTGCTCGTTCATGGGTCTTGTTTCGGAGCATGGTCTTGGTACAAACTAGTGCCACTACTAAAATCTGCTGGACATATGGTCACGCCTATTGATTTAGCTGCTTCTGGGATCAATCTTTTGCATGCTACCGATGTTCGGTCTTTCTCAGATTATTCTAAGCCATTGATGGATATAATGGAATCCATTCCCTCACATCAGAGGGTAATACTAGTTGGTCATAGTTCAGGTGGGGCTGTCATATCTCAGGCAATGGAACATTTTCCGGAGAAGGTTTCTGTGGGTGTTTTCTTAAGTTCTGGAATGCCCGGTCCTGCCCTCAATTATTCTGTTATTGCTAAAAAGGTTTGTATGTGGTTAAAATCAAGTATGATGATTGACATAAAATTTAGATTACTGAATCTTTAATTTTTCAATAATGTAATGCAGGTGATGGGTAGAGTGGCTCATGCACTGGACAACAAATTTACATACGATGAAGGTCCCAACAATCCTCCAACAACCTTTATATTTGGTCCTAAGTTCATTTCACAAGTAGTTTTCCAATATAGTCCTCCTGAGGTATGCAGCAACATCTCTAGAATTTTTTATTTCTTCTGCCATGTATATAGCCTGCCAAAAATGGACTTGACCGAAAATCTGACTGAGTAAAAACTCGAATTCTTGATATTCATGAAAGTTATTTCAAAAATTCACGTTGAACCCAAATACTAAAATTGGCTAACATACACTTGGCCTTCAAAAAACAGAAGATTGCGAAAGCTGTTGAAAGTTGGTACCTAAAAACACATCAAACTCGAAAAGTTAGATTGATCAACCTGAAACCAGACTGTACTGACCCGTTTAGCCATTTGTGTACATATTGACAGGATGTAGCTCTGGCAACAATAATGGTAAGGTCAAGACGGCTGGTCAGTGTAGACGGACTGATCCTTTCGAAAGCAAGATATGGATCAGTGGCCAGAGTTCTTATTTATGCTGAGGAAGACAAGATTTTGACAGAAGACGTTGTAAATTGGACTGTTGAGAAAAATCCCCCAAACAGAATTTTCAAAATAAGTTCTTCAGATCACATGGTCATGCTGTCTCAGCCCATACAACTTTTCACTCATTTGCTGAGTATTGCCCGGAACTTTTCCTGATTGTTTACTTCCTCAGAATTGCAACACCTTCGCCAGAAAATTTGTCAAAGTTCCCTGTCAATGTTACAACAATCAGTAAGAATAAAGTCGTCATATTTTCTCAGACACGAGCTTACTGTATAATGTATTTGTTCATGATTGTGGTTAAAAAATTTGTTCCTTACAAGTTAAATGTTTATTCATGTTTATTGGGACATCAATATTGTTCCTTACAATGTCTTATTGATAAAATTTGGACAAGCATTTTGTGAATGTAGTAAACCTTAAGTTTTCTTTGTTGGGAGAAAGCAAAACTTAACTACTTAAATCTAACTCTGGCTGCCCTTGCGCTAATATGAACATTTCCCTTGACCAGACCTACGCGTAGTGTACTTAGCTCATTAGAATATTGGTTAACGATTAGCTGTTAGAATATGTCAAATTTGCCCAAATGCTGACGAAATAGTTGTTATAGGTTAGCGGTAAGAATAGTAGGCATACAAAGAGTGTAAATTAAATTTTGAGGGCGGAATTTGGGCTATAGTTGATTTATTAAAAAAAAAGTCTTACGTTACTATTGAGTTAAAAGGGTCATTTAAAAAGTAGCGTAAACAAGAAGTAGCCCCTATAAAATATATAGTGAGACGGTTTTGCAGTGAGAACATTTCGTTTGAGAATTAATATTTGGGCTAAGTTAAGTAGTAGAATCGAGAGATAATATCCTCAAGTTATTTACTCGATGTAAAATTTGCATCAAAAAAAAATTATGGCATCGTAACAAATAACTGATGTGAGATGCTAGGCCTTCGTGAATGTTCTCTGCAATCACCAACAAAGGAAACAAGACATTCATACAATTAGGGAGAAAAAGGACCACCTTGTATAATTTCATAACGACGTTGATATTAAAACTTTAAAGCAGAGACACTGTGGAAACCCATAAGCTTAGCTTGTAGAGCTTTCAAGAGGAATGACTAATTAATAAGATTATATGCCAAAATCATGTCCATTTTGACAAATGTAGGACCAAGTTGCCTTAATGGTGTAGTTTCTTGAATTATGAAATTCTGTTCACTGGTACTGTATAGTTACATGATGTTGATATAGGCCTGTTAGTCCAATTTCATATTTTTGTGATTAAGATACTGAAAGATAAGTTCCCTCATTAGGACCTTTAGTGATGGCTTGTGTATCTAAGTTCATGAAATTGGGTTAATAGATTATGATGCATAGCTAAATTATTCCGAGAGAAAAGGAGATATATTTAACTTAATTGACTCAAATATTTTACCTTTGATACCATTTGAGTAATGTCTATTGCTATTTAGACTTCGAGATCCATATATATTCGTATGAAAAACTATAGTAGGACCTATTATTTTTAAACATATATACTGATTACGCATGTGAACAATCAAAGCTAAGGAGTTTGTTATGATTACATGAAAGCAAAAAACTCATAATACACTTTAAGATATCTTTTGTATCATAAGTTTCTTATGTGGCCTTCAAAAAATTTCATAGATAAATTAGGGAATATAGGATGCAACTTGTAAAAATGGACAATTAGTATATACATGTTCTCAATTTTGATAACAGTCCTCCTACCATGTTTCATCAAAGGTGCGAAGGTTGCAATTTTAGACGACTTTTATAAATCTTTGACCTCACTAATCAATTTGATTCAATAGTTTAAATATTCTTTTGTGTCTCAATCAAACCAATAGAATAAACATATTGATCAACTTTTAGGGGGACCAACCTTAAGAATTATTGTTCAATAAAAGGTAATAACATACATTATTGTTTGCAATAATGTTGATTAAAATAATATTCTCGTGGTATATATCCATCACCTAGATTAGTAAAGCTAAAATAAGATACGCGTTAGTTGCATTTGAATAATGGACCTTGATTAGCATCCGAATACAAGTAAAATATTCAAAACTTCTCTTGAAGACAATGGTAAGACCACGAAATAGTCGTTGTCAAAACATAGAATCCACTACCATGTCTACTCAGCTTATGATGCATGAGTTTGCCCTGACTCATCTGCCCAAAAAGTACACACTTTTTGAACTGTGGATTGGCAATCAATGGGTCCACCTGCCACATCCTCCCCTCCACTGTCTCAACCACCGCGGTCTCAACCACCGCCGTTCCACGGCGTCGTAACAAATTAAACTTGCATTTTTGCAAACAATTTATTGTACTCCCTCCGTAACACATTATTTGCAACAATTGGACTAGGGGGATTTCTAAGGCAAAATTTGGTAAGTATGGGTAAAGGGGATTAATTATGAAAAAGTAGGAGAGAGAAATCACATGGGTTGAGGAAAGAAAAAGTACGAGAGATAAATCACATGGGTTAAGGAGATTAATTATGAAAAAGTAGGAGAGATAAATCACATGGGTTTGACATTTTACATGCTAAATTTTGCCATATATGGAAAGTTTCAAATTGTTGCAAGTAATATGTTACACCCATTTTTAGCAAATGTTGCAAGTAATGTGTTACGAAGGGAGTAGTAGTAATTAAACTTGTCATTAACATGTTGATCCATTGGTTAATCACCAACACTAAGGAGGCGTTTAGTATAATCATTGTTAACGAAATGGAAAGGATTTGGTTAAGGAGGGGAAATGGTAATAATAAGAGTTACCTTTAAGGCTCCGTTTGGTAGGACGTAAAATATTTTCCTAAAAAATTGTTTTCCTCTATTTCCAATTTTACATTGTTTGGTGTGCAAAGGAGTGTAAATCATTTTCCCTAGGAGTAAATTGTTCTCCCAATGATGGAAAACCATTTTCTCTTCAAAATGGATGGAAAACCATTTTCCTTCCTTTTCCTTATCTCTCTTGTACACTCCTCTCACTACCTCCTTACTTTCCCTTTCATTTTCCTTTCTTTTCATCATTTTTCTTACATGGAACCAAACAACGGAAAATAAATTTTGGAATTGTGTTTTCCATTGTAGATTGTTTTCCATGAAAATCATTTTACACTGAAAATGTTTTACACCCAACCAAACGGAGCCTAAAAATTGTTTGGTATTCTAGTGGAATGGAAACAATTGAGAAGTTTATGGTTGAGAAAGGAAAGGTAATTTGTTTCCACTAGTTTGACAAGGGTAACAAATGGGGGGAGTGTGTAAGTGATACCTTTCGGAAACGGCATTTGTTACTTATAACTCATACCAAACAATTAAAAATGAAAACATTTATTTGAATCTGTTTCCTACATCAAAATTATCTATACCAATATTAGCGCCGAACAAAAAAGAACGTACTCTGTAGTCTGTATTAGTATATATGATACGAAACAACTAACAACTGTTTGAATCAATTGGTAAAATGTTTGTTCCATCTTAACTAGAATTCTCGAGCTTGAGTCCTTGAAATGCAACAACACTTGTTTTCTCTTGAATCCAGATTAGTCCTAGTCTGATTGAATATATATTACTTGATTGTTTTTTTTTTTTGCAAGTGTTACCAAGCTACTATCTTTGCTATTCAATCTCACATTAGTTTGTATAGTTAAATTATTACGCGAAGAACCGAAAATCAAAAGGTGAAAGAAAAATTGAAGACTACAAGAAAAACTTAACAATGGAACAACGAACAAAAGTTTAAGCAGAAAAGCCGGGAAAATTAATATCAATTAATCAAAACTGTGATCAACTAATCACAAGGAGTAATTAACAACACTAATCATGTTTCCTCAAAACAGCAACAAAACCCTAAATTGTATGAATAAGAAAACTAAAACAAAAAGAAGAACAACATAATATCATTACGTGTTCTTTTGTTTTTGTACAAAGTAACAACACTTCTCATTATATACAATGGTATAATTAATCAAGGAAGAATTCCAGGGTAAGGAAAAGGAATTTGGTAATTATAATTAAGATTAATACGATCTTGAGCTGGTAATTGTACATCATCTGCATCTAAGTTTCGATGTACAACAGTCTTCACAGCATCAGCAAAAACCACCACAAATTCTAACCCTAATCTCATTAATCCTACGCACATCTCAACTTCTTTAAGCATCATTCCTCCCATTTTTTGTATGTTTTTTTTCTCTGAATTTTGATGTGTGCTTCGAGTTGCCGTGTAAAGTATCAATTTTTATGGGTGGCTTTTTTGAGAGTAGAGTATTTCTTTTTCAGAAAATGTTTTTATGTTCTTGAATGCAGCAAAAGTTTGTTTATATAGTGGTGGGTAGATGTGGTGAAGATGGATTTTTTTGTGGCTAAGGATGAATGTTTTTTAATATGGCTCTTTTGGTTCCCAAAAGCCAGTTTTTCTTCTCTCATGCATGATTATTACTTTACTAGTTTAGTGTTTGTTGGGTGAATCCAAATCTATCACAAATATCTGATGGCCCAGCACTTGGCACATAGTTACACGTAGTTGTATAATGGGGTGTATTTTAGACTTTTAGTGTTTTTCATATACGGTCAAGGTTGGTGGGAATGCTCTCCCTAACTTGTGCACATGAAAAACAACAGGGTTTATCCTAAGTTATATCCGGTACATGCATGGATTAAAACTCGAAATATTCGGAACATCTATATTGAATGAGATAATCAGATGGTGTTTCGGATTTTTCAAGGTCGTTATTCTTGTCTATGGATTATATACACTCTTATTAATGATACCCAGTTGTTGCTCAATCAACTGACTATTTGCTCCATTGATCACATTTTTCACAAAGCCAACAACTCGACATATTATCTCTCCAGAAAATATCACTCTATATCTGTTGCCAGGGTTGACGTCGTTGCTGAAGCCGATCCTATATACCTTTGATAATTTTGTTCTTCTTAATTCGTTAGGTCACTTCATTAAGAGAAGGGTTTCTTTACTTTATCTCTTGTACCAAAAAAAATCCAGTACATGTAATTATATAATAATTTTTTTTTTGTAAAATTTGGAGACCCTGACACGGAATTTATGAAATTCTAGAAAAATAAGGGAGTGTTTTAGGAAATTTTAACAAAAGATTAACTAATATATGCATATAGCGAATTTGAATAGTATTTTCAATGTTTAGAATTGTTGTCTAAGACTCTCTTTCGTTTATGGAAAAATGAAAAATACAGTTGTAAATATTTGTTTCATTATTTGTTTTCTCACACGTGTAAAGTTAGAGAGAAATAAAGGAAAAGATGAAAATAGAAGGAAAACAAATACTACTTGTTAGTAATGAGTTAGTATTTGTTAGGATTAGCGGTCAAAGTAGTTTACAATATAAGAATTTGGTAAAAATTGTCATTGGAATCGTACAAGACAATAATAAAGGACTCATATTGATCTAATTATTACCATCTATACTAATATATTAAAAGGCGTTCCTAAACAAAGAACGGTGCCACGTGGCGCTCTCCCTAAGGGCATTTTACTCCATTTAATCCACATACAATAAAAAAAATAGAAATTGCATAGTATAGGGCTCGATCCCATGACTTCAAGTTTATATATTAAAGCCTTAACCACTTGACCAAGTGATATTTAGTGTTATTGTTTCAAAGTACAATATTAATAAATGAAAATATTCCTTATCCGGGGCATAACCCGAGCCTAATAACTAGTTTTAATATTTAAATAACTTAATGGTTAATATCAATATTTATTTTACATTTCTTATATTCAAGATATATAAAAATGATGAGTATTCGACTCTTAAGTAATGATGTTCATATAAATTAATGAAAAATTCTTATATTGAATAATATATGCAAAATCAACAGGTTTTTTTTACGATAATTTAATTATGTTGTCTAATTTTGCATAAAGAATAGGGCATACAGTCACAACTAACCTTCCAATTTTGTACAACTTTCCACTCCTGTTTACCATTTATATTACTAGCTTGAATATGCGGAAGCTTGCCCGATGTCACAAAAAAAAATTATGGGGAAGCTTGAATGAGGGTGTAATATTACTAATATCATGATAATTCTCTGATATGAAGTTATTTTATGGTTAATAAGCAACTCAAATGTAGCAGATATGATATGTACTTGTAGTTGTATCGTCTCAACTCCCAAGTCTTTCTCCAAATGTTGCAGACGACATATGGGGTTCAACACTCCCCCTCACATGTAAGAGTCCTTAGAATTATAGCATACTAGTAAGGCAATTCTCATTGGGAATGATCGTCCAATAGAGGGACTTATCCAGTTGCATGACAAATGCCCAACAAGCTAGGCTCTGATACCATGATAAATTTGATATGATTGAAAATGGGC
This sequence comes from Beta lomatogona, assembly GCA_947646795.1. Lineage (NCBI taxonomy): Eukaryota > Viridiplantae > Streptophyta > Magnoliopsida > Caryophyllales > Amaranthaceae > Beta > Beta lomatogona. The sequence goes on along the minus strand of CANSNZ010001006.1, from coordinate 1,435,369 downwards.
TTGGGAAACCCAGTACGGAGAAGGAGAGTTCGGTCCACATACAAGCCCAAAGGAGATTTCATACTAAAACCAATTGACAATAGTAGGAGTAGCTCCTATAGCTTATATTGTGGTACTTTCTCTCCTTTTTCTCCAATGTGGGACAACTCACATGTGCACAACATATATAGGGTTCAACAATATATTTCATGCTTAATTCTAACTTGTAGATTTATAATGAGAAAAAAAAAAAATTACATATTACAACTAATTTAGGTGAAACCAAGAGGTGTAAGCTAAGACTCTCAGTGGACAACTCGAGATCAAGCTAAAATTAAGTTATTACTATTTAGAGATATTAATAGTTAAAGACGTCCTTTTCAAAATAAAAAGTTAAAGATGTCATACATAGACAAATGTGTTGTGCAAACTAGTATATTGTTTGGGACGGAGGAATAGTTAAACTTTAATTCTATTTATTATTTTTAGTTAAAAAGTTGTTCCGGGTTAGCAAAGAACGAGTGAGACAGTGGGTGAAACTAAGTTACGAGATTATCACGGGTTAAGGCAATTATTAGGTAGAGTGAGCAATGTGTTGAGTCTATTAATTAACATGGTAGGTAAACAGTGAATCGAGACAACAAATAGGCAGAGTGCACAACGGGTCAGGTAAAATCGGGTTATTGGTGTTGTCAAAGAGTGTCCATAGTGAGTTGTGTCGGGTTTTTATTAGGTTGGAGCTTTTCTCGGCTCAACTCAAAGTTTGAGTTCAAATAGTAGAATTTCGGATTTGCCATAAGTTGGCTTATCATCGGGTTGAGTCACGAAACAGATTCAAGTCGCAGAATATCAGGTCAAATTAGTTTGTCATTAATTTAGGGCCGATTTCGAGTTGGTTATGAATCATCAATTTCACCCCATATTCGAATACCAGTAGGCTATTAGTCACTACAAGTTTGGGTCCATTTTTCAACTGAATGACTAAACACTGCGCTAGTTTTTACTTATTAAAACCGTACCTGAAATACATACAGGTCCCACCTCTATATGCATTTAATCCATTCCCCCATTCGTTTTTCTTACCTCTTCCCTTCCCTATCATCTCTCACCCTCTTTCATCCCTTTACCGGCGACGTATTCAAACAAGTTTTTCCGGCAACATTTTCTTGCGACCTCAAGTCATTTTTCGGCAACAATAGATAATAACCTCAAGGACCTAGTTTTTTTTATACGAAAATACAAGACGATACTGAGTAAAACTAGAACAGCATTTAGCAATACACTTGGATCTTAGAATAACAATCTCATACTATTGTGGAAAAAAGCTGGCAGGCCAATCATCTAGGATCGCGCCTTTATCGTATGCAGTAGTCACATTAAAGATGATATCAAAATATGGGCAAGAAATCACTATCGTCATTCTACAAACAAACTTATCCAAAATGAAAACAAAATCAATGAGCTACAATCCATTTTATGGAAACAACCCTTTAACCATATGCTTCGAGCGCATATCAATTGCTTAATTATTCAAAGGGAGAAACTACTGCTTTTTAATCAACTAAGATTGGGGTCACAAAAAAGAAACAATTGGCTTACCCAAGGGGATCGTAACTTTAGATATTTTCATAACAAAATGAGGAAAAAAATTGCTTACAATACCATTTTATAACTCAAAAATGATCTTAATCAATGGGAGGAGTCTCCTGATGAAATAGCACACATACTCACTAACTCCTTCAAACAGAGATTCACATCGTCTTTCAATCATGATCGTACTTTAGATATGTCCTTCATAGACCCCTTAAATTCTGATGTTGATAAAAATTCCCTACTAGCTCCAATTACAAACGAAGAAATTAAACAAGTGACCTTTAATATAATATTAATCCAGATAAAGCGCCAGGATCAGATGGATTCGGGGGGGAATTCTTCCAAGCTTATTGGCATATATATAGTTGGGACTGAGGTTACTACAACAATTCAAAGTTTTTTTCATCATGGCAAACTTCCTTCCTCTCTCAATCATACACTCATAATGCTCATTCCAAAGAATGATCATCCGGAAAATCTCAATCATTTCAGACCAATTAGTTCAATTAACACGCTTTATAAAATTATTTCCAAAATTTTAGTGCAAAGATTAAGTCCTATACTCCAGAGAATAATTAGTCCATATCAAATGCTTTCACCTCGGGTATATCTATTCATGATCGATAATATTCTTATAGCAAAAGAAATTTTAAACACATTTCATAAAGCGCAAAATAAGACGGGTGGGCGGCCCTCAAGCTTGAAATGGAAAAGACTTACGACCGTATCGAATGGGATTTCCTTTCGGCAACTCTTAACGCTTTTGGTTTTCCCCCACGTTGGATAGAATGGATTAAAAGAGTGTGTCACGAAAGTTTCATACTCTATCAAAATAAATGGGAAGCCAACTCCATGGTTCAAGCCCTCCCGGGGGCTTAGACAAGGAGACCCTTTATCGCCTTAACTTTTTATTCTATGCATGGAAGTCTTTATCTCCATGCTCATACTTCATTTTCAGAACAACAATTCAGGAGTCGGCTTTAAACTCCGCTCTCTCTCCTCATCGATACCTTGTTTGGTGTTTGCAGATGATAGTCTTCTTTTTTGTAAAGCTACAAATATGGCTTGTGCAAATCTAAAATCAACTATTGATTCATTCTGTAAATTATCAGGACAATTGGTCAATTTCCATAAATCTTCAATTATCTTCTCTAAAAGAGTAACACCGGCAAGAAAAAAAATAACATTAGCTAGCAAATTCATTATGTTACCCAATTCAATCTTTTGGCGCTATATAGGGATCCATTTCAGCTCCTTTAAATCAACAACAACGGACTTCAAACATATTATTCAAAAGGCTGAACAACGCATACATAATTGGGAGATTGGAGACAGGATTCATCTCCAAAGTAGGCAGACACACCCTTATTATTCAAAGTTATTTAGAGGCCCTTCCAGCCTACGTTTGCTCTTCCTCTTTGATCCCTCACTCCATTATTGCCAATTTTATTGATAGTATGCACAGGAAATTTTTTTTGGAGACAACAAAAGGATAAAAATGCTATTCCATTAATTTCATGGGAAAAGATTTGTAAGCCAAAATCCAAAGGTGGACTAGGTCTCAGAAAGACTTTGGCCCTCAACAAAGCCTTCATAACTAAGCTTGGTTGGAAAATCTTAACTGATAATAATAACTTATGGGTTAAACTAATGAGACAAAAATATTTATCCAATACCACCTTCTTCCAATGCAAACCAAAAGCTACCAATTCCAAGATCTGGAAACATATTCTTGCTCAAAGAGATAGTTTTAGGAAAGGAATTCGATGGAAAATTGGGAATGGAAATTCCATTTCATTTTGGTTTGATAACTGGATCACCCACTCTCCTCTAATAGAGATCCTCAATACTCCACTTTATCAAATTCAAGAGGACTTAAAGGTTAGTGATTTCATAAAAAATCTCACGAATGGGACATTCACAAACTCACACAATTGCTACCTGACAATATTGTTAATATTGTTAAAGGAATTCCGTTACCAACTATTCCAAATACAGATCAACCCATCTGAGGATGCACCTCATCTGGGGATTTCTCGGTCAAATTAGCAACTTGGCTAGCTCATAATTTAGACCATGCTAAGCAGAAATAGAAATACAGTTGGATATGGAAACTCGATATACCGCCTAAACTCTTAATTTTTCTGTGGCAAATTTGTCATAATAGCTTAGGAGTTAGAAATATTTTGTACACACAAAAATTATTCCTTTAAAGGAATGCCCCCTTTGTCATTCTCACTCCGAAAGTATTGACCACCTATTTAATAATTGTACTATCTCCAAATCGATGTGGGACTTACAAGAAACTTTAGTTTGGATCAATTATCATCATAGGGAAACATCCTTACTGGACACTATTCAATCTCTGATAAACAGGAAATCTAGCTTAACCAAATTTATCTCCCTTCTATGGTTTGATTTATTTGGAAAGAGCAGAACGATATCATTTTCAATAACGCTTCATTCAATAAATTCAGGGTCCCTAATAAAGCCAAATTCCTTTTTTCAGGAATGGTCTATTAGCACAAAGCTTGAATCTTGTCAACCTTTCTCTTCCTCCTCCACTCAGTACTCCTATTCGGCCCAGTAAACTTCTTCAATCTTGGTCGCCTGGTCTCCACCACCTTCATCCACTTTCAAGCTCAATTTTGATGGTTCCGTTTCAAAGAATTCAGCCGCAGCATGAGTCATTATCCGCAACGACAGTGAAGACCTCATTCATGATGCAGTACTCGTTTTCGTTGTTGAAGCAACATCTCTTCACAAAGGATTACTCCTAGCTCTTCACAACCAAATTAAGGATCTACACATCGAGGGCGACAACCTATTAGTAATAAATGCAGTCAAGAATATCTGGCAAGCTCCATGGCAAATACGTACATCTCATTATTGAAGACATAAAAGCACTCCTACATCAATTTAAGTAGTCCTACACTATTTATCACATTTATCGTGAAGCAAACAAAACAGCAGACTGGATAGCCAATGTCGGTCACTTAGTTAGTTCTAATTTCTATATTAGTCAAGTCTCTTCTTCGGCTTTAAATACAATCCTTGTAAACGATAGTTTAAGAGTTCCCCTCGTGAGAAGGGTCTTCTAAACCTCCTTTCATCTTACCTTTATAAAAAAATAAAAAAAATTAGCAATACAATTTTTCCATCAGGTTAATTTTTTATAGCCATAGGGCTTGAGTTCATAGTTGTGTTACATTACATCATAGCCTTATCCAAGTTCAAATGCGACAACCTTGCTTGGCACATACTCTACTAACTTTCCAACTGCTTCCTCCCCCAGTTGATCGGGAATGACCGAATGAGAGAGTTGTAGATAATAAAAAGAACATAGAGATGAAAAAAATGCTTGTAGTGAATAATTTTTAAATGCCCGTGATATCAACAGAATACTCTCTTATCAAATTCAACTTGACACCATGATCATTATTCGTTGATTTGAATGAAGAATGTGGTCATCTTTTCCACTAGGTATTAACTTTATTATCACTTTTATGCAAGACTTGAGTAAAAATAGTTTATGATGAGATTCCATGGTCCATACATGTAGTTATGTAAAAACATTTTAGAAAGAAAATACAAAATAAAGCTTAGCTTGTTTATGAATCATACGCCACTTTTTCACTAACTATGCTATTAGGTGGATTTTATACTTGTTAAATAAACCTAAAAAGATTCAGTGGATTCAGGATCACCAAATCAATTTATAAGCATTCTTCATATTCTGCACTTTTCTTTTCTCTTTTTCCTTGTTCATTCGAGTTGTTCAAGCAATTTTACTACTTCCTCCGATTCAAATTACTCGCTACACTTTTCATTGTGGGAAGTTTCACATTACTTGCTACACTTCCTTTTTGGGCAATAAACTCTCTCTATCTCTCTCCTCTCACACGGGTCTCTTTTCTTTTTACTCTCTATATCTCTCTTCTCCAAAAATTGCCTAGGAGTTCGTAAATTGAGAAGTGTAGCAAGTAAAATAAAACGAAGGAAGTATAAAGTATAAACAAAGTTCCACCTTTTTTCTAAAGTAAGGTTATAAAAATAAAAAGGTAGATACGGAATCTTTCTAGCCGTTGGCTATCTCAAAGGGTTTTACTGAGATCCCTCCTACATGTCTCTATTGTCGTCCTAATGAGTAAATAACGAAATACTCTTTCGCTCTCATTCTTAGCCTTTCACTGCATTCTCTCTTTCCTCCCCTTTTCATTTAGAGTACGTTTGATTGACTGTAAAACATTTTTGAGTACGTTTGATTGGCTGTAAAACATTTTTCTAAAAAGGTAGCTTTCTCATTTTTCCCTCATTAAATTTGTAAATTGCTAGAAGATAGTTTATCAATGGTGAAAATGTTTTTCTTCTCAAGGAAAGGAAGATAAAACACATTTTCCTTCCTATTCTTCACCCTCCTCCTATGTCTCTCATCCATCCTCCCCCATGCTACTATATTCTTCCTCTTCTCGATAACTTTTCATGCAAGAAACATATAACACTAAAAACTAAACTAGCTACAACTGTGTTTCCCCTTACAAAAAATATCTTTTCAAGGTAAATCATTTTCTACTAAAATTTTTTCCGTCCAACCAAACAGAGCGTTAAACGAGTGATAAATCCATAACGAGTATTGACCTCTGATGACAAATACCCATATAGTGTATGTGTAATTTTTTCTTCTAATTTTACATAATTACTATATGTTGAACACAAATACCACATAGATATGTATTAGAGGTCAGAATGTCTCTATCCATTATAAATATATCATTAATTTGTACAGTAACTTGTCCATATTTAAGTATATATGGTCGAGGCTTTTACCTGCTTCATATATAGATTACATTCTCTCCCAACATAATTGTCAATTAGTTGACTTGCTTTTATTATGACATAAGAACTTAGAACCTTGTTAACTCCATGTGGGTTCGACATATAATTAAGAAAGATAGTTTAGATTTTATAATGAATGAATTATAGACTAGCAACAAGAGGACAACTCTTATTAATTGTCGAACTTTCACTGTCATTTCCAAATGCTAGCTATCTCCTCCATCTAGTATAAATTGTAAAGTTGATCCCACTCCTGTATATAATAACTAATAACGAATATAATATTATTCTCTAGAGATGGTAACAAAATTTTGGAAACATTGCAATACTTTGAAGTTTATTGAAGGATTTTATAAGAAGGCAACAACTTTATTACAAACTTGTAGGAAAACATTACCTTCAAGTCATAATTTTTTATGAAGTAGAACTATATCCTAAGAATTAAGAAGGAAACAGCTTCATTACAAACTTGTAGAAAAGATTACCTTCAAGTAATAAATTTCCTATATGGATTTCAGAAAATTCCAGAACATATAAGATGACAGAAGCTAAGCAACATATTATACTTCCTCTGTTTCTTTTTAAGTGCAATCATTTGACTTTTGCACTGGTTACATACATAACTTTGACTGTATACTCTTACTAACATTTAAAAGTAAAAGTCATCTTATGAAATGATTTTGGGTTTGTCTTAATGAATATTTTCACCATATAAACTTTTTATAATTTCTACTAACAAATAATTATAGATTTTAATGGTTAAAATCTTGCATTGAAAAACGTGAAAATCAAAATATAGCGCTTCATTTAGAAACAGAGGACGTATATGTTTCATTAAGATTAAGAAGGTTGTAATTTTCGACCAACTTTGGATATGTTTGACCTAACTAATCACTTTGATTTCATAGTTTTAATATTTTTTTGATGTCTTAATCTCACCAAAAGAACAATTAATATTGATTTTTGTAGGGTACCAGAATAAACTTATTGCTCAAACAAAGTTAAGAATATATTTCACTCCCTAATAATTTTGATTAAATTATATTTTCCATGGTATAGAATATAGATCCATCTAGATAAGTAGTAAAGCTAAGATAATAATAAGATACGCGTTAAGTCGTATCTCAATATTGAAACCTTGATTCCAAGTAAAATATTCAAAACTTCTCTTCAAGATTCACTACAAGAAAATGCTGAAACAACGACTGCTTCACAGCGACGGTTGGTGAAACGGTCGTTATTTTTAATTTCAGCGACAGCTTTCAGCCGTCGGTAATCACCGAGCGACTTTTAAAGTATTTAACGACGGTTAAACGGTCGCTAACTATCAACGACGGTTTAAGGCCGTCGTTGTTTTTATTATTTTAATTTTTTGATTTTTTGTAATTTAGGCGACGGTGTTTAACGGTCGCTGAGTAGTTAAAATAAACTCGAGCATCTTTGTTGTTTTGCAGTCGTTCATTTTCAAAACTCTTTTCTCAAAACACAAAAGGGAGAGGAGGGCGCGCGAGTGAAGGCCACTCACCGACCTCCCTGCCTTGCCGTTCCGACTACCTGGCGACGGCCCCATTTTCGCTCTCCTTGCCGCCGGTAATTTGTGAAGGTTCGTATTTTGTTTTTTTTTTTTTTTTTGTTACTCATCAAACCCTAAAAATGGGGTTTTTGGGATATAGGTTATAAACACCAAGTTCGCCTGGTCGTCCTCGCCGCCGGTAATACCTCAATTCGAAAATTCACTTGGAATCGTAAGTTGGACTACTATTCCGGGTACTTAATTGAATTTGTTGTTTGAATTTTCTGTTTTTATATTTGAGTTAGAACTTTGTTTGATTTTGGTTTTATCGTTTTTCATTGGTGAATTTGAAGAAATTCAGATTTTGGGGGTTCAGTTGAAGTTACTCAAACCCTAGATGTGCCAATGATTGTAGTATGTTATTGAATTTTGCACTGCCGATGTGTATATACATATATTTTTCCTTTGATGTTTCTAGTGCGAAATTGAGGTTTTATGTGAAGTATGAAGGATTCATTTTGTAATTGTGAGTGTTTTGGATGCAAAGTCTGTTTATCGGGGATGCGAACTTGAGCTTGATTTGTTGCTCATATTGTTGAAAGGTTTGATCAACTAAGGTTCTAAAAAGATTGTGTTCTGTTTGTGGGTGATCTTGGAGATTGAGTCTTGAAGTCACATGCTTTAGATTATGGTTTAATCAAACTTTTCATCACTGAAAATTACCTTTTCCTCTTTCTGTCTTTCTATTGTTTTTTTTAGTCGAGATAATTGAAGTATGAAGGATTCACATAATGATTTCGTTCTTGTGAGTATTTTGGATGTGAATTTTGCGAGTTTAGAATTCAATTTGAGATCGATTTGCTTAGCAAGAATATGAAATTGTTTAGTTGTTTGAACTTTGCGATGGCTATCTGTGGTAGTTTTGATAAATTGAGTTGTATTTGAAGTATGATCCTTCTTTTTAATTGCAAGTTTCTCTACAAAATGTAATTCACTCTTAAATGCAAGTTAAGTGAAATTCAAAACACCCATATATAAACTGGGAACAAGGGCATGAGGGGGAGGAGTGCGGGGAGGTCGGTGAGGGGCGGGGGCGTGCGGGGGTGTCGGTGAGGGGGAGGGGCTGCAGGGGGTCGGGGGAAGGGGGGCGTGCAGGGAGGTCGAGGAGGGGGTTGTGCGGGGGGTGGTCGGTGAGGGGGGAGGAGTGCGGGGAGGTCGGTGAGGGGGGAGGGCGGGGGGTCGGTGAGGGGAGGGGCTGCAGGGGGTCGGGGAGGGGAGGAGTGCGGGAGGTCGGTGAGTGGGGGGGAGAGAAATTGGTCGGTGAGGGGGGAGGGGCTGCAGGGGGGTCGGGGAGGGGGAGGAGTGCGGGAGGTCGGTGAGTGGGGGGGGAGAGAAATTGGTCGGTGAGGGGGAGGGGCTGCAGGGGGTCGGGGAGGGGGAGGAGTGCGGGAGGTCGGTGAGTGGGGGGGAGAGAAATTGGTCGGTGAGGGGGGAGGGGCTGCGGGGGTCGGGGAGGGGGAGGAGTGCGGGAGGTCGGTGAGTGGGGGGGAGAGAAATTGGTCGGTGAGGGGGGGAGGGGCTGCGGGGGTCGGGGGGGCGTGCGGGGAGGTCGGGGAGGAGGGGGCGTGCGGGGAGGTCGGGGGGTGCGGGGGGGTCGGGGGGCTGTGCGGGGAGGTCGGGGAGGAGGGGGTGCGGGGGAGGTCGGGGAGGGGGGCGTGCGGGGGGTCGGTGAGGGGGAGGAGTGCATGAGGTCGGTGAGGGGGGAGGGCAAGGGGTCGCGAGGGGGGGCCGTGCGGGGGGGTCGGTGAGGGTGGTGGGGCTGCAGGGGTCGGTGAGGGGGAGGGCGGGGGTCGGTGAGGGTGGTGGGCTGCACGGGGGTCGGTGAGGGGGGGTGCGGGGGTCCTTTTTTTGCAAACTACTCCAAGGTCTTGTTTTGTTAATATAAGCCATATGTTTTGCCCATTATTATAGTTTCGTTTTCTTTTCTTCCCAATATATGTGATTTGTTTTTTGGTGCAAATAAAGTTGTAATTTGTTAATATTGAAGAAATCGGTTTTTATTCTTGGATTATTCATACTTTAATGTAATTTGTTTAATCTTGCGCATTTTTAATTTCTTGCATTTTAGGTAATCATGTCTAATCCTAAGGGCCGCGGAGGTCGAGGTGCCTTAGGTGGAAGCCAAGGTCGTGGGACTTTGATTCCGATGCGGCTTTTTCGATCACCGAAGTAGAAGGAAGCCGAGAACCCCGTAGCGAGACACGGGGAGATGATTCACGAGGCACGTGACATTGGTAGCCACGTACCGGAGACTCCGAACACTCATACGGAGGAAGGTGAAGGTTCGAACCGTGCACCAAGAAAGGTTTTAAGCCCTACTTGGATTATGGTAAGTTCGTAAGCTACTATATGCTTCATGATATTTTTATGCAATGGTATTCACAATTCACGTGTTTGTTTGGTTTTCAATTCAGGTTCGATGATAACAAGGTTAGTGGGTCCATCACTGACATTTTCCAGGGCCATTTTCGACAACCTTGGTTCAATTACAGTGAGGTCGACAATGCAGCAAAGACGCATTGGTGGAACATTTTCACAGTATGTATGAATCGAATTATGAAAAATTTCATTGATTGTATTACTTTATTAAGATCTTTGTTTAATGTTTGACTAAAGGGTATTTACGAATGGGCTCCCGAGTTAGAAGGCCTAGTGAGGAAGGATTACAAGAAAAAGCTTCATCTCGTCCGAGAGACTTGCGATGCTTGGGTGGTTAAGAAAGCCAAAGAAAGGCCGAAATGGTTGGGGGAGACGATCTACGAAGACATGAAGAAGAGAAGTGAAGAGCCAACGTTTCGGGAAAAATCTGAAAAGGCGAAGAAGAACCGAAGAGGTGGCTCCTGTCTAATCCAATTGAGCCGTCACACTTTCGGGGGTTCTATTTCGGCACAAAGATGCTAGGAAGATGGTAAATATGTTTCATATCTACTACTTAGTGTAATTTACATTTCATTTTCGGTATGAATAAAAAATAAAGCTTTTGTTCAACAATGTCTACAGGCAAAGAGTAGAGGAGGAGTACTCCCTACTGCTCCCGAGTTGTTCTTGAAGACTCATTTTAAGACTGTTCCTGGAAAAGGAGAAATCCCAGCAAACAAGAAAGCACAGAAAATCTCGGTACATATATCTAAACATATATTTATCGGCAAATATGATTGAAAAGTTTGATGCAAGTTTAGTTAGAATCAAATATAGGCCATTTTTGGCCATTTCACTTGAAATTGAATGAATACGCTTAGTTTAATGCTAGTTTAAGTTATAAACACCTCAAACATCATATATATAGTTATTTTAATGTGATTATAAGTTGTTTTGATTGAAAATACACAAAATAGGAAAGTTAGAACCAAATATAGGCTAATATAGGCCATTTTAGGCCATTTCACTTGAAATTGAATGAATACGAGTAGTTTGATGCTAGTTTAAGTTATAAACACCTCAAACATCATATATATAGTTAGTTTAATGTGATTATAAGTTGTTTTGATTGAAAATACACAAAATAGGAAAGTTAGAACCAAATATAGGCTAATATAGGCCATTTTAGGCCATTTCACTTGAAATTGAATGAATACGAGTAGTTTGATGCTAGTTTAAGTTATAAACACCTCAAACATCATATATATAGTTAGTTTAATGTGATTATAAGTTGTTTTGATTGAAAATACACAAAATAGGAAAGTTAGAACCAAATATAGGCTAATATAGGCCATTTTAGGCCATTTCACTTGAAATTGAATGAATACGAGTAGTTTGATGCTAGTTTAAGTCATAAACACCTCAAACATCATATATATAGTTAGTTTAATGTGATTATAAGTTGTTTTGATTGAAAATACACAAAATAGGAAAGTTAGAACCAAATATAGGCTAATATAGGCCATTTTAGGCCATTTCACTTGAAATTGAATGAATACGAGTAGTTTGATGCTAGTTTAAGTTATAAACACCTCAAACATCATATATATAGTTAGTTTAATGTGATTATAAGTTGTTTTGATTGAAAATACACAAAATAAGAAAGTTAGAACCAAATATAGGCCATTTTGGCCATTTTAGGCCATTTCACTTGAAATTGAATGAATACGAGTAGTTTGATGCTAGTTTAAGTTATAAACACCTCAAACATCATATATATAGTTAGTTTAATGTGATTATAAGTTGTTTTGATTGAACATACACAAAATAGGAAAGATAGAACCAAATATACGCCAATATAGGCCATTTTAGGCCATTTCACTTGAAAATGAATGAATACGACTAGTTTGATGCTAGTTTAAGTTATAAACACCTCAAACATCATATATATAGTTAGTTTAATGTGATTATAAGTTGTTTTGATTGAAAATACATAAAATAGGAAAGATAGAACCAAATATACGCCATTTTGGCACTTTATATTATTTGAATATGAGTATATTTAACCAAATGCGGGAGACATACAATAAGAAGGCGGATCATTGTACCACTCAGGGGTCACAACCGAACCCCGATCTGTTGTATTGGGAGACAGGTGGGGGGAGGAACAGAGGAAAAGTTCAGGGGTTGGGTCAGGGAGATCATTTGTACTACAACTCTGCATCAGGGCGAGGAGATGGCGACTCTTCACAACCATATGAGCCGTCCATTTTTTCTCAGATTGAGGCGCAAGTGGAGGCAAAGGTTGCTGCACGGATGGGAGAGGTGGAGGCAATGGTCGCAACACGGGTGGAAGAGTCACGTCGGGCCCTCATAGAGGAAATGATGAGGAACATGTCTTGTTTCGGCCACATGTTCTCGGGGTTGCAACCCGGGCCCCACTCCACAACGCGACCGAAGATGACCCGGGGGTTTGGTGGTGGCGGTAGTGCTACGAGCCACCCTTGACAAGTGTAGTTTTTTTGGCCGTGGACAACTAGGTAACTAACTTATAGTTGGATATAGTTAGTCTAACTATTTTCTTGTAGTGTAAATACTTATCGGCATCTCTCTTCGTTTCTTGATGTGTCGGGTTATTTTTTTTTCAACCCGACTTCTACTTTATTTCCCCACACCGGGATCTATTTTGCGTACATTTATTTAATCTAGGTAGTTTGTCTAACTATAGACATTTAGTGTCTATATTTATCAGCATCTAGCGTATTAGTTTCTAGCTTTGTCGATATATATTTTTAATAAACACCGACATCTACTTTATTTCCCGACATCGGGATCTATTTTGTGTACATAAATGTAATCTATTTCATGTAATTATACAAGTATCTATGTAAATTTTAATATATATCAAAATTGCATATTTTTGTAATTGAAAAAAATTGAATGCGATGGAGAAACAGCTTTAGCGTGGTATATTTAGGGTGCAACTGTGCAGGGTGCGGGTTTAATTATTATTAAGAACAATAGAATTTTAAATAATATTATTTTGTAACAACAACTGACGGTTAAACATTAAATCAACGACGGCTAGGCGATCGTAAGGTTCTCTATGTACCCATGGACACGAAATCAACGATCGCTTAAATACCTTAGCGACGGTTTTAAACAGACGTTGATTTATCGAAATCAACGACCGTTCACAAGCGAGACGGTGAATCACCGACGGTTTAAAACCGTCGCTGCTTCACCGTCTGCTTTAAACGGTCGTTGACTTGGGATCAACGTCGGCTTTTACAAACCGTCGCTGACTGTCATGAAACCGTCGTTAAAAATATCACCGACGGCGTGACGGTCGTTGATTCTAGTATCAGCGACCATCTGTATACCGACTGTCAGTTAACGACGGTTGGCCGTCGTTGATTAGTTAGCGACGGCTTTTAGCCGTCGTTAATTTCCTCTTTTCTTGTAGTGATTCATTATTAAAAACTTCACTTCCGCTGTCCCAACTGCCCAAAAAGCGCACCCTTTTTGTAAACCGTGGATTTACATTCAATGGGCCCACCTGCCACGTCCTCCTCCTCCACCCTCTCCAACACTAACCACCGCCCTTCCACGGTGTCGTAACACACTTGCATTTCTCGCAAACAGTTTATTGACGTGAACCGCGTAAATACTGATTAATCAAAACAACGAAATGGCGCTATGGTACAGTTACACTTTGACTTTTTGACGTTACTCATTAATTTTAATTTGACTATCATTAGTGAATTATGATTTTTTTTTTTTTGGCAGTAAGATATCATACATTAAACGAAAACATCAAACTACAAGGGTGTCCCTTTGCCTAGCTTCTATGGCTAGATTATGGACATCGTTTATTTGTGGACTCGGTACACATAGCCTTACAGGACCCTCTTGGCACGTACTACTAAACATCATCGAGACAAGGACATGGCACAAGTACCAACATCCGGCGACCACCGACACACTAGACATAAGACTAGGACCTAACACATTACCAATATCCAACTTATTGCTAGCAACACTAGATCTTGTAGCGAGGTTTTTTCCTTGAACTTTGAGACGAACCCTCACTTAATGCAGCTTTCCTCTTCACTCCAAAGACGTAGCCTGCCGATGAAATCAACCTTAGGAAGGAAAGAGGAACCTTACAAGACTTTAGGACTCTCCCGTAATTCCCGAATAGTGATAGTTGGGCTTTGCTCCGCTTAGCGTGACCTTTAGAATCCTTGCAGGGTAATGAAATACATCCGTTAACTGGAAGCCTGTATGCAACTTCCGAACTCGTGCCTTGCAGCCTACTATCTGCCTTCTCCGTTTCAATCTTGTCCTTGAACTGGGTCCCCATCCTTTCCGTCATTAGACCCTCCCTTTCATGATTAGTAAAAGAGGTAGTAATGACCTCATCTTCGCCGACAACACAAGTATGGGCGACAGCACAAGTATGATTTATAAGTAAGGAAAATATAGTCACGTGAAATCTTGTTTGACTCGTTTTAATAAGTTCTTTTGGATTATCAATATTTCTAATTGTAAATTTGGAATTACAAATGCACAATTAGAAATATTAGCGTATACAAGCATGAAAAAGGTAAAGTGTAACTATTAAAAAGAATTTGAGGGATTACATTGTTACTATGTAATATGTATCATTGTATAAGCAATATCTTACCGAGCAACCAACAAGTACTCGAATTTAAGTCCTAGAAATGCAACCGCACTTACTCGAAGAATAATGAAGATAGAGCTTGGCCTCCAATAGAACTTGTCATCCTTTGAATCCATATTAGTCGGAGTTTAATAAACTCTATATAATTGGATTGTTTTAGAAATATATATATATTACCGAGGAAATGCTCGTTAATTATTAGTTTGCACGGTTTAAGTATCCGCATCAAGAAGGCAAAAGAATGTAAGAAATTTAAAAGACTACAAGAAAAAAGTAATTATGGAACAACAAAAGTTTATATTAGGCAGAAGAGCCAGGAAAATTAATATCAATTAATCAAAACCGTGATCAATTAATCACAATAAGTAATTAACAACACTAATCATGTTTCCTCAAAACAGTAACAAAACCCAAAATTGTATGAATAAGAAAACTAAAACAAAAAGAAGAACAACATAATATCTTTACGTGTTCTGTTGTTTTTGTACAAAGTAACAACACTTCTCATTATATACAATGGTGTAATTAATTAAGGAAAAATACCAGGGTAAGGGAAAGGAATTTGGTAATTATAATTAAGATTAATACGATCTTGAGCTGGTAATTGCACATCATCTGCATCTAAGTTTCGATGTACAACAGTCTTCACAGCATCAGCAAAAACCACCACAAATTCTAACCCTAATCTCATTAATCCTACGCACATCTCAACTTCTTTAAGCATCATTCCTCCCATTTTTTGTATGTTTTTTTCTCTGAATTTTGATGTATGCTTCGAGTTGCCGCGTATGTATCACTTTTTATGGGTGGTTTTTTTTTAGAGTAGAGAGTATTTCTTGTTCAGAAAATGTTTTTATGTTCATGAATGCACAAAAAGTCTGTTTATATAGTGGTATGTAGATGTAGCAAGATAGTTTTTTTTTTTTTTTTTTTTTGTGGCTAAGGATGAAATTTTTAATATGGCTCTTTTAGTTCCCAAAAGCTAGTTTTTCTCTCTCTTTCCTAGTTTTTCTTCTCCCATGCATGATTATTAGTTTAGTGTTTGTTGGGTGAATCCAAATCTATCACAAATATCTCATGGCCCAGCACTTGGGCACTTACACGTAGTTGTATAATGGGGTGTATTTTAGGCTTTTAGTGTTTTCGTATATTGTCAAGATTGGAGGGAACGAATGCTCTCCTCAACTTATTGTGCACATGAAAAAAAAAATTAAGGGATTGTCCTAAAGTTATATCCGATGTATGGATCAAAACTCCAAATATCGAGAGCATTTATATTGAAAAAGACAATTAGGTGGTGATTCGGATTCTCCATGGTCGTTATTCTTGTCCATGGATTATACACACTCTCATTAATAATATCCGATTATTGCTGAATCAGCTCACTATTTGCTCCATTATTCACATTTTTCACAAAGCCAACAGTGCGGCAGATTATCTCTAGCTCAAAAAAAGTCACTCTATATTTGCTGCCAATGTTGACGTCGTCGCTAGAGCCAATCCTAACTTTACTTTGATCATTTCGTTCTTCTTGATTCGTAGGTCACTCCATTGAGAGAAGGGTGTCCTAACTTTTTCTCTTGTACCAAAAAAATATCTAGTATATGTAATTATAGCATATAATTATTTTTTTGTAAAATTTAGAGAAACTGATAGGTTTTTTGTGAATTTCTATACAAATAAGGGGGTGTTTTAGGAAGTTATGTTCGCAAAAGAGTAACTAATATATGCATATAGCGAATATAGGGAAAATATAGTTGTAAAATTTACTTTCTTTTATATGTTTTCTCATATGGAAAGTTAGAGAGAAATATAAGGGAAAGATGAAAATAGAAGGAAGATGAATACTTGTTAGTATGTAATCAGTTAGTATTTGTTAGGGGGTCAGCGGTCTAGCTAAGTAGTTTACAATATGTCAAGCTTGCTTGGTGAAGGTGGTGGAGAACTGAGGAGTGATAAACCTCTAACAGTTAGAGGGCAATTGCCCTCTAACAAGGACCAAAATGCAAAAGTAAAAAGTACTTGAGGGTGAGGAAGAAAAGCAAAAAGAAAAAAGCTATAAGTTAGGGTCATGTCAGCTAACCCAAGTATTCTCTCTCCTCCTTGTTTCTTCATCTTTTCTGTGCAATACTACTGTCAACAATTACATCAAAGATTTTTCATTTATTTACTTTTTAAAATAAAAAAGAGGGCTGTTTTGTCTTTAGCATTAGTCCTTCATATTTTGCCACGGTGCTTTCTTTGGTTTCCTTCAAATAATTTCACTTCAACTTTGGGCTATTCAACTTTGTTATTATTTAACTTATAAACTTTAGTTTTATTTTTGGCATATTATATCAAGTGACTAACTTTAGGTAATATTATTTATTTGTAGACGAAAACTTCGTAGAAGGCGACTTTTAGTTGATATTGATATAATTGGGAGTTGGGACGCGTTCGAGGTAATTCACAATGTCCATCAGGAATTGTATGTGATATATGTAATTGATGTAACTATGTGATTATATGTTAAGTTTGATATATATTATATGACATGAATAATACTTGTATGACTAAAGTTATGATTATTATTATTATTATTAGTACTATATTCTCTACGTATGATATATATATATATATATATATATATATATATATATATATATATATATATATATATATATATATATATATATATACTAGTATGATTATTTCTGTTGGACTTATTAATATAAATATCATATACCATCATATTAAAACTATACTAATGTTGATAAGGTAATTTAATGGATACAACTGGTGAATTAAGGAAAATTTGTCAAAAAAAACCTTTTAAAGGTTCAATTTTGCGAGAAAAAACCTTTTAAAGCATTCTTTGCGAAAAAAACCACAAACTTAAAGCATTCTTTGAGAAAAATCAAGTTTGTGGTTTCTTTTCGTAAAGAATGCTTTATAAGGTTTTTTTTCGCAAAATTGAACCTTTAAAAGGTTTTTTTTCGCAAATTTTCCGTGAATTAATGATTTTACGAACAATTATTATAAGTTGACATTGTGACTCCATGAGGATCTAATGATGGACGTATTGGTTATTATGAATTATGGACGTTGATTATTGTAATTCTAGAAAGTGATTGAGTTGGGAAAAATGTTTATTGAGCCAAAGATGTTCATGTCACTACTACAGAAATCACGATTTGCGTCTGATTATTTGCGTCGCACAGGAGAGCAACTGACGCAAAAGGATCATGTGCGTCGGATCCCGCATAAACTCCGACGCACATAGCTTAGCAAAATTATATAAACATGTTTTGCGTCGCACGTGCGCCCGCAAACGACGCAACAAGGGCCACTATGTGCGTCGGACCAGAATTCCCTGCGACGCAAATGCCGTACATTATATTTTATAAAATTGCATGCATGTCATCTGCGTCGGACCACCTTACCATCCGACGCAGATAACCCTGCTTGCCCAGGCCAACAAAAGTTAGTAGTAGTCATCTGCGTCGGACCGTAGCCCCGCCGACGCAGATGACCCTCCCAAACATTTGCCATTTGTCTCATCTCATGCGCCCTTATTTGCTTGGCCTGGGAAAGTTAGTAGTAGTCATCTGCGTCGGACCATAGCCCCAGCCGACGCAGATGACCCTCCCAAACATTTGCCATTTGTCTCATCTCATGCGCGCTTATTTGCTTGCCCTATTTGCTTGCCCAGGCCAGCCAATTAGCATGCTATGAGTCATCTGCGTCGGACCTTAGGCCCATCCGACGCAGATGAGTCTTGTTAATATTTTTCGTATCGCGCCAGTTGGGCCAAATTCACATTAAACACTCACTCACTCTTCTCTCTCTCTCTTGCACTCCTCTTGTCGTCGTGCCAGTCGAATTCACACACTCACGTCGCGCGCCGCTGCTCCAGGCATCTCCCTCTTGCCGGCGACGCACGCCTCTTTCTCTTACTCACTCTCTCTCTCTTGCATTCCTCTTTATCTCACTCACTCACTCTCTCTCTCTCTTGCACGCCTCTTTCTCCGCCGGGCGAACGTCGTCGCCGCGCTCCCCGCTCGTCGCCGTCGCTCGCCTGTCGCGCCGCGCCCCCCACTTCTTGTCGTCGCGCCGCCGCTGCTGGGCGTCTCCGTCTCCGAGCAATGTATGTTTGATTTTTTCAATTTTTTGTCTTTATTTTTTTTACCAATTTCTTCTTTTTTTTTTTTTAATTTTTTTCCTTATTTTTGCTAGATTTTAATCAAGGAGTTTGTCATTGTATTAGTAGAGTGATTGTAGTTCGTAGTTTAAGATTGAATTTTAAGATTTAATTTAGGATGTTTGTAGTTTAATTTGTAGTTTGTAGTTTAAGATTTTAAGATTATATTTAGGATGTTTGTAGTTTGTAGTGCTCATGAATTTATATAGTTTGTAGTGCTCTAAAATACTCTTAATAATTCTACTTTAATCTTAATGTTGTTTCTTAATTTCTAATTTGTTAATGTCTTAATATTAGATAGTTGATGTTTATGAGTTATGACTTAATCGGTATTTAATTTGTGGATTGGTTAATGCTCTAATGCGGTTGCCATATCCCATCTTCTACTTGTCGGTCGGGTACTCCAAGCTCACCTCGTTGTGCTTGTCTTCGCTGCTCCTTGAGAGCGAGAGGTATATATATTATAGCTTTTGCTTTATGTTTATTTGTTTTATTTGTCCCTATAATGTTGAATTATGTGATTGGGAAAGTATATGTGAATTGTTTGGTTATGTGATTGGGAAAGCATATGCTGAATTATGATCAAACTTATATGGACATACCTTAATGCGGTGGGGAGGGAAACCTAAGGAATGGATTGGTTTTTGTTGTTTAATTGCAATGTGTGCATCATTGGCCTAGATACCCGTTCGAGGCTTACTCATTAGGAGTAAGTCTTGAATAGTCCCCGATTTGGGATCGTCTTTGGGTTTCTTATCTCACTTAGGATGTGAATGAATGTTTGGTTTTCGATTCTAAGAAAGATCTAGCTCATTTCCCTAAGTGTTCTCCGGGTACATATGTTGATAGTTTACCTACTATCTTCATCGTGTACTTGGAGAACTGTAGGGAAGTCTTCTTAGGGATTTTTCTTAGAATTGAAAACCAAATGTTCATTCACTAGTGAGATGAGAAACTCAAGGATGGGTTAGGTTGGAGTGATAAGGACCCAAATGTTCATGACTGCATTTGATGAGACACTTTGAATGATGTGATCGATTGTGTTCTTGTTTGGTGTCTATATAGTGTATAAATATGGATCGAAACTGGATGTATGGTAATCGGATTTCGGCGACATATCTACAAGGGGTTGATGAATTTATCAGAGTTGCGTTAGAACATCAATTGCAGAATGGGTCAAATTTAGTCTTGTGCCCTTGTTGTGATTGCAATAACTCTAGGGGGTATCGTGATGTGGATCAAATTAAGGATCATTTGATTCGGCGTGGGTTTAAGAGCAACTATACGAGGTGGACATGGCATGGAGAGTTTTATGATCCGGGTATGAGCTCCACTAGCTTGTGTGATGATTTGCATGTTGATCACATTGATGATGAGGTTGAGGTTGAGGTTGAGGTTGAGGTTGAGGTTGGGGTTGAGGTTGAGGTTGAGGTTGATATCGAAAAAGGAGATAATGATAATGAGAATGATAGGGTAGTTGATGAGAATGATAGGGTAGATGAGATGTTGCACAATTTGGAGGATGAAGGAACCGATCGTCCCCATATGTATGATAGTATTTTAAGTGCAGCGGACAAACCTATGTATCCGGGGTGTAAGAATTTCAGTAGAACTTTCTCGGCATCCTCACATTGTTCAATATGAAATCGAAGTATAGTTGGACGAGATAAAAGTCTAAGTGAGTTGTTCGGTTTTTACAAGAATTGCTACCTGAAGGGAATGAAATTCCCAACTCTACCTATGAGGCAAAGAAATTGTTGTGTCCATTAGGTATGGAGTATGAGAAGATACATGCATGTCCAAATGATTGTGTGCTGTATCGAAATGAGTACAAGGATTTGGGTGAGTGTCCAAGGTGTGGAGAGTCTCGGTATAAGATAAAAGAGGATGATGAGGGAGTGAGAAAGAAAGAAACTCCGGTGAAGGTTCTTTGGTATCTTCCAATCATTCCGAGATTTAGGCGTTTATTTTCGGATGAAAATAATGCTAAATTATTAAGGTGGCATGCGGACAAGAGGAAGAAAGATGGAATGCTTAGACATCCGGCCTATTCTCCGCAATGGAGAAATATCGACCGAAAGTTCCCAGGTTTTGGTAAAGAACCTCGAAATCTTAGGCTTGGACTTTGTACAGATGGGATGAACCCTTTTGGTACACTAGGTACCCAACATAGCACTTGGCCGGTTCTACTGACTATTTATAATCTGCCCCCCTGGTTATGAATGAAGCGTAAATTTATTCTGCTATCGCTTCTTATGAAGCATAAAGGTTGATGGCTTTTGCGGCGCAATTAGGTCTTCAAGCACCAAATCAAACAAATCCTCACACTCCAGTTGATCCTAGTAGCTGTCACTCGGGGGGCAATGATCCATTTGTGAACTTGCAGGTATATAGTTATTTTATATCTTCTACGATTATGATATTATGTTTGTAAAACACTTAATTAATGACATTGTGTTCTCATTGGATGTTAAGAGTCCGGTTCCATGTCGTTTGGCAATAGCGGATAACTCGGGACCGATCATTGTAGCTGAGGGTACCGTACATCCGCAATTGGAGTCATCATCACATTCTACGGCCGTGAAAGTGAGTGTTGATGATTTTTTTTCAGACTACGCAGAAGCTCTAGTTCCACTACCTACTCCATACATCATCAAACTCAGTCAAGCCGAGGGTTCATTCATAGAATGGCCGAAAGAGTTGGTATTTTTAGTCTCAGATAATCAGGTAACTTATGTTTAATATTTTTATTTATATACTAAGAAATGTAAATATATATACTAAAAAATTTTGATTTATATATGGTAAATAATCTTCATTTTGTATACTAAGTAATCTTGATTTATATATGAAATAATCTATATACATATATAATATGAATTAAAAAGAAGTCAAATTGAATTAGGAACATATACCTAAAGACGGTGCGATGAAGAAGAAGAAGAAGAAGAAGAAGAAGAAGAAGAAGAAAATAGTTGGTAGTGATCCTTGCACCGATGAGTCTGCACATAGGCACGTAGATCCTTTTAATGACTTGACACTGGATGATATGGATGATAATATCAAGGAGATGCACCGAATATTTTGCGACAAACCCTCGATGAGCCTTTTCGGTTGCAAGTTCGGAGGGTACCGTCTTCAACTTTGATAGAGATTATATGATCATTCTCTCACGACAAGATGTTTTTCAACTTCTCACGGAGCATGGATTAATGTATCCATTTTGCAAGTATTTATGATGTGAGATTTCTCAAACTCTAAACTAATTAACATTGTTATTTATAGGTATTGTTTCTCCTAACTATAAGTGTTTGGATCTTAGGTACTTGGCGAGCGATCGAGGAGCATGGAGATAATAATATTGGTTTCATGTGTCCAAGTATGATTTCAGCGACCATGATACGCAATCACTTAGATACCGTGATCAACTACATGGCAAGTTCAATGAAAGCGAATCAATATATGCGTTTCATCCTATGTCCGTATTTTGAAAAGTATGTTTTATTTCAACTAATCTTTACTTTGTTTTACATTTATAAACTTGTAGTTATATATATAAAACATCACATTGTGCTTCATGCCTTAGGGATCATTGGATTCTTCTTGTCATTTGTCTACTTAAGAGAACGGTATATATATTTGATTCAATGAAGAAAGATAGATCCTTAGCTATCAAGATACCGTTGAATACGTAAGTTCATAGTTGTTATACATGTTAATAAGTTTACATGCATTTTATGATATTTTAAATAATTTAAAAATGTTTATAGTAATTAATTGTTACAAAATCTCTATATTAGTGCATATACAAAATACACGCGGCTTGAAGGATCAAATAAAGGAACTAAATTGTCTTGGACATATATGCGGGTAAAATTCTTATGGTTTTGTATTTGATACTTTATAATTCTATTTAGGATTTTTTTTCCAATTCTAATATATATCTTAAATTTGGTGTAGTGTGCTCAACAATCGGGAGGAGTGGAATGCGGCTATTTCGTGATGAGATACATCTTTCTAATCATCCGCTACTACTATGAAGCAGAGAATTTGAATGAGGTATATGTATGTTGTAAATTCATTATTTAGACTTATAGAATTTTAAAGTATATTAACTAGTTTAATATATTTCTAGGCTTTTTCGTCAAAGTCTTGAGCCATACTCCATACATGAGATCAACGAACCGAAACAACTTTTTGCGGAATACTTTGTACGGGTCGTTAACGAAGCAGACTAAATTTGATGGTTTGTGTATGTATTTGTAGGTTAGCATAATATTTTGTTACTTGAACCTTGTTGGTTGATTGATTGCAACATTGGTTGCTTGAACCTTGTTGGTTCATTGATTGCAACATTGGTTGCTTGATTGAGATGTACTGAAACAGGTTTTGGTTATATATATGCAAACATTTCCCAACGATTTCTTGGGTTGTCCAAATTACAAAGGAGACTCTGCCGAATTTTCTGCTCATAATTATTTACATAATGTTTGCTTAGTTTTGAAAAAAAAAACAAAAAAATAGCTGAAAACAAAAACAAAAAAAGCTGAAAAAAAAGCTGAAAAAAAAATACCTCATCAGCGTCGCATCTTTGTGCCATAAGCGACGCAGATGATGCCTCATGTGCGTCGCACATGGCCAGCATGCGGCACGCAGATGGGCGTGTGCGCAGCGGCCACGCAGCGACCTCATCTGCGTCGCATGCGGCCATGTGCGACGCACATGAGGCATCATCTGCGTCGCTTATGGCACAGCATGCGACGCAGATGAAGCTGCTGGAGGGCTGCTGTGGGTGCATGGGTGCATGGACATCTGCGTCGCATGCTAGTTGTGTGCGACGCAAATCTTTGTTTAATTGCGTCGTTTCGCGTCCGACGCAAATGGCTGTCTTTTATCTGCGACGAGGCCTGTGCCGTCGGACCAGGGTCCGACGCAAATGAGGGTCCCAGGTCCGACGCAAATTATCATTTCTCTACTAGTGTGTGTAGTGTTTAATGTGATATTTGATGTGTCATAACTATTAAAATATATTAATCACGTAAAGAGGAAATATTATTGAGGGACTTATCCTGTGGACTTGGATCCTCCATAGGTGATGAACAGTACTTAATTTTTATTCTGTTACAACTCTTTATTTTCTTCCTCATAATACTATTGGGCGGATACCCATTAGATTAGTGAGAGGTGTGCACACTAGGGATGTACTGCAAAACTATATGAGCCATTATTCTCAATTTATATGGGTGACGACCCATGTTGAAGTAGGTGGTTACTGGGATTAGTCCCGGCCTACTAACATTCATAATTAAATTTGATGTTGTGTGACTCATATAAACTTGGAGTATTTAAATTGGTTAAGTATGTTATATACGTGAATGTGTTATGTTATACTTGTCTGTTTTATGTTATACTTGTCTGTATTGTGTTTTAATCGTCTGTATGATATTATAAAAACTATTTTCAAAATACAAATATTATTATTTTACGGGATGGAGTTGTAATTACTTAGCTTTCGCTAATTTTTGTGTATTTGTTTTTCTTTATTTTTTTCCTATGCAAATTGTGCAGGTTGGTGAAGGGGACTACGTTGCATGAATGAGTGCACTTATAGCTTTAAGTTCACTAATCAGAGTCATATGACATCTACAATAAAAATCAGAAATAACAAATACATAACAATTTTGAACAATTAAAATTCAGAATTTGCAAAACCACGATCGTTGTGTAGTAGATCTAACAATTCTGCATACCCTCTTCCACATCGCTGTTTGATACAGAACGATGGGGTCTTTCAATATGTTGTAGTTTTGAAATAGAATTGAATCGGATACCATTGATTGTAATTGTAGATCTGAAATCTGCTTCGATACCGCATAATTCTTCATCAATGAACCAAATTTACGATAATTCATCTAGAATTAAAGGAGTAAACTAAAGCCTCTCAGAAAAAACCCTTTCTTTCAAGGGAGAAACGATCCTCTCTTTAAAGGAGGAAGTATTATTCAAACAAGAACGAACATAAACAAAGTTAAACAAGCAATGAAAATTAAAATTAAAGTTCACTTAGTTAATAAATAATACAATACTGTTATTTGGGATTGTTTAGTTTGAATAGGTTTAAGTTAGGCAACTTATATTGGTTTATTTTGATAATTTGGATTGTAAGTTAAATTTTATTTTAGAAATTAGTCTTGCATTTATTTTTAACAATAGATGTGGCGGTAACACCCTAAAGGTTTGGTTAGATATTTAGTTGAAAAGTGAATGTTTTATAAAGTTTTTAAACCAATGTATTGGGGTGTTACGCTCTTTCATTTTCTCTAATTGAAATTATCTCTCCGGAGAAGTTGATGATCTCCGGTATTTCATGTGCAAAAGAGAAATTTTGACTACATTTTATTAGGCACACTTGTTACACAAGCATAAAACCCTATTTATACTATAAAACACATGTTCACTAATAGTAAACCCATGTTTGAAAGTGTGAAAGCCTAGTAACACTGTAATATGTATTTCATGTGCAAAAGATAAAATTTTGACTACATTTATTAGACGCACTTGTTATACAAGCATAAAACCCTATTTATATAACTAAAACACATGTTCACTAATAGTAAACCCGTGTTTCAAAGTGTGAAACCCTGGTAACACTGTAATATGTATTTCATGTGCAAAAGACAATTTTTACTACATTTATTAGACGCACTTGTTACACAAGCATAAAACCCTATTTATACTACTAAAACACATGTTCACTTATAGGGAACCCATGTTTCAACGTGTGAAACCCTAGTAACACTGTAATATGTATTTCATGTGCAAAAGAAAGATTTTGACAAACTTATCTTAACAAACTTTTACATTTAACAAACTTATTTTTTTTTCATATTTACATATGAAGATACCTATTTAACATAAGTACTTATATATGTTTATCTCTATACACGTGGTTACTATGTGCAATAGTTGCTATTGACACGTGTTTGTAAAATTGAAAAACCCAACAATTTACGTTCTCTTTGTGTAAATAATCAATTTGAAATTGACAATTATTCACCTACCCTTGTTCATATGTTAGAAAAGATTGTTGTTTATATGTAGTCGTTATGTACATTATATGAAAACCCTTGTTTATTTAAACTAAAACTTAGTCCAATTGATGACTTATTCAATGCGGGTTTTCCCACATCCAGTACTTCAGCAAGACTCAAACAAATAGCAACAACCTATAACGTCATCATTCTGATCACAAATGAAGTAAGAGAAGCCTTTACCAACTCATGTGTGACATCTAATAACATTACATCAATATCATCTAACAGGGTGGCCGTCCCAGCACTCGGTCTTGCATGGTCCAACTGTATATCCAATCGTTTCTTCATAAGAGATCAACAAAAAGGTGCTTCAAAACAATGTTCTCCCCTTATTTACCTATGTACCAATGCAAATTTGATATCAAACAATCAGGTGTCATCGAAGTAACAGCATAATAGTATATGAAACTCATTTACCCCAACTGCATTTCAACTGTTTTGTTGTATTAATATAATTAATCTATGTGTAATTAGTCTTAGTGTTTTGTTTCAAAACAAAAAAAAAAATAGTAATTATTAAACATAAATACTTCTAGTAATAGTTAACAAAAAGAAATATTATTACACATTTGCCTATACACTAACACAACTTTGACCACTAATATAACAATTTCTAATATTGAAGCTAAAGAATTAAAGATACTTATGTGATGATAATGAATCAATGAATTGATAACATTAATATCATTGTTATTAGCAACGAAAACATATTATCTCTAGCTATTTAAAGACTGATTGCAAAATATTATAATTATGATAATTATTATTGTTCACCTTATTTGATCATGATTATAATATTTATTAGTAACAACATAATCAACTAATAGATATAAAAATAACAAAATAATAGACAATAATATAATTATAATACTATGTAATCATAGTGGTACTTTAATAAAAATTAAATTTTAATTTATTAATCATTGACTATTTGGACCCGATTGGAAAGTATTGGACCCGATCGAACATATTGGACCTTATCAAACCTTATTGTGCCTTATTAAAACTGATATGAACCTATCCGAACTGAAACTTATTTGTTTAAGGTGAAGAAAATGCACCCTAAAAAGTAAATTTAATGTGTTTTTATCTCCTATTTACACCGAGTTAACTTGAGTTTGACTATAAATGTTAACTCAGCCAAACCTAAATTATGTATATCCAAATAAGTCCATAATTTCACCCAATTTATGTGTTTAATTACCACCATTAAGGGTGCACTCACTTCACTCAAACTTATTTGGACCAACCCTCATTAGATTTACTTGGATCTGACAATACCTGCTTTGATCTTATGTTTATACGTGGTTGGACTTAATCAACTCGTAAAAGCATACTCCCTTTGTTTTTAAATAGTTACTCCACCATAAATTTTGCATTAATTACATAATATAGTTTGACCATATTTTTCTCCGAATGCATAAAAACCAATGTAAGTGTCTAAAAATGTATAAAAACCAATGTAAGTATACAAAAAGTTGTTGAATTAGTTTTAACGTATATTTTCAAAATATCATTTTTTTATTAATGGATAATTAGAGATATTAATGGTCAACATTGTGGATTAACAAATATACAAATGAGAATGAACCATCTATTAAATAACGACGGGGAAATATTTTTCTTACGCGAATAGAAAACACTTCCTGAACCTAGATCAAGTATTAAAAATTGATTTTGCATTTTATTTCCCTCCATGTACGAATTGAAATTGTTGCTTTTTTCTTTATCTCAATGATTCAAAAGTCCAAAGATACAATCATACAAAGTACAAACCAACAAATCCTGCATGTAAAAAAAGAAAATATATCAACAAAGAAATTGAAAGGATAAATTAATGGAAGAAAACTCATAAAATGTTGTAAATCAAGTCCGTCGTTCCCTCAAAAAAAAAAAAAAAAAAAGGTCTGTCGTCAACCTTTTCCGATGACCCAACTGACAAGTAAAAACCACAAATACAATCTCCCAACTGACAAGGATTAATTTCTCTCTCCTCTTTTAATTTTATATTATGCTGTCCTTTTCTCATGTTACCTCGAACGCGTCCCAACTCCCAAGTATACCAATATCAACTAAAAGTCGCATTCTACGAAGTTTCCGTCTACAAATAAATAATATTACCTAAAGTTAGTTACTTGATATAATATGCCAAAAATAAAACTAAAGTTTATAAGTTAGATAATAACAAAGTTGAATAGCCCAAAGTTGAAGTGAAATTATTTGAAGGAAAGTAGGAAACCAAAGAAAGCACCGTGCCAAAATATGAAGGACTAATACTAAAGACAAAACAACCCTTTTTTTTATTTTAAAAAGTAAATAAATGAAAAATCTTTGATGTAATTCTTGACAGTAGTATTGCAAAGAAAATATGAAGAAACAAGGAGGAGAGAGAATACTTGGGTTAGCTGACATGACCCTAGCTTTTAGCTTTTTTCTTTTTGCTTTTCTTCCTCACCCTCAAGTACTTTTTACTTTTGCATTTTGGTCCTTGTTAGAGGGCAATTGCCCTCTAACTGTTAGAGGTTTATCACTCCTCGTGGAGAACTCACCTTGTGACTTTGAGGTTACAAGTTTGAACCCCACTACCTAGTTGTGCTTGGCAGTAGGGATTCCCTTATATCCCCTACTCTCAAGTTTTGACTTGCATTGTGTAGCTGGTCTAGCTGACCTGCGAGAGGTGCTGGTCCAGTAGGGTCTTTTTTACCAAGGGATTCCCAGTAGGGGCCAAAAAAAAAAGTAGTTTACAATATAAGAGTTTGGTAAAAGTTGTTGTTGGAATCGAACAAGACAGTAAAGGACTCACATTGATCTAATTATTACCATTTGGTCAATAATTAATTAACTTAATGGTCAATATCAATGTTTATTTTACATTTTTTATATTCATGATATATAAAAATGATGAGTATTCGACTAAAGAAATGATGCTTATATAAATTAATGAAAAATTCTCATATTGAGCAATATATGCAAAATTAACAGGTTTTTACGATAATTTACTGGCAAAATTAATTAGCCTCAACAACACCCTGACGTATAGCGGGTGCACCAAACTAGCCCCAACTACGGCTTATAGCCAAAACACCCCAAAGTACGAGCCTGTGTGCAATCCGTACCATAAATGAGGTTGGTGCCCGGAATTCTCACCGGATTCTCCCCCCCCCCTTCTTATTTTCTTCTTTTATAACCCTAATTTTTTTTTTTACTTAAACAAAACGAAGGCACATGCCTTCATTTTCTCCTTTCTCAATTGAAGACAAAGACTTTTTTTCCCAAATTTCCTCTTACTTCCCCAAATTCCCTCTTTTTTTCCAAATGAACCCTAAATACTGAAAGAATGAAATCTGCATAACAATAATGAGCTTAACTTCATCTTCAAGTTTCAAGAAGAAGTCAAATACCAGTTTAGGTAATGGTAGCTCGCGAGTTGTCTCGTCTCATTGCCACCCCTAATTATATGTACTTGTATCGTCTCAAGTATTAAAACAGAATTGTGGCATTTTGGTAAGTATCTAATACTAGTTTTGTTTCAGAGAATTTTAAATATTTCTAGATACAAATTCAAATATATTAGTGCAATGATTAATAATTTCTGGATAATATTGCGGGAACATGAAAGAATTACTAAATCCTACTATCAATAATTGTCGATGCCGACTTACTAAACAATATATTTCATGCTTTAATGTAACTTATAGAATTATAATATGGAAAAAAAATTACATGTAGTACAACTAATTTAGGTGAAACTAGGGAGTGTGAGTAGTAAATAAGCTAAGACTCTGTAGACTACTAGAGATCAAGTTAAAATTAAGTTATTAATATTTAGAGATATTAACAGTTAAAGACGTCCTTTCAAAAAAAAAGTTAAAGTCTTTATACATAGACAAATGTGTTGTGCAAACTATTATATTGTTTGGAATGGAGGAATAGTTAACTTAAACTTTAATTCTAAATATTATTTGTTGTTAAAAAGTTGTTCTGGGTTAGCAAAGAACGAGTGAGACAGTAAGTGAAACTAAATTCTGAGATTATTTATCACGGGTTAAGGCAATTATTAGGTTGAGTAAGCAATGTGATGAGTCAATTAACAGGTTGGCTAAACAGTGAATCGGGACAACAAACAATAGTAGAATTTTTGCTTATTACTGCGGTGGTATTGTTGCGGTTTTACCCATACGCATCAATAAACCACGTGAAAAGAAAAGGTAAAATATAAAATAAACCTATTGTTGCGGTTTCGGTCAGAAATCGCAGCAATAGGCTTCAACGGGAAAATTTCAAACTTATGATGACTTTTTGACCAACTCTATTGTTGCGGTTTCCACCAGAACCGCAACAATAGATCTAAGATAAAAAAAAAAACGCCAGGTCATGAACTCATGATATTAAAGGCATGACACATCGCTTGGCTCTATTCACAACCGTTTTCATTGTAATTCCTCTATTCTCTCATCCCTCACTGTGATTCCTCTTCTATCTATTCACCATTTTCTTTCTTCTCTCTCTTCCATCTTCATTTTCGCCATTTTCAACAAACTGAACTTCCTTGCCTTCACCATTTCCTCGTTTCTCTTTTTTTTTTTTTTTTTTAGATTTGGTCTTGTGAGTTGCGAGAATTTCATCTCACTCACTCCTTTCACCGGCGAATTCAACATCGGAGAATAGCGTGCAAGTCGCAACAGCATCAACATCGGAGAATAACGCTGAAATCATCTTGCTCATCTCGCCGGTCTTCATCGATCTCGCTGTCTCCAGATGTCGGCGTTGGTTGCCGTCGCCCAAATCTCGGCGTTGGTCGTCAGTCTTCATCTTCAATATCGTTTGTTTTTTCGTTTTTGTTTCTTTTTTTTTTTTTGTTTAGTTTCTTAGTTTTCTAGTTTTTTTTCTTAGATTTACTTTTTTTAGTTTGTTTTTCATAGATTTATTTTTTTTCTTTTGTTTTATGATGATTTGTAATCTATTGTCTGCACTGCAGTATCTCACTCAACTCGCTCTATGATGATTTTTTTTTCAATCTCGTTTGATTTTCGTTTCTCTCGTTTTTCTCTTTGAAATCTTGATGTTTTGTATTTTTTTATTTAATTTCTGTTTAATCTGTTGGAATGGAGTCACTAAATATTGAATGTTGTTGATCGATCATAGTTAGGGTTAATATTAATTTATAATTGCCAGAATTTCAAAAAGAAAAAAATTTTACCTACTTATTGCTGCGGGTCCTACCAAAAATCGAAACAATAGGCTTCATTTTTTTTTATCAAAAAACATACATGTTGCTGCGGTTTTGGCCAGGAACCGCGACAATATCTTGGCCTATTGCTGCGGTAAAAAACCGCAACAATATGTTAATTGCCTATTGTTGCGCCCTATTGTCCACGAGCACCAGTTGAACACCAACGTTTGCTAGAACGGAAGAGAAGAAAATATCTTGCTTTTGATGGTATAGGCGCCGGTTTAGGGAATATATCTAGGGTTTCTCTTTCTAGTGAAAAGAAACTAACTAATGAATTGATTACCTAAACCCTAATATTATATCCTATATATAATAGAAGAGTCATAGGCTAGTTAGGAGAACTAATTCTCCTCCTATTCCCCTTTGGACCAGCCCAATCCTAATCCTAAATGGATTTGGATTGCTTTTGTCCAACTTGTCTTCTGATAATGTGGCCTCATAGGATTAATCTATTTTAGTTATAGGCCCAATCAATATTGTCCTATTAATCATATTTATTTTCTAGCCAATTGTGTCGGTTGTTATTGGGTTGGAGTTTTTCTCTAGTCAATTCAAAGTTTGAGTTCAAATAGTAGACTTTCGGGTTTGCTTATAGTCTGGTCGAGTCACAAATCATATTCGAATTGTAGAATATTAGGTTAAATTAGTTCTTCTCGGGTCCATTTCAAGTTGGTTATAAGTCATCAATTTAACTCATATTTGAGTATGAGTTGGTCATTGTCGCATTGATCACTTCGAGTTTGAGTACTTTTTTCTATTAGGTTAATTTTTTGATTACCATACGGTTTGAGTTCATAGTTGTTTTACATCATAGCCTTATCCAAGTTCAAATGCGACAACCTTACTTGGCACACACTCCAGTAACTCTCCAACAGCTTCCTCCCCCAGTTGCTTGGGAATGACCGGATGAGAGAGTTGTAGATAATAAAAAGAACATATAAATTAAAAAAAAAAAAAAAAAAAAAAGAAGCGTGTAGTGAATAATTTTTAAATGCCCGTGATATTGATCAAATTCAACTTGACACCATGATCATTATTCGTTGATTTTGAATGAAGAATGTGGTCATCTTGTTTCCACTAGGTATAAACTTTATTATCACTTTTACGCAAGACTTCAGTAAAATATTATAGTATAAATAATTCATGATGAGCTTCCATGGTCCATACATGTAAAAACAGTTTAGAAAGCAAATACAAAATAGAGCTGAGCTTGTATTATGAATCATACGCCATTGTTCACTAACTATGTAATTAGGTGGATTTTATACATGTTAAATAAACCTAAAAAGATTCAGTGGATTTAGGAATCACCAAATCAATTTATAAGCATTCTTAAGATTCTGCAGTTTTCTTCTCTCTTTTTCCTTGTTCATTCGAGCTGTTCAAGCAATTTTACTATAAACAAAGTTTCACCTTTTTTCTAAAGTAAGGCTATGACAAAAAAGGTAGCTACGGAATCTTTCTAGCCGTTGGCTATCTCAAAGGGTTTTACTGAGATCCCCCCTAAATGTCTCTAATATCGTCCTAATTAAATACTCTTAGGTTTCATCCATGTATACACCATTACCCCCTACACATCTCATGCTCTTCCCCTTTCCCTCTCATCCTTAGCCTCTCACAGCATTCTCCCTTTCCTCCCTCTTTCCGTTTACGGCCCGTTTGGTAGTCGTTAATAAATTGCGGTAATGGGAATGAAATTTAAGTGTAATGTTATTAGGGAAACACCCTTAAAATCTCCATGGGGATGCATTTTTTCTCTATGGGCAAACAATCTCACCCCTAAACTTGTGTTTTTGTCTCCAAGGGGAAGCAATTTTTATTACCACTCATTACCACCTACAAGGTGGTATTGGATGGGAATGAAAATTATAGAAGAAAAGTAGACACTTTAGGATAAGTTAGCATTACCATGGGAATGGACAATGATATTTTTCACAAATAATTTACACACAAATTCATTCCCATTACCACCATTTATAACCAACTACCAAACGAGCCATTAGAGTATTTTTCATAGGCTGTTAAACATTTTCCAAAATGATTAGCTTTTTACCTTTCTCATTTCTTTGTTTAGTTTGTAAAAGGTGAAAAGCGGTTTCTCAATTGGTGGAAGATAGTTTATCAAAGGTGAAACTATTTTTCTTCTCAAAGGAAGAAAAAACACATTTTCCTTCCTATTATTCACCTTCCTCCTATGTCTCTAGCTCATCCATCCTCCCCCATGCTACTATATTCTTCTTTTTCTCCTGAACTTTTCATGCAAAAAAAACTAACAACGAAAAAATAAACTATATGTTTTCCATTAGAAAAAAAATATTGTTTCAAGGAAAATAATTTTCAACTAAAAATGTTTCCTGTCCAATCAAATGGAGGTTAAAGAAGTGATTAATCTATAACGGGTATTGACCTCTAATAAATACCCATATAATACGCGTGTACATTTTTTTTCTTCCTGATTTTACATAATCTCTATTATATAATGCAACACATGGGGTACACCAAAAAAAAGGAAAAAAAAGGAGGGTTAACTACTTGCTTTAATTAGAAAATAAAAAGATAAAGGTTGCACGCATCGCATGCATATAAGACTAGTTACTATATGTTGCAACACAAATACTATATAGATATGTTATTGTAGACACTAAAATTTATTAGTGTTTTACATTAAAATAAATTGATTATTATTGAGCTAAGAAATAAATATAATTAGCTCAATTTAATTAATTTAGCCCACTCAAATAAGATATCCAAATTAAATTAAACAAATGTAATTTGAGTTCTAAAATATTTGGGCCAGTTCATATTACTAGCCCAAATAAGATGGTCAAATGACAAAGGTAAAAAAAAAAAAAAAAAAAAGACTTTCAAGTCATAAACGGGTCCAAGCCCATAAATTACCAAAGTCCATGAAGGGATATCCATTCCCTATATAAATAGGCCTCTTCTCCTTCAGTTGAGGGGACATGAAAATCATTATTCTCAAGAGCTCATAAAATTCTCTTGGAATTCTCTCTGCAAATAGTCAACAAGCATATCAAATCTGTGCCTACTTGTAACACCCCGTATTTTTATATTGTTTAATAATTATTTATATTATTATAGTTTCCAAAAATAAACTAAAATATTCTTTTATTAAATATATTTTACTTCTCACTAATTGACTTTACCTTAAAAAGGGGTCAAAAGTTACTTCCTAAATTCCCAAGGTTAAGTACCTAACTACAATTATATTAGTATTATAAAGAAAAAAAAAAAAAAAAAAAGAAAGAGGAACGAAAAACAGAGAGAAGAAGAACGAAAGAAAAAGAAAAAAGAACTACTTTCTTCATTTCCCTTTTTACTCCATCACCCATCTTCCTTTCTTTTCTAATCTCCACCCTCCATCTCCATCCTTTTCTTTTCCTTTCTATGATTCACGGTTATACCTAAAGCATATACTTGCTAAGCTATTGTATATCAACCGTCCATCATCCATCTTCACTCGTTTTTTTGGGCAATTTCGAAGAGGAGAAATGGAGTTTTTGGGGTGCGGTTTTTGGGTCGAAAATCGGGTCAAGGAGACGAAATTTTGGGTCTTTTTACACTCTTCTACATTCCAATTACTTTATTAATCAAGTAAGATTCTTTGTCATGTTTTAATTTCAGTTTTTGGTTTAATTTTCGAAGTGGGGTTTTGTTAGTTTAGGGTTCTTGAGATAAATTTAATTGGGGGTTTTGATTTTAATTGTTTGGGATGAGTAATCGAATGAATAGAATGTTTATTTAGGTGTTTAGTAGTTAGTTTAGATTAATGGATTGTTAAATAAACTTGTTGTTCAAAGAAATTTGTGGTGAAGTTCGTACAAATTACCCGTCAGTTCGAAAAAGACAGTTTTAAGCAATTTATGGGAATTTTTAGCAAAAATACTATTTCACAAAAGTTGTTCGTATCGAAATTTTACTCAAGATAGGCTCAAGATAGGCTCAAGAAACGCTTGATTTGGATATCGTAGGAGGAAGTTATGTCCATTTTGAGTTTCTGCTGAAATTGATAAAAAGTATAGTTAGTTTCGAATGTTTTAAGTTTCAATGTTTTCTTATGAATGTTTAATTAATGGACTTTGAGTGTCTAAAGTATAATAGGAATATTAATGTTGATTTAGTATATACAAAGAGAGATTTTAGTATTGTCAGTATTAGTTAGTTATGTCATTTGAAGTAAGAGGCTCATATTTTATAAAACTAAAGTTAGTTAAAGCTCATTACTAATTAGCCAAGTCTATTATTATTTATTGAATACATATATGTTATTATGTAGCTTTCGAGTTCACTAAATAGTCGTTTTGGAGATGGTTGTTTTGATGTGATTCGTAAGAGGTAAGATTCTTTACTCAAATCTTTAATAGTTATGAGAAAAGTCTACAAAAGATAACTTTCATTGTTACGAGAAAAGATTATAAAGGTATGTATTTCTCCTGAGTTGAGATTGTTTTGAATAGCAGGATGTTCCTCCTAATACAGATAGTTGGTTTTAAATAGGAGGATGTTCCTCCTAATACAGATAGTTGGTTTTGAATAGGAGGATGTTCCTCCTAATACGAGATAGTTGGTTTTGAATAGGAGGATGTTCCTCCTAATACAAACGAGTTGGTTTTCAAACCTTGAATTATAGAATAGTTACGAAAGAGATTTATGGATAGTTTTATGTTTTTGAAACGGTTGGGATTGCCTTTGAGGCGTCTCAAGGAATTGGAACCTTGTCGAGATGTTCTCGACATTTCAGAATAGTTGGGGGTACGTTGATCAGTACCTCGGACTTAGATCTTCTGCTACGGTTTGGCCGTATGTAGGGTGTGCACACTAGGGGTCTTTGTCTAATAGTTATCCTGAGGGCCTAGCTAGCCCAAAGGCAAGGAAAGTTTGTTCCATTCCATAGATTTATAACACCCTCTTTGTGAGGGTAAAGAAAAGAAAGGATTTGTTTTAAGAAAAATAAAGAAATGATTTTATTTAGAAAGGAATACCAGAAAAGGTTTGGAAAGAAAGGATTTGTTTTAAGGGAAATAAAGAAAGGATTTGATTTACAAAGGAATACAAGAAAAGGTTTTATAAAGCTTGCTACTTATTGTTTTGATTCAAAAGAAAATGATTTGTAGGATATATTATTATCCTACCTGCATATATGTTTGGCTTTATTGTATGAATCTTGCTCAGCCAGTTTGGCTGATACTACATGCCCGATATGTGCAGGTACATGAAGATCTTACATGTTGGGTGTGGGGTGTGGGCTGAGAACAACGTTTCACCAACTGTTACTAGTTAAAGTTATAGTATTCTTTTTCCGCTGCACTATTTATGTATACATATTATCATTTTGGGATTTAATTCACCTAGATCTTTACATGACTGGACTTTAATAGTTTAGTTAAGATTTCTTTGTGACTTAGATTCGATCTACGTAGCTTATCCTTAACGGTTATTCTCGCAATAACTGTGGAATAACACTTATGGAATTTCGGGAATCTTGCTTGGATGTAGATCCTTTTGAGTTGGATAAGGATTATTGAGAATTTGGAGTGTTGGTTTTGTTGAGGGAGGTTTATAATTGGACGCGAGTCCTAAATTAAATTTTAGGCAGTCCATATTTCAAACGGAACTCTGCCGATTTTTCTGTAGAAATTTAATACCATTTAAATAGATAGTAACTCGAAATTCAGGGGTGTTATACTACTGTTTAGATACACTCAAATACATTCGACTGAGATTCAAGCCTGTGTCAGCCCTCATTCGAATACACTCAAACAAAACTCAAACTCAGGTTGACGTTGACAAACGTCATCCCCCACTCAAACTCAGGTTGATGTTGACAAAACGTCACTCGACACTCAACTCCACGTCGACACCAACACGTGTCACTCTCCAGCTACAGAACAGAATCAGATGACTTAATTAGTTTATTTTTATTATAAACTGTCTACAGAGATTGTACTCAATACATTATTGAAATAAAATTTCTTTGTTACTTTGTTTCCTGTCTTACATATATTTTGACTCGAAATTTCACTAGTGGAAAAAACCCATCTGATGCGGTCCAAACCGGGCTTACAGATGCGATTTTGGTCCGCATCAGATGGGCCCGCAACAGCTAACAAAAAAATCTGATGCGGTTAAATACCGCATCAGTATAGTAAGATTCTGATGCGGTCCTTAACATGACCGCATCAGATTGTATAGTTTCTGAAAAATAAAAAAAAAGTTACAACAGCAGCAGGCCAGCAGCGAAACAAAACAGCAACAAATTTATAACACCCACAAGCAAGATGAACCAAATTGAAAACGAAAAATGAAAATTGGCAACGAAATTAAAATGAAAATTAAATTGAAAAAACGAAATATTAAATAACTAAACTATACTAATCTATACATACATAATAACTTATCTATACTAATCTAAAGACGAAAAATTGAAAATGAAATATTATACGAATCTATACATAATAACGACATTAATTGGCAACGACATTAAAATGAAAGTTAAATAACTAAACTGAAATTAAAACTGAAAAATCGAAAAAATAAATAAATCTGATAATCGAAAAATGTTGAGCAAAACTATAAACTATACTATACTATAATTAAATAATTAAAAATGTTGAACAATATAAATTAAAACTGAAAAATCAAAAAAAAAAAATCAAACAAAATAACAAATCTAAACCCTAAATTACACGCGAAATTACATTCATCATCTTCGTCTCTTCGTCTTCGTTTTCGTCTCTTCGTCTTCCTCTTTCTCTTCGTTTTCGTCTATTCGTTTTCGTCTCGTCGTGCGATGCGGTGGCGATGGTGGTTCGTGAAGCGATGGTGGTGAAGCGACGAAGAAGGCGAAGGTAGTGAAGCGACGAAGATGTGGTTCGTTGTGGAATGAGAAAGGAGTAGAGAGGAGAGAGAATTTGAAATGTTTAGGGTTAGGGTTATAAGGGAGGGGCTGGGTTGGGGTTAGGGAGAAATGGGCCACAAGAGAATTGGGTCTCGATCTGGGACGCGGGGGTCTTATTGGATTTAATAAGGGTAAAATCCGATGCGGTTAGAGACCGCATCGATATATTTAAAACCGCAGCGGTTTTTTAATCGATGCGGTTTTTCGAGGACCGCATCAGATTTTTTTGCCAAATTTTCCCTCCCATTTTTTGGTTGCCTTTCGGATGTGGGTTCACAAAAACAAAGCATCCGTTACTAAGTGACATATAAGGTTTTTTCTACTAGTGTTTGCGTATACGAGTTATATGTATTAGAGGGACATAATCGCATCTACCTCTTTGGATAGATTACCCACTCCTAATCGATCATTAATAATATAATTTTTAATGTTAAGTTGGATTCCATACCTTACATTAAATTATATTCGTAGTGGGTAATCTATCCACTAGGTCAATCAAGTTTTATGCCCTTGCACTGGGTTATGTTAAGAACAAGTATTCTTTTAAAGGACCTTTTGCCCTATAAGAAACAAAGTAACTTGTCCATAATCTCTATTATATAAGCCAAGGGGGGAGCAATGGTGTCCCCCTTGGAATTTACTTAAATGCCCATCCACAACATAGATATTACCCTTAATGAATTTAAATTTCCATATATATTAAATAATCTTTTCTTCTTCCTACTTGCCATATATATTGAACAAGTTAACAATGGAAATGAATTTGAAATTTCAATTAAATATTAAATTAAGGAGAATGATTTCCTCTTCTTGCATATGTGAAAAACTATGATAAAAAAATTAAATTTATAGTATAACTTGATTGAAACAATCAGAAGAAAAAAATAACAACTTGAATTTCATGTTAATAATTATACTGATAATATTCAAAACCTAAATGTTGATTATTATTCGGTAAACTCTATTATGTAAATCAAATTCTTCCACTTTATTAATATTCAATGATTGAACCTGATACACAAATTCTTCCACTTTATTTGAGCACAAGCTTTCCTCTGCTTTATATTTCCTTCTCTCAATACTATATTTGAATAATGATGAACAAATAACTAAAAAAACCAACGAAACATTGATTTATAAAAAAAAATTACAAATGTCTATTTGAATCAAAAAATTTGTAATACTGATGAATAACTAATTGAGAAAAGAAACGTTAATATTACTCGCACGCTTAGCGTGCAAAAAATGCTAGTAAGTATATGATCGAGGCTTTTACCTGCTTTATATAGTATATTATTTTCTCTCCCAACATAATTGTCAATTAATTGACTTGCTTTTATTATGAAATAAGAACTTAGAAACTTGCTAACTCCATGTGGGTTCGACATATAATAAAGAAAGATAAGTTAGGTTTTATAATGAATTAATTATAGACTAGCAACAAGAGGACAACTCGTATTAATTGTCGAACTCTCACTCTCATTTCCAAATGCTAGCTATTTCCTCCATCTAGTATACATTGTAAAGTTGATCACACTCCTATATACTACCTTCGTTTCAAATTAATCTACACACTTCACTTTGGGGGAGAAACAAGGAAAAAATACAAAAATATGACATATAAACTAAAAAGTTGGATCCATCGCAAAAAGTTATTGCAGGAACTCGAAATCAGCTGAAATACAAGCTATACTCCTCGGCCTCCAATGGGCACGAGAAGAAGCTTGGAAAAATTACACATCATTGCTTCGGACTGCATCCAAGCAGTGAACGAGATCAATTCCAAAGAGGAAAGTAAGGACCAACTAACTAGAATCATAAAAAAATGCGGGATGCTCCTAGAGCAGGACGGAGGAACACTAATGCATGAAAAGAAAGAAACAAATGTCCCAACAGACGAGATGGCGAAACTAGCAAGAAAAGACTCTCGTAGCTTTTATGATCTTGAATGTATTTTCACCCCCCACCCGGCTTGTACTAAACTTATTAACACTGATAGCTATTTGGAGCCAAACTTGTATGGCACAACTAGCGAACTTGTAAACTCAAATAGGGCCATGCCCTCTAATTAATCTATCCTACGTCGTTTGAAGTCAAAAAAAAAAAAAAAAAAAAAAAAAAAAACTAAAAAGGTGGAGAGAGATAATGAAAAGTGAGAGATATAAACTAAAATGTGGGTTAAAATATTAGAAAGTAGATGACATGGGTGGAAAAAGAGGAAAAGTAGATATGACATGTTACCAAAAATAAAATAAAAACACAACAAATGTGTAAATTAAAAAAGAAACAGACCAAAAAGAAAAGTGTGTAGATTAAAAAGAAACGGATGTAGTATATAATAACTAATAATGAATATAATTCTCTAGAATACTTTGAAGTTTATGAAGGTTATTATAAGAAGGCAACAACTTTATTAAACTTGTTGGAAAAAATTACCTTCAAGAGTCATAAACTTTTATGAAGGAGAAGTATATCATAAGAATGAAGAAGGGAACAACTTCATAAAAAACTTGTAGAAAAGAATATCTTCAAAGTAATAACTTTCCTATATATATATTTGTTTAAGATAAAGATAGTTCACATGTAAAAAAAGGAGAAATTACGGATCCTTCTTGCAAAGGATGAGAAACCAACCCTGTCACAGAGGTGAAAAGACTAAAGGAGAGCCTTACAACCACTAGGTCAACCATAATCCTTAATACTTTCCTATATGGCTTTCAGAAACCCAGAGCATATAAGATGACAGAAACTAAGCAACATATTATACTTCCTTTGTTTATTTTAAAAGTCTGTGGTTTGACTTTTTACACCGTTCACATACATCATTGTTGCCGTATGCTTTTTACTAAGATATAAAAGTAAAGGTTATCTTATGATTTTTTTGGGTTTGTCTTAATTAATATTTTCATGATCTCAACTTTTTATAATTTTTTTAAATACATAATTATAGATACTAATGGTTAAAGTTTTGCATTAACAAGCGTGAGAAAACAAAATGTAGCACTTCTTTTAGACATAGAGGAAGTATATATTTTGATAAAAATAATCTTTCAACCGTGTTTCATCAGGATTAAGAAGGTTGTAATTTTAGACCAACTTTGGATATGTTTGACCTAACTAATCAGTTTGATTTCATAGTTTTAATATTCTTTCATGTCTTAATCTCACCAAAAGAACAATTGATATTGATTCTTGTAAGGGAACAGAATAAAATTATTGCTCAAACAAAGGTAAGAATATGTTTTTCTACCTAATAATTTTGATTAAAATATATTTTCCATGGTATAGACATTTTTTTATTGGTAAGATGAAGGGGACTCACTTGAGGGGGATAAGGGAAAATCCTCATATGAGTCCCAGATGGAAAGCGATCCCACTACTCCACCACCTCAACCTCTCTATGGTATAGATTATAGATCCATCTAGATAAGTAGTAGAGCTAAGATAAGCATAAGATACGCGTTAGTCGTATATCTCAATATTGAACCTTGATTCGTTGATTACAAGTAAAATATTCAAAACTTCTCTTCAAGACAATGCTAAGACTACGATTTCAAGAGTCATTATCAAAAACTTAGAATTCTATTAGCATGAGGTTACCCACCTGCGCCGTCCCAAACTCCCAAGTCCCAACTGCCCGAAAAGCGCACCCTTTTTAAACTGTTGATTTACATTCAATGGGCCCACTTGCCACGTCCTCCTCCTCCACCGTCTCGAACACTAACCACCGCCCTTCTACGGCGTCGTAACATACTTGCATTTCTCGCAAACAGTTTCCAGCAGTAAATTCGTCAATATTGTCGTGATCCACGCACTGAATACTGATTATTCAAAAGAACAAAATGGCGCGTTTAATAGTTACACTTTCACTTTTTGACATTATTCTTTAATTTCAATTTGATTATTATTTGTGGATTGTGATTTATATGTAAAGAAAATATACTCACATGGAATCTTATGATCAATATGTAGTACTCCATCCATCCCATATATAGTGCTTGATTCTATTTTTGCACGGGTATTAAGGTTAATAGAATCTAAGAGGAAGGTAAAGAGTGTTTGTGTATTGAAAATAAATTTCATGGGGAAAAAAAGCTGATTTTAGGAGAGAGAATGACAATAAGTGGTGAAAAGAAAGATTAAATCGTGGTAAATTCAACCATTGGGTTGAATAAACAAAGTAAAAATCTATTTCCAATAAGAAATAAATAATGGTGGCACAATTTTTCTTGAAAATCAGCTGAAAAGGTGTAGAATTAAAAAAGGAAACATGAATTACATTTTCGGACACCTAAAAAGGAAAGAAGCATTATAACATGGGACGGATGGAGTAATATCTTATCGAGCAACCAAGTACTCGAAATTAAGTCCTAGCTAGAAATGCAACTGCACTTACTCGAAGAGCTTTGCCTCCAATAGAACACGTCATCCTTCGAATCCATATTAGTCGGAGTTTAATAATAAACTTTATATTATTGGATTGTTTTGAAAAAAATTGTTACCGGGGAAATGCTCGTTAATTATTAGTTTGCACGGTTTAACTATCCGCATCAAGAAGGCAAAAAAATGTAAGAAACATTAAAAGACTACAAGATGAAAGTAATTATGGAACAACAAAAGTTTATATTAGGCAGAAGAGCCGGGAAAATTAATATCAATTATTCAAAACCGTGATCAACTAATCACAAGAAGTAATTAACAACACTAATCATGTTTCCTCAAAACAACAACAAAACCCAAAATTGTATGAATAAAAAGACTAAAACAAAAAGAAGAAACAACATAATATCTCTACGTGTTCTTTTGTTTTTGTACAAATCAACAACACTCCTCATTATATACTCCTCATTATATACAATGATATAATTAATCAAGGAAGAATTCCAGGGTAAGGAAAAGGAACTTGATAATCATAATTAAGATTATTACGATCTTGAGCTGGTAATTCAACATCATCCGCATCTAAGTTTCGATGCACAACAGTCTTCACAGCATCCGCAACAACAACCACAAATTCTAACCCTAATTTC
Source organism: Beta lomatogona (assembly GCA_947646795.1). Classification (NCBI taxonomy): domain Eukaryota; kingdom Viridiplantae; phylum Streptophyta; class Magnoliopsida; order Caryophyllales; family Amaranthaceae; genus Beta; species Beta lomatogona. The sequence continues at coordinate 1,391,887 of CANSNZ010001006.1, read as the reverse complement.
ATTAATTCTACGCACATCTCAACTTCTTTAAGCATCATTCCTCCCATTTTTTTGTATATTTTTTTTTCTCTGAATTTTGATGTGTGCTTCGAGTTGCCGCGTAATATATCACTTTTTGGATGTTGTTTTTCGAGAGTAGAGAGTTTCTTTTTCAGAAATGTTTTTATGTTCATTAATGCACAAAAAGTGTGTTTATATAGTGGTGGGTAGATGTAGCAAGATAGGTTTTTTTGTGGCTAAGGATGAAATTTTTAATATGGCTCTTTAGGTTCCGAAAAGCCGGTTTTTTTCCTTCATTCCTAGTTATATTCTCCCTCCTGTATGATTATTTTGTTGAATTGTTGGGTCAATTCAAATCTATCGCTGATATCTAATCTCATGGCCCAGCACTTGGGCACATACAGAGACTAGTTTTTTTCAAATTGTGACACGTTGTTGTATAATAGCCAATAGGGGTATTTTTATAAATTTAATGATATGGTGAAGATTGGTGGAAATTCCCACCCCAACATGCGAATTTTTTTTAAAAGAGAAATTTCATTAATTGCTCAAAACAAGATCTACAATAGTTATTATGAAAAACAAGATACAATCAAACAAGCGATAAATCAAATTCATTTTCGAAGAAACTACAATGAACCGGATCGAAGAATACAATGTAGACATGGGCATGGGTCAGGTCGGGTCGGGCCTGTTCACGGGCTCGGCCCGCGGGCTTGGGGAAATAGCGGGTTGTGCCGTGCCGGGGCTGAAATTTTCAGATATTGTCCACGGCCCAGGCCCGTGCCTCTTGCGGGCTTGGCCAATATTTTATGTTGTTTTTTTTTGGATTCTTGGCAGTTTTAGGCTAGCCCACGGGCCATATAGGTGGGCTCGTGCCGGTGCTGGCCTGAAATAAATTTTCTTGACCGTGACAGGCCCACGACCCATGAAGCGGGCAACGGGCCGGGTCTATAGTTGGCTCGTGTCGATCCGGGCCCAAACCGTGTCGGGTCGGGCCGGCCCGCATGTTGGCCGGATCCATGCCCACATATAAATACAACTGTGAACCCCCTTGTATTTGCTGAATCAAGCAGCTATTGTTGAGAAAGTCTATCATTCTGACATAGTTTGGGAAGAGCATTCTTGATCGAGCCATGTTGATCGCATCTGATATTCCAATACATTCATGTTGAGTCTCGAACTTCAACCAATGAGAACAATTTCTCATGCCTAAAGACAAAAAAAACCATATTCACAACTCCCATAGGGGAGAAGGAGATCTCCACAACAGAGACTAAAATTCCCATGATAGGGTTTGAAAAAAACTCATAAAGAGAGACTAATTTATTCAACAAAACAAGAAAATAAACTGAAAACTGAAAATAAAAGGGGAAAAGGGCTTACCATGGATAAAATCATCCATGGCGACCCTAACCGGATGAAGAGGGGTAGGGGATGCTAGGGTTTGAGAGAGAAAAGAGAGAGGGGTAGGGGAGGCTAGCCAACATGTGAACTTTATATTACATAGTTTTGCCCCTTTTTTGGCACAATTCCACTTCGTCTTGTTCAATTAGTTTCCTCTTACAATTTCGATTCAGTGCGCTTCAGCTCGGTTCAAAAGAACAGTCTTACTCTATTTGCTTAATAGTTGTACCCAACAATCTTAGCGCATTTATTAATGTGCAAGTTTGAACATTAATATTTATAATTATGCATAAATCACATGCAGTTATGAAAAGTTGATGTTATGAACATGGGATGAATCTTACAAGATTTCACCTGACTCTATTTTTCCTTAAATATACATAATACAAAAGGGTAAAAGGCGATAATGTAAATACTGTCAAAAGTCAATATGATACAATTATTAGAAAAAGGAGGAATAATAAATTAGGAGTATATGTATCTTAAGAAAAACCAATCTTTAGTTTTTTTTTTTAAAAGGAAATGTTTAGTATTTTTGTTATTATGACTGCCCCTGATTTAAGGGAAAATATTAATAATGGAAAATAATTTTGCATAAAAATTACTTTTGAATGGAAAACACAATTGTAAATTATATTCCTTTTTGTCTGCTTCCTCGCACGAAAAAAAAGGTCAAGAAAAATGAATATGGAACTATGGAAGGGAGAGGGAATGTTTGTTATTTTAGTAATTATTAGCAATCAACAAGTAGGTGAAACCATGGGTGTAATCTGTATATAATCCAAATCATTGAACAACTCAAGATCAAGCTCAATTTAACTTCATTGTAATTATCGTGTGTTTATTTAATAAATGAATTGAGCTTGAAAAAATGTTGAAGCTCGTGTTATAAACAACCTTGTACATGAATGTACTCATTACAAGCTGATTTATTCTCAAAATTAAAAACTCTTTTATTTATTAGAATTTCAAAAATAAGCTTTAACTTTAGCCTAATTGACCAAAAAGAAAGGTCAATAACTATATTGTATGAACAAAATATCATTTATTAACTCGACTCGATTAGCAAACAAGCAAACAAGAGTCAAACACAATATGAAGATTCCAAAACAAGTAAGCCAAGTTTAACAAATTTGCGAGCTTGCGAACTCGAGAAATTAAATGAGCTTAAATAAGCAAGAGTAAGGTTGTACTTGACTTACCTTGTGAAGCCCTTAGGTGAAATAAGCTTATACTACAAGTTTATTATATAGTCTTTATAAACCATAAAAAATTACCCCTCAAAAGTGAAATCCATCGTTTAGTTTTTATTTCTTTTTTGAGAAAGAACACCCTAATGTTACAATAAATGGTAGACTATAGAACATTAGTGTCTGGTGATACGAATTAACCAAAAAGAAAAACATCCTTGAGTAATTGAGTTCGTCATATTTGTGTTACATAACATAACTTACATATTCATGGCCTTATCCAAGTTCAATGCGACGACAATGGGACATATGACATATCCACTAACTTTTCAACTGCTCCCCTCCCCCAGTTGCTTGGTAATGATCGAGAGAGTTGTAGAGTATAAAAAGTGCATATAGATAAGAAAATGCTAGTAGTAAATCATTTTTAATGCATGTGATGTAAACAGAAACTCTATGATTAAATTCAACTTGACATCATGTTCACTATTCATTGGTCATCTTGTCTCTACTAGTCTAAAAACTAGCATCATTTTTATGCAAGACTTGAGTGAGAAGTATATAATAGTAGAAATAATTTATGGTGATACTTCACGGTCCATATACACTTGAAAACAATTTAGCAAGAAAAATTATCATTAATCAAACACTACTTGTTCACTAACCATGTAATTAGATGGATTTTATACGTGTTAAATATAAGATTTGGTGGATTCAGGGTCACCATATCCAATTTCTAAGTTTTCTTCAGATTGTGCACTTTTCTACTCATTTTTTCTTCAAAACGTAAGATGCATCATGCATGTAAAAAAACAAAAGTAGATTATAAGGAATCTTTCTAGCCACTTATTATCTCAATTTGTTCTTCTTAATGTACTTGTGTGGTTGAGGATTGAGATATAGAAATATTGAAGTAGGTCTTTATAGGAATAGGAGTACAACTTTTATCATATATCTGGGTACTGTACTATGTGCATGGTACGTCATACTCAGTGGCGGAGTCAGAAGGGGAGACATGGGGACAGATGTCCTCCCACTTTAAAAAAATGATTTTACTTTTTTTTTTTTTTAAAAAAAAGAAAAAAACAAAAAAAGGGCAAAAACAGAATGAAGGACGTCGGAGAGAGAGAGACGCGTGAAACAAAACTTTGAAATGCAGAGAAACTAAGGAACTAGGGAGGGAGAGAAAGTTTAAATTTTGAAACCCTAACTATAAACTTCCTGCCACGCGGTATGAACCGCCGCCCGCCGGAGCCGCGACGACGACGAGCCGTGAGGAGCGAACTTCGAAGTTCGAAGGAACCTCAACCCATTACCAAACCAAACTGCCAAACGAACGAAGGAGATCTGAGGAACGACGACTCGACGAGTCACGCCACCAGTCCAGCACGGGACGCCTCACGCCAGTCGTCGACCCCGACGCCCAAGTCGTCCAGTCACGTCGCGTAAGTTGTTTTTTCTAATTTCTAAACTCTAAGTTTTAGTTTCATTTTTTTTAGGTAATATTTACATTGTTTGGTTGTGATACTTGTGAATTTGTGATTATGGATTTATGGTTGGTGAATACTTGAATTGATCTGTTGTTGGTTTGGTCATGAATCATGATTTATTGAGTTGATTTGTTGATTCATGTTTTAGGCTTATTTAGTTTGCAATTTCGAATTTCTAATTTGGAAATTGTAAATATGAGTTGATTTTATAATTGACTAGTATGGTTTGATATGTAATTGATTAATGTTTATCAATTTAATAGGAAATATCAAGTGATTCACATTCACCTAATTCTAACAAGTATTAAACAATTTGTGTTGTAGTGTTTTTTTCTTATTTTTTTTTTTCCAAATGCCCGACGGCCGGATTTTGTCCCCCCACTTTGAGAATCCTGGTTCCGCCACTGGTCATACTATATATTTTTTTGTTCATTGTTCATTTAAAAAATCCTCCAAATGATCAGCATAATTTACACAATAGATATAGAGCTGTAAATATATAAGTGTGGTACGCATAGTCGTTATTGTTCCTTTAGCTAATATATGAATTGTGTTTGACAAAATTTTGGACCTCGGTTTGTAAAAAAGTAACGTTGTACATGAATAAAATATTGCTCGTTTATCTAGTTACATTAACAAGCTTGTTTATGTTCAAATATAGTTGAACTTGATATCTATGTTTTTTTTGCCCAATTTACTAATGAGAGCTAACTTTTATGAACGAAATATCATTTATTAGGTCAACTAAATTAATAAACGAGATGAACACAAGCCGAATTCAAATATGAAAAATTGTAATCAATATCCGAGTTTGACCTTGACTAAGTTAAATGAGATTAAACGTTGGATCCACTTGCATTACACAAATACAAATAGTAAATAAAAGTGGGTCATAATAAACTAATAATATTTCTTTTGGAAGATATGAATGAAGTAAAGTGAGTTGTGAGTAGAACTTCACACAACAAACTGAAATAGAAAGTGAGTAAGACTTAAAAAAACGGAGGGAGTACTTTATAACTAGTCTAAGTAAAACAAACTTATATTTTCATAACTTATATAGACAAGTAATAGTTACTCCTAAATCATCAAATCCGCCCTTGTAATTACCTTTTCTTAGAAAGAAAAAAAAACCCTAATCTAACAATAATATGGTAGACTGAAAAGCAACTTATTTGTAGACATGCCATTTTGGAGTTTGGTGATATAAATTACCAAAACAAGTGCATCAGTGCATGTGTTACTGTTACATCGATCATGGCCTTATCCAAGTTCAAATGTGACAACCTTGGAACATAGTCCGCTACCCTCCCCCACTTGCTTGTTAATTGAGTTGCAGATTTCAAAAAGTACATATAAAATAAGATTATGCTAGGGCCTAATACTAAATAATTCTTAACTGCCTGTGATATAAACTAATAAATAGGAAAGTGTCGGATTGAAATGAAATCAATCATGTTTACTATTCATTTGATTTTAAATGAAGAATTTGGTCATCATGTCTCCACTAGAAATAAAAATTAGCATTGCTTTTTATGCAAGACTTAGAGTTGAATATTATGTTATAAAATTTGATAATTTATAGTAATTGGAATTAGTCCATGGTTCGTATGCGTAAAATCATAAATAAAACACTTCAGCAAGAAAATTAAAGGTGTACTTATTTTAATTATGAAACGCCACCTGTATACTAGCCACTCAATTAGGTGGACGAGCTCGATTTTATACGTGTAAAATACTAACAGATTTGGTGGTTTTAGGATCACCAAATCCTATTTCCACGCCATCTCCAGATTGTAAACCTGAAGTGTCAAGCTTTACTATCTTTCTTACAAACAAATTTTGAATTTTTTTTTCCTTTGTTGATAAGGTTCTGAAAACAACAACAACAAAAATAAGGCTGTGAAAAGATAAGAAAACGAACTAAATAGTTGCTTCCTCATCTTGTTTAAGAGTGTGCTTTTTTCATCTTAAAAAAATAAGTTTTAGTTAAGATAAGTTCAGTTCAGACATGATATAATAAGTCTAATAAGTTTCACTCATATTTAATATATTTCATTCAGGTCAATTAAGTATCAATCTATTATTCTATTGTATAAAACATCTTTCTATTTTCATTTATCTTATTTTTGCTAAATAAATAATACTCTAAGTTGGTATGTGGATTTAATGTTCTTGTTGCACTACCTCTCACCTCTAACGAGGTATTTGGTTTGAAAGTTTTTTGAATGCAATGTAATATGGAGTAACAGATCTGATACTATAAAAAATTAAAAACAAGTTGTTTTGGCTAAGGCCATTGGGTATAAAGCTCATATCTATAGTTTTTCATCTTATGACCAAACTCCTTGAATCTTGATTAATGCATGTAATAACATCATTTAGTTTTCATATGATAACTAGTTAGTAGGCCCGGGCTATGCCCCGGGTAAGAAAAAATTTCATTTATTAATATTGTACTTTAAATTGATTACACTAAATACAACTTGGTCTAGTGGTTAAAACTTTAGTATATGAACTTGAGGTCACGGGTTCAAAACCTATACTATGCAATTTCTAATTTTTTTATTGTACATGGATTACATGAACTAAAACTTCCTAGGGAGAGCACCACGTGGCACAGTTCCTTGTTTAGGAACGCCTTTTAATATATTTACTAGTGTTTAGGCCCGAGCAATGCCCCGGGGTTTCTCTGTGCTACAATTTAGTAATAGTTAAATAAGTCATCTTCATACTCATTTTAAAAAGTCATCTCATTCATATATGGATTTCAAAAGTTTTCCATTTAAATATCATCATTAATTTTGATAAATAAGCAATAATAATATGGTGGACTGATGGTTGGATCTCTTTCTTTCATACTTGAGGTTGTAGGTTCGAATCTTCACGTTAACAATGCTTCTTTTTTTTACTATATGAGAAAGACGTGGATAGAATGTTACTGAATAAGGGATGGTGACACGTGACACATATACGTTCTTAGGAACGCCTTTTAATATATTAGTATAGATAGTGCATCTCATGAAGGATTAGAGCATTGGCATTGCCTTTGTATGTATTTGGTCCCCTTTTGTACACAGTATTACTTTTACACTTTGTTTCGATAGGAGCAGATGGAGGAAAAGGGAATCCGGAAAGGGAACAAGTTCCCTTGTTTGGATAAGGGATTGGGGAAGAAAGGGAGGGAGACAGAAGGATCCATTTTCCCGGCCTCCCTCTTTAATAAGCAGCATCTCCACCAAATTGTAGAGATTTGGAGAGAAAATGGAGCTCCATCTTCCCTCCCCCCTTTCTTTCCCCTTCCCCTTCCTCCTCTATTCCTCTCCTTCTTTTTCTTCCTTATTGCTATCCAAACAAAGCGTTATGGATTATTCAATGTTTTAATGTGATTTTAGATACTCTGGACACATATGTAAGAACATGAGGATCAAGGCACTTAGATGAGCTTTCAAGCCACAAATCATGTGTGCGGATTAGAGTTGAATAAAATGCAAACCATTTTTGAAAGTTATGTGAAAACTGACACAACCTTGCATTGTGCGTGCTTATATATTTTGACATAAAACTGATAACGATGCAAGGGTAGTGGCGTCCACTGTATATAGAATTATGGATTAAAGGTTAGAGATTTCAAAGTTAAGCTCTAAATGGATCTCAAAGTCATAAGATGAAATCATTACCAACTAGTATTTAGACTCTATTCGTTTGCACTTATATTTCAATTCAGTTCTAATAATTTATCAAACTCAATTCACTTCTCATGAGTACAATTCAACCAATTTTAATCCAAACAAACGTAACCTTCGTACACCAATAGCATAGTGTTAGAGTATGTTAGCATAGTGTTAGAGTATGCGAGAGCCTAAAAGGGAAGAAAGAAGAAAAATTATATTTTCTTTTCCTTTTATATTAAATGGGTCAAAAAGCTCAACCCTGTAAAACTCTTGTACGAGTCCGCAATCACTAAACGAGATGAACCCTTGTTTGATGAATTTGAGTTGGCCTTAGATGTATAATCGCCTTAAATTTCATAACATGGCCACTTTGTGTAACCTAAACTTTTAAAAACATGAGCACAAATTCGGCCCGACCTAATATAGAACATTGGGCCAACCTACAATTTTACTACGCAACCCAGAAGATCCCTCAAAAGTCCAACAAAAAAAAGTCAAGATCCCGATCTAACAATAACCCATCTGTAACACAAATTCAAAATTCTAATAGCCGTTACCCGTTGAAATCAACTAATTATGAAATTTCAACTACTACTATCATCAGCTTAACTTCTTTCTTCTTCTTTGTCCCCTTTTGTAAAAAGGGTAAAATAGTATCAAATTCAAATTATTTGAACCGCGGCGCAAATTCAACCGTTAGATTTAAAACTAAGTTTCAAATCCAAGAAATATCCACCGTTCATTTTTTCCCCCTGTTTCATATTCTCTCTCTTCAAGAGTTCAAATGCTCAAACTACACAGAGTGAACTGAAAAAAATGTCTCAGAGGAGAGAGAAAGAGAGGAGAGAGAAAATAGAAGGAACTCAATGTATGTTTCTTTAGTTGACGGAAAAAATAAACCACGAATTTCTTCATTTGTTTGTTGAGTTTTTCTCAGAAATTTGAAGAATTCGTGTACATTATACTTTCAACAACAACAATTTCAGGAGTTCGATTTCGTCGTTTACAAATTTTGTTTCTTAATTCGTCTGTCAGGTACTAATTTGATTCTAATTATTTCGAATTAATCGTACATTTCGTTTTTGTTTGATGAATTTCACGAAAAATTGAGTTGTGTTTATGTTTAATTTGAATAGGATGTTGAGGGATTTCAAATTTACGCGGCGAAATTCCGGAAAAAATCAAGATATAGAGGAAATTGAGAATGTACCTATAAACCCTAACGATCCATCATCTAATTTAACGAATTTAGATTCTTCTAGAGCTCCATTGCATGCGATTCCTGAGCTTGTTCAAAACCCTAAAAAGTTAAGTTTAGATCATGAAGTGAGTGGTAAGAGTAAGTTTGAGAGAACACCGATTAAATCTAAGTGTAAAGGTTGTGATACTCCGAATTTGCCGCTTCGTACCCCGGAAAGGCAAGGGAATGGGACTTTAGGGAGGAAGAGGTTCGGGTTTTCGGGTGTGAGTGATGAAGGGAGGTCTGAGGTGAGTAGTTATGTGAGCCAATCTGGCAGAAATGGGGGTTCTTTGAATTTGACGCCTCGAGTTAGTGGACCTTCTGTGAGTAGTTCTGTTCAGACTACACCAACTAAGAGTGTGAGCAAGCCACCGAATCATGGGTATGCACCGTTGAGCAGCTCTCGTCATCCAGGAAATGGGAGTGCTCGTGTTGGGAATTATGCCGCGCTTTCTAGGGGGTTTTCGGCTTCTGGTGCTCAGCATTGTGTTGTTAATACTGTTGAAGTTTCACATTTTGATCTCAAAGAGGATCCATCTTTCTGGATGGATCATAATGTACAGGTGAGTTTAGTTTTTGGTTTGACTATGTATATTATGATGGATAATGGTGTAATTTTGTGCACATTTTTGGCATATTGCAGTAGTTGGCAAAGGTTATGGGATAGCCAGGTTTTGCATATGTCATTTGGGTAGAGGCTTGAATTCTAGAATTTTTATAATGTGGTGTAATGTATAGGCTATAATAAGGGTACGTCCCCTCAACAACGTTGAAAGAAATACGCAAGGGTTCAATAGGTGCGTGAGGCAGGATAGTTCACAGAGCATTACCTGGATTGGACAACCAGAAACTCGATTCACATTTGACCATGTAGCATGTGAAACGGTAGATCAGGTATGGTCAAGACCTGGTAAAGTTCAGTACATTTGAACTGAAGATTTAAGTTTGAAAATGTTTCTAAAATTATATTGACTTTGCAGGAGATGCTCTTTAGGATGGCTGGTTTACCGATGGTAGAGAATTGCTTATCAGGATACAATAGCTGCATGTTTGCCTATGGGCAGGTAATATATCTTTAGGCAGCTTTGCTCTTCACATATTATTATAATTGTCAACAGATAACTTTGATCTAAGTATCTCTTTTTATGGTGTTGAAGTTCTGTTAGGATAATTTCTTTTTCAATTCGTATGATATTTAGACTTTAGTTATGCATAATCGCTCATTTGAGTGAAGCTCTTTTTAGACAAGGGGGGATATATGTCTATATGATTATGGTAATCTATAATTTTTTCCATGTGGAGGAGTTATTGGTTGCGTGAAATTGTACTGTTTGCTTTTGATCTTTTTAATTTATCCCATGTCGAGGAGTTATTGGTTGCGTGAAATTGTACTGTATGCTGTTGATCTTTTTATTTTATCCCATGTTCATAAGTTATAATAATTTCCCTTCGTGATGCTTATATACGTATTGTTCATCCCTTTCTATTAGACTGGAAGTGGGAAGACTTATACAATGCTAGGGGAAATGGAGGATTTGGAGTTCACGCCTAGCTCCCATCGTGGGATGACACCAAGAATATTTGAATTCTTGTTTGCTAGAATGAGAGCGGTAAGCATAATTTCTGTAGGCACTGTTAGCTGGTCAACCAACTCATTTTAGCTAAGAATATCTTCCAAATATCCTGGTATCACAGGAAGAGGAAAGCCGAAGTGACGAGAAGTTGAAGTACAGTTGCAGATGCTCTTTCTTAGAGATCTATAATGAGCAAATTACGGATCTTCTTGATCCATCATCGACAAATTTGTTGGTAAGTCATCACGATTTAACAAAATCCTGTCCTTAATATTCATGAATGGCATTGCTCTTCTAATGATCTGCAATTTTTCTATATAGCTTCGTGAAGATGTTAAGAACGGTGTGTATGTTGAGAATCTCTCAGAATTTGAAGTTCACACAGTAGGCGATGTCCTGAGACTTCTAATCCAGGTTTCATTCTTTATGCTTTTTGGCTTAATGCACTTGTTGCCACTTGTGAACCTAAGTTCTCCGGTCTCCCCCTGTCCTGACCTTTTGTTTTATCAGTCTACTTATACTTTTCTGAATTGCTATGCAGGGTTCTGCAAATAGGAAAGTTGCAGCTACAAACATGAATAGGGAGAGTAGTAGGTCTCATAGTGTATTCACATGTATAATTGAGAGTAAGTGGGAAAGGGATTCAGCAACAAATCTAAGATTTGCTAGATTAAATCTTGTTGATTTGGCTGGTTCAGAAAGGTAAGCAATTTGGACCCTGTTATCTTAGCTTTAATCCAGAACCTCCGTTGCTGTCAAGTTAATGATTCCATGACTAAACTTCGCAGGCAGAAATCATCTGGTGCTGAAGGTGAGCGATTAAAAGAAGCTGCAAATATCAACAAATCCTTGTCAACATTGGGGTAACTAAAATGATGCTGGACTGTCTTCTGTTTGCTTCTTTTTATTTTTTTTGTTTTTTTGCCTTCTATGTCATCACGACATGGACAATTGATGTTGTGCATGAATACTGCAGTCACGTAATTATGCTACTAGTGGATATTGCACAAGGGAAGCCAAGGCATGTTCCGTACAGAGATTCAAGGCTTACCTTTCTTCTTCAGGTTATTGTTTTTCTGCTTCGGGATTGGTTATTTTCATGCTTGCCTTCATTGATCCTTACTTTAAGATATTTTGTTGTGTAGGACTCCCTTGGTGGTAACTCGAAAACCATGATAATTGCCAACATTAGCCCTTCTATCTGGTAGGGATTGTGACTGTTATGTGACTTATATTTACTTGTCGTAACACTACTCCTGTGCATCTAAACATTCATTGATATGTTCTTGTCCAGTTGTGCAGCTGAAACACTAAACACACTGAAATTTGCTCAAAGAGCAAAACTGATTCAAAATAACGTAAGCTTTCTTTCATCTTATAAGTATTATATATATATAAATTTTGTTAATATTTAAATTGATTCGACTTATTTCTTCTTGGTTAGGCCGTGGTGAATGAGGATTCTTCTGGGGATGTTGCTATTCTACAACACCAAATATGGCTTTTGAAAGTAAGCTTCGTGAAGTATGTTTCTTGTCAGAATTGTAAGATTGGTTTTGGCAACTTGCTAACGTTAGTATGTTACCATGTCTTGAAATAGGAGGAGCTTTCTGCTTTAAAACGTCAAAGTCTCTCTCGAGCTTTAGCATTTGATTCTTCCTATACAGTGAGAGGCGAGGAAAGCATTGATATGGAAAATAGAAAAGATAATGATCAGCCAAATGCTCAAGACTCAGGCCTACGAGTGTCTTCCAAAAAGGTACAGCTGGATTATTGTAAATAGTAATTATGGTTTGAGACAAAAGAAGGCCAAGATAGATGCATGTCTTTATTGTCAATTGTTCAAATGAACTACATCTTTGCATATTGAACAATTCTGTTGTAATCTGAATATTAACTTTCTTTTTTGGTTCCTCCTAAGTCCTAACCCTAAATCCTAAAACACTATAAGTTTATTACTTACTTTCTTAAAAAAAAATTCTCAAGGAAAATGCCTGCAACAAAGAATAAAATATCATGCAGAGTGAGGAGGAACTGTTTTTCTATCTTAGTTGCTTGATAAAGCTGCTATGGGAGATTGGATAATTTCCAGACATGTGAGTGACCCTCAGCCACCAACCTTCGCCTTTAGACCAAAAGGCAAGAGAGTGCAAAGAAGAAACATAGAAGAAAGAAAATGAGAACAACAAGTTCTGTGTAAAAGAGAGATGGTAAAGCTAAAAACTAGGATGGTAGATTGTAAGAGGTTGAAAAGTTGTATGGAAGTGCGGACAATTTTCCACGTCAATTGTTTAAGGGAATTGATGGAAGTTTTTACAACATTGATACTCAGATTACATTTGTCGGATTGTTTCAAAAGTTTCATGAACCGATGTGGTTGCAGAGCACAAAATATTTCTTCAAATGAATAATGTTGGTGAATGAAATTCTAACATTTATATATGGCTTCTTTTATTTCATTGTTGTTGAACTAGAATCATGATTGCATATCATGCTTTCAATTGTCAAGTATGCATTATTCTGTACAATGTGTGAATGACATTTATTCTTGAATATTGATGATTACGTGGTTAATCGGTTCATTGTTTAAATAGTTAAAATCTATGGAATTGATGCTTGCTGGAGCCTTGAGAAGGGAGCAGATGGCAGAAAGTTCCATCAAGAATCTTGAAGCTGAAATTGAGCAGTTGAATCGTTTGGTAATTTCTGTTGTCCCATGAGTACTGAAAATAGAACAGCCCAATTCATGCTAATGGATTAATGCAACTTCATTTCACTAAATTTTTTTCAGGTTCGTCAAAGAGAAGAGGACGCTAGATGCAGTAAAATGATGCTGAAGTTCCGAGAAGACAAGATTCAGAGACTGGAGTCCCTTGTGGGTGATTTGAAACCTGCGGATACTTATCTGCTTGAAGAGAATTCTGCTCTCTCAGAAGAGATTCAACTGTTGCGAGCTAAAGTTGACAGGAACCCAGAAGTGACCCGATTTGCTGTGGAGAATATCCGGCTACTAGAACAACTCAGAAGGTTTTTTACCCCTAAAAAAAATTGGAACTTTAGATCATCTTTTTACTATACTAATGGGAAATTTTTCTTTTTGAGCATTTATAGATTTCAAGATTTCTATGAGGAAGGGGAAAGAGACATTTTACTGCAAGAAGTATCTGACCTTCGGGCCCAGGTTTGTGCTTTTACATGAAAGTGAATAATTTGTCTTAAGCTTTGTTTATTCTTCATTATGTTGAGTTATTAATATATTCTATGATGTTTGTGTTACAGCTTGTTCATTTGCTTGATAGCAGTAGCCAGCAGCATAACAATACAGACATGGTTCAAGTATGTTATGTATATTTCTTGTAATAGTCTTTTTGTTAACTTGAATTTCCATGTTTCTTTAGTAGCAAGTTTCATTTTGGAGAAGTTTAATCAATGTCAAAGATTAGCAGGGACCAATGAGGACAATTGCTTCGAGATACAATCAATATTTTAGTAAATTTTGTGGGAAATTCACTTGGTAATTGAGGGAGTTTGCAAGAACATTTTACAGATGTCTAACAGTTGTTCCTATTGCTGTTGTTCCAGGATGCTACAGATAATAGCAAAGAAAAAGAATCCATCTGTTCTGAGGTTGGAGCTCCATAGTCTGGTTATATTGATGGCTTTTGATGTTTTTTTTTTTTTTTTTTTTTTTTTGCATATGTTTACGTCTAACTGCAAGTGTTATTTCTGCTTTTAGTTGACTAGTACTTTGAACGAGTTAGCAGAGTGCAAGAGCAAGCTAAAATCTTGCTTAGATACCAATGCAAAACTAAGCAGGTACAGTTTCTGGGTGATCTCTGAGATTATTGCTAATTCAGGGCTTCTGTATCGAAGCAAATTCGACCCTTTGATGGATTTCTTCACTTTCATTTTTCAATCTGCTGCAGAGAAATGGAGGACTTGCAGGTTCTTTTGAGGAATAAGGAATCAGATTCTAAACCAATGAAGGTATTATTATGTATTACCAAGTCAAACTGAAATATTATACTTGGTGCTTATTGTTTGTAGAAAGAGAAACCATGTCATAAGTGAGAACTTATGCAGCAATAGCAATTGCTAAATGTGCTATTCCTCTGGCTAATAATATGTTCCTGTTGATGAAATGTTTACTGTATTTTGTTTATCTCTCAGGAAATGCAAGTTCCATGTCTTAGAGCTCAAGCATTTGATGAAGAGAGTGAAAGTAAGCATAGAGATCCGATGAGACATGCTGAAGAGATTGTCAATTTGGAACTGGAGCTGGATATACTTAGAATAATTCTGAAAGAAGAGAGGTGTTTGCGTGGAAAAATGGAGGAAAAGACATCCTCATTGGCTAGAAATGTCCAGTTGGCAGAGGAGGGAGTGATGTTAATGAGGAAGCAGTGGGAAGATGCGAAAGGGGATCTAAATGAAGCAAAATCAGTGATTGAAGCACTTGAGTCTCAACAACTCTTATCCATCAGTGAGATCGAGGAACTTAAAATATGTAACAACCATTATTTAGAGATTGTGGATCAGCAGGAACATCAAATTGCTGCACTAAAGGAACAAAGACAAGGCCGAGATTCTACCCTATCATGCTTAAAGAATTCCGAAGGTGAAGATTCTGCATTACAGTTGCAACTTAAGAGGATGCAAGCTTCTCTTGGTAAGGCCAAACGACTGAATACGTTGTATCGAAGTGATCATGCTTCTCAATTATCAAATGAAGAAGAAATGGATGAAACACGGCGTCAAGCCGAGGCAGAAACTGCTGAAGTGATTGTCTGCTTGCAAGAAGAACTCTCTGTGTTTCAGCAGCGCGTGCAAGACAGTGAACTGAGAGAGAAAGAGGCGGAAGGCAGGCTGCTTAATTTCGAGATCAAACTGAAGGAGTTACAGGAATCTTCTGACATGATGTCACATGAGAATGAGACTTTACGTCAAAGTCTTCTAGAGAAAAATATGGAGATACAATCACTGGCAGAAGACTGGGAACTGTTGAGCTGCGAGATTGAAGAATCTCTTATTGAGGGACATGATGCTCTTAGAAGTGTCTCTGATCAACTTGCCTCTGTTTCCCTGTCCAATAGAAGGGACCGGATTTCTGAACAATTAGGCAAAGTAGCCAGACAGATATTTGACAAGGAATCAATTATTGAACAGCTTAACAATTGTCTAGAGGATGCAAACACAAGAGCCAATGACATGGAACGTATGTTGATGTCACTTAGAGGTGCAGCAATGTTGATGACCGAATCTCATCAACAAGACTGCTATGAGAAGGAGCAAGAAATACAGAATTTGAGAGCAGAATTAATGGCTCACCACTGTTCTCAGGAGGAAGAGATCTATAAGTCTGAGAAAAAGGGCTCTGAAAGCAAAGAAATTTTGGAAGTTGGAGTGCTTAGCCTTGAAGCAGCTTTCACTAATTTTCAAAACAATTGTGAAAGCAAAATCCTGAGTCTGTATCATAAATTGCACAAGGTTGAAGGATGTACTCAAGAAGCCAAACGTACTTGGCACCAAAGAAAAGAGGTACCTGTTTGCTATTTTGTTCTTTAATAATATGTATGCAACCCACACGTCATTTCCTTATACCTACGGACTTGTTTTAGAAGGTCATATAAACTCAACTTTATAACTTTTGGCTACATATTCTAATAATATCTACAATAGATTATACCAAGCGTTGGTCATATTATCTTCCGTCACATGAGCCAAACGGTTTCTGAAAAATTGAAGAGTTGGTTACACTTGGTAGTTTGAGTGATTAAAGGAAAAACATGTCTAATTGAAAATCTTTACATGCACTAACTCCCTCACCTTTTCTTTTCCCTTTTCTCTAAGCCACACACCCTCTTGTTCCTTTGTTCATATGCCATCTCTTATTACACTAAAGCCTTGAAGGAATGTCATATAGTCCATGACAATGTGAGGAGTATGAGTTGATAACTAAAGCCATTAGTCAGTGGTTTATTGAAAAGGATGGCCTTTTGTAATTTGTACTTTCATCCAGCCATGCTTTCATTTCTGCTCTTTTTCTTGTTATAGGTGGATGTTGTTCCTTTTGCTTCTTGCAAGCATGCAAAGTGACTTGTGAGTTGTGTGATCCAAAAGTCCAAGTTCAGTGCCTTTTCTCATATTTGGAATAATGCCTTTCTGCTTTTTATTTCTTTGTGCAAGTTGTGGTTATGTGCTTTTGACTATCACTATTGTTAGTTATGTTTATTATTAGCCTGCACTAGACTCATTATATTTTATTTGATGCGCTTATGGTTTTCTTGCAGTTACTTGAGTTGCAACTGCTAGATGCTGAAGCAACTACAGCTCAGAATACAATGGAGGCGTCTTGCTTCCTTGCTAGGTTTGAAGAAGCTCAAGATACAATGAAAGAGGCTGATATGATGATCAATGGACTCATGATTGCAAATGAAACATTGAAGTTTCAAGTTGAAGACCTAACTAGTCAGAGAGACAGGCTAACCGATGACGTGCGAGGACTGGAATCTGCTAATGAATTGACTGATCAGACGTGCAGAGATCTTAGGAAACAACTTGAGTTGGATATTTCACAGAATATGAGCCTTATTGAGGAATTGCAGAGGCTTGTCTCACAGGGACAGATCACATCTGAAGTGGCATACATGTCTCTAACCCATGATTTGCACTGTATGAAGTCCCAGCTTCATGATACTGTCAAATTCATGCATTCATCACTTGAGGACATTTGGTCACATACTCTCATGAAGGACTGTGCTCTCTCTGTGCTACATCATTGCCACATGGGCGTGTTGTTAGAGGTGGTAACATCATTGAATGCAGAGAATGGACTTCTTCACCATGGTATATGTGAATCAAATGCTGCGATATATAATTTGAGGGAGCACAACATGAAATCACTGGAGGAGCTTGAAATGTGTCGAATGCTGAAGGGGAAGTTGTTGGGTGACTTCAAGAGCAGCTTTGATCGTATTTTAAGAAAGGAAGGTGAAACCACAGAGCTCAACTTAAAGCTAGATCGCTTCAAAGAAAAACTATTGGCTCTTCAGCATCAGGAGGAAATAATGTTGGAAAGGTCCAACTTCATGAGTTCTGAGCTTTCCAGCTTAATGAACGAGTTGGGTCAGAGTAACTCGCAGATGATTGCATCCTTTGCAGAGCAAGAGGAGTTTTCCACAATGGAATGCTATGCAAAAGAACTTGAGTTGCTTATTTTGGCTTCAAAGCTGCAGGAAGTGGCTGATGAAAATGCTGATATGCAAAGGAAACAATTAAATTTCCAGACAGCTTCGGAACTCTTGATGAGAGAGAATGTTATGCTCCAGGTAACTGCGAATTTGCAGGAACAACTCATGTTTGAAAGAGAAACAGAGGTTATCTGCATGCAAAAAAGAGCTGATGAAGCTAAAGATGGTGAGGCCAAAGTGTTGTCACAACTGCAAACACTCGAAGCAGAAAACAAGACCTTAAGAGATCGTTTGAGCTTGAAGGAGAATGATTTTGAAAATATGCAGAACGGAATGTTTTTATTGCAATCCTCGTCTCATGATCTTCAAGACAAACTATTGATCTTGGAAAGGGAGAACGAATTACTGCAAAATAAATTACTAGATCTGACGAATGAAAATTGCACTCTGCTGAAAGATATCCAAGACAACGACTCTGATGTTAGGTCATCTATGGGCTTTATTGATACACTCAAGTCAGAGAATTGCAGTTTACAAGGAAGTATTTCTGGTCTGGAGTCAAGAATTGCTTTCCTAGAAAAAGATCTGGAGGTGAAAAAGGCAGAGCTTGATGACATCCAATGTTTCCATTCTTCTACAGTTCAGGCATTATGCAACAAAAGCCAGGATTTGGAAAGCTACACGATCAAGGTGAAAACACTACAGGAAGAGAACCTCATTTTGAGAAATGAAGTTCAATCTCTAGAGCGGAGAAACTTCGAAGCACTTAGCCATTCCAGTTCAAAGGTTGCTATGTGTGCCACTTCAATGGAAACTGCTGAGCTGCAGAGTTACAGCATGGTTAACCAACTAGAAGAGAAAATCGTGATGGTTCTGGATCAAATCTCTGAAGATAATTGTCAAAACCTGGATGTGTTGTCGAGGTTCTTAAAGGAGTTGGAGTTCATAGATTTTATTGCCAAAGACCTAGTATCTCACAACTTGTCCTTACAAGAAGAGTTGCTCAGGAAGGATGAGGTTCTAAACGGATTGCTGTTTGATCTTCGCCTCTTGCAAGAGTCTGCTGTCAACAGTAAAGATCAGAAGGATGAGATAGAAGAGTTGACAGTCATTTTAGAATCTACAGAAAGTGAATTAGCTACAAGATCGCAAGAACTTGATGAAGCGGTCACTTGTTGCCAAGAACTTGAAGCTAAGGTGATGAGGCAAGAAGAGACGGTATCTGCTTTGGAGATGGACCTGGAAAAGGCCAACCATTCTGTAAACATGCTCACTGATGACAATTTGATGCTGAGGTCTCAAGTGGAAGATGTTATGGAAGCAAGAAGTTCTCTCGAAAGAGAACTGAGTGAGAAAAAGAGCATTATTGACAGTTTGGAAAATGAAGTACTTGAAATGGGAAACACTCTAGGTCACGTAAATGATTTAGTTGAATCTTTGAAGAGCAACTTGGAAGAAGTTAACAATGAAAAGGACCAGCTTCAGAAGGATCTACTGATCCTGGAAGGAAAGGTTGAAACTGCTCATGCTCTTGCCGAGGAGAATGAAGCTGTTGCTGCAGAAGCTAAGGAGGTACTTGGAACCTAGATTATGTCCATGCACAATTAACTTTTGTTTTGAGCTAGATGCATTGACCAGCTCTCCATTTCTAAAATGCAGATTGCTGAATCTAGAAGGTTATATGCTGAAGAGAAAGAAGAAGAGGTGCAGCTCTTAGAGACATCCGTGCAAGAATTAGATTCTACCATTAGCGTATTAGAAAACAAGGTGCCTTTTCGATGAATTAATTTGTCTCTTCATTGAAAAAAGTGCATTATTGAGTTCTTATATACTGTTTTTGTCAATTCAGGTTGATGTTCTGAAAGGAGAAGTTGAAAAGCAAAGGTTGCAGAGAGAGGAGCTAGAATTGGAGCTTCAGTCCCTTAAAACCCAGATGCTTAATGTTGAGAATACTGATGCCGACATTAAAAGGTCTGTGAGCAGCATTTCAATTTTCAATATCTTTTCGCAGTAAATGAATGCTTGAATGAGTTACTGATATCTTTTGCTTTTTCAAAGGCATTTCGATGAAAAATCAAAGAATCTCAGAGAAGCCTCAATGCGCATACAAGCTCTTGAGAAAGATTTGAAAAACAAAGACGTAGAGGTCTATTGCTCGTTTTTTATTTACTTCACTTGTTTGAAACTTTCAGTTGTGAATTATGACTAAATTTAAATATGCGTCTGCCTCTTTTACCTGTGTGTAGATTGCTAAATGCAAATCACATATCTCTGAGTTGACATTGCATGCTGAAGCGCAGGCTTCTGAGTACAAACACAAGGTTAGTTGATTCGGTCTTTTGATTTGCAAAGTTCATGTTGTCCTCCCTCTAAGTTGTTAATTCTCATCTCTATGTTGACTCCAAAAATTGACATGCAGTTCAAGGAGTTGGAAGCAATGGTTGAACAGCTTAAGTCAGAAGATGCTTCCAATAAGTTGGAGAAAAATGCTGCTAAAGGGAGGGGTTCTGCTTCCCCTTTCAAAGCAAAGGGTTCAGGTTCTCCCTTCAAAGCAAGGGGTTCTGGTTCTCCCTTCAAGTGCATCGGCTTAGGTTTCAAATCTGAGAAGGATGAGGAGTTTAATGCTGAAAGGCAACGAATTGAAGAGCTTGAAGCCTTGGCTGCAAGCAGACAGAAAGAAGTAGGTTATCTTGCACCTCTACATGTGCAGTCTAAAATCTGAATGTTATATCATCTTTTTTATTATATAATTCCTCTAAAAAGGGTCTCTTTTGCCCCAGATATTCATGCTAAATTCGAGATTAGCTGCTGCAGATAGCATGACACATGATGTAATTCGGGATTTACTGGGAGTTAAATTGGATATGAGCAGTTATGTGGTAAGTTACTGGGAGTCAAAGTTGGCTAGATGAATAAGCAGCGATTCTTTATAGCTTTTTTGCTAACTTATTATAATCAAATTGATTACACTATTCATTTTACCTCAAGTACGTGTGTCAGATCCTCGACACTTCGACATGGGTATCGATTACTTTGACACTTCATTTTGGTTCAAAATTCCTATTCATGGAATTACTTCATAGATAGTCGAGTTGGACACCCGAGTCTGAGTACTAGTTAGCAGAGGTTTTTATGTATTTGCATAATTGATTAATCTGCACTCTGAATCACTGATTGCTTTTCTTTCACTGATTGCAGACACTGCTAGATAAACAGGGAGTTCAAAAGTTAACAGAGAAGGCTCAACTTAATAGCATAGAATCACAGGTGAAGTATGAGTTTTTAATTAGGTAGCTCAGATCTGTTAGTTATATCTAAGTGCTTAAAGAATGAGCTATGTTTCTGAGCAGGATCCAGAGGTGAACAAGCTAAAGAAGCAGCTCAATGAGTTTATTGAAGAAAGACAAGGGTAAAATTTGTTACTGAAGCTGCTAGTTTTGTCAATTATTTTTCTCAGCCTCACTGACAAATTATGAATCTACTGCTTTAGATGGTTGGAAGAAATTGACAAAAAACAGGCTGAAGTTGTTGCTGCTCAGATTGCATTAGAAAAACACCGCCAGCAAGAGCAGTTGCTCGCCTCAGAAAATGAAGATTTAAAGATAGAGATACAGAATCATGAGAGGAGAGTTACGGAGCTCGAAGGAGAAGTGAAAAAGTTATCTGGTCACCAGAACTTCCACCAGCGTATACACCATCATGCCAAAGTCAAGGCAAGTATCTGATTTGAAATCTGAGTTGGATTATACTTTGGTGTGTATTACTCCCTTCGTTTATTTTCACAAGGCACACACAATTCAAAAATTCGTTTTGACAACTAATATTATAATATGTTAGATTCTTCTTAAATTGCTTTGATAATACTATGTCTTATACTTAAGACAGTTCTACAAAATGTCCATATGTCCATGGTTAACATAGGTAAATTTTTCAGACTGTTTTCAAGTTTTTAAGTACATGGTTATGAAATTCTTTATGTAGATTATTAGACGGTTAAAGTTCAATTTCGAACATTGCGCATGCCTTCTAAAAAGTAAAACAGAGGGAGTAATGTTTTAGTTCCATAAATTCTGATTTATTCGAGAAAAGAACTGACATTATATTTCAAATGTAAATTGCAATATAACAGGAAGAGAACAATGTGCTGAAAGTCCAAAATGAAGATCTTTGTCATAGATTACGTCGAGCTGAATCATTTCTCTCGCGTGTCAAGGAAGAACTGGCTCATTATCGTGCATGCAACGGAAGAAGTCCTTACGTTCATTTTGACGAGGAGCAAAAACTAAAGAACAAAGTAAAGGTTAATTTTGGTAAAATTGGTAAAGATTTTTGCTGTGAGTTGTTGGAAACCACAAGAGGGGAGAAAGTGTTTGTTCTGTTTGTTTGATGCTGAAATTGTTTTTTGACAGGAGTGTGAACAGGAAAAGTTACATTTAGCACAGACATTATTTGCCTTGTGTACAAACATTTTAAAGGTATACATATAAAATTTAACCTTCCGGAAATTAATTCTAGCTTAATATTTGGCATGATCATGTTTGATGTAATATGGATTTTGGTTCCTGGGATTTTCTATCCATAGGCTGCAGGTGTTACAAAACAAACATCTGAAGTTGACCTTCATTCAGCAGAGCAAGCACTTCAGCAGCTAGCGGCTCGAGTGATCTCATTGGAGAGAGAGTTGGAAGATTTGAAAGTGAAGGTCAGCATGCTTACCTAGTCTTCTCTTTGTATACTATTGTAGGGTTTTGAACTTTTCATGCTAGAGGCGAAATTGCAGAAAACTATTTTCTAACATTAAACAACCAAGATCATATGCATAGTTTAATATGAATCAATAAGCAATTAATGAATACATTTTGAAGTGTGAATTCCAGTAGCTCTTCAAGTGTTTTAGAAATCAACAATGAAGATCTAGGACCTCCGTTTCGATCACTCTGCTTAGTTTATCAAGCAGTGAATTAGAACCACACTTGTGTTTCCTAGAACAATAATGGAGGACGAACAAAATTCTCTCACTCTCTTTATGTTTTCTCTTAATTGGTTATGATTTCTTAAACATAATATCCTAGTACAAATAACCATTAGACATACTTGAAGACAATCAATTTAACCCTAATTCCCTTGGGAAACCGGTTTTTCGGCCTACATATCATAGTTAATTTCTAGTAAAACACTATGACCACCTAAAATATCCCAATTAATATATTCTATTTATGATTATTGCCAATTGCCATCTTGATTGATGGACAACTCCAATCATATATTTAGACATGGCCACGGGCCGGGCGGTTCACTCGAAGATGAACCCGAACCGGCCCACTTAGCCGACCGGTCCGATTAAGGTTCATGGTTGGATTTTCTCAAACCTGAACCGGTTCGGGGCTGTCCGATTCATGTTTGGTCCTGCGGTCCCTTTTTTTGGGGGTTTTGATTTTTAAGTTTTAATTGCATATGCACTAGTATTTAGAATAAATAATTTTCGACACCTTCCATGTACACTAGTGTTATTGATAACTAGGCCGAGGATGAAGAACTTTTATGCATATTTAAAACTGGTGTAACGGTTCGATTCAGGGTTGAGTACGGTTTACAGTCCGGTTCGGGGCTTGGGTCGGCCGGTTTCCCCATCAATTGGGCCCACGAGAACCCTTATGTTTGTGCGATTCCGGGCCGGTTCAGGTCCGGTCATCTGGCGGTCCGAGGCGGTCCGGTTTTCTTGCAGGTCGGTTCAGGGCTGGGTCCGCTTAGTCCCGCCCAATGGCCACCTCTAATATATATGCTTGGTGATGCTCGTCGAGGGTATCTCCTCGCACGCAACCCAAACTCGTCTCGATGCATAATGAGTTGAGTTGAGTTATCTTAAGCTGAGCAATCCTATCTCAAACTCCTTAACACGTTACAAACAAAAAAAAAGTGACTATATTTAATTGATTATCAAATTGGTACTTGGTGTAACGTAGTATGTAAAATTATTAGGCTGAAACCGTACTGTTTCTGTGAGTGATGAAATACAGTGAATTTAGTGAGGAGTGAAAACTGATAAATAGAGCAAATCGGCTCACGACTCACGAGTTAAACTCGAACTCTATTCCATCAAAGTTTGAAATCAATCAATTAACGTTAGTTGTGTAAACTGCCAGGACTTTCTTCAGTCCATCTCCATCGTTGCCTGGTTTTAGTACTGAATTAGTTGTGTAATCTGCTAAATTTTACAGCATAGAATCACCAATGAAAGAATCAGGATGGCAGAACTCGTGCCAGATCGTTCACCATTCGGCTCAAGGTCAGGGGATAATCGGCAAACTCCCAGAAGAGGTTCTCAATCACCATTTTTTTCCGCACTTGATCGATAGGATTGGTCAAGCCATATAGTACTAATTAGGCCCTGCATAACAGTGAGTTGTAAAGATGTGTATAATTATGTATTATGTTTACCAGTAAATAAGCTTAGTTTGCTGGCTTGTATAGGTTTAGATTAATTCTTTTGCTGTAACCATACGTATATTTTTTTAATGTGCATTATCATCTCAATCAGACTCAATGCCTTCATAATAGCAAGTTATTTGCTATGAACTAGTATTTGGGCTCGGGCGTTGCCTTGGGTGTTATATTTTTTCTGAACTTGATATGCATTTTTTTCTATTCGTATTAAAATATAATAAAGAAAAGTCAACACTTAAAAGGTACAAATATAATAATGTGGATATTTAAAGCATGATTAGAAGTTGGTTGAAATGGTAAATGTGCTATGTATAATAGCAAGATGTCACGGTTTCAAATATTGTTGCAAGCCAATTTACTTTTGTTAGTTGACATGACATATGTCAAATGAATCATAATCTTTATCATTATACCACAACAAAGGGTAACAATGCCCAATGACAACTCTTTATTAAGGGAACTTCCACCAATCAAAATCCTTCATCCATGAGCACAAGGATTAAGCCTACTTTGGCAAAACATCAAAAATTTGTTTTTCCCTCCAAACAAAAGGGATTGTTAACCTTCATAGCACGATAAATACAGAGCATGGATGGTTTTGTTCTTCATCCAGAAAAAAAAAATCCAAAAAATTGAACCCTAAATTGGGGAAAAAATCGTGATTCATGGCAAGAACAACAAATAAAGATGAAAATTGAACTCTAAATTGGGAAAAAAAGTGAGATCTTGAGTTTTCAAAATGGATCTAAAAAAAAAGAAGCACACTTTGAGGTTTAAATACGAAATCAACAAACAATTTTCAAAATCGAAACAAGTCATGCAAATTAATGAAAGTTGTAGATTCAAAGAACAAGAACAAACAAAAATTCATTCAAGACACAAATTCATGCATAAAGACTTTAAAAATCAAAGAATAAGTCAAAAAATCAAACCGGATTTAAATAACTTAATGCATTTCATGAAAATCACGCATCCCAAATCTAGGGTTTCCATTTGAACAATAGACTTTAGATAGAAAATCAGAGGATTCAGTAGAGAAGAGGAAAGTGGATGAGAGAGAAAATGAGATAACCTTTGAAAATAAGTAAAGGAAGGAGTAATTAAGAGAGAGAAAAGTATTGAATGGGGTAAAAGATTCCAAAACCTCATTAATAGTGGGTGTATTGAAATCCGAAATTATGAGGGTATTTTGGCAGTTTATTTTACTCATGAGGGTATTCTGGGAATATTTATTGAATTAAAATAGAAAGGGGACTTATATTTTGGGACACCATATTAAGAAAGGGGGCTTATATTATGGGACGGAGGGAGTATTATTTAGTGCTTAGGTCAACATCTTCTTTTTCTATATAGGAACAATAAAAGAAAACAACGACAGTAATAAAATGACGAGTTTGACTTTTGTGGTTAAATATATATAGTGGTATTGATATACATGAAATTATGTAGGCAATAGAAATTCCTGTGATTTTTTAAATTGGGTAGTTGTTTGGTTCACAGAAAGTGAGAAAAATGAAGGCAATGAAAATTCCTGGGAAATTGAAATTACCATGAAATGTGGGAATTTATTCACCTAGCCCCCTTGGTCATCAAAATTCCCACATCAATTCATGAGAAGTACAAATTTCTTGATATCAACCAAACACATTAGTCAATTTCCTAGGAATTAGATAAGGGAAATAACTTCCTAGGAAATGAAATATCCTATAGGAATTAAATTCCCATGTATACCAAACAACCACATAGAAGTGCTTAGGTCAATATCTTCTTTTTATATACATCCCCTTTTCTCTAATAGTTATTCATACTTCTCTTACATTTTTAGTTTTAAATTTCGGCATTCAACTATTAAACTTTTTCATTATGTAATTACAAAATATGATAAAGTTCCTATTTTGAATAAGCGAACCAAAACAAATTAATTTAACTCAATAACACGTACATAATAATATATTACTATATGGAATAGGTAAAAATATGGTAAAAAATCTATAAACTTTATCTGTGAAAAAAAAAAGAAACAATCACATAATGAAGGGAATAATACATATTATTTACTTCTTCTAAAAGTAATTTTGTAAAGTTATACTATTAATACTTTTATCAAATAATACTCCATATTGATTATAATATTGGTCAAAATAAAGTCTTAAAAGGGTGATTCTATGTCCTCGTTTTGTTATCCTAATGCTACATTCGTTGCCTGACCTAATGAATAGATTAAACATATAGCTCATGAACTTGTAATAATAAGGCGCACCTATCAGTCTTCATCTCTAGCTTCTACAATGCAAACATGATAACAAAAGAAATTGAACAGAAACAGATAAACCAAGCATGCAAACTATAATGGCAAGATTCGCAAACAACAACACAAAAAAAATTTACGTGGAAAACCTCTTCAGTGTGAAGAGTAAAAACCACGGGACTAAGGGGCCCACCCATATATCTTCTTATTATGATCAAAGAAAAATGTAGCTCGAAATTACAACTCCGATCTAAACTCCAACGTTGGGTAGTCCTACATCATAATCACCATTCACCAAGATATATATATCATCTAGTCATTCTTCATGTTGCACCTTTAATTTTTTGCTTACATTTCCTTCGTTAGTAGTCAAGTAATGAAGCGCAGCCAGCCATTGCGCGAACCTAGCTCGACGAAAATCTAACAGGCTAACACAAAAAATTAGTTAGTTTAGGATTCAAGTTACCCACCAAACATTAGTCAAGCAGTCTAACTTATTTTACCTCGTGCTCAATCTTATGTAATGGGTACATATTCAATGTACAATGCTTGAAAAACTGACTACTAATTTCTTGCATCTTTTCTCTGGTACACAAATATTCTGCAGGCTGTCTGATCTCATAATCATATCATCCATTCTTGACCTTTTTCTGCATATTGTTGTTGTACTTCCTTGATCAACTTTTTTATGTTCATCATATCTTATATCACCCAAAATTCCCAACTCTCGGCCACCTAAACTCGGCGGAATCAACTTGATCAGTTCCCTCACATCTTTCATACCATGATCATCATAATAAACACCATGAACTGCCTTCAATATGTTGCAAATCCTAGCAAGTTCATTGTCTAATTCTTCTATTCCCTCTTTTACCGGAAAGAAGTCATAACGACCAATTTTGATCAGATTGTTCATACAACACTCTTCCCAAACTCCTTCTGTATCGTCCACAATAACAACTACTTGCTCGTGCGACAATACAACATCCAATGCCTTTTGTCTGTCTATGATGCAATCTTCCCTAGTAATCACCCATGAAAATTTTGGAAACCCGGCCTCAATCTTAAGCAACTTTATCGCTTCTTCCGCATATAACCGATTTCCCATAGTATAAATCGACACATCAAACATTGTAGTAACTTGTTTAAGAAACTCACGCAAACCAGGCCTTAACTTCACCACATATCTACCACCGAAAATCTTGTAAACATCATCGGTTGTTTCGATTCTTTTTCTTTCCATAGGCGTTAGTCTCTCCAACAATCTTGTATGAACCAGCGTATGGTCTAAATCAAGTACCAAGTGAAGCTTTTTGTTGTTCAACAGACGTTGCACGTTTTCGTCTCGAACACGGCTGATCTCTTCTATTGTCATGGTTAAAGTAGGGTGGATGTAGGCGAAGGGTATACGGCAGTTGTTCTTTACTGGTGAAAGATGTAAGTCTTGCGAGCTAGTGTTATCATACCACTCAAGTTTTCTTTCCATAGTGTTTTTGTTTCTTTTTTCTCACTCTCTCGTTTTGAAAGATTAGACTATTTGGTTTATGTTGTTGCCGAATAATGTATAGACATTTTTTAATATTTCTATTATATGCCATAAGAGGTTTCGGATTAGGGTTTAGGAAATAGCCAAGAAGTTTACAAAATTAACAAACTAATTTACTTGTATAAAAGGAAAGTCCTATCTAATTAAACTGCAAATTTTATAGGATAAAATCTATCTAACAATTTATACAATAAATTAATATTCTTATTATGGCATAGGGAACTCTACCTAATTTTACTAGTAAACAATAATTTTGATATATGCTTTTTTTAACAGAAAGCTACAAACAAAAAAAAGTTATGTATATGTTATTATGGCTGGATTCGTAAGCCTTGGTCACTCCATGGTAATAAACATTTGTTGGGCCGGGGTTTGATGTGTTTCACTAATCATAATGTGTTTCACTAATTATAATTGTGTTTCACTAATTATGATTGTGTTTATATACTCAATTAATCATGGGATGTACTTGTGAGGTACTTATCCATTAACATGTGTTTATAATTTTATAAATATAATTGTTTGACAATGTTAAAAAACTTTAGTGCAACAATGTTATTAAAATGTTATGAAACGCACGCGTCAGCGCAAGGGACAACTTAAACTCTTGGATTTTTCAACTAGTTTCTAAGTATATAGTGCTTAGGTCAACATCTTCTTTTTTCTATATAGGAACAATAAAAGAAAACTATGAACAACAATAAAATGCAGAGAAATATACTTCCTTCGTTCTTCATTAATTACAATATTTTGACTTTTCTACTATTCACATTTCACACTTTGACTGTATATGGTGATTAATACATAAATATAAACAGAGTCATATGAGATGCTATTTAATTCGTCTCAATGTGTAGTTTTTTAATATCTCATTTGCATAATTTTCACAAATACATAACTAAAGTTATTATGGTCAAAATTTTGCCTCGACAAGTGTGAAAATGCAAATGTTGCAATTAAAAAAGAATTGAGGAAGTATATAGTAGTGCTTAGGTTATTATGTTCTTTTCATATACATCCTCTTTTCTCTAATAGCTATTGATACTTCTCTTACATTTTTAGTTTTGAAATGTCGGCATTCAAATATTTTTCATTATGAAATTACAAAATATGATAAAGCTCCTATTTTGAACAAGCGAACCAAAACAAATTAATTTAACTCGATAACACATAATAATAATATCTTACTATATGGATAGGTAAAAATATGGTAAAAAATCTATAAACTTTATCTGGAAAAAAAAACAATCACATAATGAAGGGAATAATACATATTATTTACTTCTTCTAAAAGTAATTTGCTAGGATTATACTATTAATAATTTTATCAAATAATAGTCCATATTTGATTATAATATTGGTAAAAATAAAGTCTTGATTCTATGTCCTCGTTTTGTTATCCTAGTGCTACATTCGTTGCCTGAGCTAATGAATAGATTAAACATATAGCTCATAAACTTGTAATAATAAGGTGCACATATCAGTCTTTATCTATACCTTCTACCGTGCAAACATGATAACAAAAGAAATTGAACAGAAAACAGATAAACCAAGCAATGCAAACTATAATGGCAAGATTTGCAAACAACGACACACAAATGTTTTATGTGGAAAACCTCTCCAGTGTGAAGAGTAAAAACCACGGGATTAAGGGGCCCACCCATATATTTTCTTATTATGATCAAAGAAAAATGTAGCTCGAAATTACAACCCCGATTTAAACTCCAACATTACGCCTACATCATAATCACCATTCACCAAGATATATAACTACAACTTGACTAGTTTCTTGCATCTTTATCCCGAACACTTGTATTTAGTGGGCAAGCATCATGATTATCCATAGTATTATTGTTTAAATGTTGACGCATCTCCCCAATCTTATAAGAACTTGTTTAAACCGACATTTGTTATTTTTATTTTTTTATTTTATTTTACAATTTTTTAATAGATAAGAAGAAAAGTTTTAGGTTGTTCGTGTACAGGGCCCCACCTAGAGATCCATCACAAATCAGACACCCCAACTATAATATTCCGAAAATTTAAACTTGTTTAACTTAAACAATAATAATTAGTGGTTAAATTTTTCCTTTAATTACAATTTATGACTAAAATTTGTTACTCTATATCCAAGTAATGATAAAAAGATATTTAGTTCTTTAAATAAATATATGTTGTATGTATTACAAGAATTGCAAATATTAACAAGTAAATGTGAGATTAAATAATAACATTAGAAAAAAAAAAAGTAAGAAGAGAATTGATAAACAAATTAATTACTAAAGTTTTACAAAGTACTTCTAATCAAGTGATGGTGTTAATAATAAGGAAAGAAAAGAAAAAAAAAAAAAAGAAAGAAAACTAAATACAAACTACTGTTTTCATACTCCATCTCCAATTTTCCTTCACAAGAAACCCATCAAGGAAATTTTAATCCAAGATGAATCAATATATATATATATATAAAGGAGGAACTTTTCGGGAGCATAGGGAGCTCCTCAAGATTTCGAGGCCATAGAGCGCGCCACGTATGATTGCCATGTCATTAATTATTATTTTTACTTTTTACAAAAATAGAGTTCCACAAAAATTTAAATACATATAAGGAGTTTTGGATAAGCGAAAATTAGAGTTTGATTTTGAATTAACAATCCAAATAATTATATTATGTAAATTTCATAAAACTTTTGCTACGTAATTCGAAATATTATAATTTTTGTACCATTGGATAATGCTCGAAATATACTTCGAAATAAGATCCATTTACAATATAGTTCGACAACTTATGAAATAGAGAGCGCCACGTAGGATTGCCATGTCATTAGTTTTAAAATTAAATATTATAGAAAATAGCCACGTAGGATTGCCATGTCATTAATTATTATTTTTATTTTTTACAAAAATAGAGTTTTACAAAAATTTAAATACGTACAAGGAGTTTTGGATAAGCGAAAATTAGAGTTTGATTTTGAATTAACAACCCAAATAATTATATTATGTTAATTTCATATAACTTTTGCTACGTAATTTGGAATATTATAATTTTTGTACCATTGGATAGTGCTTGAAATATACTTCGAAATAAGATCCATTTATAATATAGTTCGACAACTTATGAAATAGAGAGTGCCACGTAGGATTGCCATGTCTTTAGTTTTAAATTTAAATATTATAAAAAATAGAGTTCTACATATATTTAAATACCTAAAAGTAGTTTTGGATAGGGAAAATTAGAGTTTCATTTTGAATAAACAACCTAAATTATTATATTATGTAAATTGTGTATAACTTTTGCTACCTAATTCAAAACATTATAATTCGTCTACCATTGGAGAGTGCTTGAAATATGCTTCAGTAAGATCCATTTACAATATAGGGTCACAAATCATGAAAATATTTAAAGAATAGAGTTTTACATAGATTTAAATGCATATAAGGAGCTTTTGATAAGCGAAAATTAGAGTTTGGTTTTGAATTAACAACCTAAATTATTATATTATCTAAATTGTGTATAATAATTTTTGTACCATTGGATAGTGCTCTAGATATGCTTTGAAATAAGATCAATTTACAATATAATTCTACGACTTATGAAATATAATAAAATAAACAACAATGTAAAATTGATAGTCTGATTTTAAATAAAACATCTAAACTATTATACAATGTAAATTGATTATAACTTTTGCTACATAATTCGCAATAGTATAGTTTTTTTTACCGTCGGAGAGTGCTCAAGATATGCTTTGAAATAAGATCTATATACAATATTGTTTTACAACTTATGGAATTGTATTTATTTAGATGAAAAATAACATATTATTTATTCTTTATTTTAAATATATAAAAATAGCGTATTATACCTGACAATACTAATTATGTCTTTAAGAATCATACTTTTAAAAATTGAGTTATATATAGATAAAAAAATTCATATCCATAGTTTTGAACCTATAGCATTCCATGATGGCATTACATGAAGAATCAAATGAAAGTTTGTCATCGAGATTGCAGAGGTATTATGCAATTAACTAATTATTTTATTCCTAGAATATTTATTGCATACATAATTATTTATGTTTTTTCCCATATATCTATATGTAAGATCTTATTCTATTCTCCATGAACTTAATTCTACTAAAACTATTTGGAAATCAAGATTTGCGTTTCTAGACTGTTCAAGGTCACGGATCATAAAAAAGGGGGAAGTTTGATAAGTCTTGATATGGTCATGATTGATGAAGAGGTCTTTTTTTTATCTCTTAAATAATATTTTCAATTATTAATAGAGGTTAGTTTTACATTTAATTAATTTTATTCATGAAACTATCATTATGATCTTCTTTTTTGTTTTTTCATCTTCCATTCTATATGTGTTAGTGTTTCTGTGCTATATTCAAAGTTGAAGTTGTGGCTGACACTCATGTATTTCTCTATTCTTTCTGTTCTGCATCTATTAAATTATTACCCTCGCTCTACTTTCTTAAATTATCATCCGGGTATTATTCATGTTAAAACTATGTTAATTATTGTTGGTCATACCTATTATTAGGATACCATTTAATAATAAAGTTAGTTACAATATTTAATTGGATATTAAAAATTATAAAATTTATATATCGTAATAACAAATCTAGAAATTATAATATAATGACAAGTACTTCCCTGTTCTTTTTCTACTACAACAATTGGTGTGGGCATGGTTTTTAAGAAAATAAAAAATGGGTGATTTAGCATAGAGGTACCCCTTTAGTTAACTAGAGTAGGGGATAAATAATCCTTAATAAAGTATACGCAACTTTATGAGGCAATTTAGATAATTAATGAGGGTTTTATTAACATAAAATATAGGCAATATTGTCAACAATAGTTGCTTTTGTTTTACCAAAAGTGAAATGGTTCCAAAAGATGAAACTACCCAAAGCGGTAATTGTTGTAATAGAAAAGGAATGGAGAAAGTTATAAATACAATAGTGTTGAAAAATCTCATTTCACAGCAACACAAAATTGACAATAATATTAACAAAAAAATTTACAAAACCTCCCCCAAAATCCAATTTTTATCACTTGATCAATCCAAATTCTGAAAAAAATTAGATTATGAAGAATCCCTCAAATCACCACACATCCACTACTCTATCTTCATCACCACCGAGATTCCCCTGTTTCACGCCGCAGCCACTGCTGCACCGGAGCACCGTTGCTTGACGAACTCCGACGAACCACATATTAATCCTAACTTTGTTTTCATTTTATTCTTTTTGTTTTGTAAATAAGTTAAGCCCAAACATAGGCCATGTAACCATGTTAGTCACTCAACTTGTTGGGCCAACAATCTGATTTCTGGTTTCAGTTCAACTAATCTACAAAATTCATCAACTTGTTGGGCTCAATGGACTAATTAGTTAGCTATCTTTAACTAGTTGTCCTAATCAAGCGATAAGAACTAAACTAAGTTATTTATCATCATTAATCAAACCTATTTTATAATATGAAATTTGTAAATAAACAGGAGAAATCCTTAAGTTTTCATATTAAGTTATGAGTTAATGACAACTTTTTAGGAATATGTTAGAAATCATTTTTTTAAAATTTAATATTAATCTTGGATAAACGTATAACGTTATGAAATAAACGCGTAACCTTTAGTTTTAATAATTATAATAATAATAATAATAACTAAAGGTCTAAATGTTAAAATAAAGTGAATATTTATATTTTCGTTGCCAAATTCTATTGGTTAGATTAAAAGGAAAGGATATTACAGCTCCCCCGACTTCAAGATTATTAAGCAGGAATCGAGGTAACATCTATTGCTAACACCCACGATCCCTTTCGAAATGTGTTTGTGAAATCGTTTCTATATAGGTTTGTGTAACGTGATTCTTATTATGGATTGTGGGACACTTAAATTGTTTATGAATGAGTTTTCATATATGTTTACATATGATATGAACTTATGAGTTATTGATGCTCAAGTATGATTCATGAAAGATATAAGGCTTATGCCTGATAAGTGCATATTCTAACATAATTCAGTTGCATATTAGGTGCATTTTCATGTAGCATTAGAGCATTTACATTGCATTTGTGCATATTTAGGTCCCTTTTCAGAAGCTACGATACTTTCGCGGGTTTTTTGGTCTTTTGATGTAATATCAGGTACTTTGAACTCCTATTTGAGGATGTGACGATTAAGGCACTTGGATGACCTTCAAAACGATATATCATGTGCCCAAAACGGATTGAAAGTGAAGAAGATACACACGACTTTGCGAAATATGATACCTCTGTACCATTTCACTCATAACTTTTGACACAAGAATGATAATGAGCTAATTTCAACTGGGTTGGAAACTAGACTTCAAGAGCTTTCCAACGATATATTACATGTGTGAACAAAGCTCTGGATCAAAAGTTATAGCTGTTCAAAGTTGAGCTGAAGCCACTGTCTCGCCCGCACGCCCGTGCGGATATGTGCTCGGCCATGCAACCTGCAATCAAAAGTCACGAATGGTTCTGCCTTGCTCGCACGACCGAGCAAGATTTCGCTCGACCGTGCACGACCCTGCACGCCCGTGCGTATAGTTGCTTGCCCGTGCAACCTGCTGTAATGTCGTATCTTCCGCGTGACCTAACTTATGTCGGTTTATATTAATCTTAGCTTATAAATAGAACTTTAAACATTATTTTGAGGAGCTTGGATGATATATCATCATTATTAGTTTATACTTATGATTTTTAGAAAGAGAAGTTAGAGAGAGAAATTTGTAGATCTCCATTGTTTTCCAAGACTCCACCTTTCTTCCATTAATTCAAGTATCTCTTTTCTTCTTCTTTTCTTCTTGTTTTATATTATGATGTTTTATTATTCTTCTCTATTTTCTTTGTTTATTTCAATTATGCTTTCATAGTTTTGTAATCTATGGTTAAGTTGAACCCTAGTGTGAATTAATTCATGATTATACCTTTAAATTCCCAAATTAATTGCTTAATTGTTCTTGCTTAATTGATTGTGCATATTCCAATACTAGATTAGGGATAATTAGTATTGTTATGATTCCATTGTCTTGATCACAACGGGAGTTGGGTTTTGACGGATTTGAATATTTCAATTAAGGACATGAAGTTCTCCACGGGAGTAGGTAGAATGGATTGTTAGGAAGTTAGAGTGCCGCGTTTAATGTCTTTAATTTGCATGATTCCACGGGAGTAGGCTTGAGTGCATATTAGAGAAGCCATAGATACTCGGGAGAGATTTATGGTATTTTATAGGGTATACTTTTCCTTGTGAATATTTAATTGACTAGTTTGGGGTAGGAATTATCATTGTATTAATTTATGCTAGTGGGGATACTTAACTATAGAGTTTTTTATTTATAGATTGAATAGTATAGTTAATTCGACCATATTTGATATTAACCTCCTTTAGTCTTACCATTACTTAACGGCTAATCATAGAACAACTTTCTCTCTGTGGGATCGACCCTGACTTACCCTACTACATACTTAGGAGGATTAGTTAGGTTATTTATTTTTGTTAGGTGCGCGACACGCCTATCAAATTTTGGCGCCGTTGCCGGGGAGATAATTTGTTTTATTTAGTTTTTATTGTTGGTGAGACTATAGTGTATATAATTTTTTTTTTACTTTCTTTTGTGAATTTTTTTTTCTTTTTTATTTTCTTTCTTTTTCGTATCATGGAGTCATATTATTATTGTGATGGGGATAATTCTTTTGATAGGCACCATAGTCATAATTCTTGTGGTTCTCATGTTTATAGTTTTGATGCATCACATCAAAATTCTCCCAATTTTTGCATGAGTTCTCATGAATTACCATACATGTTCCATGAACCCAATATTTTTGCTAGTAATTCTAGAGCAATTTTTCTTTTCCTCAATATGAGAATGAATTGTTTTGGAAATACTATTATAGGCTTGGCGATTTTATTGGTCCCTAAACATGAAATTGAAATTTGGGATATGTGCCTAGTAATTTATGAGGGTTTAAATGAAGAAACTAGGGTGGTGTTTGATTCTATGTCTAATGGGAAATTTCTAGCCCAATCACCAGATTATTGTTGGGATTTAATTGAGTGGTTGGCTAAGAGTAACTATGAATGGGATATATCTTTATCTGCTAGACCAACCCTACAACCCTATAGTTGTATTACAACACCTTCTTATTCTTCGAATTGTCACTCTACTTCTCATGCAATTTCTTTGTGTGATGTGACATTAGTGAATGATTTTAATCCCTCACCCCAATATGAATTTGATTATTACACTCAAAATTCTCATCCCCAGCCGTATATTTGTGATGATGATGATGCGGGTTGTATAGAGAATGAGAGTTATGAGGATGATGATCAAATTATAGGAGAGATCAATGTGATGGATATTTTAAAGGAGGAAGAAACCTCGGTTGAAAAACCTTCCTTCGAGAAGTCTATAGATGAGAGTGATGTGATTCATGAGTCTTTGTCGGTTCCCCCTACTGTTTTTGAGTTTCATGTTCCTTTCTCTCAAAAGCTTGACCTCATTCCTTCTTCTCCTATATTATATCCTCCTTCATTCCTTATTTCTCCCTCTTTGAATGACTCATATGATCATGAAATTTATGTACATTCGGTTTCTTTCCAACCTGTTGGGTCATGTAAAAAGACTAATAATTTTTCTTTTTCTTCCTTCTCTTGTGGATATAATTTTTCGATTTCTACATTTTCTTTTGTATATTATTTGCTTTTCTGTGAGATGCATGCAGATGCATTTGACAAACTACTAAGGGCTTTGATGAGCTATTCCTGGGAGGCAACCCAAGTTTTCTAACCTTATTATTTTATTTTATTTTTAATTTTAGATTTAGGATATTCTATTTTTTTTTTTATTACTACCTTATAAAATTTGTGCAAATTGTGATCCAGGGGTTGAATTCATATTATTCATTGAGGTTAATTTCTAGGTACTTGATCTTATGCTCTGTGAGAAGGTTCAACTAAGGATTTTCACCCACAACACTTTTGGTATACTCTTTCCTTTCCCCCTCTTCAAGTTTTTGAGACTCATATCTCTTTTTGCCATTTACTTGGGTTTAACTTGATTGTGTGATTGAGGAAGTTGATTCTGTTATGTGGTTGTGGATGTTTTCCTTTTCTTCCCCTCCCTATATTTCTTTGTCACATTGAGGACAATGTGTTATTTAGCTTGGGGGAGGATTTACTTTTTGGGTTATAACTTTGCACATATTTTCGTTTTGGTATTTTTTTTTATTTCTTCTGCATTTTTGCATATTTTGGCTTTGTGGGTATGCTTTCTGAAAACCTTCACGAGACCTTACTCGTCCACTAGGGCATCCTAGGGGTTTAAAGGGCTTGTTGCACATGCTAAGTGCAAACGTGATTCCTACGAAAGTGAGTTAGGATTTATTGCTTTCTTTGCATTAGGAACATTTTAGTTTAGTTTTGCATTTTTGTTGCATTCATACAGGAAATATATGTTTTAATTCATGACATTGATAACTCATGAGATTTTGGCAGATTGTTTTGCAACTTGAATGGTTTGTGGTAAGATTGGTTGACATTCTCCAAGAAAGACTTGATTTTACTTGGTAAGCATAAGCCTAGTGAGGATTCTTTCAAGCCTTATAGACTGACACATCTACATTAGTCTTCTATTTTTTTTGTTTTGTGATAGTTCCTCATGAAGTACAATTCTTGAACTTGCCTTGACACTCTTTGAGATTTATGTGGCATATGCATGTGTTGATGTGATTGAGGTGTTCTTTTCATTATTTTGAGCCTTCAGACATTTTTCTTTTCATATATATTATTTCCTTTAATTAACCTATGTTGAGCTTTTGACATCCCATTCTCTTGATCAACCTACATTACAAGCCTCTAGCCTTTTATGGTTTATCTACCCAAACCTTGCTAAGTGGAGTAACATTAAAGTTCATGTGTTTTAGCTTGTGTTGTGGTTTTTCGGTAATATTGGAAGAAAATATGTTGAAAGAAAAAAAAATGCTTAAAGTTATAGTGTCAAAGTGCAAAATGGAAAGAATGATGAAGAAGTTGTGAAGAATGATCTAAAAATTAAAAAAAAAAAAAAAAAAGTGAAAAAAAAAAAGATTGAATAAATGGTGAAATAATGTTTGTTGGAGTTGATAAGGTTGGGTATTATCTTGATTTATTGGCAATGTGTTGTTGAACTTCTACTAGAAGTTTTTGTGGCGTTTGCATCTAATGGCCATAGATGTTGAAGTGTTATTTTCTCCACTAGTTGGCTTTTAGCACCACATTTCCAAATATTTTTCCTACTCTTACCTTAGCCACGCTACAACTTTTTGTAAGTCCTCATGATCTATATGCATGTTTTCGCCAGTTTTAAGTGGATATGAGACGATAGTCAAGTTTAAAGAACAAATACTTCATTCGAGTTGACTTGGTATATGTTTGAGTGAAAATTTCATTACCCATAAACACATAAGAGAATGTGTGCTCGACTAAAGTGAGGTTTGCCGAGTTCAATTGAGTTTAGCTTGGGGGAAGGTTTGTGGTTTGCCATGGTGAGTCAAGTTGCGATTACATGAATTTATATGAGGTGCGATTTGTGGTCTATTTTAGTCTAATTTTATAATTATAATATCTTTCATATGCCCGAATCTCATGTCTTGGAGATTGAATGGTTGAACGTATAAATCCTGTACAAAAGTTCATCTTAC
The DNA here is from genome assembly GCA_947646795.1 of Beta lomatogona. NCBI lineage: Eukaryota > Viridiplantae > Streptophyta > Magnoliopsida > Caryophyllales > Amaranthaceae > Beta > Beta lomatogona. The sequence goes on along the minus strand of CANSNZ010001006.1, from coordinate 1,353,162 downwards.
TCTTCCCTTGTGAATTGGTTTGGTTTGCTTGAGGACAAGCAAATGTTTAGCTTGGGGGAGTTTGATAAGTGCATATTCTAACATAATTTAGTTGCATATTAGGAGCATTTTCATGTAGCATTAGAGCATTTACGTTGCATTTGTGCATATTTAGGTCTCTTTTCAGAAGCTACGATACTTTCGCGGGTTTTTTGATCTTTTGATGTAATCTCAGGTACTTTGAACTCCTATTTGAGGATATGACGATTAAGGCACTTGGATGACCTTCAAAACGATATATCATGTGCCCAAAACGGATTGAAAGTGAAGAAGATACACACGACTTTGTGTACTTGTGAGAAATATGATACCTGTGCACCATTTCACTCATAACTTTTGACACAATAATGATAATGAGCTAATTTCAGCTTGGTTGGAAACTAGACTTCAAGAGATTTCCAACGATATATTACATGTGTGAAACAAAGCTCTGGATCAAAAGTTATAGCTGTTCAAAGTTGAGCTAAAGCCACTGTCTCGCCCGCACCCCTGTGCAAATACGTGCTCGGCCGTGCAACCTGCAATCAAAAGTCACGAATGGGTCTGCCTTGCTCGCACGACCGAGCAAGATTTCGCTCGACCGTGCACGACCCTGCGCGCCCATGCGTATAGTTGCTTGCCCGTGCAACCTGTTGTAATGCCGTATCTTCCGCGTGACCTAACTTATGTCGGTTTATATTAATCTGAGTTTATAAATAGAACTTTAACCATTATTTTGAGGAGCTTGGATGATATATCATCATTATTAGTTTATACATATGGTTTTTAGAAAGAGAAGTTAGAGAGAGAAATTTGTAGATCTCCATTGTTCTCCAAGACTCCACCTTTCTTCCATTAATTCAAGTATCTCTTTTCTTCTTCTTTTCTTCTTGTTTTATATTATGATGTTTTATTATTCTTCTCTATTTTCTTTGTTTATTTCAATTATGCTTTCATAGTTTTGTAATCTATGGTTAAGTTGAACCCTAGTGTGAATTAATTCATGATTATACCTTTAAATTCCCAAATTAATTGCTTAATTGTTCTTGCTTAATTGATTGTGCATATTCCAATACTATATTAGGGATAATTAGTATTGCTATGATTCCATTGTCTTGATCACAATGGGAGTTGGGTTTTGACGGATTTGAATATTTCAATTAAGGACATGAAGTTCTCCACGGGAGTAGGTAGAATGGATTGTTAGGAAGTTAGAGTGCCGCGTTTAATGTCTTTAATTTGCATGATTCCACGGGAGTAGGCTTGAGTGCATATTAGAGAAGCCATAGATACTCGGGAGAGATTTATGGTATTTTATAGGGTATACTTTTCCTTGTGAATATTTAATTGACTAGTTTGGGGTAGGAATTATCATTGTATTAATTTATGCTAGTGGGGATACTTAACTATAGAGTCTTTTATTTATAGATTGAATAGTATAGTTAATTCGACCATATTTGATATTAACCTCCTTTAGTCTTACCATTACTTAACGGCTAATCATAGAACAGCTTTTTCTCTGTGGGATCGACCCTGACTTACCCTACTACATACTTAGGAGGATTAGTTAGGTTATTTATTTTTGTTAGGTGCGCGACACGCCTATCAATGCCGATGAATGTTAAATAAACGAAACATGATAAATGAAAGTGAAAGAGGTTTTGGCAGTATAATGTTATGTATATTATCTACTTTATGGTCGTGCACGTACCTTCGCACCCGTCGTACAACCAACAAGGGAGAGTGCTCTTTGAGGGATGTCGCAAGTTATGTTCCTACTCCATTTTGGTGCGAGCGGTGTATCCAACAAGGGAGAGTGCTCCTTGAGGATCATCGCAAAGTGGGAGACGCTCCGCAAGTCTATACTCGCCAGTTACCAAGCTAAAATATGAAAAGATAATGGGAACTTATGAAGTTTCAATATGCTATTTATAACTATTCACCTTGCTATTATTTTATTATTGATTTCTAACGTGTTTGACTATATTCTCTTCTCCCTGTTTGCAAATAAAATGAATTGAATTTACGTTGTTAGGATAATATGTTACTGAGCTTCGGCTCACGATGTTGTTTTTGGTTTTAGGTACTAATGAAGGTGACGGGATGGCGTAGAAGTGAGGATGGTCAACCACTTTACATTTATGAAAAGTATATTGGTTGTGTAATCTAAACTTATGACCACTAGAACATGAACTCAGTTTAACTACAACTACGTGATTATCTATGCTTAGCTAATTATATCTATATAATTAAGATGCTTATGAGTTTCAATGATTATAATATGTTAAGTTTCATGAAGAAATGTTTGCCTTGTATTTTCCTGAACGGAAAATACGGCAGTAGCGCACCGACCATCTAAGTTCTGCGCCTGGTAATGGATTAATTTACTTAAAAATGGTGTTTAGAGGTCGGGGCGTTACACCAACCCTCCCTTCTCCTAAATCCCAAACAAATTATTGTCAATAATAAGAAATTCTCCAATTTAAAATGGTTATATTGAAAGTTAAAGTTATTTTAATTCATGCTTTAAATTGCATAGATTAATTCCAAAGTTATCATGACATAAGTACAATAAGCTTTTCTTAAAGAACAGAAAGACAATAACCTAGAAATGGGTATGTTTCTTGCCAAATAATCAGGTTATATTGGACCTTCTTTTCATCCAAAAAACATTTGGTTTTGTAAGAGATCGCCTAATTTTATACGGCCCAAGCCCAATATTAAGAAGAGAACATGCCACTTTTTTTTAATATAGTGACTAGTTTAATCTATTTAGGGATCAGGTTAATCTATTTCGTGACCAATTTAATCTATTCAGTTCTGACATTCTTTAATCCATTCAGTGACTAGTTTAATCCATTCAGTGACTCGTTTAATCCATTCAATGACTAGTTTAATGCATTCGGTAAGACTATCGAGTTATTTTTTTGAAATTATATGTTGTAGTTCGATAATCAAGAAAAAAAGGAAGGAGAAGAGAATGGATGACTAGGATAGTGTTGGGTTAGAGAGAAATGGAATAGGCTTATTAGAAAAATTCAGTCTTGGGTTCGTCTAATTTTATGTTAAAATTAGACCGCCTATTCTAATAAAATTATATGGCAAAACTTGGTAAAATCATCCTAAGTTAGTTCGAACTTTAAGACTCTAAGCTAGATTAGACAAATTACTATACTATATTTGAAAATTCTTACCTAAAAATTAAGTCCAAAGTATGACAATTTTCTCAAAATTAGGGCCAAAGTTATCCAAAAAATCGAATATAATCTACTAAATTGGAGCTTTTTTATGTTAGAGTTTTTGATATATGCAGCCCTTATGATTGCAAATAAGCATTAAATACATTTCTTATAATGATATTATTTGAGTAATTTATGGCAAAATCATACATCAATCAATATAATTAATGCTGTTTTTTTTTGTTGAGAGGATATAATTAATACTTTTTTATTCCTTAATATTTTTATTTTTAGTTTCTTATATGCAGAGCGGTTGCATATATCAAATTTCTTTCAACATAACTTAATTTCACTAGCCTTTAAAAAAAGGAAAATTTGTCAAAAAAAAACCTTTTAAATGTTTAATTTTGCGAGAAAAAACTTTTTAAAGCATTCTTTGCGAAAAAAAACCACAAACTTAATTTTTCTTGCAAGATGAAACCTAAACCCATTTTCCAGTGTGGTTTTTGAGATGCATAGGGGTGGTGCTGCAGTTAATGAAAATAGGGGGTTAAAGAAAGATAGAAGGGTCAGCGCCAGGATTGAGAAAAAACAAATCGGAAAATGGGAATAGGTTTCTTGTTGCAAGAAAAATTATGTTTGCGGTTTCTTTTCGCAAAGAATGCTTTATAAGGTTTTTTTTCACAAAATTAAACCTTTAAAAGGTTTTTTTTTTAGCAAATTTTCCAAAAAAATACAAATCGTTAGGATTCAGATTTCAGATTCACCTAACTGCCTAAGTCATCGTGATATTTGTGACGTCGCCGTTTTCTGTTAGAATACAATACAGTAGCACTTGCACTGCGAGTCTGCGACTGTGCCTTCTCACCTTCTCCTTCCCCAAATTTCCACACCACTTTCTCTCTCCTCCGCCTTCAATTCCTCCACCATCAATGGAAGCTTTCTCTCTCTAACAGTATCTGAAGAACAACAACAGCGATTGCTATTCTTAGAAGTTTGTCAATTATTCGTTTCATCGAGGCCGCCATTGAAGAAACTTAAGAGAGAGAGAGGGAAAATGGACTCACTTGGAACCAACAATGGCGGAATCGGAGGAAAGAGAAAGATTGAAGACGAAATTGAACTTGCGAAGCAAAAAGCACAAGCAATTGCTGCGCGTCTCCTCAACGACGCCGATAACAAACGACCTCGCACTGTCTCCGATTCTTCTTCTCCTTCTTTTTCTTCCTCTCAATCTTCTTTTCCTGGTATACTTTTACTTTTTTACCCCTTCCTCCTTCCCCTAGGGTTTTTCTCTCTCCTCCCCCTTCCCTCTTTTGTTGCTCTTTTTTCTTTAATTTATGACTATTTTTCTTATAATTCATTAATTATCACTGTTTATGGCTTTCAATATTTGCTGAATTTGAGTTTCAGGATTCAGTACTAGTACACGATTATCGCTTTTTTTATACTGAATAATTACATATTATGTTTCTTATGCTGTGTTTTTCTGAGTTTTGTATTATCGATTTTAGTAATTTTACTGTTTTTATGGTTATAGCTTCAATTGAATTGCACAATTGAAGTTTTTGCTTAAGCAAGCTAGGAATTGTTTAGTGGATGCAATTAGTATGCACTATGAGGTATTTGGATTCAGATTATTTGATGTATTAGTGGCTTAGCCAATTTATTTATATTCTCTAGCATGTTCTTTTGATTAACCTTATATACCTAGATTGCTGCAGTTGTTAATTATATTGTTGCGGTTGCTACGCCGATTGTTGCGGTTGTTCTGATGAAAAACAAATGTAGACTCCTTGTGTATGACCTTTTCAGTGCTAGCTTCAATATATTTTGTGCTGTGAGCCTGTGAAAGTGAAACACATGTTGAACCTCGTATTTTGCGGCTGTGGCCTAGTATTTATCTTGATGGCACTTCACATATATTGTCTCCCTTTTGTGAGCTTATATCAAAAGTATTTGAGTTGATATTATGTGACTTAGAGAGTGTTTGGTTGAGGTGAAAACCTTTTCATGTGGTTTCCTATTTTGCTTTATTCGGTTTTTAGAGGAAGGCAAATAGTTTTTCTGTGGATGGTAAACATTTTCCTTTCTAGAGGAAGGGATGCTAGATTTTCCACCCTACTCCTTACCTTACTCTTTCACTTATCACATTTTCATTTTCCCCTTCTTCTCAAACTTTTCTTGTGAGCAGCCAAACAAGAACTTAATTTACAATGATGTTTTCAGTTGGAAATTGGTTTTTCATGTTAAATTATTTTCAATGATACTTTTTCTTGGTATTGAACGAAACAAAGCCTTATTTATTCATGTTCTGCCACTTTGAGAATCATATACTCACTATTCTTCCTGTGATCCAGTGCTCTCAGCTAGTCAGCTTTCTCTAATACAAGATTTCCTGAATCATTTTTTTCTTTTTTTTTAATTGATGAAATTTGAGTTGTGGCATTCTTATTTTTGCCCTTGCAAGGAAGCTTTCCCTTTTAGGACTGGACTGCACCCTTTTATTTCTCCAACTGTTGTTTTAGTTCAAGACATTTCATTGCGCGGTTGAGCTCTGTATAATCGGGCCATGTTATCATGTTATGTTCATTAAATACTTTTTTGCAGCTTTTCAATGTTCTCTGTGGGTTAAATTTGAAGCTTTGACCTTGAAATTCTTAAGTCATGTAAAGAGAATACTCATCATCTTTAATGTAAATCATTGGTGAATCTTTGCCATTGGCCCATAGCACTTTTATACCCACAATAGCAATTAGTGTGGGATGTATGATTGGTATATATGTTATAATTATATAAACGCAGCAAATATACTAGGCCCCTTCTATATATTTTCCAACTTTTTTGCTATGTAATAATTGGCTCTTGGAAGGAGTTTAGCGATTATCTTCCAACCAGAAATGTTGATGCACTCTAAAAGTTCTTGGAGGTGACCGACCCTTTTTCCAGTTAGGTACTTGCTAGTCCCCTTATATTGCTCATCATCTGTAGGCCTAATTTTGTGAATTTGTTCATATATGTAAGTTTTTTTTTGTCTTATTTATCATTTAAGTATTACTCTTCATTATTGTACCTGGGTTAGTCTGTAACTCTGTATTGTACCTTTTCAGTTATTTCCCATAAACCTTTATTTTCTTTGGCTCTCCAATTATTCATTGCTGATTTATTACTAAACTATTTTTGTGTATGTTACCAGTGCCTTATGTTACTCCAACAAATCAATACAATAGTGTACCAAGCAGTAAGAAAATCTGTATCCCGAATGCTAAGGTTGAACCTTTGATTGGAACTTGTCTGGAAGTGATTATTGTCTTGTTTTTGTCCAGTCACCCTCCTTATATGAATTTTACTTGTTGTACATCCTAAAGGTTGGTGTTATTATTGGAAGAGGAGGAGACATGATAAAAAATCTTCAATTAGAATCAGGAGCTAAAATTCAGATTACTCGAGATGCAGACGCTGATCCTACCTCTTTGACAAGGGATGTCGAGCTGATGGGTACACAGGAGCAAATCAACAGAGCGGAGCAACGAATCAATGAAGTAATTGTTGAGGTGAGAACGAGTGCTGCCTTATACACTTCTTGTTAAGAGTTTTGCTAAAATTTTCTCAATTATTAAATTTGTATTGGATGAGCAGGCAGATTCAACAAGTTCTGCCTCATCTGGAAATAGAAGCGCTCCTCCCCCACAAGCTGGAGGTGAGCAACTGGTTATGAAAGTTCCAAATGACAAGGTATATATAGTAGTCTTAGCTCTCTAGTCTATTAGGTTTGATAACTTTTACTTCTTTTTTACTGAGATTTATATGCGGACATCTGTGCATTAGGTTGCTCTCGTCATTGGTAAAGGAGGTGAATCCATAAAAGCGATGCAAAGCAAGTCTGGAGCTCGCATTCAGGTTTGTACTTTAGTAACTACTTTGTGAGGGTATTTTTATTCCCGAGTGAACCACTTCCGTGCCTCTGTTGGCTCGTTGGTTTTGGCTCATAGTGTGTTTGTGTTTTTTTTTTTTTTTGGGGGGGTTTACTGGACGAGGTCATATTTGCTCTGAGTTAACTGCTGGTATCGTGGTGTTTGCACAGAGTAGAGGCAGTTGGTTTGTTTGGTTTCCGTTGCAATTAAACTTTATTACACATTTTTTTCTCTCGTTTCTTTTGCGGGCATGATATTTTTCTCAGATCTTACAGTTTGGTATTGTGTTGTTTGTTCAGAGTAGAGGCAGTTTCAGTTGCATTGCACATAAATACAAACTTGTGACACGTGTATTGTTTTGTAGTTTCAGTCTTTCTGATTGATGCGTATTACTAGTTATGATTTTTCTTATCCCGGTGTTCTTGTTTCCAGGTTGTTCCGCTTCACCTTCCTCCTGGTGATTACTCAACAGAAAGAAATATCTATATTAATGGAACTAAGGAGCAGATAGAATCTGCTAAAGAGCTGGTCGATGAAGTTATTAGTGGGGTAAGCTGTAATTGCTTTTGGTTCCATATGTTCCCATTTTCCAATAAAGTTGATGCCATTGTGGAAAAAATACAAATTACCTTTTTATCCTCTTTATCCCGTTTGACATGATCATCAGTTTTGACTTTTGAGGAATGAGGATCACTGGCAATCGCAATTGTGTGAAATGGGAATATTAGTGAATTGTTTGATTCATGTTCAATTGACATGTTCTCAGCATTCTTGCTTCATATTACCCTCCGTAACCCTTCCCTGAGAAAGTTATTATAATTGAAACCTGACTGTTTTGCTGTACTTAGTTACCGGTTTCTGATACTACCTATAAATGTTCTTGTGTCAATGTCAGAATCGTCCGAAGGTTTTGTCTGGTTCTAATATGTACCAACAGTCTGGCTACCCTCCTAGTGCTGCTTGGGCTCCCCAGGGTCAACCTTCTGCACAGCAGCCCCCTGCATATGGATACACTCAGACTGGAACTTATGCTATGCCCCAACCACCTTATTATGGTGGATACCCTCCACAGCCAACTACTTGGGATCAATCAGCTGCTTCACCTCAGCAGCAGAATACCGGCTACAATGCGTATGGACAAGCTCAGCCACCAGCTTCAACTCCCCCAAATGTCAATTACAATTATGGTCAAGTGGCACAGGCTTACAATTATAATCAAGGGTACCCGCAACAGCCAAATTACGGACAAGATGGTCAGACTACTCCAGAGGCAAAACCTTATGCAGATCCTGCATATGGACCACCAGCAACATCTTCACAGCCAGATGGAACTGCTGCTGTCCAAACTTCTCAGCCAGGTTATGGAACCCTAGCTGCATCTGGTTCTGATGGCACAGACCAATCTCAGCCCCCATCTGCATATGCAACGGGCTATGGTCAACCTCCTCCTGCTCCTGCTCCTGCTAATGGTTATAGTGCGTATCCAAGTTATTTAGGTGCACCAGCTGTTCAGCCATATTACAATCAAACAGGTTATTCACAAGCGAGTTATGGACAGCAGCAAGAAGGTCAAGTTGCAAGCCAGGCATCGTACCCGTATTATGGACAAAGTGGGTACCCTCCATCGCAAGCCCCTGCTCAAGCGGGATATTATCAAAATGCTTACCCTTCGGCCATTCCTCCGCCACAAGAGCCACCTCATATTCAGCCGCAAACATCTGGTGGTGTAGACTCAAGTAATCTGTCTGGTGCTGCTGCAGAGGAAAGTGAAAATCCCAAAAGCTGACGTTAAGAGCATTCCTGCAGTTAAAACCTTATTTCTATTAAGTTGTTTCTGTCGTTCTCAAGTTATTTGTCAATGAAAATTTACTAGTCTATTGGAATTTATCGAAAGGTTATGAAGGATCCATGATTAGACCTGAAGGTGCTCGAATGTTTTCTAGATTTTTTGACTTTTTACTGTTAAGTTTATGTCGGTGAAATTCAGTATTTCCTTTGCCTTGATGAACTCGAATTGATATTATGTTTTCAGAGCTTTCTTGGATGATTTAGCTGTGGTTTCTTTTGTTCTTTCTCTCCCCAGTTATATGTGCAAAGCAACCAGCTAAGTTATGGTACAGGCAGGAAGATGTAGTCATGAAATCACTCCTAAACTGTCAACCCAGCTTGTTTAGGAGTGAACTTAACCACAGCTATAGGCTTTTTTTTAACAATTGGTTGGATTGTGCACCCGGCTAGTCCTATTTGTTGTTTGTATTTTCTCCATAGCTCATAGTTAACGTTAATTTTCTTTTGTTTACACATCATTAATTTTATATAGGGAAAATTTCAGGCACCTTGAAAGCTCCTCATAATTATTAACGACATTCTTCATCTAAAGTAGCTTTGCGATACCGAGTATATTCGACATGCGTATCGTGAAGCACATCAAGTCGCTGCAGCTATTGGTCATAACTCTAGCATATACAGAAGTTAAAACTGAACAATATCATAGGCTTGATCACAAAGACCTTGTTTGACACTAGTGTTTTAGGTAGCGGGTAGAGGTTGGACAAGTCAAAAAACTACTTAAGGAAAATTAAGAGTGTTTGGCAAGGTAGCGATTATGATAGCGGGTAGAGGTTAGGGTAGATTATGGGTAGCTTTTGTGAGACGTTACAATAGGTAACTTTTGAAGCAGAAAAGCTAGCGTTTGCAGCTATTGCATTCATTATGCTTTTGATCAACTTTTTTTTCTTTTTCTTTTTTAATCAATAAATCTATAATAGTATTGTGTAAAATGCTTTTAGTTGTACTACTTGGGAGTTTTTTGTTTATTTTTTTTTTCTTTTACAAAAGGACTAGCTAAAGTTTCATAATATTTTATAACCCAAAGTTCACAAGTATCTAAGTTAATCTAGCTATTACAAACAAGATATATGCCTTTTTTTCTATGATTACTAGTATTATAAAACGTTTCGTTTACATATATATTTCAAAAATTGATTTATGTTGTGTTTTTTGATAGAGAATATATAGGCGTACAAAATAAGTATATTATTACAAAATATACATAGAATATTATATATACTCTTTTTTCTTTATAGGAGTGTATGAAATATACTAATGGTTCAAATATGACATCATACATACATTCTACTATGTATATATACTTCTCCTGATTTTTTTAGTTGTTTCATTTCTCCTCAACACGTTTATCAATGCACAAATTATACCTTTAATATCTCTAATTTTACATAAGTAAAAATTATAAAAAGTTGATATTTGGAAAGTATATATATTGAGACGAATCCAACAAGATCCCACTTGACTATGTTTTTTCTTATGAAAAAATAACCAAAGACGGTCAAACTACATAAGATGAATAGTGTAAAAAGTCAATATGTAACAACTAAAAAAATGGAGGAAGTATGTTTTATAAATGATGACCATTTTGCAAGGGTGAAGGACTATCTTAAACTTGTATTTTTGTTTGAGTAGTAAAAGTTGTATACTCCTTATATTTAAGTTTCATTGAAAATTAATCATTGAGTTTAATTATTAAACTAATTAATCAAGTTTTTATATTTAATTCTATAAGTGAATGTATGTCCTTTTTTGTTTTTTGCAATTCTGACAGCTACTTTTGCCAAACACTTATATTTTGAACGACTACTTTGAATGCTAATAGCTAACAGCTACTAATTGACGGCTGATAGCTACCTCAACAGCTAAACGCTACTGCAACAGCTTACAGCTACTGTAACAGCTTACAGCTACTGTAACAGCTAGTTTTACCAAACAGGGCCTTTGTACAATTAGATAAAGTAAGGCGTTGCTTGAGAGTAGCCAAAAGAACGGGGTTTCAGCAATAAAAATCAAGAGTTTTAACAAAAAAAAAAGTTTGATTGCATATTCTCTACTTCAAATTAAATTTACAAAATTAATGATAAAAATTACTTTTCTAAGAGCACTTTTTTTAGGGAGCACTTTTTTACGGCGACATTCTTTCTCAATTTCCAAATTTTAAAAAAGTGCTCCCGTTACAATGTTTCTACTAACTTTCATAATACCACTTTAAATAATTATTTTTTTTGACATTTAACGAAATATGACTACAAATCTATCAAGTACTTCCTCGGTTCCTCCGTTTTTTAATACTAATTTGGGGAAACAATTTGGTATCATTGACCAGCAGCTACATGCCCATGGGCTGAGGGATGATAAATATCAACTAGAGGGCAGTTTTTCCGCTATCAAGGACAATGTTGTAATTTTAATATCTAGCTAATAGTGTTTTATCATCCATCCCTCCCCAATGGGGTGGCAATAAGTTCTCATATTAGGCCCAAATAGGGAAAAAAAAAAAAATCAGGGAGCATGGGATTGATCAAAGTCAGTATAACGTCGCCGTATCCCTGTTAGTAGAATACAGTAACACTTCCAACTTCCAAGTTCCATCACTGTGTGACTACTCATCTAGTCCTTTTTGTTACTTTCTTTCCCTCCGTCTCTCTCTGCCTCACCCTTTCTTCCCCAATTCTCTCTCCTCCTTCTCTCGGATCTTCCCACCTTTATCTCTCAGATTAACCACCAGAAATCTTTCTCTCTCTAAAAATTAGAGCGATACCTATTTCTACAAGGTTCTGGTTTTATCGAATCCGCCATTGAAGAAACTTGGAGAGAGATAGAGAAATAATGGAGTCTTTGGGAACCAATAATGGCGGAAGTGGCGGAGGAGGAGGAAAGAGAAAGATAGAAGATCAAGTTGAACTTGCGAAGCAAAAAGCACAAGCAATTGCTGCGCGTCTTCTTAGCGACGCAGATAATAAACGACCTCGCACTCACTCTGATTCTTCTTCTGCACCTCCTGACTATTCTTCTCCTTCTTTTCCTTCTTCTCAATCTTCTTTTCCTGGTATACTTTTACTTTTCTACCCCTCCCTCTTTTCCCTAGGGTTTTTCTCTCTCTCTATCTCTCCTTTTTTTTTTAGATTTGTTGCTATTTTTCTTTTAATTTCATGTTTTAATGGCTTAGTATTTTATTGTTTCACTGATTATTACTGTCTATGAATTCAAATATTTGCCGAATTTGAGTTCTTCGACTGAATTTGAGTTTCATTGATTTTTCTTACTGTTTCGGTGGTTTTTTGTGTTTATGTATTAACAATTCGACTAATTGTATTGTTATGTTGTGTATAGATTGAATTAGATTGAAAAAATTAAGTTTTTGGACTTAGATATTGATATGTATCAGTAGTTCAGTGAATTTCCTTGTTCGTGTAATGAAAGAATTAGCTAGATTGTTGCGGTTGTTTTGATGGAAACCGTGTGTAGTTTCATTGTGCATGGCCTTATGAGTTCTAATTTCGATATACAACACGTTTTGAAACGCAAACACATGTTGAAGCTCATATATTGTTGCCTGTTATTCATCTTAGTGTTTCACTACACATGTATTATTGCTTATTTTGACCTGAGGGTGAGGGTGCACAAATTTTTTTTCGACATTGGAGTGATTTGGTCACCCGTGTTATATCCAAACAAAGGAAAACAAATTCCTCACTTTCCTTCCCAATTCACCTAGCCGAAACACTCTTAGTGAATACATTTGTGACGCATATTGTTAAATCCACCTCCTTTACTGTTATCGTTTTATGGCGTGGTGTCACTTTGAGTGTCATGTATTTATGTCTCTTCTTATTAATTTTGTAGCATTCTTATCTTGCCCCTTTCAAGGAATCTTCCGATTCATTTCGACTGTAATTTTAGTTCAAGACATTTTAATGCATGGTCGAGTTCTGTATATTGTGCCTGTGTTATATGTTGTTCATTAGATATGTTATCTAGTTTTTAAATGTTGGTGCTGTAGTTTGGAAGTTTGACCTGGAAAGTTATATGCCATGTTAAGAGAATACTCATCACCTTGTAATTGTGATTGACGATTCTTCGTTTCTTTGCCATTGCACCATGCTATTCACTATAGTAACTAAGTGTGGAATATATGTTATAATTATGCAAATGCTTCAATGTATTTTCTAATATTCTTGTGAATCTTGGAAGGATTTTGGCAATTATTTTCTGACCAAAATTGTTGTCTTGTTGATGCACTTTACTGTAGGTGACCCCCTATATTGCCAGTTAGGTTCTTGCTACTGCTTTCTAGTCACCCTTTTTTGGTCATCGATAGACTGTAGGCCTAATGTTGTTAAAATGTTCATATGGTATCCTTTTGTTTTATTTATCGAATAAGTACTACTCTGCATTATTATACCTGGGGTAGGCTGTATTATACCTTTCGAATTATTGCCTGCAAACCTTTATTTTCTTTGGCTGTGCAATTGTGCATAGTCGATTTATTTCTAAACTGCTTTTTGTGCATGATACCAGTGCCTTATACTACTCAAACAAATCAGTACAATGGTGTACCGAGCAGCAAGAAAATCTATATCCCAAATGCTAAGGTTGAACTTTAATTAGAACTTGTCTGGAAGTGATGACTTCTGGTTTTTGTATGGTCACCCTCCTTATATGTATATCACTTGTTCTGCATCCTAAAGGTTGGTGTTATCATCGGAAGAGGAGGAGAGATGATAAAAAATCTTCAATTAGAATCAGGAGCTAGAATCCAGATTACTCGAGATGCAGACGCTGATCCTACCTCTTTGACAAGGGATGTCGAGCTGATGGGTACGCAGGAGCAAATTAGTAGAGCTGAGCAACGAATTAATGAAGTTATTGCTGAGGTGAGAGACGAGGTCGTTATACTGTCTAATTTAATAATTTTTGCTTAAATTCTCCCGTTAATATAATGTTTATTGGCTAGTGCAGACCGATGCAACAAGTTCTGTATCATCTGGAAATAGAAGTGCACCTCCTCCACAAGCTGGAGGTGAACAATTTGTAATGAAAGTTCCAAATGACAAGGTATGTTAGTAGTTTTAGCTCTCAAATCTCCTAGATTTCTGACAATTTTTCTTGAGATTTATATGTGGACTTCTGTGTATCAAGGTTGCTCTGGTCATTGGTAAAGGAGGTGAATCCATAAAAGCGATGCAAAGCAAGTCTGGTGCTCGGATACAGGTTTGTACTTTAGTATTTACTATTGTGAGGGTAACCTTTTATTTTCCCTGACTGAATCTCCTCTATTGCCTCAGTTATCTCTTTGGTTTTGGCTCATTTTGTGTGTGAGTGTGTGTTGGATGGGGTCATATTTTGCTCTGATATTACTGTTGGTATTCGGTGCTTCCTCAGAGTGGAGGCAGTTGTTTCATTTTCTTTGTATTGCAATACAACTGTATCACACTTTTATTTTCTCTTGTTCTTTCTTTCATGAGGTGATATTTTTCTCAGATCATACAGTAGAGGCGATTTGGTTTGTTTGCGCTGCATATAAATACAAACTTGTGACACATGTATTGTATGTCTTTCTGATTTTTGTGAATCACTAGTTATGTTTGTTCTCATCCCCAATATTCTGGTACTTCCAGGTTGTTCCGCTTCACCTTCCCCCTGGTGATTACTCAACAGAAAGAAATCTGTATATAAATGGAACTAAAGAGCAGATTGACGCCGCTAAAGAGTTGGTTGAAGAAGTTATTAGTGGGGTAAGCTGTAATTGCTTTTGGTTCCATATGTTTCCATTGTTCGTCAAGAATTTAAAATGGAATTATAAAAAGAATTATTTGTACGTTTTTCCCCCTGTTAACATGATCGTCAGTTTATGGGATTGGCGAGCAATTGCTCCTAGTAAAGGCTTCTGTTTACTTTCGTATGGTGTGATGAATTGAAATTTGAGAAATGGGAATCTTAAAGAAATTCATGGTTTATATCCTGACACGTATTCAGCATTCCTGCTTTAAGTTATCCTCCCATTAGAGTGTTGTGATTATTGAAACTTATTATTCTGCTTTTGACTGCTTAGTTTACTATACTACCTATGAATGTTTTTGTGTCAATTCCAGAATCGTTCGAAGGTTCTGTCTGGGTCTAATATGTACCAACAGTCTGGCTACCCTCCTAGCGCTGCTTGGGCTCCCCAGGGTCAACCCGCTGCACAGCAGCCTCCTGCATATGGATACTCTCAGACTGGAAATTATGCTATGCCCCAGCCAACTTATTATGGTGGATATCCTCCACAGCCAACTAATTGGGACCAATCAGCTGCCTCACCTCAGCAGCAGAATACAGGCTACAATGTGTATGGACAAGCTCAACCACCAGCTTCAACTCCCCCAAATGCTAATTATAATTACAGCCAAATGGCACCATCTTATAATTATAATCAAGGGTACCCGCAACAGCCAAGTTACGGGCAAGATGGTCAGACTACTCCAGAGGCAAAACCTTATGCAAATCCTGCATATGGACCACCAGCAACATCTTCACAGCCAGATGGTTCTCCTGCTGTCCAAACTTCTCAGCCAGGCTATGGAGCCCCAGCTGCATCTGGTTCTGATGGGACGGCCCAATCTCAGCCCCCATCTGCATATGCAACAGGCTACGGTCAACCTCCTCCTGCTCCTGCTCCTGCTCCTGCTCCTGCTCCTGCTCCTGCTAATGGTTATAGTGCGTATCCTAGTTATTCAGGTGCACCAGCTGTTCAGCCATCTTACAATCAAACAGGTTATTCACAAGCGGGTTATGGACAGCAGCAAGAAGGTCAAGTTGCAAGCCAGGCATCGTACCCGTATTATGGACAAAGTGGGTACCCTCCAGCGCAAGCTCCTCCTCAAGCAGGTTATTATCAGGGTGCTTATCCTTCAGCCGTTCCTCCACCGCAAGTGCCACCTCAAATTCAGCCACAAGCAACTAATGGTGTAGACTCAACTACTGGCTCTGGTGCTGCTGCAGAAGAAAGTGAAAAGTCCCAAAGCTGACATTATAGCTGATGAGAGGGCATTTTGTCTTTAGAACCTTATTTCTATTGGAGTCTTTCTTCTCTTTAAGTTTCTTGTCACTTTTTCTATTTCAACGTATCCAAAAGGTTGTAGGGGATCTTGGTTTAGACCTGAAGGTGCTTAAATATTTTCGAGTTTTTGACTTGTTTAAATTCAGTTTATGTTGGTTATGTGACCTAAAGTTCTCACATTTCCTGTGGCCTTTATGAACATGAATTAATATTACTTTTTGTGGTCTCTTTGAATTATTTTGGTGGCACGACTCTTCCCTGCATTTTTGACATATAATTTTGTTTTATTAATCGGTAAAAGTGAAGTCAAAGGGAAAATTGGCGTTGGTAGTAAATGGTTGACAAGTGCTCTTGGGCTCTTGGCTCATTTGTCTAGTCGTAGTATTAGCCAAGTGAACTTTTATTTCTAAACAAGTTTTTAAGTTTTAATAAGTATAGATAAGTTTATACTTCCTCCGTTCTATAATAGTAAGTGAAATATAGGGATTGGACACAAGATTTAATAAACATCACTTTCAAAAGCCAAAAAGTCATAAAATACCTTTTTCATTATCAAAAGGAGGAGATAGAAAAGCAAACCACACAAGTTTGTGATGGGTATTTTTGTCATTTTGTCACTTTCTTTTTTCCATTTTAAGGTATGTTTCACTTATTTTGAAACGTTCTAAAATAGTAAGGGTTTCACTTATTATGGAACGGAGGAAGTATAAGTTTTAATAAGTTTATTACAAATAAATTCAGCATATTCAGGTAGCCTAAACTGTCTGTTGTTATAGTTTATTGATAGCATAAATTGTGTATATATGCTTGTATTTCATATTATAGGTACTTTGTATCAAATAATCTCATCATTAATATTTTTGGTTAATACATTTAAAAAAAAAAAACATGTATAAGGATTATGTAGGTCTATTATATCTCCTAAGCCTAGGCCTAAATTAAACCTTCCATAGCCCTTTCTCTTAAGTCTTAACCACATAAACTCCTCTAAGATTTGATCCTGAGTCTTCTTTTATAGAAGGTGTACACTATACTGTATACAATGTTATAATGAGCTAGAATCCAAATAATTTAATATGATTAGTTTTGGTTATTAATCACTCATATAAAAAGTTACGACCTTATGTAACATTTGGTTGAAAAGTTAGCCAATATTTCATCAAAAAAGAAAAAGTTCACCAATAAGGTGTTTTTTTTTTTAACAAAAGAGTCAATAAGGTGTTTCCTTCAGTTATTATTTGGTTGAAAAGTTTCACCTTCTCACCGAATTGAAAAAAGTTAGTGCGGTTCTTGTCTTTTTGAGCGGAAACAGATGAAGTAAAATATATAAATTTTTTCCAGTTACAAATGGGCATAACAGTTGCACCAGTGGTCTAGTGGTAGAATAGTACCCTGCCACGGTACAGACCCGGGTTCGATTCCCGGCTGGTGCAAATATTTTTGTTTTCAGTTCTGAGTCTTTGCACATGTGAAAGATTTGTCAACGATAAATTTCGATCTCTTAAACCCTAACTTGTCCTCTCATATATGTAGAATCTGACTTTTGTAGTCGCCGTCTGCAAGCAGAAAAGCCTTTATGTTTTGTGGCTCTAAAATAAACAAAAGGATCTGTGGCGCAATGGTAGCGCGTCTGACTCCAGATCAGAAGGTTGCGTGTTCGATTCACGTCAGGTTCAAAACCCTGGTCCTTATCACAGATTGTTGCTTTTTATTTTTTTTGACTCTATATATCTACCCAGCTGTGAGTATGATTATCAACGATATGGAAATCTCTTAGCCTCCCCTAGCTTCCAAAGGGCTGCCCTGCAATATTAGCCGGACTTAACCTGAGAGATTACGGTTCAGCAGCGTCATTCTCGTCACGTCATTTTTCTAGGAATGATGATAAATAACTTCTGACTCATAATAAGAAAATCTTAAAACACCTAATCTCGCATTTTACTTCCCAATATACACTTGAATGAGATACCAGGAGAAGTTTCTTTACAACTGAAAACACATAATTTTACATTCCATTCCTGTGAATAGAGGTACAAAGTTTGCGTACCACAAAGGCGTAGTAATAGAAATTATACAAATATTACATGACATGAACAAGAGAGAACTAAAGGCTTTCTTTTAGTTTCCCTTTCAAAATACCGTCACTCATTTACAAATTACAGTTGAGCTTCATTCTTTGGGATTCTTTCTTTCCAAGTCATATTTCAGGGGAGATACTTCATCAAACAGCATATACAATCTCTCCGCTACTATCAAGATCAAGCTCGGGATCAGATTCTAGATCCTCTTCCATATCATCATCAATGTCCAAGCTGCCAGTAAGATACTTGTTCAGACTCTGGGATCCAGCTGCAGGTATAGTTGCCTCTGAGATTATCTGCATAATCTCGTCAATACTTTGCATTGGTTGATCTGGCTCTTCGTACTGACTGTTTGCCGAGTTCTCATCCATGAGATCTGCTGGTAGGTTCTTCAGAAACCATTCGTGCTGCCTTATCTCAGGAATTGAAATTCTCTGACAATGCCACACAAATTTAGTAGTCAGGATGGTGAGGTTGGTAAATATAACGCTCAACAACCCCTGCATTCCTAAAAAAATAGGCCACATTTGATTTGACGTCATGTGTAAGTAACTGGGTAAAAATAAAATTTAAGGGGAGAATTTGGTTGAACATAGCTTAACTATCCTTCACTATTTAAATTACATCTCCACGTTCGGATGTAGGCTTTATTTGCAATTCTTAGTCAGTATTATCTTGAGACAGCTTAGAGTAGAAGATGTAGCCTATTGTTCAAGGGCCAAAGGGTGGAAGGAGTATTGCTTAACAACAAAACAAGCAGCTACCTAATTAAATGTTTGAGGATAATGATTCCAGATATAAGCCATTCCATTATTACACAAGCTAGAACCATATTGATGGACCACAACTAATGACTGCAAATAATCAACAGCTAAGATATCAACAAAGTCATTTAATAAGACATACATGCTAACAAAAATATTCAACCAAAACACAAAAAGCCGAGAAAAATCAGAAAAAAAATCCATAAAGTTGGACTCCATAAGTATTGGTGGTTTACCTTGGCAGGGTCAGCCACAAATATCCTTGAGAGCAGATGGCGACATTCTGAAGATATATGCACATAGTCAGGAATAGAGTATTGGACATTTAAAATTCGCTGCACCAGCAGAAAGTAGTAAGAGTCAGAAGGCAACCAGAGAAGCCACCATTTTGGTACATATATGGTGAATGACTTACATGTATTGTTTTACGAAAATTCTTAGGTTCCTCGGGGTCTTCAAATGGGTAAGCTCCAACCAGCATTACATACAAAGTTACCCCACAAGACCACACATCTGCAATCTGAAATGGCATGTGGAAGCAAACATACGAATGTACTACTGAGTGCCACCACTTAATAGTTTGAAGTCTTAACATCAAAGAGTGCAGCATGTCTTGCACCGCATGAAGCAATATGTATCTTGAGAATTCATTTCCATTGTAGGCCACATTCTAGCATATGAAAGATCTCCTTTCTTCATAAATTTTTTTTAGAGTTAATATATTAACAAACGACGAGTTATAACTTTTACCCAGAAAACACTAGTCTCGTCTAGTCCTATATAATTCAGAATTCTGAAGCCAACTCGAAAAGAAACAGAGGAAAAGGAACATATAAATGCACATAAGAAATGGTGTTGTGATGAGCATGTCACCTTGCCGTCATATTCTTTCTTGAGTAAGACCTCCGGTGCAATATAAGCAGGAGTTCCAACAGTTGATTTGGGTTGAGAATGCAGGACTGAGGACTGAAAGAGCAAACATATGTGCAAATATATGTAAGGGTTATATTTGTTGGAGGAGCTAACATAAATGATATGAGATGATGGGGGTATGGGACTGAAGGAGCAGGGGAAAAAACCGACAACTATATGAACAATAAGGTGTTCCATAAACTATACCGCCAATCAGAAAAATTACATAAAGAGCGTACAGGCATATGCAAGAGCAACACTACCACCATAAGACCATAATGTATAGTGAAAATGCTTTCACTCATTAACTTGCACAAGATCTGCGAAATAAATCTTAGAGGTGCCTACACAACATAAATCAGACCAATGAAGAATTATTTACCTTAGAGTACCCAAAATCACAAATCTTCAAGCGAGGAACTGAACTTCCATCCAATAAAGTGTTCTCCAACTTTAAGTCTCTATGGCAAACTTGCTTCATAAAGCAAAACAAAAAACATAATAGGACTCAATGAGAAATGAACAAAAACAAAAATAACAGTCAAGAATATAGAGAACTAGTGATAGAAGTACCATCGCATGACAGTAGCTGACCCCAGAAATCAATTGTTGAAAGAAGAACCGTGCCTAATGGAATAGAGATCATTATTATTATTATCAAAAATGTGATTGGTAAAGAACACAAAAAATATAAGCCATAAAATAATCACCTCATCCTCACTGAACCGTCCAGCATTACAAATACGTTCAAACAGCTCTCCACCCGATGCGTATTCCATGACAATTGCTAAATGTGTCGGCGTCAATATAACCTATAAACAAACCGATTAAGAGGCATTACAATGTGCTACAATCAAAACTTTCAAGAGACAAATAAGGTATGTGCTGTACAAACCTCCTTGAATCTGACAATGTTGGGATGTCTCAGTGACCTATGGTTAATGATTTCTCTCTGCACATTTTCATCTATCTGTGCATCGAATATATTCAATGAGTCAACATGATGCAAAATAACAGTAATATTCTAAAGTACAATCGAAATTGCGAATTTGCGATGCTACATCACCATATAAAAGTTTCCTGCTCCTAAGAAGGAAATACTATAAAACAGAACACACTCAAAATGTCACATAGCATAGGCTACAGCCAAAAAAACGATGATTCATCAAATGCGAAAAGATCCAAACTGAATCACATCAACAAGACCCTAAAACCTGTAGTAAGTGATCACTCTCATTTCAACCCCAAAATTCCTTGAATGTGAGAATTTAGCTTCAACATAAAAGTGACATAATTGTCTTAATCCACAATCAAAGTTGCTGAACATACAGTATAAAGAGTTGTAACATGTATATCAAGTTCATCTTATCTTATTTTTATGTCTTCCAAATGTCATTTAATTCTCACATTCACCTCATCCCATCACTAGAGAAAAAATGGTAGCCGGTTTTAACAATTTGTTACCTAGTTTCAATAAACTAGCCCAAAAGTATACCACTTGCACGTACCAATTCACCAGTGTATAATCATTAAGGCTCCGTTTGGCAGGGCGTAAAACATTTTCCTGGAAAACTGTTTTCCTCTATTTCCAATTTTTCATTGTTTGGTGTGCAAAGTAGTGTAAAACCATTTTCCATTGGACTAAAATTGTTCTCCCAATGATGGAAAACCATTTTCCCTTCAAAATGGATGGAAAACAATTTTCCTTCCTTTTTCTTATCTCTCTTGTACACTCCTCTCACAACCTCCTTACTTTCCCTTTCATTTTCCTTTCTTTTCATCATATTTCTTACATGGAACCAAACAACGGAAAACTAATTTTGGAATTGTGTTTTCCATTGTAAATTGTTTTCCATGAAAATCATTTTACACTGAAAATGTTTTACACCCAACCAAACGGAGCCTAAAAGTCGCGGGGTTTTAGCGAATTAGATAACACTAAAACAGCATAATCCCGAACTAAAATCATATCTAATTAATTAATGAAGTAAACAAAGTAATTTAAAAGAAAGAATTAACTGACCTTCTCACCTCGCTCGATATATTTAACAGCAACAAGTTCATTAGTAGTTTTATCTCTCATCAACCTAGCAACTCCAAAATTACCAGAACCAATATCTTTCACCAATTCATAACGATCACTATTATGCATTATCGGCAAATCTGTACTCAAACTTCCTCCTGCTACCGCCGTACGATCCATCTCTTTCTCTCTCTAACTTTCTCTCTCTAGTTCAATTTCCCCAAATTTCAAATAACTTCACTTAAATCGAAAAAACTTTGAAGAATCATCATAATTATCAACATTACTTCGAAAATAAAAGTGAAAATTATGGTAGATTGAAGGTGTTACGTGTCGAAGATATGAAATCCCGTGAAATTTTTCCTTTTTTTGCGTTGTATTTGAAGATGGAGACAGAATCTTAAAGAGTGATGGAGGATTAAAGTAAGAATCCTGTGAACCGCACTTACAATCCGCTTTAAATTTTTCCCCCTTTTTGTTAAAATTAGGGATTTGCAGCAGCGGTTGATAATTTTCGCTCGTGAATCGATTTTTTTTTTTTTTGTTTATGTTGTTTGTAGTTCTTCGTCATCAGCTACTTTAGCTCAGCTGGAAAAAGGCGACATTTTTAGGTTGGTTGTTGTTGTTGTTGTTATAGTTGCTGTTTTTGTTTTTTGTTTTAATATCTGTGTGAGAAATCAGGGGGAAGTTATTGGGGCCTGGGGGGACATAATTCGCACTGAAGGGTATTTGTGGAAAAAAAAAACTTAAATGCAACAGGTTCATAATACTTCTCTCTTCTCCAAAAATTGCCTAGGAGTCCGTGAATTGAGAAGTGTAGCAAGTAAAATGAAACGGAGGAAGTAACTTATTTTGCACCAGAAATTGTACTTCCTCCGTTTTTTTTAGATGCTACATCTCACTTAAATGAAAATGTCATAATATATGCTACATATTATAAATGGATCATTTTTCACCATAAAGATTTTAAAATACTATTAAAAGTTGATGGTCCCCACATTCTCCTTTAAAATACCTATATTTTTTCCTCAGCAAATGTTTTTTTATTCAAAAAGTGGTGGCCCCTCACTTTTTCTCTTTACTTCTCTTAAACACTTCCCATTTTCTCTATGTAGCATCTATAACAAAAACGAAGGAAGTATGATATAAGAGCAACTACAATGGCAAGCTACAACCACTTGTAGTTTTGTGTGCCACATCAGATTTCCAAACTACAATATTCCCAAGCTACAACTTCTCCCATTAGAAAACTACAATCACTTGTAGTTTTTGTAGGTCCCAAACTAAAATGTGAAAGAGAAAAGTAGAAGTGGAGCCTACAAAATATTGACAAAGCAAGTAGCTTTGTGGAGCTACTTGGCTTCCCAAAGCAACAAGCTTGCTTTCTCTCCAACAACAAAGCTACTAGCTCCAACTATTGGAAAATTGCAAGCTGGGACCTAATAACTACCGCTGGAGCTGCTCTAAACAGTTTTCATTTGATATATTCTGTTTTCGTTTGATATAATCAATATAATTACCTTTATAAAGTCAGTTTTTATATGATATAGTCAATTTTATGATATAATTAGTTTTCGTCTGATATAGTTGGTTTATCCTAATATAATCCGTCTTTGTATAAAAAATCAGTTTGGGTATATAATAAATACTTCTCCGTTCCAAAATAAGTGAAACACTTGTTTCAAAAAACTCTCACATAAATGAGAGAAGTGTTTCACTTATTTTGAAACGGAAGAAGTAATTATGACCTGATCTACCCAAGATGTTTTGTTTGTGAGAAAGTGGAGTTAAAAAAGGTATCTTTCGGTAATTTGTAGTTGGTGATTAGCGGCTATAGTGTTAGTGTTATGTTGCCACTTGCCAACTAACAAGCACTTTACATGTGTGGAATGACTGATTTGCCCATGGTTAGATAAGGTTCACAAGCCGCAGAGAAAACTTTTTTCTTTTGCTTCTTTCTATATCCATCGATAAAGTTTAACGTTGGATGTCCTACAACAAAAGTTTGTGGCCTTCTTTGTTAATTTTTTGCTTAGAATTCTATCGGACACTGATTTTCATTTACTTAAGTTGAAGTTTTCTATAAAAGAGGTGTGAACTAAAAGCTTGAATTTGTTAGTTCAATATGTTCTCTAATCATTGTCTTAATAAAATTTCTCATGAGTGGATCCATCGCACCATTAAGCATTCAAGAGAATCTTCGTACACTGACTCATATTGCACACTAATGATTAAGAATTATTGCAGAAGCGCATGTCAAACCATAAGTTCGCCATTAATACTCATCCTCTAAATAATTAGAAATTTTCAGACTCTTAAGGAAAAAAAATCCACCAATAGATGAGACATAAGACTCTCATAAAGAGGACAAGAAATAAGGGTTTACCACCACAAAAAAATGATGGCGTCCTCTAATGAGAATAAGGCTTGACTTATTTTTAAAGGGAGTGATGAGGGTTTTGTTGCTTTTTGGAATTTATTTTGTTATACTTAGCTAAAAGGCTAACATATATTTTCCTAAAGGAAATCGCAAGGTTTACATATTGTTGTGTATATAAGGAAGTGTCAAGACTAGTACATCTCCTTACCTTCATCAGCCTCAATTTCAGATCAACTCGATCATGAACTCAATCATAATTTTGTTATTGGTTTAGATTTAGTTTGTTAGTCATTGGCTTGTTTTGAAAAAGGTTACAAGGACTGGTTAGGCTATCCCTATTTCAAGGTGCATGCCTAGCAAAAGGAGACATACTTTCCCTTACCCCCATGAGAATTTAACCCCCTCCCTCAAGGTTGTGAGGTAGGATGGAAGACACCTATTCCTCATCCGATTTTCAAATGTTAGCTTGTATAGTTCCTTGTTTTTCTTTTCTCTTTACTTCTAGCTCTTTTCTTTTCTCATATAAATAGATAGATATAGTAATGATTGAGGCATTCATTAAGTTACCTCTCTCACTTGTACAAACTATCTGGTATGAAATAATATCATAATTCTAGTGTCAAATCTCCATACTGATAGTTGTGAAGTCTTAAATCTATGTGTTCATAAAAGAAACCGGACAATAAAGTTTACTCCATATTTTTTATCTTTATTTACTAATTTATTTGAACAGTCTCTAAGACCATACTTCAACCCACACAAAATAATAATTTTACTTAGATCATTTACATATTTGAAAGCTTTTCAATATCCAATATTTCATAGAAAAACTTATAATTCATAAATATTATGGAACAACTTTTTTTATCTATATTTGACAACAAATATCATACATGAAAATCAAGGTAACAAATCATCTATGAACAATATTAATTTGAACTGAACTTACTAGACAAAATTGGACTAGATCAACCCTAATTTCACTTGATTAGCCTTAACCACATACTCCCTCCGGTTTTTTAATTGTTACACTTACACTTTCTACGCATGCAAATAAATACAAAGATTTGAGGATTAATATCTCTAGTTTTGTACTTGTAAAAATTAAAATTAAGTACATATTAATAAAATACATATTAAGATGAATCTAATAAGATCCCACATGACTATATTTTTATTCACGTATAAATCACGAACGATGATTAAAGTGAAATTTGTGAATAATGTAAAATGTCAAAGTATAACAATTAAAAAATAACGGAGGTAGTATATGAATTACCACACATTACTTAGTGCTCGTTTGGTTGACAGAAATTTATGTAGGCAATGAAAATTCCCATAATTTTCTCATTTGGGAAGTTGTTTGGTTGACAGGAAGTTGAGAAACATGGGTGCAATGGAAATTCCTTGGGAAATTGAAATTTCCACAAAATGTGGAAATTTAATTACCGACTCTCCCCTTGGTCAATCAGACTTCCCACATGAATTGCCAATTTCTTGATGTCAACCAAACAAATTTAGGCCATTTCCTAGGAATTAATAAGGGAAGTAATTTCCTAGGAGATGAAACTTCCTACGGGAATTAAATTCCCACGTATACCAAACGAGCACTTATAATTTAATATACAATTTTTAATATTTTGATGGCTAATACTCCCTCCGTTTTCTTTTGTTGTTCCTGTATTCCCCATTGGGAAATTTCAATATGTTGTTCCTATTTTGAATCTCTCCATATATAGTATAATTTATGAATTAAATTTCCAATTAGTTTTGAGTTGCAATAAATGTGTTCACACTATTGAGTAGCCATTATTTACTCCCTCCGTCCAATAAAAAAAAATTGTATTTAATGAAGTGCTTTTTTAATACTTTTGTATTGAAATTATTTCTTTATGTTCTTTTTCCTTTAAACAAAATCAAAAAGCAATAAATGTACCATTCCAAGGTGTAAAGAAATAAATGGGGCCACATGTTTTGAGAAAAAAGCAAGGGTATTTTGGAAAGTTTGTGTAGAAATTAAGAATTATTTAGTCCAAACAAATTGATAAATAAGAAAATAGGCACAACATTTTGGGACACCAAAAAAGGAATGTGAGCACTATATTATGGGACGGAGGGAGTACTATTTTATCCCTCAAACTTTTGTCTAATTGGTTGTCTAACCTAGAGTAACTCAAATAGCAATAAATGTGTTCACACTAGTTTGTGATTACTTTACTCTTTTACCCCCTCAAACTTTTTGTATCATTGGTTGCTCAACATAGAATAACTCAAAGGGTCATAATCTTTATTTTTAGTTAATTTAATTTTATTTAAAATAGTAGAATCTTATAAAATAGTAGAATCTTGCCTATTTTTTGAGTTGCATTAGTTTTCTCTCCGATTTCAAATAGGAACAACAAAAGAAAACGGAGGCAGTAACCTATAGAAAACTAAAAAAAAAAAACTATCAACAAAAAATGTTCATCAGGCAGCAGTCAGCACTGTTAACCAAAACCAGGATAAGGGAAAAAAAAGAAACAGGGGGTGAGTGCTGAGCACGGATGATAAAGCGCTCATTGTGAGCGGCTTTACAAAACCACTCATAAGGGTGTATTGGTCCATTCACAAATATAGGGGGGGTAAACTGGTAACTGAACACATTTAATGAATTGAAGTTGGTTTGAGGGAATTGAAGTTGGTTTGAGGGAATTGAGTAGGGGAATGGAAGGGATTCCCCCACTTGACTTCGATCTCCCTGAAATATTTTAAAAAAAATTCTCTCTCCTAAGTTATTTTTGTGTTTCTTTCTCTCTCTCTCCTAAGTTATTTCTCTCTCCTAAGTTTAAGCTGGAACGGTTTTGATGACCGAAAAACTGAGAAGGCAAACGAATCCTTCTTCCCATCTCGCTATAACGGTATGTGAAATGTTTTCCTTACCTGCACATTATGAAATGCTGAATTTTTTTGAACGAAATTGAGTGTTTTTGGGGAAAATGGAAATGGGTTTCACATGTAAACCCAATTTTCAATGGTTGTGTGTTATTAGTTAAATGCTGAATTTTTTTGAACGAAATTGAGTGTTTTTGGGGAAAATGGAAATGGGTTTCACATGTAAACTCAATTTTCAATGGTTGTGTGTTATTAGTTAAATGCTGAATTTTTTTGAACGAAATTGAGTGTTTTTGGGGAAAATGGAAATGGGTTTCACATGTAAACCCAATTTTCAATGGTTGTGTGTTATTAGTTAAAGAGCATAGTTTTATGGAGGTATGTTAAAAAAAAGTGAAATTAAATGTATTTTGGTAGTTGGAATTTTGGTTGAAGTTGATGAAATAACGATTTTTGTGTGGAAAATAGGATTTAGGACAGTAAGTTGGGTAGTTAGTACTCTTTATTTTAATTGTAATGGTTTTGGAAAATGTGATTTGTTTTAAATTTTTGATGCCCTAATTTGATGGGTTTGGGTTAAAGAACATTACGTAATTTGTGTATGAAAGTATGAAGTAGAGTAATTATTAAAGCAGAGCCTAAATTAAAAAGGGTATGGTTAAGTGTAATTTTAGTTATTTTCATGAAATTTGAATAGATTTGTTTAGGGTAATTAGAGTTGAATTCCTGAAAATTGAATAGAATGGTTATGGGTAATTTGAGTTGAATCTATTAAAGATATTGGAATTGAAAAATAAGTAGTGGAAAGTTCAAAGTTGAAAGTTTACCACTTAACTTCACTTTCACCAGGGAGCTTCACTTTCCAACAAAGAAATTCCTTTTGGATTTTTCACTTTTTCCTTTTTTTAATAAAGTTTTTTTTTATACACTTAAAAATAAATTCCCCCACATGTTTTCATACATATGGGATGTGATCTCTTATTTGTGTGATGTAATGGTGAGTAAAAGGTTTCCGTTGCATAACGATGTTTCATGCCATTAAGAGACATGGCAAATTTGGTAATTAGCAGTGATGTTAAACTATATGAAAGAAAGTGTAGTAGATGGTCTGTACTCACTATATTGGAAATTGACTTGCTTGTGAACAACTCACCTCTCACCATTTACTAGCTAGGTAGGCAACTGGTTAAGCTTAAGTTCGAACTGCGAGTAGAATTAGAATGAATGGTAAAAGATATTTATGTGAATGTTTAGCAACTAAATAATATGTAGTTTGTTTGATTAAAAAATTTTGTTTTTGTGTAAAAACAGATTGAAGAACTTTTGAGAAGGACATCTGTAGTATATGAGAATGGTTTCCAGAGGCAAAAGTAGGGGACGTGCTCAGTCATCACAAAAGAAGCCGGAAATTGTGGGTATTTGTGAATGTTAAAGTATTATTAATGTTAATTGTAATTTACAATTAGTGTTACTGAAATTGTTAATCATATGGTCAAAGTATTAAACGTTTTATTGTAGCAGGTTGAAATGGAGAACGTAAGTGAATTGGATGAGGATGAGGAGCAAGAGGATGAGGAGCAAGAGGACGAGGAGACGGATGATGAGCAAGAGGATCATGAAGAAGAAGATGAGGAGGATGACAAAGATGAGGTATAGTGTGTAGTCCAACCCTCTTATATGTAATTAAGGACAGAACTAGATGTGAAACTATTGATGAGGAATGAATTGTTGATATGAAAGCAGAACAGACGGAAGATGAGTGTTGCGAAGCGAGGTAGACGGAAGAAAATTCTTCCGACAATGTACAGGGTAAGCAGTAGTTATTTCATATATAGGAGTAATAAATAATAATTATAATAGGGGAGAGATATGAACAACAATGATTGTGGTACAATTTGCAGGTCAATCGCATGACGAAGGGGGGGAAAATCAAGAAAGCTCGGCTAGTAATCGCAACACAAGTAACGAAGCAGAAAAGGGTAAGCATAGTTGGTGGTGTACTAAATTGAAGTGACATAAATTTGATGGGAAAGTTTTTGTGGAGGAAAGGTTTGATAGGTGCTTTTGAAGTTTGATATTATTGATTTATTTGGTTACTAGGGTGAAAAATTTAGGTTTCTTTTTGTGATTTGCTGTGGAATTTATGCTTCAAAGTAGACTGCTAGAAATCAGAACAATTATCAAGTATAAAAGGAAGTTGCTGGGATATGAATAGTATTAAGGATTAAGAATCAACTTAATACAAGCTAACTCACATTCGAGAGGTGAGGTCTCTCCTAAGAACACAACTATTACAAGATATTTTTCATACCCTTCTCTACTCTGCCTTACTCTTATTTATACTACTAGCTGATGTTGCTCTAATATAGCCCACGTCACTAAGGATCCTTCTTCATGAAGTTAGTGCCAATCATTAGTGGGGGAACTTTTAGGAATATACTCCCACTACTCTGACCTTCTCTGTTGTACTGATTGCACTGTCACCCTGTGTTGTGTGTAATTCCCTTCTTGCCCCTTCTAGAGTAAGTAATGAGGAATCTTCCACGTTGGTTCCTTGCATAGACATAAGATACTACTTTGTATGTAACTTCTGGGATTTATCCCATTTGGGGAATATGGGCGTGTATGTGGTTTTCGCTGTCGCGGCATTGAATATGTTAATGATGTGTTTAGGCAACTATGGACAGTAGTTGAGAGTTGAGGTGGTTTTTTCTAGAATGTTATGCAATTCATTATTCGCTGCTTATAGTTGAAATATATGCCACTCCTTAGTTTACCATTCTTTAATAGACATTTGGT
The DNA here is from genome assembly GCA_947646795.1 of Beta lomatogona. NCBI lineage: Eukaryota > Viridiplantae > Streptophyta > Magnoliopsida > Caryophyllales > Amaranthaceae > Beta > Beta lomatogona. The sequence continues at coordinate 1,323,331 of CANSNZ010001006.1, read as the reverse complement.
GCTACCAAACTGAATGAGTGTTTTGAATTTAAGGATGATGCAGATGAATTTATTTGAACCCTGTTTTGGATCTAAAAAACATTATTATTGTCGTGTGAATACACTTGTAGTTAACTGAAGACAGGCTCTTGAGCTGCCGTGTGAATAACCTAAAAAATAATTTAAATAAGGCTTCTTGCAGCAAAGACATTTGTAATGGATCCTGTTTTTCTACCTTGATCTTTACATGTGTAAATTCAGTGATGACGGATGTTCTTAAGCTAAAGCAATAGAAGTGATAAAATTAAGGCTAGAAATAAGCTTTAGAAAAATCTAGTCTATGGAGGAAACTATGTGTACCACTCCATATTAAATTATAAGTCACTAATTCAAATTCTCAAAGCAAGCAAATATCATGGTGGCTATCAAATAGGCTTATATCGCATTCGTTGTAAACATTGAGGTGTTAGATGCTTTATGCACAGAAGTGTTTAAGTGAAGCTTTGAATTTTATGTGAAGCAATATATTTCTAATGGCTAATATGTCTCAGTTTAAGGTTTTCTCGTATGAATTGAAACGTAAATAAGTTCGACATATTTTGTAAATTACTCTCTCCATAACCTTTTTGGTCAGACTACATTTTCACTATCTTTGTTAATTGTTTGCTGATATAATATATTAGAAGAAGATACTAATTTGTTTCATCAAAATAGCTTACCATATGAAACCCAATAAGGTTAATTACTTGTCTTATACTGCCTCTTTTGTTTGAATTGATTATAAAAGTTATTCAATCTGGTTTAAACATATATTTTTGTGAATCAAACAAACTAAAGAATAAATAGTTGCTAAACAATCACAACTCAACAATCACATAAATTTCTTCAAATGTATGTATTATTGATGTATATGTTGTTATAGGAACCGAATATGAGTTGTCGCATTGAAACATTCGGGAAGATTGTTAGTCGATTTGACGATAGGAAGAGGCAGTTAGTGAAGCAGATGGGGTTTGGTGGTTTGTTATTCTTACAGGGCAGAGGTTTACCTAGAAGCCTTTGTTACTGGTTATGTACGAGGGTTGATGTGTATAGGAGGAGTTTGTTGACTCCTGATGGAAAAGAATTCCCTTTGAATAAGACACAGGTTCATTGGGTTTTTGGGATTCCAGCTGGTCCAAATGTAGTACCAGTAGATGATCTTGATGATGACAAGGTACATGCAGAAGTAATTAGGATGTGGGACAAGTATGGTTACCGGACTCCATCGGGTGCTAGAGGAATTAAGTGTTCAACAATACAGAGACTGGTGGAAGGTAGTTGTGAAGATGAAGTTGAGTGGAAGAAGGCCTTTTTGATGCTAGCACTTAATGATGTGATCTGCCCAACGACATGCCAAAGAATCTCCATCAACATTTTGCCATCAGTTGCTGTCGCTGAGCAAGCGGATGATTATGATTGGTGCTCCTTTTTGCTTGATCACTTGATGCACTGTGTGGAGACATTTGCTAAACGGTTCTACCCAGATGGATTTGCTAAGGGGTGCGGGGGTTGTACTATGTTTCTAGCGGTAAATTTGTTATAATAAGTTGTTGTCATCTTTGAATGAATGGACTATATTATACTATATTATATATAAACTTGTAATCTATGTGCAGGTCATGTACTTGGATCGGTTGAATAGGTCACCAGTAGAATGGGGTTTATTCCCTAGGATTAGGGCTTGGCCGAAGATTGAAGTGCACAAGGCGAAGAAGGAAGATTGATGCGAAAGTGGTGATTTTGGATTGATTGGAGTAAGTGTTAAATTATAAACATGTGTACGGTTATTTATGGGTGTTATAAATAAAGCATATCGTAATTTATTAGTGTCATTTAACAAGTACTAGTAAATGCTAAGGATGGATTGTTGGTACTAGTGTGTTGATGTCGCATATGGAGGGACTCATCCTTTGGCTGCAAGAGATGTGATGCCATCCGCCCATGCGTTGAGGTATAATGAAATAATGTAAACATGTAGATCGGTTGATATTGTGTAATGTAAACAAATATAGATTGATATTGTGTATTGTTAAATAGGATATGGACCGGTGCACATTAGGTGGAATTGGAGAAGGTAGACGACGAAGCAGAGGTCGGAAGCGCCTTAGAGAAGGTATGGGAAATAAAATAATAGGGAAATAAAAGTAACTTATGATTAATAATTAAATTTTGTTGATTGTGCATTGTGCAGTAGGAGAGAGTAGTGGTAGAATGTTGACGAAAAGGCGTAACCATGTTTCAATGGAAACAAGTCGCCCACCCATCCCTAGCCCTCCTCCACGCCCCCTCCACGCCCCTCCTCCACGCCCCTCCACACCCCCCTCTCCACAGGTCCACAGCCCCCTCCACAACCCCTCCACAGTCCTCCTCCACAGCCCCTCCACACCCCCTCTCCACAGGTCCACATCCCTCCTCCACAGCCCCCTCCACACCCCCCTCTCCACAGGTCCACAACCCTCCTCCACAACCCATCCACAACCCTCCCCCACGGCCCCATCCATACCCCCTCCGGACAGCCCCATAGCCCTCCTCCACAACCCCTCACTAGCCCTCCTCAACAACCCCTTCACAGCCCTCCACAGCCCCTCCACACCCCCTCTCCACAGCTTTGGAGAAGGTAGACGATGAAGCGAGGCGGAAGCGCCTTAGAGAAGGTATGGGAAATAAAATAATAGGGAAATAAAAGTAACTTATGATTAATAATTAAATTTTGTTGATTGTGCATTGTGCAAGAGGAGAGAGTAGTGGTAGAATGTTGACGTAAAAGGCGTAACCATGTTTCAATGGAAACAAGTCGCCCACCCATCCCCAGCCCTCCTCCACCCCTCCACACCCCTCCTCCACACCCCCTCCACACCCCCCTCTCCACAGGTCCACGCCCCCCTCCACAACCCCTCCACAGCCCTCCTCCTCCACGCCCTCCACACCCCCCTCTCCACAGGTCCACATCCCTCCTCCACAGCCCCTCCACACCCCCTCTCCACAGGTCCACAACCCTCCTCCACAACCCATCCACAACCCTCCCCCCACAGCCCCATCCATACCCCCTCCTGGACGCCCCATAGCCCTCCTCCACAACCCCTCACTAGCCCTCCTCAACAACCCCTTCACACCCTCCACAGCCCCTCCACACCCTCTTCCCCAGCCCATCCACGCCCCTCTTCCCCAGGCCCATCGACAACCCTCCTCCCCCCGGCCCATCCACGCCCCTCCGGGACAGCCCCCCATAGCCCTCCTCCAATGCCCCTCACAAGCGCTCCTCCACAACCCCTCGGAGGCCCTCCTCCACAGCCCTCACTAGCCCTCCTCCACAGCCCATCACTAGCCCCCCTCCACAGCCCCTGAACATTCCCCGAGGACAAGCCCACCCCAGTCCCCCTCCCCAACACGACCATACAAGTGGAGATGATACAAGTGGAGGTGGCACAAGTAATGAACGGGAAGGAAGTGGTGGAATAGTAGGTGAGAGGAAGGTAGCAGAAGCTACGCAACAATGTCTGACTGAAGGTAAAAGTAGTACTTGTGTAGAAATAATTGTTAAATCAATGAGTAGTGAAAAATAAAATGTTTTAGGTTGTGTAATAAAAATAAATCTGGATAAATTGCAATTTCATTTTCAGTTCCAAGTAATTTGTTGTAAAAATATTTGAGCATGTTAGATATGGAGTGGAAGGTGAACTAAGGATTTGTAGTTAAATATTTTAGCCCATCAACTAATGCAAGAGGGATTAAGATAAAAGATGTTGAAAAGAATTCAGTAATGTGAACATGGAGTAAAATGTAATTTTAAAACATCCTTGTACTCTATTTTTGCTGTTATTTTATGTTGAAAACATTGACATGTATGATAAGCTACTTGGGGTTAAATTTAAAAAATGCAGGCCTGGGGTTGTATGACGTGTTGAAGACCCCTAACGCAATGCGCACCATGTTTGATAGTAATCTAATAAGCAATACGAGGGAGACTGATGGTATGTGTAAAAATCATTATCATAAATATCTTAATAGCTTCATATTTACATTTGTGAAATTACTGAAAAAATTATAATTGTGCAGGTGGACTCATATCAGTAATTGACATGGTAGTTCAGCAATATGGTAGTAACGATGACCTTTTGACATCTCCATATCGTGTTAGGGTTGGTTCGAAGTATGCGTGGTCCGGTGATAGGGGAAAGCAAGTTGGCGAGCGAAGTCGTATCCAAAGGAAAACAAAGTGCTCGCGTAAGAAGAGGGAGGGGTATGTGGAGACTTGGCGGCCTTCGGAGTACAAGAAGTATAAAGCAAAACTTGTCACTTTTTTGCATAGCTGTTATGAAGAACGAGGGGATATGGTGTTGCTTGCTTGCTTGGGACAAGAAGCGGCACTTAGTACTTGCTTTTCTGTTTTGGACCCCGATGCAAGTGTTGATATCAAAGTGTGTTCCATATTCCTACGCATGTGTCAAAATATTTATACACTTATTATTGTATTTATTGAAATCCACTAACTTTACGTATATTTACAAATGCAGTATGTGACTGTGGCTGCTCTTTTGTATGGGAAGGTCTGGGAGAGACGATTCCCAGGGCGGAGTACGCGGTTCATGATGGATCCTATGTTTGCGGTATGTGGCAAAAATTGGAAAAACATTATTATTAATATGTTGAACATTAGGTAATAATACATTCATTGGTACTGTTGTTTTCAGATTCGTGTGCTTGAGTTTGATAGTTGTTCTACTGATTCGTATGCGGCGCTCATGTCCATCATATGTTCGTTCACCAAGCAACTCTCGGGAACCCCATCTACGAGGATTAGCCATGTATGTTTGATACGTTTTACAGGGTTTTATTAAGGGTTTAAGTCATTGATTTTGTTTTCTTCTGATTCACTTGTATGTTTGCTTAAGGTTTATGATTTAAATAAAAATTCAAGATATACAATACTGAAATCAAAAACTGCAAGAAGTTGAAACATACTGATAATTGAGTCAAAACAAGCATCACAACTTCATACTGATAATTGAGTAACAAGAGTAAGCACATTCAACTTCCTCCAATGTGTCTCCGGGTCATAATTAGTATGAGCTAGAGGAAACAAACAAATGGAATGATTAACAAATAAAAAACATCACAATGTGAAGGCTTAACTTTTCCTTTTCCTTGTCCTTTTCATCTATTGCACAGTAAGCACTACAATAAGCACTACAGTACTCTTAATCCAGCAATAAATGCGAAAATCTAAAAAAATTTATCATAAGCTGAGTGCCCATAATCAATCGATTTCCTTACAAAAGTGTGGAGCTTAATTAGATGTACAAAAAGGGCTTTATGTTCCTTTTATTTGGATTAATGGGCTAGTTAAGGGTTCTTTCGCTAAGGGTTCGTTCCCTAGGAACTCTGCCTTCTTTATTAATTGCAATATATACTATAGGTAATTTATAATAATCGCAACAATCCCCTTTTGGTAATAAAAGCTAACCAAATGTGTCTCATGGTACTATTTATGATTGAAATAAAAATTCAAGATATAGAATACTGAAGAAACAACATAATTTCTTTTATTTCTCCCTTTGCTCTATTACATTTTACAGTTTATACTATTGCTTTTCAAGTGTCTCATGGTACTATTTACATTTGTTTTGAAATGATCTCTCGATTATCTTAATACATCTTCTCACACTCCCACTACTAAAAACATTAAATTTATATATATACTCTGTCATTGAAATAAATGAACCAAACTATTTCCTATTATATCCACTTCTTCAATTACTCACTTCGTCTTTATTTTGTACTTGCTACATGTTTTGCAAATCTGTCTTTTAAACTTGTTATTATTTGGTTGCTATGACAATATACATTATAAGTTAGGCCCACCCCATATCAAAATCTTGGATCCGCCAGTGAATCCATGCATGTACATGAATGTCAATGTTGTTGTTGTACAAATAACGATCCATTACATGATTGTAGGTATTTGTACCCGTGCTGGAGAACAACCAATGGTGGTGCGTTGCATACTCACCGAATCGCAAAGAGGTTTTACTGATGGATCCATGGCAAGTGAATGATGCGGATACGTGCCACGTGATTAGTCTTAATAAGTTGGTGAGTTACGTTATGCGTATTATCTGTTATTACCTTGTAGTCATTAGTATTCCTATATGCAGTGACTATATCGATGTACATACGACAGGCGTCGCTATGGACATGCTTTTCCAAAGACGTGGATGAAAGTTGGGTTGTAGGAGGGCTCCACACATGGGATAAAAATGTATTGGACATCACAACTACAGATGAAATGTAAGTATAATTTTGTGGTTTGAGTTATGTGCGAGTTTGAACGTGGATTTGGTATACGACTTTGGTCTTATCTTTGTTAAGATGGTGTCTTGAATATGGGTGTAGGTTCAGTTTAGCTTATTCAGGAGTGCAAATGTTGGTTGCTATTAAGGGATGTGCAGATCGTTTTGTTGAGATGTTATTTATGGTAATGTTATTTGTGTATTACATAACGCATAGTTCTTGTTTACTTGAATGTATATTACAATGTAATCATTTTGTAATTGCAGGATTCGATGGTCGAGGAGAGAAAAAGGATTTTGTGCGAGGACATTATGTGTTCCGAAAATGATTCAAGGGAGGAAGTTATTAGTGCCATCAATGGGCCTAAGAGGAAGAAACTTGCGGACACTGTGAAACTGTTAGCATGGGAACAATATATTTTCATACCAATATATTTTGTACTTGACATATACGTAAATTTTGTTGGTGTACATATACTAACTAACTAACTATGATTATTTCATATAATCTACTTAAGCAACAAATAGGTGATTTGCTTCAATTGAGACTGAGGAATGAAAGTAATGTACAATACACTTCGATTTTTGTAATGTTAATATTATATTTACCGAAAGTAATATTTTGTATAAGGAGGGATCCAATTGTGTATAAGGGGTAAACTTGTTGGACCATAATTTGTTGATTGAACCATAATGCATATCTTTTCATGGGAACTAATGCTTGTGGATGTATGAAAATGTATGGTAAAAATCCTGGGCAGATTATGCAGTCATTTTCATATATATGAGGCTTCAATTGAAAAAGTACATATATATATATATATATAAACATATATTTCAACGCAAGTGACAACTTAAAAGGAGTTTTAAGTTGTGTTTTAACTTAAAGAAGGAATACAGGATGCACTATATAACTTAAGTTGGGTTTATAAATCCGGCCCACTTATTATTGCCCTTTGAAGAAACAACAAAATCAGCTTTACCGGTAGTAGACATAACCACAGTCCCTCCAAATGAACCTTCATCATTTACAATACTAACATTGCGAAAATTAAAGTTTTGCAATACAACCCGCGCCATTGTTGCAGTTAATCTTGTCTCGGCCATTATGAAGATGTCTGGAGCGTGACAATCTAACAAATGTCGAAGCCTACTAGGAAATGATTCCCGAGCCAAACCCCGACAATTCCATATCGCAATAGACATGTGGCCCGTGGTTTGTTTCATCTTCCTTCGGGTGTCGTTTGTGTTGTTCCTGTTGTTTATAAATGCGTCATGTTCAGCTTGTAGGATTAAGTTGAAGACCCTCCCATCTCGCATGTCAACCGTCGACTGGATTATGTTAGCCATAACTTTGACTGCCATAGGGTTAGAATGTATTATCGGGACCCTCACCAATTTGAAGTCATCGCTAAAACTTCGCATACACATGTGCTCCGAACCATGCATTTTTAATTCAAATACCTCCCTGTTAATTGGTAGCCTAACAGGAGAAAATATATCAATGAGGTGTGCAGCACTTAAGATGTCACTCAACTCCGAGTTAACCACTTCCCATGTAATGAACACTTTAAGTGCCTTGGGTAACATAGCGATGTCACTTATGTCTGGCATATTGAAAGGTTGTGCTATATCTTCGGACGTGAATTGGACGATATTAGACATCTTCATAAACTTAGGATCTAAAATGGAGGCAATATACTCATTCAAATAAAATGCCTCCATTTTTAGGAACTTACCGGAGGAGTTCGGTGTGTTGGCCCGTTTAAGTGTCTTAGGACCATAGGATTGGTCGGCTATTGGAAGTTGTAATTTTAATATATTTTTTGTGAGGGATAGTTGTAGGCTAGCATGTAATGTAATTAGAGGCACATTGATCCCATACTCATGGTGCCCCTTGATAGCTTCTGTGAGTATGAACACCATAGGAGTCAATATTTTAGGGTGAAAAGAAAGGCATATGGAAGCTCTTGATTAATGTGGATAAAATGATGTATGATCTTCTACTTAGACCCCTTTTTATAGGAGGTCAGTATCCGGGCCCACATATCAAGGATGTCTGTTTTACTTACGGTACAGTCATTGTAATTGTCATGTTCGGATTATGACATGTTAAGTTAGTGAAACTCTGAACATTGTTTTTGTACAACGAACCCGTGTTTGTGTAAGGGTAAGTTATGTTTTTTGCTTCATACTCGTAGTAAAGGCTAGTTCATGTCACGTATTCCCAACTGCATAATTCCATACATATTTTATAATATATTTCAATTTCATTACAGATATTTCCATTACACATATGGTTACACACTTTCACTAGTAGTTAGTTCACATTGAAATAATACCAAAAGTAACTAAGTAAGTTATTCGAAACTAGATTTACTTGCTTGTGAATTCCACATTTTCTTAGGATATACTAATTTATAATAACCATTGTCCATGACATTACAAGTTTACCATATCTTGTGCATTGGTTAAATATTAATTTATTTAAGATTTACTAATTTATTTTATATATTGGTTAAATGCGAGGCTGTGCGTATAAAACCGCACCATCGTAGAATTTTTCCTCTTCAATTGTTGAAAGGGGATTAAGTTTCTTGTTGTCCATCCACAAGGTAAATTTTTCCGGGGTTGAATCACGGTCAACGGCCCATGATTTGATTATAGCACTAACCTTGGAATCTGCCCGCACTCGTTGTTGATCAATGTTTGGTGCGGATCTTAAGTCTTGTATAGTTAACACGCGCCATTCGGACCACGCTTCATGCCTTGGGTTCGCTGACAAGCCAAAAAGATCCGGTCCCTGATTATATGTGGCAAATATTAGGTTGGTGGTTATTTAACAAAATAAAACGTACTTTAATTAAATATGTACATTCCTTTAGGTACACTAGTACGACGTCGTGACCCTTAAAACCAACCATGAAAGGTGTTTTGTCCGGGGAAATGTATCGATGATGGTAACAAAGCCATATATCATCGGGATTTACACCAGCTGTACGAGCATAATTGACGTAAACGTAATTAAATTTTTCATTCACTCCCATGACGTACTCAATCCCATGTTCATCTACTCCCCCACCTTTCACAATGAAGCTACACATAACCGGTTGCCATCTACCATCATATACACCACTAATTATGTCGCTTTGTGAGCTATCATTTGAATTATCTTCTTGCTCATCATCTGAATTTTCCATCCTTTTCACATAGCTTTTTTTTTGTAATGCAAGGGTGGCTTGTGTGAATTTTCCATCCCTAAGTGAGATTATATATATATATATATATATATACACATCACATTGCAATAAATTTTGTTGTTGTTGTAGGTTTAAGTATTATCACCTTGTATTTAATGCTCCTTTGACAAATTTTGTTGATGGCATAATAGTAAATTACATAATTGTATCTTTAATTCACGTTTTCAATGTATGGTTAAGTTTTATATAAATGATAACTTTAAATCATAAAACACCAAATAATAAAAACCAAAATACATCATTAATATATGATAACCCACGAAAACAACAAACCCACTAAAACAACAAGGTGATGCAATATAAAACACCAAATTATACATAGAAGCAGAGTAATCAAATCTATTTAAAGAACATAACGCCGACGACCAATCCTACAATGGTTGCTACAAAGAGAAAATTCTTTAACAATCTTCTTGTTCTCTTCAACTCAGTCCGGATTCCTTTCAAGGCTGAACCGAATTCTGTGGTTCGACAATAGTCACAAACAGTAGGCCTTCCATTGTTGGAATTCATCCAAAGGAAAAATTTGCAATCTCTCTCCTACAAAATAGCAACAAATGATGATGGAATGTTTAACTACACTTAAATTACCTAAATTAAGGAACATAACATATTAAACATTACCGGCCACAGGGGGAAACTGTAGAACTTCCTTCCATAGTTTCTTCCGAATTTTGTGACGCGGAGGACCGCAGGCACCCCATGGTAGCAGTTGACCTGAACATTGGGGGAGAGTTCGTTAGGACACCCACATACGAGTGATCTTTCAGTTTGCTTTTTCCCTATAGCCATATTATCCAAATATTTGATTTGAGGATAGTATATTTCAAATAATTTTCCCTCTTAAAGAAATTAGAATTTGAAAACATGCAGTTCACCGTATTTTAGACTTAAAGGGGTTATGGTCAACATATGTGGGGCATGTGGGTATGTGGATACTTTTATATACACGTGTCTGCATAGGTAAATATTTCCAACTAATACAAGGGGCCAAAGACAAGGGATTTCCCATACATAAACAATAGTTCCCGATACCTAAACACGTGTTAAACTCGCCTAAACACGTGTTAAACTCACCTAAACACGCGTTAATGAAATAACTACATACCAATAAACGACATGATTCTAAATTATTAAATATTTTTATTGCGTAAGGTAAAATGTTTAACTAAATATAACTTCATAAAGTTATAATGTAATTCAATTGAACGCACTTCTTATGATATAACTACATAAATCACTTGACTAACGTATTATGTAATTCAATTGAAGTAACGCTTTTGTAACTTATTAAATACATTCCGTTCAACAAAGCCGTTAATGATGAAACTAAATGCATCATTTGAGTTAGTTAATATGTAATTCAATTGATCGATCGCGTTTTTCATATAAGTAAATCAAAGACTAGCATCAATCAAATGAAAGAACGCGTTAATCACTAAGTGATTAGATAATTATATTACTAACTAATTGTTTATTACATTTCAGTTAGGTATCTATATATACTAGTATAATAAAAGGTTTGTATGTAAGTTGAAACGTTGTTTCTCCATGGGTAACATATGTTTATGCATAGGAAACACTTGTTTTTATATGAGAACCCATGTTTATCTAAATTATACAATTTTTTTTCTATAATAACTCCTTCATTCAATTCAATTACAGTAAAACTTATTGAAGTGTTTTATTTAGTTAATTCATTAACTCCTTTGTTCAATTCAATTACATTATAATAACTTACTCGAGTGTTTTATTTAGTTATTTTATTAACTCCTTCGTTCAATTCAATTCCGTTATAATAAACTACTCGAGTGTTTTATTTAGTTATTTTATTAACTCCTTCGTTCAATTCAATTACGTTATAATAACTTACTCGAGTGTTTTATTTACTTATTTGATTTAACTCCTTCGTTCAATTCAATGACGTTATAATAACTTGCTCAAGTGTTTCTATTTAGTTATTTGATTACCTAATAAGTTCAATTCATTTACATAATAACTTACTCGAGTGTTTTATTTAGTTATTTTATTAACTCCTTCGTTCAATTCAATTACATTACTCAATCCAAATAGATAATACCTTATTTAATATGTTTTGTTCCTTGATTAACTCCTTCTTTTAATTCGGATCGGAGTCGGATGTGCGAATTTGAAGGCGGATTCAGAGTCGAGTCAGATGTTCGGGTTGTAAGTCGGATCGGAGTCGGAATTTCGAAATCGTCCATACTGACATGGGTCAATTACAAAAAAGGGTAAAGTGGTAATTTAACAATTAAATGAAGTCATTATAATTACATGGTTTCACTATGGAGTGGAAGGGGAAAATGGTTTCACAAACATGGGTTGACTAAACAATAACATGGTTTTGATGTACACAAACATGGGTTGATTTAACAGTAACCATGGTTTCAAATACACTTACATGGGTTATGTACTCCACATTAATATATATATATATATATATATATATATATATATATATATATATATATATATATATATATATATATATATATATATATATATATATAAGTTATATGTATTTCATGTATTCAATTTTTTGAAAAATGAAGTATATTTCACGGCTCATAACCGAAAATAATCTTCAAATCCATGCTGCATTATTCTACAAAGGGTTGACTTCATTTTCTAAAAAAAAAAAATTAAAATGAAATAAAAATATTTACTTTATTTCACTTTCATACACATTACAAACAAACAAATAACTCCTTTCCACAATCCACCACATAACCTTACAAGAAAGGCAAGCCTTTTTTCCACATCCTCTCGTTTTCAACAACAAGATTCAAAAACATGGATGTTCAAGAAGATGAAGTTCCCCTGCGCGAACCCACAATGGACCCACCACTTGGTTGGGAATATTATGAACATCCAAATTTGGCCATTTATGCTAAACTTACCAAAATTAGAGGACCCGAGCTGTACTTCCACCAATTGGAGTATCATTGGTACCATGGTTGGTACGGAGAAACTGAAGCGGACGCATCTACGCTAAGGGAATTGATTAAAAATCCGGCAAAAGATTTGTCAAACTCAACTATGTTTGATGCTCTGTTCATGACGAAAAGTGGCATCACAGATGTTGGTTATCTCCCCAATAGGTTCGATTTGATTCAACTACCAGCTGTGTTTCAAGTGCTATTTGATTGGAGCTTGGAAAAATTAGATGAAGCTGATTCAAAGAAGATAATTCCCGACTTTTCCATCCCAATCATCGTCCCTAAGCCAGCAATCCTAACTGAGGGGAAGATAAATATTTTCAGGGGGTCAGAGGTGCAGATTGTGATGGGGTCTTACACCGATGGGGTGCATGTCATGCATGTACTAAAACCATTGTCAAGGATAAGTATGTCTTTGTCTGGCTTTGAACGGGAGAACAGGAAGCAAAACTTGAGGTTCAATTTGATCCGTATGTTTGGAGATGTCCATGCAAGAGCATTATTTGCGCCCCATACGTGTATAATGTATTGGAATTGTAGAAATGCGGCAAGACCTTCTTTTGTCGAAAATTTCTGGACACTTGTGGGTATACACCAACCCGATGTTTTAGTTTTACTTGAAGTTAGACTAAATCGTAGTGAGTTTGATGAACTATTTCCAAAAATTGGTACAACTATGCGTTGGGCCATTGTTGAGGGTCTTGGGAGGAACAACGGTGTAGTTCTTATGTGGCACGATCGGAACCTAGAGGTCACCTTAACTGGCCACGTTCCTGGAGAGCAGGCAAGGTTGCATGCATATATAATGGTTAGTACAAATTGTAACTCAATAGTCTAGTAATTGTTAACTTATATTACTTACTAATTTATTGTATTTTATTTTTAAGGCGAAACCAGACATTCCTACAAGGAGGAGGTTCTATGCACCATGACGTCCACAATGCACCCTAATCATTTTGTGAACTATGATAATGAAGTTGTGGATCTTTTAGAGTACAATGAAGTTATGGAAATCTTTTGGATGTTTTGCAAAGTATGCAAATCATGTTGTATAAGTTATCCTTTTCATTAATTATGATATAATTATAAGTTATTCTTATAATTATATTTGCTTTATTGTATGGCAAAACATTATTGGTTTAGTAAATTATGGTTGTTAACTACACAGAGCTTGACAAATGCGGGTTTATAATACATAAACACGGGTTTTAATTATCTATTGGTTGTTATCTTCTGTCACGCATCACCATTAACAAAAACATCAGTGCAAAGGACGAAGGTGAAGTAAATTTGTAATTCTTAATTATGTATTTTAAACGTTTTTTTCCTATTTGAAAATAATATTTACTTACTCATACTAATACTAATAACCCTTATGTAGACTAATATTGTTTTCTACAAACCCATTGTTGTCCTTTTGGTGGCAAACAATTGCCCACCAAAATTACACTCATACTAATCTTACGTAGGAAAAATCAACATATTCAACTTTTTTATAAGATTATGTTAACATTTGTCTAAAACACTTTCATGTCCACATATAATGTAATATGCGTTGTTAATAATTGCATTATTTTATTTGTAGTACAACTTGGTTCATTAATGGTACACCTAATGAAATACAATCCATCACTCCCTTTTAAAAAAATAAACAACCCAATCCATCACATTTGACAGTAAAAACTTCGCACAAAATGATCATTACATATCCTAGGTCCATAGACTTGACATTCCAAGCCACGGTGGAGGTTGCTTTCCCCGGCCCAAGACCGGCCGGACCGGCGGACCCGCTTGGGCCGGTGGACCGGATTTGTGGGATTTGGTGGACCGGGGACCTAGGTTTTTTTTTCGGTCGGGCCAGTTTTCGAATTTTTTTTTTTTTTTTTTTTTTTATTTTAAATATTTTATTTGGACCTGTTTTGCGAATTTTGGACCTGTTAGACCTGTTTGGACCTGTTGGACCTGTTTGGACCTGTAAAAATGACTTGGGCTAGCAATTTTAAAAAAAAAAATACTAAAATTCCGGGTTTCGTCGGGCCCCTATTTTTTCCGGTTTGGGCGGGCCGGACCGAAACCCGAATCGTCACTTCCCACGACGGACCGGGGACCGGACCAGAATCTCGGTCCGGTCCGACGTCCGACACCCATGTGGAGTTTCCGGTGAAAAAAAAAAAAAAAAAAAAAAAAAATTAAGAGCCCAAGTTGTGGTAACTTTCCCGCCAACTTCGACCCAGTTTGGTTAGGCCAATTAATGAAAAGTAAAGTAATGGAATTTTTACCCACACCCCCTTTAAACTGTTAGATAAGTGGTACCCAAATTACTTACAAAACGCCTAATATCTATACAAATATAAAAAAAGTTGTACCTAAAGAAGCCTATGCGTCACGTGGCACTTTCCTTAAACTTTTAATGCAAATGTTTTATGTAAAAAAAAAAGGAAAAATTGTCAAAAATAATCCCAAGTTTTGGCCATCTTCCCAAATTAATCCCAACTTTGGATTATTTTTAAATAATCTCAAGTTTGTTAGTAGTCTTCCCTTATTGGTCCCTAGTGAAAAAAGTCGGTTTAAAAGTCGTTTTAAAGGTCAATGCGCCGCGTGAAACATTTCCGTTTGCCTTTCATTTTAATAGTGGAGTGGTGATGAAGGCGATTAGAGGTGATTTTTTAAAATAAAATGGTGTCTTATCAAATTTTTAAAATTGGTTCAAACGATTATAGGTCTTTTGGACCAATATGGGAAGATGACTCCCAAACTTCTATGTTCACCAATGGAGTTAAACTAAATGCGATAACCTCAGGAATTAGGAGATACAACATTAACCTTAGGGAAATCATGTTAATAACTACTATTAGGAGATTAAACAAACACCTAGGATTATATGTTAATAACCGTAACGATTACATTTTGTGTTTGTATCAACTAAATATGGGTTTGTGTAACATTTACATGTGTTGGGTTTCGGTAACATGGTTTTGTTTTACACAAACAAGGGTACAAACAGGTATCTCCCCTCTCAGATTTCCCCCCATGTTGAAAAGACAATAATAAATCATACTTTGAATGATAACTTAACGTACCCACATGGTTTTGACTGCTTCTTTACTATTTCACTAATCCTCCTCCATTTAACATCTTCTCTAACCACTCTCCTCCACCTCCTTTATCATTTCCAACCAAAAAAACGAAATGGAAATAGACCAACAAGAAGCTTTGCTCCAACCTACGAGGGTCCCACCAGTCGGTTGGAAGTATGTTGAACACCCAAATATGGTCGTTCATGCACAAATAAGCCCAATTAGAGGCCCGGAGTTGTACTTCCACCAATGGGAGTACCATTGGTATCATGGATGGTACGGGGAGGTGGACGCTTCCGAGACAACTCTTAGAGATTTGATGAAAACTCCCAACATGGATTTATCAAATAATCCAATGTTTGATGCATTGTTCATGGTTAAGAATGGTATAACTGAAGTTGGGTATCTCCCGAACCGAATGGATTTAATCCAACTGCCAGAGGTGTTTCACATGCTATTTGAATGGAGTTTGGGTAAATTGGAAGAAGATGAGTCAAAGAAAATCATTCCCGACTTCGCGATTCCTTTTATCGCACCAAAACCGTCCATTCCGAAAAGTGGGGATATATATATTTTCAGAGGTGACAAAGTTCAAATTGTAATAGGGTCCTACACTGATGGTGTGCATGTCATGCACGTATTGAATCCATTGTCCAGGTTAAGCATGTCTTTTTCGAGCATGAATCGCGTTAAGGATAATAAATCCTTAAGATTCCATCTTATTCGTATGATTGGAGATATCCATCGTTCCACCATGTTTGCACCACACACTTGTATTATGTACTGGAATTGTAGAAATGCGGCAAGACCGTCTTTTGTTGCTAATTTTTGGACTCTTGTCGGCATACACCAACCCGATGTTGTGGTTTTGCTGGAAGTAAGAGTCAATCATAATGAGTTTGATGAAATATATCCAAAAATCGGTACAGCTATGCGCTGGGTCCTCGTTGACGGTGCGGGGAGATGCAATGGGGTGGTCCTAATGTGGCACAATAGAAAGATACAAGTCGACTTAACTGGTCATGTTCCCGGTGAGAAGGCGAGGCTCCATGCATATGTGATGGTAAGTGTTTTTTAAAATAAATTTTTTTAATGTTCTTAAATTCAACTTGTATGCATCATATTTAGTTGAGCACTTTTTTTCAGGCTAAACCACAAGTTCAACCAATAAGAACAAGGAGGAGGATGTATGGAACTTGAAGGGATGAGGAGTGGATGTTTTGGATCTTTTTTTGTGACAGGAACAATTCATGTTATGTTTCTGTGAATATTTTGTGACAAGTTTGTGTCAATTTGTTTTTCTAGGAACAAGTATGCCTCTTTATTATGGTGTAAGTAATTAATATGTTATGTTAATCCCATCTTATGTAATTATACGCTTCTGAATATATGAAATCAATTTCCATTGCCAAAAATTATTGTTTAGTAGCTTATCTTTAACGTTAGTTAAACTATAACCACAACTTCAACTTCAACATTACATATATATTCACAAGTGTGTCCACTGTCACTGTAAACATAGGTTCACTTATTCTAAACAAGGTTTCAACACATGTCAAGGACGACCTTCAATGCAGTATATATAACCATAAATAATACTACCTCCGTTTTTTATTATTTGCAACAATTTGACATAAAGTAGATAGGAAAAATGTGTAATCGTTGCAAACAATAGAAAACGGAGGTAACAAAAATAGAGCGTAACAAATTTATGATAATCAATTTTTGCCAACACCGACAATGTCATTTTGCAATTTGGTTTTTTAAACAAAACAAACTTTAAATATAGTCAACGAACGAACAACTATTATACAATGCACTGTCATTGCTTTTTAAGTAGTAACAAAATCATACACCAACTAAAATGGATCAATCTCCTATTATTTTATATTAATATTTTTTTTATGTTTGATATATATATCAAATGGGAGCTGAACTCAACTGAAGTAAACGACTTTACTAAACTGAATTTAATAAAAACTGTTACGGGAACCTAATTATTTTGAATTGAACTAAACTAAACTTAATTGAATGCAAACTGTCAAAAGTAACAAAACTAAATTGCACTAAATTCAACGTATATTTTATTTAAACAAACTCAAATGTTCCGTTTGTCTCATTTTTTTAAAAACATGTCACTTTTAATAATATCATATATTTTATAAATAAATATAATAAGAATTATAACTCCATCGACAACCGTGCAACTATTATGACCACATCTTGTTTCATTTACTATTTTCCCTATTATTAAACCCAGATAGGGATTTAATAATTTCATAATTTTCAAAGGTTTCCATTAAATCATTAATGAACTACATCCGAAATTGTAAATACAAGATATTTCAACTCCAATTCCACTAGATTTGTGCACCAAATACCATCATTTGCAATCTATACTACACGTTTTTTAGGCTAGGGTAGCTGATTTTATTACATGGACATGACATTAGATTGTTGCAGGTGAAGCTGGCTTCAATTCATTGGAAATATGCACATGTACATTTCATTTCATACCTTTAAATTGTAATGGGAAATTACCTGGAACCTTCCCATACTTTCCCACTGTTTTGTTTACTATAAAGTGGAGTTTCATCTTCCTTATAAGTTATAAACTTGCCTCACGCCTCACCTCACGCCTCACTCAATCAATAGTAGCCCATTAATTTTATTCAAGCCCACTTCTACCATAATTAAATTGAAGCCCAGTTTACTTAGTTATAAATGTAACTTGTTTTTTTGCCAATAACCCATTACACCACATAATCCTTATTTTCAAACGACCAAATGCCATCTCCTTAGTTTTTGTCAATTACCCATTAACCCACTAATTCCTTTTTTATGGAAATTAACCCCACCCCCTTGTCGACCTTACGATTAATGCAACAAAAAATACGAATGGGCTGCAATGATTTGGATAATCTCTTAAATGGGGGTTACCCAACAGGTATGATCACCGAGCTATTTGGCGAAAGTGGAACTGGTAAAACCCAAATATGTCTCCAACTAGCCTTGCATACTCAATTACCTCCTGCTTTTGGGGGTATGTTTGGGTCCTCAATCTACATGCATAGCAACAATGTGTTCCCAACTACTCGACTTCAACAACTTATGAACGCTCTCGTCACCAAGTGCCACAATGGACAAACTTATTTAAGTTTGGATAATGTTATCGTTAAGCGAGTTGACGAATCATCCCAGTTATTAAGCGCTCTAGAGGGGGTGGATATACTGTGTCAACAAGCTTCCACAAGTGTCAGAAATGTTCGCGTAATAATTATAGATTCCATTGCGTCTATTTTTGAGGCTAACTTTGCAAACAATTCACGTGACATGACAACGAGGTCTAATCTTTTCTTTAAAGTTTCTGCAAAACTAAAGGCACTCGCCAACACCTACAACATTGCCGTTGTCATAACAAACGATACAAGAGACGTCTTCAACGACACATGCTACACAACAAACAACATGGATCTCAAAGCGTCTGACAATAGAAGAGTGCAACCGGCACTTGGACTTGCATGGTCAAATTGCATTTCTAACAGGTTATATGTGGGTATGAAAATTGTTAATGGCAACAAACTTAGGTACCTTAATGTTGTTTTTTCCCCTTACCTTCCATGTGGAATTGCTCATTTCACCATTACATCGGTTGGAGTTGAGAATGTCGGAGAATGAAGTTATGTATGTTAACAACAATCATTTGTTCATACAACTCCTTTTTCAAGAATACAACTAATTACTACAAGCATTTGTTCATATAATAATTTGTAATTAACAAAAAATGTAGTGATTACAAAGCAATCAGACATAACTTAATGTCTCATTACAATTTAATCACTCCACACTTGTATCATCTCTACTTCTCCCCATATATCTTCAACGCAAAACAAAATTTGCTTCCCTTACACCATAATAAGATTTCCTTGATATGCCACCATAATAAGATTTCTTTCATATGCCACCATAATAATATTTCCTTCATATGCCACCAACAACCCCAAAATGTGCGTCATTCAATAACTGCATTTATGGCCCAACACATTGCCATGTAAGGCCCAAATTGTTGTATATCCACTTAAGCTAAGCCACCACTGCCAAGCCACCTATGCCATCCACAATATATTCTTTACACAATAATTCAATCCACCAAATGTTTGCCCACATTACTACAACCCACATTCTCGACACTCATATTTACTCAACCAAATCTGGCCAAATACTTAGCCCACCAATTTCTACACCACCTTCACAATAAGGTCTTATTCCCAATTCATGGATCTGCACATAAAAATTGACAAACACATTAGTTTTAATGCTTTTCATTATAAAATAATGCCTAAACAGTGCATTTAACTCACCTCCACAGCTCCCTTATTACTCTTCTTCTGTTTTGTAGCACCACTTGCTTTACATCCTTTTGCATTCTTCTTATTCGGACCTACTTCCCCTTCAACTTGCTTTGCTTTTTTTCTCGGTTGCTCAATGCAAGACGGAAATCTTACGGCCCGTGAACCCTTACGAGCCTTCAAAGGGGGATCAGCGACGCCTACAAACCCGACATGCGACCCCTCGCCATGTTCAAGGCCAACAACAGAACTATTGTTACAGTTCGGTGGTGGCTTCGTAACTGACATGGGAGTTGCAACCTTGGTCAGATTGTTCCCACCTGGTGTCATATTGTTTCCTACTGATGAAGGAGTGCATGCAGTAGGTCCCTTGTCGTTTTCCACTCCCTTCTTAGAATGCCTTTCATCAAGTATTTGCTCAAGATTCTGCAAGGTCTCCACAACTGTTACCATATCCCCATAATGAGCTGCCTTCAAACATATTGGATCGAACAATACCATCATCTTATCATAACACATAACCTCTTCAGTTTTCGATGGATCATGATACGCTACTTTCACCATAGTATGCCTTCTTATTATGTCTTTCCTCCATCGATCCAATACATACAACTTAGGAATTTCTTCCGCATTCAAACAATCATACAAATTAATTAAATGTCTGCACATTATCCCATTACACTCAAATAGCTTACACTCACACCAAGCCTCCATTGTTGACATATCTATTTTCACTTTATACCTCCTACGCTTGAAAAGAGGGACTTCCTTCCCAGTAGCTTTGCAAACAACCCACACTCGATCCCCAAATGTATGTTCTTCAATTCTCTCATTCACATCCCGCTTCCCTTGCCCTTCGAACATACAACATCTTCAAGCACTCCTCTTGGATTTCCTTGAACTTGGCATCCGTATATATTTTTCGGAATACATATTCAGCCCTGAAGTTTGTCACCAACTGTCTATTATACCTGTTACTAATTGCATCCGCAGATCTTTCACTATTGGCTCTCACTTCCATAGCTTTGCAATATTGCTCCACAAATTGATGCAACTTTGTCCTCTTGTGCACAAAACCGTCAAAAAAACTATTAATGCTTTCAGACCGTTGTGTAGTCTTCATTCCAGCCCAGAATAAGTGTCTCATAAAAGGAGGAGCCCACATTATCCTTTCCCTATACAGACCTGTACACAATAAACGACATTCTTATATATATTTCAGACCAACCAATAAAGACCTATACACAACATTCATTTTTATAAGACATAAACCAATGTTTCCTATACATAAACCAATGTTTACTATACATAAACATGGGTCTGCTTCCTGGAACAAGGGTTACTGCAGCATATACAAGCGTGTCAATCTCAGCATCACATACATAAAAATATCAGTGATTAAACTGAGATCATACCTGCCAGCCACTCATCGTTACCAAGCTCATATTTGTCTATTGCATCACACCATCTTTCCTCAAACTCCGCCTTCGAAACACTCTCGTATATTGCTTCTTGGAGGACCTCCTTGAAATCTTGATAATCTTTATATTTACCCAACTTCTTGCCGAACTTCGAGAGGATATGCCATAAGCACCAACGATGCCAAGTACCTCCCATCACATTAGCCAAGGCCTTCCTCATTGCCGCATCTTGATCTGTCAAAAAGCAAGTAGGAGCTTTACCTCCCATGCACATTAACCACGTCCTAAATACCCATGCATACGTTTCCGCATCCTCATGTGAAACTAGTGCACAACCAAGTAAAATGCTTTGACCATGGTGATTCACCCCAACAAAATTTGCAAATGGAAGGTCGTACTCGTTTGTTAAGTATGTTGCATCAAAGCATACAACATCACCAAAGTACTCATAAGCGGCCCTACTTCTTGCATCCACCCACAACACATCTTTCAACTGCCCAACATCATCTAGACGATGCATATGAAAGAAATGTTGGTTGTCCTCTGTCATCTTGTGAAAATAACTAAGCATTGCATTTGTATCCCCATCAACAAATTTCAATCTCCGTTCCTTAGCTACAATATTCCTTAAGTCTCTTTCTGTCATCGACATGTTGTCAAAACCATTCCGCTCATTCGCAAGACTGCTATGTATGGTAGATATCTTCGCTCCTGCATTTGTATCATTAAAAAGCTTCCTCCTAACAGAACCATTCACCTCCTCCTGCCTAAACTTACTTATATAACGTGTCTTCCCCGGAGTGGGGTTATGATTTTCATGAGTAAGGATAACTTTCCTCACTTCCCATCCACCGTCTGCATTCACAACGCAATACAACATTACTGGGCAACCACATTTCTTTGTCTTCCTCGTTGATATTTCAACACCATTCCTAGCACAAGCAATCCTCTTTCCATCAACCCTCCTACGATTGTCTGGATACCCGGAACTTTCACACTTCCATGTATAGTTCTTCCACTCATGCCCTGGCTTTCCACCTACCACTCTTTTATTTCCAGATGACCTTAACACCCCAAATCCCTGTTGTCTACCATATAGCGTAAAACACTTATCAGCCTCCTCAAATGAAGCAAATACCATTCCAACAATAGGATCAACAACCGGACCTACAACCGATAAGTTACTCTCTCCTACACTCCTTTCATCACCAATAACTCCCAAACTGTTTTCCAATCCTATGTCCAAATTTTGTTCACTTATATTTAAATTCAAGTCAATATCTAAGCATTCTTCATCAACATCATACTGTTACAAAACATCATTTGTTAGCATTTCAAATATGTTTAATTCAATCTCTACTCAAAATAAATTAACTACCTCAAATTTAAATACATAATTCAATTCAATTTTCCCGCCATCATCTTTCCTACAAACATAGTTCCATTATATACAATGCCTCCAATTTTAAAATTTACCCACATTTCTAAATCATTTTCCCCCTCCAATTTCACTTACCGCCAAAAGCTTTTTTCCCCCCAAATACTTTCAACTACCATTCAATGCAATACTAACCCATTAAATGCAATTTATAGTTACAATCCATGAAATTACTAATTTATTACCAACACCCACCATGGATCTATACAAAATACAATATTTTAAACCTTCACAACAGACAAATTAAACATTACACATTCACAATTGCATATTTTACCTGAATATTCTCCTGCTCCATTTGTCTTAACTTCACTTTCACCAGACTTTCCAAGCTCCAGTAGCAGCAAATTCCTTTTGGATTTTTCACTTTTTCCCCACTTAGGGTTTTCCCTCCTTTTTTTTAATACACCTCGTAAAGCTTTTTTCTTATACACCCAATTAAAAATAAAGTCCCCCACATGTTTTCATCTTGTTTCCTGATGAGTATTCCCATTACCATATTCCTTTCCCAATGTCACTTTCACTTCATTGGGGCTCACACCAACCTTCCCCTTATTTTAACCTGTTTTATTACTAGTTACTACAACCCCACCTTTCTATTTTTTATTAGTATTAGTGGGCAGGAAGCCGCTCACTATGCGCGCTTTATCGCCCCTCGAGTGCTGAGTAGTGAGTAGTGACAACTGAGTAGAGAGAAAAGAGTCGAGAAGAGAAGAGAAGAGGAGAGAAATGGTGGTAATGAGCGTGGCGAAAGCTCAAGAGCTATATCCACTCTCTCTCCTCAACTTCATCCCTTCTTCTTCACTCCTTTCAAACCCCAAATTCTCCTCTCTCTCTCTTCCCACTCGCTTCCTCAAATCACCATTACCATCATCTTCACAATTACACCTCTTTTCTCTCTCTTCATCATCATCATACCTGAAAAAACCCCTTCAATTCCATGCTTCAGCCGGTAATAAACAGACTTTGGTCGGCGAAGAAACCGAAACCGATAAAACGGCGAGTTTTGATAGTAGTGAAGCGCGGAAGAATTTTAACCTGCAGTTTGAGTCACCGGTTGTAGAGGTGAAAGAATTGGAGGATTTACCGGAGAATTGGCGGCGGTCGAAGTTAGCTTGGCTTTGTAAAGAGTTGCCTGCTTCAAAACGACCTACACAAATTCGACTGTTGAATGCTCAGAAGAAATGGATGCGTCAGGAGGATGCTACTTATGTTGCTCATCATTTTCTGCGTATTCGTATTTACGATTCGGCGTATTCGGTATGATTTCGTCCTTCTTTTAAATATTTGATTGAATTTGATGATGAATTATTGTTGTTGGTGGTTGTTTTGAATAATTTGAAATAGGAGCTGATGAATTGGTTTGGTTGCTATTGTTTGTCTGTTTAGATTGGATTGATTAGGTTTGGGTAGGAATTAGGATAAGATCAAACTAGTGTGGGAACTGTAATTAGCTGTGCAATCCGCGGTTTGTTGGCTTCGTTGGAGCGATGGTTGGAATCGAAGTAATTTTATTTAGCTTGATCTGTGATGGAGATTGGATTGATTATGGACTGGTTACCCCAATGCTAGTGTGATGTTTGGTGATTAGAGGGCTTTGAATAGACTTTTGTAGTACTTACGAAATCGTATTTCTAGAGATATAGTGTGTTCTCCTTCCTAAAGTGTAGCAACTGTTGTTAGAACCAAGGCTCACATATTGTGCAATCACAAGCTTATAATAGCATGGAACTTAAAGATAATAAACAATACTAAATGACATAAGAAGATTACATGTGGAAACCTGGGAACTTGGAGAAAGCCACAAGAATGCACTAGGACTTTTAACGATGTGTATGAAGGCGACTTACAAGGCTTCCAAGATCTCTTGATCACAAGAATTCCCCTGATCCAAGCCCTATCCGTGTTTAACCCAAACCCTAACACCTCAGCTTCTTCTGTTTTCTCCCTTATTTTCCTTCCCATGACCTATATTGATAGGGAACTACGAATAGCCTACTCCAAATACGGATGTGCATAGATGGAATGTACTCGCCAACTCGTATCTAGGTCCTAATCTAATCCTACATTGACTAGGAAAGTAAAATTTCTTGACATATTTGGAGTATCTGCCACACACACCTTGATAGCCCAAGTCGTGTTATACAACATCCACACAAGTCTAAGAAGCTTTGGGGATTGCTCTGCCAATTAACGTGGCCCAATTCCACAATTCGTCCAAGAAGGGTTCCACAAATCCAACTATTTTATCTGCTTATTGCATCATCCCACTTTCAAGAACCAAATAAGAATGACATTAAAACACCATTGTTCTCAAAAAGCGAAGGCTACAATGCTACTACCACCAAGTCGTCCGGACCTGGCTCACAACCCTGGCATTTTACCATTTCCGTCTAGTATGCCTATAATGTATAGGACTGCTTCAAAGAAAAAAGAACACTGATTTACAGGCCATGTTCAATTCCTTGTTTGTAGAGTGCATTTTTATATACAAATAAATCATACTTCCTCCGTTCTTTAATAATTGCAACATGTAGGGGTTCCACATCTTTTAAGGAGATGAGAGAGATAGAGAGAGATGAAAATAGGGACCCATGTGATAAGGAGAGAGATAGAGAGAAAACATAGTCAAATTTAGTAATGTTGCAATTAATATCAAACTTTCAAATAAGGGAAATGTTGCAATAATAAAAGAACGGAGGAAGTAGTAGATAACTTAACACCATGTCTGTTCACTTGTGTGCCTTCTTTACTTTTATGTACCTTACTTTGTCTTAAATAGCAATTATCCATTAAATGTTGCAGGTGTACAAGTGGATGATCCAGCAACATTGGTTTCGATTTGATTTTCCCCTGGCTACCAAGCTTGCTGATTACGTGGGTCGGGAGAGGAAATATATGAGATGTCGGGAGATTTTTGATGACATAATAAATCAGGGACGGGTTCCTAGCGAATCAACATTTCATATCTTGATTGTTGCATATCTGAGTACCTCAAGTGAGGACTGTCTAAAGGAAGCATGTGAAATCTACAATCGCATGATACATTTAGGAGCCTACCGCCCTCGGCTAAGTCTGCACAATGCTCTCTTCAGAGCCATCGTTACCAGACCTGCAAGTTCTGTGAAGCAGTACCTTAATCAGGCAGAGTTCATTTTCCATAATCTCGTAACCTGTGGATTAGAGATACATGATGATATTTATGGTGGTCTCCTTTGGCTTCATAGCTATCAGGATATTATTGACAAAGAGCGAATGTTGTTTCTTCTGGCGGAGATGCATCAGAGGGGTATTCCAGAGAGCAGAGATACTCTCTTATCCATTATGAGGGCTTCCTCTAAAGAAGGTGATGTGGACAAAGCAGAAAAGACCTGGGCCAAGCTTTTAAGTTGTGATGGTGGCATTCCTTCTCAAGCTTATGTTTACAAAATGGATGTCTATGCTAAGGTCAGGGATTCTGAAATGTCTCTAAAGATATTTAGAGAAATGCAGGAACAGTTTGGATCAACAAATATTGTGGCTTACCACAAGATTATAGAGATTATGTGTAATGATCAAGAAGTGGAGTGGGCGGAGTCTCTTATGAACGAGCTTGTTGGGAGCGGTCTGAAGTCTCTTACACCGTCTTATGTGGATCTTTTGAACATGTACTACAAATTAAGCTTACATGATAAAGTTGAGTCCACCTTCTTAGAATGCCATGACAAATGCCGCCCAAATCAGATTATCTATGGGATCTACTTGGACTCTCTGGTGAAAACTAGCAATATTGAGAAGGCTGAAAGCATCTTTAACCTGATGTTAGAGAATGACGCTATTGGTATAAGCAACAGGTCATGTAATACCCTATTAGGTGGGTACCTATCTTGTGGAGATACCTTGAAAGCTGAAAATTTATATAGGTTAATGCGCCAGAAGAATTATGAGGTCGAATCTTCTTTGATGGAGAAGCTGGAGTCCATTGTTAGGTCCAGCAAGAAAGTTGTTCAGAAATCTTTGACCTTAAAATTAACTCCAGAACAAAGAGAGATTTTGGTGGGTTTGCTGCTGGGTGGCTTGCAAATTGAGTATTCAGGTGAAAAGAAGCTATATTTTGTCTCTTTCAAATTCAAGGATAATTGTGGCATACATTCCATCTTAAAAAGACACATATATAACAAGTTCCATGAATGGCTGCAACATTCCAACGGCTCATTAGATGATAATGGTGATATCCCTTCAACATTCTTGACAGTCCCACATACTTGCTTTGGTTTCTATGCTCATCAGTTCTGGGAAAATGGGAGGCAAAGCATTCCCAAACTAATTCACCGGTGGTTGTCACCACGTGTTCTTGCTTACTGGTTTATGTATGGTGGATATACAGCACCGAACGGAGACATTTTGTTGAAGTTGAAAGGAAGCAAAGGTGATTTGGAGAGGGTGTTTAAAGCATTGAAATCAAAATCATTGGAGTTCAGGATAAAGCAAAAAGGTAAGGTGTTTTGGTTGGGTTTTATGGGAAGCCATTCTACTTGCTTTTGGAAACTTATAAAACCCTACCTTTTGTACGAGTTACAAGACTTCCTAAAAGTTGACGAACAAATCTCAGAGAATTCAAGCACAGAAAACTCAAGCGTTTCATTAAGTAGTGAGTCTGATTCAAATAACAGCAGTGAGCCTCATTCGGGTTTATCCGACAGTGATGATCCTTGATGACTCGTTCTGCCTGGCCGTCCTGACCCTCCATTTACCTGAGGAGATTGCTTTTGAAGTGGCACTTGCGCATTAATGCATTGGCTTGGTTTTTACTGCAACTGGGTATGTTGGAGGATCTTTCTTTCTTAATACTTAGCAATATAAGCTTTGTACATAGTCAAAGGGTGTAGAATCCTTACCTTGTAATCTTAGATAGGGAGTCAATTTAGTTAACATATACTGCTGAGTCCATCTTGCTGAATGGAAGTGCATTCTTGGATTTCTGTCTCTCGTCCTATGTAGGAAATGTAGTTTGATGCACGGGAACTAAGAGGGTGTCTTGATTTTTTTTATAAGAAATGCAGTACCCCTTTGTCTGGTATTAACAGTCACATATATGAATATCGAAAATTCGAACATCCTATTCTAGAAAAGAAATACTCTCATTCGTACTATGGGTTGAAATAATTACCTCGTTCTCATGTGTTTACCAGTTAATATTTCTCTATTTAGATGTAAAGCCTGTCATTATATACACTTTCTTTTGGTAAGAAAAACCTTGACAGGTTTGGAAGTAAAGTGGATCCAACTTATCAAGGCGAAAGTCAATTTCAAAACCTCTTGACACCACGAAAAATAGCTCTAATTAGCTATACCTTGCTATCTACGTACTCCATTTACATGTCCAACACCATGGTAACATGAAAATGACCTACCACACATGTACTACTACTTTTTCTCTATCCAAAGTGTAGGAATCAGTCATGCTACTAATTATGTCACCCAAAGGTGTCTAGATTTCTTCGTCACTACTTTCATGAGGACAAGATTAGACCTTGGATTCAATGAGATTCTAAGCTCACATTTAATTCCAAAAAAGTAGTACTCCCTCCGTTTCTTTTTTATCTACCCACATTTCTTCTTGGTTTGTTTCTTTTTAATCTACATATTGTTGCTCTTTCTATTTTTGGTAACATGTCACATCTACTTTATCCTCTTTTTCCACCCATGTCATCTACTTTTTAATATTTTAACCCACTTTTTAACTTCTCTCTCTCACTTTTCAATTTCTCTCTCCATCTTTTCAATTTCTCTCACATACTTTTGCATTTTCCCCCTGGTTCTCCCCTAAAGTGAATAGAGTAAATTAAAATGAAACGGAGGGAGTATAAATTAAGAAATTTCAGGTTCATGATCATGCTGGCTTCTGAGCCAGGAGTTGAAGATGGTAATACAGATGTTTGGTTATTAGCTATACACGAGTCCTTAATCTTTATCTATATTGCCCTACTGACATATGGAGGGAAAATCTCTTAGGCTTTAATTCATTCAAAGAATAAATATCTTTACAATGACCGCAAACAAGTTGGTATATCAGAGAAACTGGGAACCTACCCCCTCTCTGTGTCACTACTACTTGTTAGTACATTGGAGAAAATACACCCACAAGTTTTATAATAATAAAATATGTATGTTCTTTCATACTTATCCATATATAAATTTGAGTATTACTCCCTCCGGTCTTTATTAATTTACCGTATTTCTTTTTGGGATGTCCCTTATTAGTTTACCCATTTCTTTTGTTTCTATTTTTGGGATGGGATCACTAACTTTCCATCACACATACATTCAACTTTAATATAAAATAATAGTTTCTCTTTCTTTCTATGTCTCACATCATTATTTCTCCTAAAAATCTGTGCGAAAGAAACGGGTAAACTAATAAAGACCAGAGTGAGTAATGTATAAAATAATCGGTTTAAAAAATTATGTTTTTTTTAATATATTTTCAAACTATATATTGAGACAAATCCAATAACATCTATCTATTTTATACAAGCAAACCATATTGTTATAATAGAGTATATAATATTGCAAAAAGTTAATAAAATGTGCTATGGAATAAGTAAAATTGAAAGAGTTTAGGTAACTTAGTGCAAAAGGCTAATATCATAAAAATTTGTAACGTGAAAAATGGTTTGGCAATCTTGAAGAAAAGTGAGAACTTTGTGAAAGTATTTAAAGGGGAAAGAAATAAAAACCAATTTTTTCAAAACATATTCAAACAAAAGCATCCTCGACTTAGACTTTTTTTTTTTTTTTTTTTTTGACATCGCACTCGACTTAGACTTTTGAATCATGTGATATAGTTGTTCAGGGATCAAAACTCATTTCATATTTGAGATTAATCTTAAACAACCACGAGTATCTACAACTTCCACCATAGAATATGCATCGAAAACAACTCCCATCATGAGAAACTAATAACACATGAAAAGACAAACAAAGAAATGCAAAGCAAACTACAATAATAAAGCATAGATTTATAAATAACAAAAGAAAAAAAAATGGGTCCAAAATAGCCTATATCAAAGAATATATATTTCTACACCATATTGAGTATTATTAACATCCCCAGCTTGCAATTTATATAATACATCTCGATGTACTACCCATTAGTAAATTTTGACAAACAAAAAAAGTATTTGTAAAGCTCAGTTCACATAAATTAAGTTCAATTCAATTCAGTTGAATTCAATCCATAATCTTATTTGTAAAGCTTTAAATATGCAAAATAATAACTTTTTTTTGGTGTAGAGAGAGCCAAAAGAACAATTGATGTAGATAGGATATGATCTCATATTATAAACGCTACCTCCTGATACCTTTAACCAACTAAGCTGGTTGACATTCACGACAAAATAATAACCTTGAATGTATAGTATATAGACTATAGAGTATAGACCTTGCCCTTACCTAGTTTAGTGCAAGTAATACATTTTGGGTCATCAAATTCTCAAACGGGTTAAACCGAATTCAAAAGTCCAAACCCATCAAATACGTTTCGTTGTTAAACGTTGTCATCCAATTTACGCCACCCAACTTTTGAATAACATAACCCACTGTCAAAGCAAACAAACTCTTCTGTCCAAGTCTTTCCACCTTTCAGTTTCTCTCTCTCTCTTACATTTCCTGCCCTGACCCAAACACAAACGGATCCAACCGAATAACCGAAAATGGTATCGGACTCGGACCTCGTCAATCGGCTCCGCGAAATCTTACAAACGTCAGACCTTAACACCACCTCAGCCGGCGCCGTGCGCCGCCAACTCCAAGCCGATTTCGGCGTCGATTTGTCTGATCGGAAAAAGTTTATCTCTCAACAAATCGATGAAATTCTTCAAGCCGGCGAAATTAATGGCGCCGAAGATGAAAATGTCACGCCGCCGACGGAGGAAGACGACGCCGCCGCCGACGCCGATGAAGAAATAGAAGTTCAGGAAGAAGAAGAGAGTGACGAAGAAAGGTTTCGCCATTAATACTTTCTACTAATTTATTCTTTTTGTTTGTGTCAGAAATTTATATAGATATTATTCTTTGAATTGTTCTACTACTACTACAAATTTGGAAAAAGAATAAGAATTATTTTAAAAAGAAGTGGAATTTTTTCTTGAATGTTTGAATTTTTCGTGGATTCTTTGTTGAAGAAAATTATTTGGTTGTGTTTTCTGGTGAGCATTATCCATTGACTTGCTTTGCATGTACTCATTCTAATACGAATAGTTTTTTTAGGATGTTTTTTATTTCCAGTGTTGAAGATTTTATGTCCTGTTTTTGAAGAATTAAGGTTTTACTTTTTATGATATGTCTTGAAATTTTAGGTCAAAATCAAACTTTTTATTTTTTCTTTGGAAAAAGGACAAAAATAGACTGAGCAGCGGTTCATTGAACAAAAATAGATTGAATGGAGGAAATGTCAGAAGAAGAAAAAGACTGAAAGTATGAATTGTGCTAAAAAAGTGATGTCAAAGTTGGAATTTTACATAGTTCACTAAATTAATTTTTGCTCACATAGTTAATAGTTCACTCCATTTTTGGTCAATCCGTAGATGGTGCACACGTCCGTATGATAAGGAAGGTGCATATGTACATGGCTAACAAGCCAAATGTACATGAATAACAAGTCAAATGAACACATGTACATGACTAACAAGCCAAATGTACATATGTACATCTCTGTTAGTATATGTTCATTGGTATTGGTCTTTATATTCATAACCTAGTGCTTGATGCTCATCGTGCGCTCATACGGACATGTGCACCTACTAATTTGCACATTTTGGTACATTTTCTTATTTTTTTGTCCATTGTATAACATTGGATGTGTTGTTGCGCCAACAGTTTAGTCATGCAGAATTCGATGCGTTCGATGTTTTTTCTGTTTGCTTGCTTGCTGCAATGACATATGTGCTTTTTTTATACGAAATTTAGGTCTAAGGAAGAGGAGACGAAGAAGAAAAGAAAAGAAACTGGGTTTACAAAATTATGTAGTCTTTCTCCCCAGCTTCAAGAACTTGTTGGAGTACCTGAGATGGGTCGAACTGAGGTGATATTCAACTATCTTTTTCATCTCAATCATGTTAATCAGGGTTGCTGGACTTTCAGTGAGTAAATTTGTGGATTCTGTATTGCCAAATTCCGATTGGCTTCAGGTAGTTAAGAAACTCTGGGCCTATATCAAAGAGAAGGATTTGCAGGATCCAAAAAACAGGCGTAACATAAAATGTGACGAGATGTTGCATTCCATTTTTCGTGTAGATACCATCAACATGTTCCAAATGAATAAATCCCTCACTAAGCATATATGGCCACTGGAGTCAGAAGAAGGTACATGTCTTGTTTACTGTCATCTATATTCTATCATCAACATTTGTTTTTGTAGTCAAATTCTTATGACATGTAGGAACCTCGTTAAAGTTCAAAGAACTTGAATAAGCTCTCTCTGTTGGCTCTTGTAACTTGTGTATGTCCGAATCCTTACCTTGCCTAAGGCAGGATCCTTTTTAAAGGCATTGGGGTAATAATGATGTTGATGCTGGTGTAGAGAAGATGTATATAGTGGTTCAATGGACAGTTGGGACTGCATTAGCAGAAAATAGGACATTAGAATGTAAAGTAAGTAGCATTATTTGCAACATGGTGGAAACTGTATATTCTGTGAGTGCTACTATCTTCTGTTGGAGGCTTTGGAGTTGTCACTTTCTGCCTCGTAAGGCTCCATAGGTGCATGGAAATGTACTTTTGGATATCAAGTCCTGGCTCTGTCCTCTTTGGCGTTGTTTTGTTTGTCCTGTATAATTAAGGGAAGTCTACAGAATACTTGTTTATTGACTTTAGTACTAACCTGGATGACTACTTTCATACACTCAGTAGGAAGAGGAAGAAAAGGAGTTGAGAAAATTAAGGTTCATGATGATCTGTCTGCTTAACATTTTTTACGCGATTCAATTCTCTCTCTTACATTAGATCACTTCTTACATGAAAACGTGATAAAAGTGGATCCATCTTAGTAAAAATGCGATTTTTTTCTTTTACTTTATTAAGATATCACACGGTAATCCTTTTTCTTGAAAATGTAATATTTTTGGAAGATTGAGCCCATAAGGGGAAAAATGGTTACATCTTAGCCAAAATGAATTAACCGTGAGTAAAAAAAGGATTACTACTTAGTGTGTGTGTGTGTGTGTGTGTGTGTGCGCGCGCGCATATTGATAGATGTAATTTGGCTTCAGGCAGTGCCATCAAACTTGCTTTTATAAGATTCTTATGTTTTACTTCTGTATTTTAGATCATTTAACTGATTCTCCAGCTCCAGAAAAGAAGCTATTTTGTAATTCTGAATTATAAGGTGTTAATGTGCTTGACTACATACTGTACTAGTTTATTGTAATTGCTTGCACGTGAATGAGTATGAATGATCTCTGTCTTGTTTGCATTAGCAAATCTAATGTAACTTGGCTACTGATGGCACCATCAAATTTGCTTGTATAACTTTCTTACGTTTTACCTTTTTTTATTTTTAGATCGTTCAACTGATTCTCCGGCTCCAGCAAAGAAGCAAAAACGTCAGAAAGATGAAGGTGCTATTTTGAATCTCGTAATGACAGGCTGTTTATCTGTTACTGTGTTTGGCTACATCTTGTGTCTAGTTTATTGTAATTGCTTGTGAGTGAGTATAAATGATCACTGTCTTGTTTCCCTTTGTATTAACCTATCCTTCTTGTTTGTCATATCATTCAGATATGGAAAAATCAAATGAAAATACAAAGCAAAAAAAGGGTAATGCTACTGGTTTTCTCAAACCCCTACAACTGTCCGACGCTTTTGCTAAGTTCCTTGGTACTGGCGAAACTACCATTGTTAGGTCTGATGCTGTCAAGAGAATTTGGGATTATATAAAACAGAATCAGCTCCAGGTATGGTGTTGTTTGCCAAAACTGCTATGATAATTTTGTACCTTTTGTTTTTTCCTTTCTTGGGTGGGGGTTGGTTGGTGGTGGTGGCAGTGGCCTCAATATTTGCATTTATAACTTTCAGTTTTGCTCTAGCATAGTAAATACTTGCTGAAAGCTGGATGTTCACCAGTGAGACTGAGCAAGTAAAAATGCCTGATGCTGTTTCTCCAAATTCGTTGCACAGTCATGCATGCCGTGACCTGCTTTCATCTTTGTGTGACGAGTCAGAGCAACTGGGAAGCCTGCTTTAGTTATGCAACTCTTACATTTAAGGCTTTCACATTGTCAATAACTATAAATCAAAGGATACAACATCAGCTTGCGCGACATGTCATTTAAGACTTCTTATAAAATCATCCTACCAGTTAAGATGTTTTACTATAATCTTTTGTTTGCTCTATTAGTTATAATATCAATGTGTTGATGTTATCTTCCAAACAAAAATCAAATAGTTTGATTATAGTAATGGTTCACTGATACTACTATCTTCTGTGTGGAAACTTTCCTGATAATTGGTGAGACTTATATAAGATTTTATCGGGTTCATAATAGGTCTTTGTATCTTCAACTATCTTTCACATGATCTCCAGTTTTTCTAAAAGTTCGCATACTGACATTTATATTAAACACCTCATGTGCAGTCCAAGCGGCGTGTACCCTGCTTTGCTTTTCCATGAATGATCCTTCTAATCTCAAAGATTATTTCTGTGATCTGAAGATGTAGCATGAATAGCATCTCTATGTATGTAGATTCTATATCTTT
Source organism: Beta lomatogona (assembly GCA_947646795.1). Taxonomy (NCBI): domain Eukaryota; kingdom Viridiplantae; phylum Streptophyta; class Magnoliopsida; order Caryophyllales; family Amaranthaceae; genus Beta; species Beta lomatogona. The sequence goes on along the minus strand of CANSNZ010001006.1, from coordinate 1,288,779 downwards.
GGCCAAGGAAAGCCCCTTAAGAAACAAAAAGTTTAGTAGTCTTTTCTGATTTGGCCTCAAGAGTAAGATTGAAAACATCAAGACGTCCTCAGAATCCCACCAACAGCACATCAATTGAACTTGGCATTTTAACAGATTAAAATGCTATAAAGAAATATTATATCTACAATGATCTGGTTTCTCTCTCTTTTTATATGACTAATTAAGAAGTGAGGTTATTTCTTAGTCAATTTTCTAATTTCTGGGCCTGTTTGTTGAGACATTCTTAGTAACTTCACTGTCCTTTTGAGCCGTGTTTCTTTTTTAAATTTCGACGTAAGACATGCCTGATCAACACTGCTGCTTTGCTTGTTTTGAAGGACCCATCTGATAAGAGGAGAATATTGTGTGATGAAAAGCTGAAAGAACTTTTTGATGTGGATACTTTCCACGGATTTACAGTTTCGAAGCTTCTAGCAGCTCATTTGACCAAGATAGAGTGCTAACGTTGGAAGTACTTCACCCTGCAAGATAGGTGAGCAATTTTGTCGAGTGCACCATGTCCGTGTATACATTGTCGTAGGTATTAGAGGGGATGCAGGTTCGATAGGGTAGTGAACAGTTGTATTTTTCATTTTCTGACCCGCTGTGGACAATCATGGATGTAATTAGCTTTAAATTTGGTTTAATATATCGTGTAAGCTTACCCGTGTCGAGGCTTAATCGTCACTTGCATTTGCATCTCGATGGATCATTAGCAAGACATTGTCAATGGGTCTGGAGCTGAGTAGTTGTCTACTCCACTGAAAGTTAGCGATACTTGCATTTGCATCTCCACTGGACAATCATGGATGTAAGTCTGTGACAGTTGCTTCGGCCTTGACTTTTGGTGAGTAATGTCTGGGCCTTGACAATCCATTCTTTTGGGCCATCACAAAAACGGATATGCGATCTGGTGCATTAGCGAGCCACAGGTTGGACAATACTGAATTCAGGACTAGTCTGGGCTCTTAACCCAAAGTTTTTGGGTCTGAGATTGTGAGTGCTCTTAATTGGATGGATTTAGAATTCAGAAAAATGTTTCATCTTGTGTTTTATATTCTTTACAGCAAAGAAAAAAAAAAAAAAAAGAGAGGAGCGATATTTAACTAGAAGAAAGGTATTTTGTTATTGTTATTGTTATTGTTATTGTTATTGTTATTTTTATTTTTATTTTTGTAGAGAGCAAGTGAAAAAGTGTGTTTAAAAGAGCAAGTAAATCTAATGTTCTACTTTTTCTAGTGTTGATTTTTAAAGTCAATTTGTAACTGCGGTGAGCATCTTATGATAACCTAGTGGTATTGACATCATCTTCGATCCTAGAGGTCCGGGGAATCTAGTCTCACCCCTTACAAGAGGGATCTCGATATTCCTCTTTTTTTGCAAGGGAATTTAACTTACTTTATTAAAGAAAAAGTAATTGTGGTTAAGATTGGCATATTATTGAAGCTGAAAATTATGATGAAGAAGGATAAGAGCTTTTTTCATTTCCTTGTTATTAATTCTATTAGAAGTTTGTAACTGAGTGTATTATTCGGTCTAATGCAAGGATTCCAAAATAAAATATGAATGTCAAATGTATTCGGTCGGAGTAATTATTATTAAATTAAAAAAAAAAATATTTAAAGCACTTAAAAATAGATTGAGTGGTATTATAAAAAGTTCCTTTATTCTTTCGTCCCAAAGTTTGTATATTACCGCCATTGTCGAGAACTGGAAATTTGTTGAGTAGTACCTTTCGAAATACATATTTTTTTATTAGAAATATCTTTTATAATTTTTTTTGCTCCAAAATACGTTTTAAGATGTTCTAGTGGGTAGAGATTCGGGCCAAAAAAAGGTAGCATATTAGTCTAACACAGTATCACTTGTATATTTATAAAAGCCTTATTTTATAAAATCCAAGTGTGTAAGTGCTCGTTCGATATACATGGGAATTTAATTCTTGTAGAAAGTTTCATTTCATAGGAAATTACTGCCCTTATGTAATTCCTAGGAAATTGCCTAGATTTGTTTGGTTGACATCAAGAAATTGCAATTCATGTGGGAATTCTGATTGACCAAGGGGAGAATGGGTAATTAATTCCCACATCTTGTGGAAATTTCAATTTCTAAAGGAATTTCCATTGCACCCATTTTCTCCACTTCTGGTCAACCAAACAACTTCCCAAATGAAAAAATCATGGGAATTTTCATTGACTACATAAATTCCTGTTGGAGTTACTAAATTAACTGATGTTCAGCCCAAGGAAAGCAAGGACAGCCCAAGCAACTCAAGCTCAGCTCAAGCAACGCACAGCAGCAGTTTTTCTTCTCTCAAGGAAAAAGCCAGCTCAGCATTTTTCTGTTATAACTAACTAATTCAGCTTAACTGAATTAGTTCTTTTCTTCTTTCAGTTTTTCTATATATATATAGTTGCTGGTTGTAATGATACAGTTAAGAATTCATTTTGTAATTTTCTCTCTAGAAGAGATATGAAATTCTCTCTACAACAAATCTATAAAACACTTTCTTTCTTTTTCTCATTCACTGAATTGAATGCTATAATTCTGAAGATCTAAGGTGTTAGATCATGTTTTTCCACATGGTATCAGAGCTACGAGTTCTGGATTATCAATAATTTCGCAATTATTCTTTGAAATTCGCAATCTGAAGCTTGAAGATTTGAGGTTTGATCATTTCTTTCATACGATTGCAATTTTCTGCTCAAATTCTCCAGAATTGTTTTTCTGCGTTCCTTAATTCTTCATATCTTCAATTTTTTAGCTGAATTTCTATTCATCTTCTCAAATTCTTGTTTTCAATATCATCAAAACAATGCCTAGAAATCAAAATTCAAATGATGTTCAATCTAGCATCGATATTACACAAGATCCTAGTAGTTCTTATTATTTGAGTTCTTCTGATCTTAATGCTACGAAATTAGTTCCAATTGTTTTCTCTGGATCTGGATTTTCTGACTGGAAGAGGTCGATGATTATAGCCTTATCCGCTAGAAATAAACTTGGATTCATTGATGGATCATTGTCTAAACCTACTGGAAATCCAAGTTTACTGAAAATTTGGACCAGATGCAATGATCTTGTGATATCCTGGTTCCTAGCTTCTTTAGATCAGGTAATTGCTAGATCAGTTTTGTACTTCAAAACTGCCAGAGAAATTTGGCTCAATCTTGAAGAAAGATTTGGAAGCTATTCTGGAACAGAATTGTATAGCTTGCAGCAGCAATTATGTGATATTGCTCAAGAAGAAAATGAGAATATTTCAGAATTCTTTACTAGAATCAAGTCTCTGTGGGACATGATTGATGGCTTGGATCCTATTCCAGCTTGTGTCTGTACTGGTTGCAGTTGTGCTCTGACCAAACAGATCCTGAAATCTCAACAGAATTCTAGACTTCTTCATTTTTTAATGAAAGCAAGCTCTAAGTATGGCCTGGTTAAGAGTACTATACTCATGATGCAACCTTTGCCAAATATTACTCAAGCTTACAGACTTCTCTGTCAAGAAGAAAGTCATAGAGATATCGCAGATCTTGACAAGAACAACAATGAAGTAGTTGCTTTCACAGCTAGGAATTTTGATCAGAAGACTCCTTATAAACAGCAACAAAACACTCCAAAAGTGACATTCAATACTGGAAACAAAAACTATAACTCTGGAAGAGTTATTTCTGGCAATAAAAGGACCTCCATGTTTTATTGTGACCATTGTAAGATGTCAGGGCACTCTATGGATAGGTGCTGGAAGTTACATGGTTATCCAGCCAACCACAAGTATGCAAAAGGCAAAAGAATTACAGCTGTGGCTCATAATGACAGTGAATCTGATGAGATGATTCCATCTTCACTGACAAAAGAACAGTATTTCAGGCTTATGGATGTGCTTAACAATCATTCAGTTACAGATCCTAATGAACAAGCTGGAGGTTCTGGAGGTTCTAGCTCACATGGCATGGCTGCAAGTGCTCAGTTAGCAGGTATTTTTTGTTTAAATTCCAGCTTGGAACATAATTGGATAATTGACAGTGGGGCTACTGACCACATGTGTTCTAATTTGAAATTATTCACAAGTTATCATGAAGTCACAAACAAGCATTACTTCATTACTATCCCAGATGGAAGTAAAGTTCAGGTGCAGCATGTTGGTAATGTCAAATTGGGACAACATTTAGAACTTAAAAATGTTCTACATGTTCCTAATTTTCATTTCAATCTTATTTCCATTCCTAAATTGTGTCAGGATGACTCTTACACAACTCAGTTTACTCCCAACAAATGTTTGATTCAGGGCAATTTGATGAGCCAATGCATAGTTCTTGGTGAGCTGGAGCATGGTTTATACAAACTAAGTGCAGATATTTTCTCAACTTCTGCTGCTGATTCTTGTTCTACTGTTCCTAATTTTCCTTCAATAAATACATGCTTTACTGCTATAGAGAATGCTAAGCTTTGGCATCTTAGGCTAGGACATATCTCTTTCAATAAAATCAAATGTGTACATGATTCTGTTGATGTACAAGGCTGTTTAGCTGAAAATATTTGTCAAGTATGTCCCTTAGCTAAGCAACCTAGAAGATCTTTTCCCATCAGTTGTATAAAGTCTACATTTGCTTTTCAATTGCTTCATCTAGATGTGTGGGGTCCCTACAAGACTTGTACTTATTCAGGACATAATATGTTCCTTACTATTGTAGATGATTTCACAAGAGTTACTTGGACACATTTAATGAAAAGTAAAACTGATTCTGTTGCTTTGATGACTCAGTTTTTAAACTTTGTGAGCACTCAATTCCATGTCCAAGTTCAGGCTGTAAGGACAGACAATGCACTAGATCTCATTGAAGGGGAGATGAAACAGCTTTTCATTGAAAAAGGCATTGTAAATCAGAAAAGTTGCAGTGGAACACCACAACAAAATGGTGTTGTGGAACGCAAGCATAGACACTTGCTTGAAACAACAAGAGCTCTTCTTCTTCAATCAAGAATTCCATCCAAGTATTGGGGAGATTCTATTTTAACAGCTACTTATTTGATCAATAGAATGCCTCTTAGAAGCATTCATAACATTACACCATTTGTGAAATTGTTTACCTACAAGCCTAATCTTGATCACCTAAGAATTTTTGGCTGTCTTTGTTATGCCAATACTTCTTCTGTTAACAGAACCAAACTAGATCCTAAAGCCAATCCTTGCATATTTCTTGGTTACCCTCCTGCCCAAAAGGCTTATAAATTGCTTGATCTTGTTACACACAAGATAATCATCTCTAGGGATGTTGTTTTCTTTGAAAAACATTTTCCATTCCATTATTCTTCACTCACAAAAACTCCTTTATTCCAAATTTATCCTGCACAAATATATCTACCTACTGTCACTGATTTAAGTGATCCTCAATCCATTCCCATACCTGATTTCATGACTTCTTCTTCTCATTCAGAATCTACAGATTCTGAATCTCAATCTTCACCTGCCACTTCTACTACTACAACTAATCCTACTATTTCTCAACCTTCATCTATTCCCATTAAAACTCCTTCTTTACCTGTTACCAGAAAATCTACTAGAACACCACAACCTACCTTTCATTTGAAGGATTACATATGTTCAAATGTTGCACATGAACATTGGTGCAATCTTGGTTCTTTTCATAAATTTCCAGAAGAGTCTAAGGCTTTAATAGCTTCTCTTATGCATCAACTGGAACCTACAAGCTATTCTGAGGCAGCCACAGATCCTTTATGGATTGAAGCTATGACAAATGAAATTTTAGCCTTAAATGACAACAGAACATGGGATGTTGTGTCTCTTCCCTCTGGCAAGAAGCCCATTGGATGCAAATGGGTGTATAGAATCAAAAGAAATGCAGATGGTTCTATAGAGAGGTATAAGGCAAGGCTTGTTGCTAAAGGTTTCACTCAAAAATATGGGATAGATTTTCAAGAAACTTTCTCTCCAGTGGTGAAAATGTCAACCATAAGAAGCATTTTAGCATTGGCTGCAAGCAAGGGATGGGATTTGTATCAATTGGACATCAATAATGCCTTCTTGCATGGTGATCTCCATGAAGAAGTTTATATGCACATGCCTGCTGGTTTGCCTAATCCAGAAAATCAGGTATGCAGGTTAAGAAAGTCTCTATATGGCTTAAAACAAGCCAGTAGACAATGGTTTGAAAAACTTAACTCAGCATTACTCTCTCAAGGTTTTACTCAATCTAGGAATGATTATTCCTTATTTCTGAAAAGAGATTCTGCAGATTTACCATTCTTGCAGTATATGTTGATGATATAATCATCATTGGCACAAATCTTTCCACTATCACCTCTGTCAAGGCTTATTTACATCATACCTTCAGCATCAAGGATCTTGGCAAGTTAAATTTCTTCCTAGGCATGGAAGTTACTTCTACACCAGAAGGTTTTATTCTTTCTCAGCATAAATTTACCAAGGAATTGCTTCAGGACAGTGGTTTAACTTTCTCTAAAAGGACTTCTACTCCTCTTCCTACACATAACAAGTTACTCATTGATAATGGTGACTTCTATTCTAATCCAGCTGCTTACAGAAGTTTAGTGGGTAAACTAAATTTTTTAACTCACACACGACCTGACCTTGCATTTGCTGTTCAAAGTCTGAGTCAATTCATGCATGCTCCCAGGATTCCTCATTACAAGGCTCTTGTTCATACATTGCATTATGTTAATAGTACTGCTGGTCAAGAAATCTTACCTAAAGCTTCTCCACAATTGACTTTACAAGCCTATAGTGACTCAGATTGGGCTGCTTGTCCCAATTCAAGAAAATCAGTCACTGGCTATGTTGTTCTTCTTGGTGGTTCTCCAATTAGCTGGAAATCTAAGAAGCAAGGCACTACTTCTAAATCTTCATCAGAGGCTGAATATAGAGCAATGGCTCAGGCTGCCTCTGAGGTTTGTTGGTTAGTAAGATTGCTTGCTGAAATTGGTTTAGACACACTCACCCCTGTCACTTTACATTGTGACAACATGTCAGCTCTTCATATTGCTAGGAATCCAGTATTCCATGAAAGAACTAAACATATAGAAGTAGACTGCCATTTTACACGAGATAAGGTTGTTGAAGGATTGTTGCAACTCACTTATCTTCCTACTCACAATCAACTAGCTGATGTCTTCACTAAAATTCTTCCTATTGCCCATCATCAAGAACTCCTCTCCAAACTAGGTGTGGTTCATTCTTCACCATCTCCTAGTTTGGGAGGGGAGGGGGGTGTTGGAGTTACTAAATTAACTGATGTTCAGCCCAAGGAAAGCAAGGACAGCCCAAGCAACTCAAGCTCAGCTCAAGCAACGCACAGCAGCAGTTTTTCTTCTCTCAAGGAAAAAGCCAGCTCAGCATTTTTCTGTTATAACTAACTAATTCAGCTTAACTGAATTAGTTCTTTTCTTCTTTCAGTTTTTCTATATATATATAGTTGCTGGTTGTAATGATACAGTTAAGAATTCATTTTGTAATTTTCTCTCTAGAAGAGATATGAAATTCTCTCTACAACAAATCTATAAAACACTTTCTTTCTTTTTCTCATTCACTGAATTGAATGCTATAATTCTGAAGATCTAAGGTGTTAGATCATGTTTTTCCACAATTCCTGTCAACTAAACGAGCACTAAATGTGTAACACGTCTTAAGAGAGGATAAAGGGGATCTAACAAGTGGAATGACCAATTTATCGTTTCCATTTTTCGTTTAATAATAAATTCTCCTATATTAATCTTTTTTTATAATAAAATGGATGGTTTTTAGATGGTTATAATAGATATGACCATAAAAAGCTTAACACTTAAGGATGACTTTGGATACACATTCTTATAATTTTCATATTAGCAGATTAGGATTGCATAGTAGGACTAGGAGACTAGAAGTACTTAAAAGATGCTGGTAAAACTAGGAGAACTGGAAAAGGAATCTCGAAGAAGAAAGCCCACCAAAAAGGCAAAAACACCTATGGGAATTTAGAAACTAGAAAGCATCGGTGATGAGCGTGTGTATGCGGTGAACCGATTCCCCAACGTTATAGAGAGAGAGAGAGTTGTGGGATGTCAAAAATGTCATAATAGTGTCATAAAGCATTCAGCCGACACCTCCACGTTTACCTGAATTGGCTCCTTCCTCTGCCCTCTCTTCCTAGTCAAATATTTGTACTATCAGATTCTCCCGTGTCCACGAATCTTCACATACTTGATACTCCTACTTTATATGTCCAGTGAAAAATTCATTTACCCTCGCCCCGCAAAACCTATGTCGTAGCTAGGGGTAATAATGAGCCTGAGAAGCTCGCGAGTAGCTCGGGCTCGACTCGGTCAAAGCTCGACTCGTTGAAGCTCGGCTCGAGACTTAAACGAACCGAGCCGAGCTAGGCAAAGCTCGTGAACAGTACGATTTTTATTTAATACTAAAAGAATATTTTATATTAAAAAATTATTTTATATTAAAAAATTATTTATATATATTAAAAATTATATTAAGTATTTCTTTTAAGATACTAACTAAAGTATATATTAGAAGAAAGATAAAAAGAAAAGGTAAAAGCAATTAAACGAGCTCACAAGCCACAATCGAGCTCGAGCTCACGAGCCGAGCATGAGCCTATTCGAGCTCACGATCCGAGCCTAAACGAGCTCACGAGCCGAGCTCGAGCCGCAAATTCTAATCACGAGCTCGAGCCGAGCTCGGCTCCCCCAAGCTCGGCGAGCTCATGAGCCGAGCGAAGCCCATGAAAAGTTAAACGAGCTCGAGCCGAGCCCAGTGCTATTCGGGCTCGGCTCGCTCGATAAGCACCCCTAGTCGTAGCTGAATGTTATCGTATACTCGAGGCTTTTTTTCTCGTGACTCGTTTTTTTTCTCATTTGGAGCTCTACGAATAAGCAATGAGTAGTGAACAATTAACTCTGGATTGTAATAGCTTTAACATTATTTAGTTAATGAATGAATGACTGTCTTTGTTTATCAAAAAAAGAAAAAGTTATAGCCTTAAATGTACGTTATAATCAAGGTTATTAAAAGTTTATTTACCCTCCCCATCAAAACCTATGCTATACAGTCGGATGTATCGTAGATTCAAGTTTTTTTTGCTCATTATCATTTGGAACTCAACGAATAAGCAATGAGCAAAGGAATAACCTTAGTTGTATGGTACACTTGGGTGTATAAAGTACATCCTTTAGACACTTTTTTAAATAATTCTAGTGCAATAGGAGAGGTAGCATTATGTAATTGTTTTTGAATATTTTTGTAAAAGGTAAGTAATTAGTGGTAGCATTTATTATCTCAAAATTAATTATATGTTGTGCTAAAAGAACCAAAATACACATACAATGAATGAGGTTAATTTGGAAGATAAGGTAAAGCTAGGAGGTGTTTTGAGAGTTTGGGGGAAATTTTTTAGAGAATTTTAGGGAAGTATATTAGCTAGATGTACACATTTAATTCATAATTGGACTTATCCACGAAGGTGATATTTATAGAGAACATTACTTGATTTGTTAATGGTTCGTGAAATATGCGTCTATGGGCACATGTTAAGCAACGACTATATGGTGCAATCATGGAGACGATGTTGATAGTAATTGTGGTAGTCCAATGGTGAAACGCATAAAAGAAGGGGTGTTTTGTATTTTTAAAAGACCATTAATTTGACCTTGGTGTATGACACAGGTGGTTAAGATGCTTAAGTTGTGTGGTGGCGGGCTGGCGGCGACACTCTATGTGGCGCATAAAATGGTGAAGATCGTGGTTGTTGGGTTTGGTACTTAATTGGTGATAAAGGGGAGAAACTAGGGTGTGCAAGAGGAGAGAGGAAATGGTGTGTGGATGGTGAGGAAAAATCTTAACCCTTGCTATTTGTGGATGAATGTTTGAGATTGTTCAAACTTTGTATTCTAAAGGTTACAACTCTATTCAATCCAAAGTTGTAGTGGAGTTATTCAACGAGGGTGTGGCCTTTTCAAGTTCAGGATGATACTTTCTATAAAATATAAATGATATCTAATTGAAGAATATATTATGTACTCCTTATGTTTCTAATTATAAGGCAATTTAGCTAAAAAAAATTGCTCGAGTGATATATCTTGTTCATGGGTGTATGAGATCTCGGTCAAAGTGATTGTGATGGAATTTGATTCTTAGTTATTGGGTGGCAACCGACATAGTGACATCCTACATAACTTAATATCTCTATAGCACAGCATCTAATGATATATTGGTAAATTGCCAAACGGCCCAAACCTTATAGATTATTTCCTCATATAAGATACATTACACATTACAATTATATGTGGAAATAAACCTTTGAATTATTTGTAGTGTGTTATTTTCAAAAATCAACGATTATAAAAAAAATTGAGAAATAAGTAGGCTAAAAGTAGTAGTTAGTACACCTCCATAATTTAGAAAGATTCCATCTAAACAGGAAAGAAATAGATTGCAGGACAAAGCGTACCATGATGAGGGCCCAAGTCATGAAAATTCCATGAATAAATGAGCTTATCATCACGTGTAAGATGCTTTTCTCTCATTGCTTAGGACGTCTTTTGGTGTCTTTTTCTATTTCTCCATTGATACTGTATGAATATATGCATCACTCTGATCATTTCCTTACGATTCCCCCTTTTTTTTCTTATATAAAATAAAGGTTATTAGTTGCTGAATCTAATTATATATGAGAGTTTGATATGCAGAATAATTCTTTACCATATGAAATTGAAGAAATAACTTGCGTTGTTCCATGAATCTTTGCCAAGATTTTAAACCTCTTTTCTATCATATGTATCAAGACATAATATCACATTCTTCCTACTTTTAATGTATCTATCCTAATAATTTCATCACTTATTGCTTGAATTTCGTGTAATATAATATAGTGACAGACTACAAGGATAAATATATCATGATGTTAATTAGTTCAGAAAATTTCAAAAATAAATAAATAATGTTGATCGACATACTCTCTATATTTCAAAACATAGGCACACATGCTTTATGAGAATTTGTTTTAACTACAAATACCTCTTATAATGTGACAAGTATAAATTTTTAATTTATACCATTAGATTTATCTTGAAAAATCCTACAATAATATTATTTTATTATAATTTTATGAACATAAATTGAGAGTTATTAGTAATGGTCCCCAAAATGGTAAAAGCATTGATATATGTGTGGGTCTCTAATTCTTTAATTTATAGTATGTATATAAATATTTCATTTGTTTCATAATTCTATATTATATATTAGTATATTCTATAGTAAGTATATACTTAACAATGACTCGTCGAGATATTGATTATGCTGTTATTATGGTGTCTCAGTTTATGCATGCTCCTCGTACTACTCATCTTCATGTTGTGAAAAGAATTTTCAGATATCTACAGGGCACTTCGGAGTTTGGTATTTTCATACATAGTAGCAGTTCTCCCACTGTTGTTATCGCTTACTCTGATGCAGATTGGGCGGGTTGTCGTGATACTCGTCGTTCTACTACTGGTTATCCTGATTTTCTTGGGAAGAACTTGATTTCCTGGCGCTCCAAAAAGCAACCTACTGTTTCAAAATCCTCCACGTTGAATATCGTGCAGTTGCCTACACTGCTGCCGAAACTATTTAGCTCAAGCAACTTCTTGCTGATCTTGGTTATTTTCTTCGACGACCTGTGATCGTGTATTGTGATAATATTTCTCCTACTTATCTCACTGTTAATCCAGTTCATCATTATCAAAGCAAGCATATTGATGTTGATTACCATTTTGTTCGTGAAATGGTGGCCAAGGGAGGTCTTATGGTTCGTCATGTTCCTACTCAGTTGTAGGTTGCGGACATTTTCACTAAAGGCCTATCTACTGATTTGTTTACTAAACATCGTTCTAATCTATCCATTGTTTCACCCCGTAAAGATTGAGAGGGTGTATTAGTGTAATATTGTATGTACACAAGATATAGAGGAATTCTATTCGTCTTAGGTCTGTATTGTAACCCTATATATATAATGTCAGGGTTAACCTAATCAGGTTAACACAATTATTCTCCACACTTGTACAGTATAACTAACACACTAATAATCTCTTGTAACAAAAAAGAATGACACTAATAATTTTTTTTCAAAAATTAGTTTTCAGTACTTATTTTAGATTCATCTTAAATGTTTCATGATATTTTAGATCATAATTCTATTATGGTCAAAGTTCAATCTAAAAGAATTGTAAATTTCTTACCAATTATGACGGGGAAATTTACATATAAAGTCTATATTTGTACCTTGTTTAGATATTAGCGAATTCTTTGATTGAATAATACAATTTTAGACAAGTAAATAGATATTCATGTTAATCTCAGGACAAGAAATTGTTCAATTCTCTGTCTCTCTTAGACTTGGCATATTACTTTGCCAGCCAAAAAGTGCGAATTTTTTCCTTGAATAATGCAAAATGGGGTTTTATTTCCCGAAATATGTTGAAAGGGAAATTAATTCCCTGCGTACCGTCCACGTAGGACGGCACGCGAGAAATTTTTTTTTTTTCTTTACTTAAGTAAAACCGCTACTTGAAGTAGCGGTTAACCTTTATAAACCGCTACTTCAAGTAGCGGTTATCAAAATAAACCGCTACTTGAAGTAGCGGTTAATAAGGTTAACCGCTACTTCAAGTAGCGGTTTTGTGGTATGGCGTTGACTGAAGTAAACCGCTACTTCAAGTAGCGGTTCATTAATAGAAACCGCTACTTGAAGTAGCGGTTTACTATAATCCCCAAAATCAGACCTAACTTCCCCCAAATTCTCATATTCGACGATTCTCAAATTTTTTTCTCCCTCTCTCTCTCTTACTAAGTGTCGCCCACCACCCTCTACACCACCGGAGCTACACACCACCGTCGAAGACGCCGACCATCGTCGCCCGGCTCGAAAGCCGCCGTCGTCCAGCGTCGCCAGCAACACCACGCAACCGTCGCCCAGCCGCGCCACCAACCGCACGCCACCGTCTAGCCCAGGTGAGTAGTCTTTTTTTTTTTTTTTTTTTTTTTTTTAATTTAATTTGCTTAGCATGCCATATTTAGTATGTATTTTAGCTTTGTAACTGTTGTTAGATGGAAATTGTTTGGTTTGATTAGTATAATTTAGTATTTTGCATAATTTATCGTTTTGTGATGGTTGATTTTGCATGAATTGGAAGGTGATTTATTGGTTATATTGGTTGGTTAAAAATGGTGTTGAGCAAATGTGATGGTTGATTTTGCATGAATTGTTGTGTTTAGGTTGCAAATGCTACTAGTATAGGTGAAGAATGGTGTTCATATTGTTTGAATGTGTAGAATAAGAATAACTTTAACATTATGTTTTTTGTATGTAGAATATGGAACAACCTAAATATCCTTTATACCTTTATTGGAATGGTGAACTATCTCAAAATGACATTGATATTGTGTATAGAGGTGGAAGGAAAAAGTTTTTGTTCATCAATTCTGGTATGATGTTTCAAGAGATTCTGAATAGGGTATATGACGTTGTTGGATGTGATCGTATGTATGTGGAACTGAAATTGTTTATGAGATATCCGATGCCGGGGAAATATGTGCCAATTGCACTAGAGGATGACGAGTCACTAAGTGCTATGTGGCTATCAGTGACACAAACGTCAGCCATGGCAATGGAGGTGTACATTGAACAAGTTCCCAAGGAGATAAATCTCCAAAGTAATGTGGGTTATGTACCTACAATGGACTTTAGGGATAGCATGGAGGTACCGGCATCAGCTCCTAGCATGCAATTTGAATCATTTACTAGCATGTTGTCAGACCCACATTATGTCAATGAGCACATGAATGAGTTCAGTTCTCCTGCTTCGTCTCCCCACATACCGTCCACATTCCATCTTGATACTCTACATCGAAATGATGTTGATTTTTTGGGAAATGAGGAGGAGCATGTGGATTCTGATAGGGAGGAGGATGATGATGCAAGGGAAACAGCTGACAATGCAATAAAGTCTGGTGTTCCTTCATCTGATTGGCTCAGAATTGACGAAGTTGATCAAAGGTTAATAGATGCATGGATGACTTGGAAATGCACTGGTTCATTGACTGTGGGTTCTGAATTTGAGATAGGACAAGAGTTTGCCTCATTGCAGCAATTAAAGAATTTTGTTAAAGCCTGGTCGATCTCTAGAAACCAAATGTTTCGGGTGTTAGAGTCAGAGCCCACAAAGTATGTCATTGAATGTGCCCGAAAGGAAGTGTGTCACTGTCCTTGGAGGTTGCGTGCAATCATGACTAAGTCGTACTCATTCAAAATTGTACGATATGGTGGTCCACATGCAAGCAATTGTTTGGGAGACATAACATGTGGAGACCATCCTCTCATTTCATCGGATTTCGTTGCTGATCTTATCGAGGATTTCATTAGGACTGATCCTTCATTCAAAGTTCAGTCCATCTTGACTTTTGTGAAGAACCAATATCAATTTTCAATAACATACAAGAGAGCTTGGTTAGCCAAACAAAAGGCAATAACCAGTATTTTTGGTGATTGGGAGAAGTCTTATCAAGAGTTACCTAGGTACTTGCAAGCCTTGAAAGAGTCCAATCGAGGCACTGTCGTTTATTGGAAGACGATCCCAACACAAGATCCTAGTACGAACATCTTTAAGAGTGTCTTCTGGGCCTTTAAACCCTCTATTACCGGATTCCGTCATTGTCGACCTCTTATCACTATAGATGGTACTCACTTGTACGGGAAATACAAAGGCAAATTATTGATTGCTATGGGAACAGATGCTAATTTCCAGCTATTCCCACTTGCCTTTGCTGTTGTGAAGGAAGAAAGCACGGAGGACTGGTCTTGGTTTTTAGCTTGCATTAGACGTTCTGTCACAGATAGAAAGGATTTGTGTGTCATCTCTGATCGTGCTGGGGGTATCCTTGCAGCTATGAACGAGCCTCAAAGTGGATGGGAAGAGCCATATGCCCATCACCGATTTTGTGTGCGACATCTTGCTTCGAACTTGAATACTAAGTATAAGAATGCTGCCATCAAGAATCTTTTCGGAAAAGCTGCATATGCTAGGCAGAAGAGGAAGTTTTTGTACTATATGGATCGTATTGGCTCCATTAATGTCGAGGCAGCTAGATATCTGTTGGACATTCCCCTTCATCTATGGTCTCTTCATCATGATGGTGGATGTAGATATGGTGTGCAAACCACGAACATGTCTGAAGTGTTTAATGGCGTCCTAAAAGGGGCAAGATGTCTTCCGATCACTGCTTTGGTAAGAATGACTTTTTATCGTGTCAATTCATATTTTGCTACAAGGAGAGAATTGGGTAGAAAAAGACTTGAGGAAGGCCATGATTATAGTCCAAAGGCGACTACCATCATTGAAAAAAACATGGAGAAGGCAAGTGCTCATGAGGTGATTGTGTTTGACTATGAACGAGGGCTATTTGAGGTCACTACTGGACGTGGAAACCGTATTGCAGGGAAAGGTGGAAAGAAACATACGGTGAACTTAATGCAGAAGACATGTACATGTGAGAAACTCCTAATATACAAGTTGCCGTGTTCTCATGTCCTTGCGGTCTGTCGATACCGGAGTTTGTCATATAGTGGTTTTGTGGACGCTTCTTTTATGACTACCGAGTATCGATCTACTTATATGTCCTTTTTCAAGCCTGTGCCTGATATGCATAATTGTTCTCCATATTATGGTCCAAGAATTATAGCTGATGAGGGGCTAAAGCGTGGAGCTGGACGTCCAAGGTCCACTCGAATACGAAATGAAATGGATGCGGTGATAGGCCCGGCAAATATAGATGTAGCATTTGTAAGGCTTCGGGACACAATAAGCAAAGATGTCCTAATAAGAATGATGAAGGAACATCTGGGTAAATCTAATTTTTATTAACTCTCATAAATTTATATTCTTATCATAGTCCAAGAATGTGTTACTTACCTGTTTGTTTTTTTTTTTCCTCAGGTCTGATGGCGCAGTCCATCTATCCCGGCCCCACTGATCGTAGCGTTCTCACCCTCCCGGGATAAGCATCGGAGTGAGGATGCCTGGAGGGGGAGTAGCGGACACGGTATTATCGTGTCGGTTGCATCATCATAGTCTCACTCATGACCGGGAGGTTCACGATAGAGTTCTTCGGTATGTTGAGCGTGCTTTGGTTTTCTTGGCATACATCGTTTGGTAGGGGGAGGTTTGGAGCTTGATCGACCACTTCTTACGGCATTAGTGGAGCGATGGAGGCGGGGAGACCCATACCTTCCATTTCACCGTTGGGGAGGCGACGATTACTTTAGGAGATGTCGCTGTTCTCCTTGGACCGAGAGTGCACGGACCACCCGTTATTGGTAGCGGCGAGGGTAATTGGGGCTGCGGTTGTGCACGAGTTGTTAGGGGTATGGCCCACCACCCCGGAGAACGAGCCCAAAGTTCTCCGGGGTTCGTCTTTGAGGTTGACATGGCTTCGGCTTCATTTTTTCTTGTTGCCGAACGATGCTTGATGAGGGTGACAAGATGCAACGATTCGCACGGGCTTATATTCTTGTTTTGATGGGGTCCATTCTTTTTGCTGACAAGAGTGGAGATACAATACAGGTGCTTTATCTTCCACTTTTGGCAGATCTCGACGTAGCAGGGACATATAGCTGGGGTAGTGCCACCCTTGCATACTTATATCGACAGCTATGTCGGGCATCTCAGAGGCGTGCCAGGGAGTTAGGTGGTCCTGTGTTGTTGTTACAGCTTTGGGCATGGGAGCACGTACACATCGGCAACCTCGGATTTCGAGGTTGCGGGACCCACCTCCACGGTTTGACGATGCGGTTCCTATTTTAGGCTCCCAAAGATGTTCCGGGTTGACCCCTTAGCCGTCGGGTAATATGCGGTGTCTCACATTTGTTGAAATTATTTAGTTTCATTTTTCGAAGGATATTAATGTGTATTTCTTTTCGGTTGGCTTCGGGTACACCTTAGTAGGTCCCACTTAGCAAGTGGGCTATCTTACTACAGGGGATGCACTTGACCATCGGACGGACGAGCGGTACATAGAGTCTCACATGCCTAACTTATATACATTGGTAGACATCTCTCACGTGTCTAATATTTGCAACATTCTCTATTTGTAGATGACTTGGCGACCATATACTGATGCGAGACTAGAGTTGTTGCTGCTATATGTCGAGCCGATCGACATGTATGGCGCACAATGGCTCCACTTATTTGTTTCGACATTGTGGAGTTCCATTGTCCCGATCGAGTTATGCGCCGTTTGGCTTCGAGCGAGGATTCCAAAGCACCTTGTGATACAAGCACAGCCCTTCATGGCATAGATCGGAGGTCGAAGAACAAGAATTATCCGCTCGGACATCGCCCTTACATAGCGCAGGTGGGATGAGCGCGAGAGACGTGTTGTTCGGGGCACTCCGTTTGCTTCGGTCGTACTCATGCCATTGAGGAGTATATGGTGTGGTATCGTCGCATCACGAGGTTACGCATGACAGATCCGTTGAGGCGACCTCCTTCTACACACTATCATCGGCTGCGTCTCGAGATGTAGTACTTGGTAAGTGCCATGATTTGTAGTTATACTTTTATTTATTTATTCGACTATATAATATGTATTTTTCTTTCTATGCGAGCACATACTTTATCCGATGTTGCTCATAGGTGCAGACCTGTACTAGAGGCTCTTGAGTCATTGCCTCCCGATATGGGGCGCCAGTTGTTTGCACAGACATTGCAGACCATGAGGGGACTGTGTATTGATGCAGTTAGCCGAGCTGGACATGGCCACATCTTACAGGGCGTGCCTACCTCTGGTGTACATACTTCGACTTCTACACCTTCTATGTCTGCTGCCCATACATCTACCACAGCACCTTTGCTTTCGCCTCCAGTCTGTCAGAGGACCTACCGACGCCGTTCTGCCACCACTCCATCTTCTCTTCATGCCATTGCAGAGTCTAGTGAGACCACACCTAGTTCATCTAGACCTTCACAAAAGAAGAAGAGGGGGTCTTAGCACTTTCATTTGTTGTTTGTATAGTTCGTTAACACTATGTTAAATATTAAACTTCGTTTGTGATTGACATATTTTCTTAATCTTACTTATTGGATAAATGTGAATGTGGATGAACTTGGTGTTTGATGATTAATGTGTGCATAGACTTTGTATGGACTTGGATGGAATTTGGTGTTGAAATTGTAGGTTGGAAAGCTTCTTTTTTTTTATGTTTCTGGCATTTGGGCCAGTTATGGGGAAGCAACAATGAGAGGTCGTTTTTTCTCTCATAAACCGCTATCTCAAGTAGCGGTTTACATATTATACAGTGTGAGTGTGGGGAAGGGTGTTGACCACATAAACCGCTACTTCAAGTAGCGGTTTACATGCATAAACCGCTACTTGAAGTAGCGGTTAATATATATAAACCGCTACTTGAAGTAGCGGTTTATTTAAAATAAACCGCTACTTCAAGTAGCGGTTTACCTGGGATAAAAAAAAAAAAAAACATTTTCTCGCGTGCCGTCCTACGTGGACGGTACGCAGGGAATTAATTTCCCTTTCAACATATTTCGGGAATTAAAACCCCATTTTGCATTATTCAAGGAAAAAATTCCAAAAAGTGCACTTCGCTAGCTATCGTTTATTTCTGCATCTTCAGTTTATGATTATTTAAAACTGATGATGTTAGTGATCCGATTGTAGCTAGCCTACTAAGTACTTGAGAGGGCAATTAAACTTAATCACAAACTAGTAGTCTAGTACAGTGTGTGAGTGCCTGAGATTTGAGAGGATAATTACACTTTACTAGTACTCCATAGTACTAGTACAAATAATAGAAAAAGCTTTTGTTTAACATTAATCAAGATCTACTTCTATGATGTGTGAAAGTAGAGTCTGAGTTACAAGAATATTGGAACCGCAATTTTTGTTGAAAAAAAGCTCATACTTACTATTTATAAGGGTCGGAATTTTAAACTAGTACAGGGCCTAAAACAAACTAGTATGTGGGAATACAAGAGGGGCTCGGGCCTTATCGAGCTCTGAGCCTGGTCATGCTCGATCCGAGTAATTAGGCTCTTGTCAAGCCAGGCCAAAACTATTTCAGACCCGAGCAGACTAGTAGCATGTGCGAGATTGTACTTTTATCTAGATATTAATTCTAATCGTTTCAATTCTAATCTACTTATCAAAAAAAGTTGAGAGTGAAAGCACTTGTTACATCTTTTTTGAGTTGATATGAGATAGTTGCGAATTGAAATTGTTCTAAAGTCTATATTCTCCTCTCAAACCTCCTCAAATAGAGCCGAGCCTTCTAATAGAGAAATCTGTTACACAATATGATTGCGAATGACATAAAAGCATAATGTGCCTATTTGTTGCCATATCTAAGAAGGATTCACTCGAATTTCACCTTGTTACCCTCAAACCTATCATCCCTAGAATCCAATGATGGAGATTCTCTATGGCAAACAAGCTGCTTTTGGACAATTCTTCAAACTGTACTGCATTATTATTCTTATTTAATTTGGGGTCACAAATTAAAATTCATTAAAATTTTAGGGGAGACTGGAGAGGTAGTACAAATGTACAATCTCGATTAATATTACTCTCTAGAAAACATTAGAGGGTGGTACAGTTTTGAGACACACAATGACAGATACCCCAAATATTTCAATTTTGTTCTTGGATTCCTATTCCTTAATTATTTGCTGGATGCGAAAAGATGCTCATCGAATAATGACTTCCATGTATTTGTCCATTTGAGTAATTTGTACACTTCTCCCACTTATTTTTTTTCCATATACTTTCAAATTTTAATTTATTATGCCACATGAACTCATGAAGTTCATTCATCCTTTGGGCATGAGGCCACGGCGCCACGCCATACCATGGCCCATATCAACCACTAATCATAAGTAGCAGCATGATAACCTGCATTCCATTTGAGCTATTACTTAACATCTAGGAGACAACTATTTGTTATTTTGTGCAGGGAATATTCCGTGAAGAGAGGGGAATGGTAATTTGGTAATTGCAAGTATGACTGTATGAGCACAACTCCCTTTTCGATCTTTTGTTTAGTAACGGACAGTTTGTTGTTTCATCCATACTTTCCAGTCTTCATATTCATTGTATAAATTAATCGGGAACGCCAAATGATTAAATTTCACTAGGCATTGCCTTGTTTTGTTTGTTGTAATGATATATTTAAAAAAATCTCCTTGCACAAGAATTTCATAAGGGCTTTTTTTATATAAAAAAAGCCAAAAGAAAATGATAAAAAAGCCAAAAGAAAATGATTGTTGTTGGAAAGGTTGAAACTTGAATGGAGAAAATAAAAGGAATGACAATGTTCAAGAAAAGAAAGGGAAAAGGCAGTTCTTTTATCCCTATATTTTACTAATCTCCAACCAAAAGATCAAAGATGGTCTAAAATAGATAATCGAACAAGTATCCATATGAATAACGGTGTTTGAATACTAGACTGGATGTAAGCAACTTATTTATTAAAAAAAAGGAACAAGTTGGAACTTGTGATGATATTTCGGTGATCATTTCTTCACTTTAAATTTTTCATCATTCTGGTAAGACAATTTTCTTCATATGTTGTTGATAACTAAATTTTCTAACAATCCCATGTTTCACATAAATTATTCACTTTTATGTAGTAACAATAATAGTAATAACTTTTATACATATATGAAAATACTTTTTAATCTTTAATTCGTTAGGTTTGTCCCTTAAAAGAAGAGTGATCAAACTTTTCTTTAGATCAATTTTCTTTATAACTCAAAATTTAATCGGTATATTGCACGAGTATAAAAGCTAATATCACACCCGAGCCGGGGCATATAGTAGACTTATTTCGATCTAAACAAATAATTAGAGACGCCAGATGTATGGAGCAGGAGCAGCCAAACAAGGCAAGGGTCACAAAAAGTACTAGTAGTAGCAATATAGTATTGAAAGAGTAGTATAAGAAACAAATAATAAATTGATTGGTTGACGAGGACTCAAATAATTTAAATTAGTGGAGGGTCGAATACAGAAGAAGGAGATTCTTATCAAGAAGTGGGGAATCAGATGGCTGGAAAAGGGTTGTCGGGTTATGGTGTAGTTTTTGATTGAAAGTGAAGCATCTTATTTATTGTCCTCTTTTGTTTTTCTTTTCATATGTGAATCTTATTATTTTATTTTGTTGAATTGAATGTACAACCAAAACTTCGGAAAGTAGATATTCATTTAGACCTGCCATGGCCCCAGCACATCGTTAGATTCCTTATCTCTAACTCTACAAGCTTCCTCTTTCTTTGTCAACAATTTTTCTAAAATAATGTGCACTTCTCTTATGTGACTCTTGCATCACCTTAAAGGATGATTTCCAACTCATCTTGGATGAGGATGTAATGATAAAATAAAATAAGTTATCTAAAATCATATAACTTTGAGTAAAGATAAATTTATATAAGTTTTAATAAGGTCATATTAGTAAAGTCACATTAGGATAAAGAAGTTGCATCCTTAGAACTTTAAGAAAATGCATTGATCTTAAAAAGTTCGTTCTATTTTATTTAAATGTTACTCCCTCCGTTTCAAAGTTAAACTTTGACTGTAATATAGTGTTTTTTTAAGATAAATTTGACGGTATAGAGGTATTATTTTTAGTTGTCATATAATAAGAGATTTTTTTGGTTGAAACAAATTTTCAAAAGCATAATTAAATGGATGAAGTATATTACAATTGACGAATTTGTCCTTTTCTTTTCTCATACTTATTTCACTCTTCTCTCACTTGTCCGGACTTCACCACCACTGAAAAAGAGAACTACGAAGACACAAACAAAAATCTAACTCTACCTAGGAACATGTGGATGAAGACTCTGCTTGTACCTAATGAAAAGCAGGATTTTCATGTGCCTATATGCAAAGAAGAAAACTTTATATTGCCTCTGTGATTTTTCTTTTTCTTATTATATATTAATAAGTATACACATAAATATAATATGATGTATGTTTGGGTCGTGTTCGATCGATTTATAACATTTCAGGTTTCAAGTCAAACGTTAAGTCCACTTTTCGATTCAAATGCACTTAAAGAAGAGTTCAAACATTAAAGCATGGTAATTTAAGTTTAGATAGATGAGTGTCTGATGACTTGTAACGTATTTGAAATACTTATCACCATGACACAAATCATTAATGTCCTAAGACCTTAAGTCGAGGTATACTATAATTTAGGGAAATTAAGGATAGGAGTTAGGCTCAGTGGATAGAAGATTCCTGGCTGGAAGTCGGGGTTTGATCCTCTACCCAAAGATTATGGTGGGGTGTTTTTTATGCCTTGTGCGTGCATGCCCTACTAGCCGTGTGTTGGTGTTTCCTACAAGTGGCAGTAGCGCTTGTAGGGGTTAGCCGCAGGTGGAAATCTCCTAATCAAAAAAAAAAAAAAAAAAAAATAGGGAAATTAATACATTTACCCACTGGGTAAGCTACCAACTATAAATAGACAATTTGGACTCAATTAATTAATGTTTATCTTTAGGCTATGTTCAGTTCACCTTATTTTTGCTTATTTCGAGATCGGATCGGATCGATCGGATCGAGATCGGATCGGATCGATCGGATCGAAAAAATAAGTTCGGATCGATCGATCGGAAAAAAATAAGTTCGAGATCGGATCGGATCGGATAAGTTCGATTATGCTTATATTTAAAAACTTATTATTATTATCATCATGATTATTATGATTATTAGTATTACTAATGCTATTATTGTTATTGTAATAATTATTATTGTTGTTATTATTATTATTATTATTATTATTATTATTATTATTATTATTATTATTATTATTATTATTATTATTATTATTATTACTACTACTACTACTTTATACAATTACTATTACTATTTACTAGTACATTTGTCAAAAAGATTATTATTATTGTCCTTGTTGTAATTATTAAATATTAATATTGGTAATTATTATTAATGTCGTTGCTATTATTAGTCATTGATATCACTATTTGAAGCTATTTGTGTTCAAGAAGAAGGATATTCTTTTGGCATTTATAAGTGTTCTTTTTTATATTTATTCTAATTAATAATTTTAATATGTGATGTTCTTTTTGATGTTGTACATGTAACGAACATGACAATAGTATATGATGTTTATTTTTTAAAAGAATTTTGGTAGAATAATATAAATTATATATTACTAGTTTATATAAAATATGAGTAGTATGGGATAACCTAATGGTGTTGTCATCACGTTTAAAATTTTCCCTACAAAGGATTTCAACTTATCTTTAAAAACAAAGTTTATATAGAACAAGACAACGATATAAGAAGAATATTTAACCATTTTGTTCAAGATCATATGATTATATATATTTATAGGTTTATTTATGATAAAAAAGAACAATTTATTAATATAACAAATAACATGTTGTTAGTTAGATCCAAACATGTCATCAATATAAAAATAAAAACTATCTTTTATTTTTAAAATGTGTTCTTTAAATAGATCTTGTATGCTTCTTTCCATATATGTTCTTTTTTAATATCATTATATGTTTTATTTTGTAATTGTGTGTTCATATATTAATGTGCTCTTTTTCAAAAAAAAAAAAAAACTAATTATGCTATAATAATAATAATAATAATTATTATTATTATTATTATTATTATTATTATTATTATTATTATTATTATTATTGTTTTTATTATTATTATTATTATTGTTATTATCATTATTATTATTATAATATTATTATTATTATTATTATTATTATTATTATTATTATTATTATTATTATTATTATTGAAAGTTGTGCATACTAATAAAATGATAATAATAGTAATACTAGTAATGAAATACAAAGTAATAATAACATTAGTAATAATATGTTTTTTAAAAGATAAGATAAGATCGGATCGGATCGGATCGGATCGGATCGGATCGGATCGGATCGTCATCGGTTCAGATCGGATCGGATCGGATCGATCGAAAAAAATAAGTTCGAATCGGATCGGATCAGATCAGATCAGATAAGTTCAGATCAGAAAATTTCAGGTGAACTAAACATAGCCTTAGTAGGTAGATAACCATATATTTACAATGAAGTGGGCATGGAATTGGATTAGGTATTTTATTCAATGTAAGAATGAAATTGACTGCTTAGGTATTTATTAGTATTTAATATAGATCATGAAAATCTTCAAATGTGGCCCAACTTCGATTATTGAGTGCTTCATAATCCAACTCAACGATGATTACCATGTGCAGTGCAATATTAAATTAGCGAAAAAGATTTCGTACATGCCTTTGCCCGTGTCCCATACTATTCTTATATTTAATTTAATTGTTAATATTATGATTGTCCAACTCCAACCCATGTACAAAATCTTGATGCTTAATGTTTACTAATCAATATAGTGATAATTTTATGATCTGGAAAAAAGAAATGAAGAGATAATCTAACAATTGTTAATATAGGATCGAAGACTTTAACAATAGTCAAAATGGGATAGCTTTTCATCTTTTGTCTTTTTTGAAAAGGGTATTTTTGGTCAAGCTTAGACCAAACGAAGATGCCGACAATCAGTGAATGGCCGAATAGGTTCGGAGTTGGCCCGAGTATCATCGGAGTTGGTTTGTTATTCTTTTAGGTTGGTGATAGAGATTCGTATATTATGTTATTATTACGTTCGGGTCGAGTTAGGTTTGTTCAGGTTCACTGTTTTCGGATCGGATTCAATCAAGCACCATAAATACATTATATTATGTTATTATTACAGTCGGGTCGAGTTAGGTTTGACAATCAGTGATGCGCAGAAATCGGTTAACGTGCTAGCTTAAACAAAATGATTTGAGCATTACTCTATAGGTTAACAAAATTGGATTAGATATAGACTTGTGATAAATTATTTGAAACGGATCGAGTTATAACTCTAAAATTTTAGGAATGGATCTATACTCAAAACTTAAAGTCTAAAATACTAATATCAAGACTTGGACTAAGTGTGGATGTCAACTAGTTTAATTACAATTTTTATCATACACCCGATTTTATTGTGAGTATGATACACCAAAGATATTTTTTTTTTTGCTCATTGTTCATTTGAAATTCTCCAAATGAGCAAAATATACTTAAAAGAAAGTGCTTTAAATGAGTAAAATATAATCTTATATACAATGTAGAGCAAACAATAAGGGAAAATATTTTCAATGTCCATAATGTAAACAAGGGAGAGTTAGGCTCTGTTCTTTTAGACTGAATTAACGAAAATTCAGTTCAGCTCAGACAAATTCAGTTCAGTTAGTTTCCTCTTACAGTTTTTATTCAGTTCAGTTCAATTCAGATAAATTAAGTTCAATTCAGTTCAGACAAATTCAGTTCAATCCAAAAGAACAGAGCCTTACTCATCAATGGATCCTTTCAACTCAAATAACAAGGTCAGAGACAATTTTCTTTTAGACCAACTAATATAATTACAACAGTTAATTCATAAACACTGGATTACACATTTATTTATTTTTGAAAAGAATGTATTTGACTTACTTTTTTAAAACACAAATTCTTGGGTGTAACTGTTACACCATAGTTTATGGTGTAACAACCTACAAACGACCGCTTCATTTGTAAAAAAAAACTCAAATGACATGAAATAAATGACAAAATGACATGAGATTCATGTCATTATTTGTATAGTCCATGTCATTTTTGTTGAAAGGTATGACATTACGCATGTTAAACAATAAGTTATGGTATAACATATTACACTTACGATCCACTCTACAAATTCTTGGGTGTAACTGTTACACCTTAAATTATGGTGTAACGATTCATGTCATTATTTGTATAGTCCATGTCATTTTTGTTGAAAGGTATGACATTACGCATGTTAAACAATAAGTTATGGTATAACATATTACACTTACGATCCACTCTACAAATTCTTGGGTGTAACTGTTACACCTTAAATTATGGTGTAACGACCCACAAATCACCGCTTCTTTTGCAAAATTAAACTCAATAACATGAAATAAATGACAAAATGACATGAAATTCATGTCATTAATTGTATAGTTCATGTCATTTTTTTGGGGTCTATGTCATTATGCATGTTACACAATAAGTTATAGTATAACATGTTACACCCAAGACGCACTATTTTTTAAAGGGCAAGAAGAAGAACCTTGTCTAGACGGCTAGACCCCAACTTTGCATTTGAGAGTAGGGAAAAAGGTAAGGGGAATTCCTACCCCCAAATACCGCATCTTGTGACCTCATTATTACGAAATGAATCTCCAACCAACTACTCCAAGACCACAATTGGAAGAATTTGAAGGTGAATCCCAAATTAACTTACCATTTAACCAACTTTGTTACTTCGTATAAGAATCTAAAATTTGATGGCAATACAGATCATAAAGAAAGAACTAACATAAACAAATAATACAAGGGAATATGCGACGTCTAGAATTGGAATTGTCTAGCAATAAAAAACTATAGAAAAACAAAATCCATAAATACATGAATAAAAAAAACGAAAACGCAATCCTGGTGTGTGAAAAATCGCCGATGCTAAACACACACCCAAAAACAGAATCTTCGCGTTTCAATCCAACTTTCCAGCTTTCTTCCCAAACCACTCCTCTCCCTTTTTATTTTTTGATTCCATTTTCTCTCTCTTCTTCTTCATACCTTATTTATCACCATCACTGTCTCTTCCTCCATTTCTCTACTTCATATTTTCTGGGAAAATAAAATTTGAGGGAATTTCATAATCATATTACTAATAATATTATTATTACTATGGGTATGGTATGTCCTGAGCTTAGTTTAGATTTGAAACCCAGTTATATTCCTGAAACAATTATTGGATTTTTGAGAGAAGTTTCGATGATCAATGATCCGTCTGAAAGATCACGCAAAGTTGATGACTTTCTTAAGAGATTAGAAGATGAAATGAAGAAGATTGAAGTTTTTAAAAGGGAACTTCCTCTTTGCATGATTCTTCTCAAAGATGGTTTGTTTCCTACAATCCAATTTTTTTCTTTTAATTTTTTTGGGGTATATGGGATTTTTAATTAGCTCTTGATTCATTTGATTATATTTATTTATTGGTTTTTTTGGGTATTTTTTGGGTTACTGCTGCATGTGGGAACTGGGTTTTTTTTTGTTTTTGTTTTTGTTGATTATATGCTACTTTTGATTTTTATATGTGGTGATTTTGTGGAAATTTTATCTGGGTGAGTTTTGTTTATCTTGTTATTGAGCTCAATCTGAAGATTTTTTTTATTGATGTTTTTTGCAGCAATTTTATATCTAAAGCAAGAATCAACACAATATAAGACAAGGAATGCTCATCAACCAGTATTGGAAGAGTTTATTCCATTGAAGAAAGATATAAGTGGAATTGAAAACATTCAAATGGATAAGAAAGGTGAAGAAGCTTCTGGAAGAGATAAGAAGAATTGGATGAGCTCAGTTCAGCTATGGAATACTGATGAATTACCAATTAAGAGTAGTGCACCTCACTTGAGTTGTAATCAGAATCAAAATCAAAGCCAAAATCTTGTTTCAGAATCTCCAAAGGTAATGAATTGTTATTGATAAAATGCAAATGTTTCAATTGAGAATAATTTGATTATGGAGTAGTTGATCTGAGATTATTGGTTGATTTTGTATGAATTTGCAGGGAGATGATAAAAGAAATCAAATTATTGGGGGTGATATATATGATCCCTGTAAAATAAGGGCAGGATCAAAAGGGTTTGTACCTTTGGTTCATCATAATTACCCTACTACTACTTTCCCGGAGTTGAGGAGGAAAGTAGATAAGGAGGATGTAAATGCTTCAGGACTTACTTTGGTGATGCCTGGAATGATCAAGCATCCAGAAGAGGAGTCGATTTCGAGGGTGTATACTCCGAAACTAGGGGGCGGGAGGAGTTCTAATTCTGCCTCCCCTGCCTCTAGTGGGCGGCCTTCGAACCAGCAGCCCTCGTCTAGGAAGCAGAGAAGATGTTGGTCGCCAGAATTGCACCGGAGATTTGTTGATGCCTTGACACAGCTTGGTGGTCCACAAGGTAGTATAACTTCTCATCTCTTGGTTTATAATCTTGTTTATTCTCTTTTTATGGAGTATAGAGTCGGCCAATTTGTATATCAATGAGGATTTTCATAATCTTTTCTTGGTGTATCATGTTTTCTTTGCAGGATTGATTGATTGTTCTTGCTAATTTACACTACAATATGAATTTCTCTTAAATTTGGGATTGAAATTGAATCATATTTAGTTCATGTGTTTATTGTCTCTCCTGATAAGTCAAGGCTGAGGATTGAGTTCACTGAATTGCAATTCCTTTATCTTGTAGACTCTCTTACTTTGTGGAGCTTTATTGACATAGGAATTAGTTAATTAGAAGTTAGAATTCAATTAATTGATCGTATAATGATGAATTTCTTCGAAGTTTTTAATGTTCGAGTCATTGTTGCTGCTGTTTTTCTTTCGGATTCCAACTTGGTTTTCGTGCTAATGTGTCACGATGTGTTTCCGTTCAGTCATTAATGAGTGTGTATCTGCTTGCAGTGGCCACTCCAAAACAAATCCGGGAGCTGATGCGGGTGGACGGGCTTACTAATGATGAAGTGAAGAGCCATTTGCAAGTGAGTTTTGTCTTATTTATGTTAATGCCCTTGTTAAGGTACACATATAAGCATATAACTAATACTCCATCTTTCCTGGTTTTGCAGAAATACAGGCTTCATACTAGACGAGTCCCGAATGATTCGAGTACTAAAAGTGGGCAGGCTTTGAGTGGTTCATGGACAGCTCAGGATCAATACAGCGAATCCTCAAAGCCAAGTAGCTCTCAATCTGCCTCACCTGAGGGTCCCCTCCAGTTTCCGGGGCTTACAGGTGGGACCTCTACTACTGGAGGTGATAGCATGGAAGACGAAGATGATGAGAAATCCGAAAGCTATAGCTGGAAAGGTCATGTTCAAAGAGCAGGAAAGGATGATGTATAGGCAATGTATATCTTCTACTAGTAGTAGATCAAGTTTTGGCAGTGAAAAATTTATACACGGAGGACTTAATCCGAACGAACATAGTTACTAATGTTTATTATTTACTACAGCCTTAATAACCCGGACCGGAGCTGAAAAAAAGAGCGTAAAAATTGTGGGGTGGATTGAATTTTGCAGGATTAGGAGTGGAGTAGTTCCCTTGGATCTTGGCTCTGTATCTTGAGTCTTTGTAGTTTTGTTTTTGTATTCGTGCCACGGCATAATTTCAAGATCCAAGTGTGAACGAAAGCTAGTAGGAAAATGATTTGTTAGACTAGTTACTGGAGAAAATCCCGATCCGGGAGAAATGAGAATGATTCGTTGTTGAAGTTTTTACCAGAATATAGATTGAATTTTGGTCATAAGCATGATGTATTTTTTTTACTGTTTCAACCTCATGAGTCATGAGTCATGAGGAATATAAATTGGACGACAGCATTATTTTACTAGTACTTGAGTATTTTTACCAAGGGTATTGTCTGATTGACTGATTCCAATTAGTGCATATGTGACTGACCGAATAATGATAATAATGATAAATAATAATAATGATAAGAATCTGCATCTGTCAGGTAGATTTTCTGGGTGGAATTTGAAAGGAAATCAGGCTATGGTGATGGGGTTAGAAGAGACAATTATCAATTTTCAAATGGCAATAAATTAAGGAGTTGTTGATCATAGAGCTGGGTTTATACTGATTGACAAGCAATAATATAATTAATTAAAAATGATAGGGATAATTTTATTGTATTCTAAGCAAAAAATAGTAATATATGTAGACTTAAATTAAGACACGACTATATCCTTAAAATCTATTCTTTCGCCCTCAGCTTAGGGATTTGCCTTAGTTTTTCGGGTGATGTTAATCGTGATTTCTTCTTTATTGTTAGTTTTATATACAATGTTCACAATAAATTTCTCCCATCTATTTCGAGATTTTCTTCCATGTATATTTGTTGTTAATTATCTCTCCTCTTGTAGTAGTGTCGAGTTTTATTTTTCTTCTTCGTACTTTACTTAAATTTGGTTAATTGATTGCGGTCAACACAATTTCACAGCAATTTTTCGTTCGTCTCTACTATTAGTTGAATGAAATTATATAAAATCCACATTAACAAGTTGATGAAGATTGTATAATGGGATATTATGGCAGAGGGAATGTAGAAATGTCAAATCTCATTTACAACGATTGTAAATTTGTTATAATTTCAATCTTATCTCTTAGATGAATTAATCACCTAATTAGAGGAGAGTTGTATTTGTTTTAATTAGATATTTAGTGGTTAGATTTGGATTCCGTTGTAGATAACACTTTAAAATAATTATTCTTTTTTTTTCAAAAAAAATATATTCAAAAGAATAATCCATAAATCCAATTTCTTTTGGGTACATTATTATAAGAAGTTAGGGCACCTTTCTCTCAAAAGAGTGACATAACAAATCAAGAAGAACAAAATGATCAAAAGTAGGATCGGTTGCAGCGTTGACGTCAACCACGACAGCAGAATTAGAGTGCCTTTTTAATAAATCCAAATGAATAGCAAATGTTATCCGTGAATTATACTGTAGAGTCTAGAATGGTGATAGTGGTTGATGTTGTCGATACTCGTTGATGAAAACTGAAAAGGAATCATAGCCAATAGCCAAAATGCATGATGGAGCACTTCTTGGCGTGAATATGGTTGGAACTTGGAAGTGGAAGATTCTGTGAAGTTTGGGTACATATGTAATTGATACGTGTATTTTTGTTGGACTTATATAGAAAAAGAACAAAACCAAAAGAATCCAATTTCTTAAAGAAATAAAGAAAAGTGAAAGATCTTATAACTTGGACTAATTTTATTTTTGTAGGTGCCGTGAGAAAACAAGACACCAATAAAACTATATTTTGTTGGAAAGCCACTGAGAATATATAAATCCTTTTTGGTTAGTCAATATGCTTAATTCTTAACTTGTGTTGGAGGGCTGAAATTTGCGTATTAATTGGATCGGATTCTCAATGTCTTTTGAATGGCAACCAACCACTGTCCACTTATACTGTTATAGTATATTATGAGCTTAACGTGTATTTCAAGGCTGTATGATTTTATTCAACTTTTTATTGATATACTTTCTCTGTTTCTTTCTAAATTATACTCCTTTAGAAAAATATCGGAGTAAAGAACAGATATTGAATATGCCAATGACAGATCTAGGTAGAAAGGAGAGTGGTTATATGCTCCCACTTGATTTTAGATTATAAAGAAAATTTCATAATGAATATGTTATTTTTGAAAATATTTTAATAAATTGTCTATGTGCCAATTTTTTGCGACAAATATTACAGACCGTTCAGAACAATAATGTTGAGGAGATGGAGGGAGTTGTAAATACTTTTATTCCCCGGTTATTAATTAGAAATTAATATAATCAATTTGAATAGGTTATTAGGAGACCAATTAGAGGATTTTGTTTTATCAAAAATTAAAATATCATACAAAAATAATCATCCATAAAGACTACACGTAGAGAAGAGGGAAAAAAGCATGTGTTAAAACTTAAAAGTATGATTATCATAAAAACTAAAAAGTAATTGACAAGTAACATCATTGTCTACTATCTAAGAGCAAGATTGTAAGATTGAGACTTATCTATTTGGATCTGAAGGATTTTTCAAGAATCATGATTGAAATTTAAAATGTGATGTATAATTCTACTCCAATATGCAAAGAAAAGTTAGACAATGATATGCTAATTGTATTCTCCCATATATTTTTCTTTTTAATCCAAACATATCTTTATTCAATTATTATTGTTATTTTTCTGTTTTTACTTATATTTCAAACCGTTCACTTGAGTCACTTAGCATGTAGGGTACGGTGGATACGATATTTTCCTTCATCGACCGACTTGTGGTGAATTCAAGTGAATAAGTGATATGTTTTATGTCGTATAGTAACAGTTCCTATAGCAAGCAAGAATAGCAATTCCCACAAAAAAGGAAAGCTATTAATTTTATAAAAAAAAAAACACAAGGATAGTAATTCACCTTGAGATATATGCAAATAATAAAGATATTCGTGTGTACTTATGTAAATTGATAAACAGTGAAGGAGTTTGATGCATGATAATCGACACGCGTGGTTGGTTCAATTGAAAACAAACATCATTAGGAAGTGTCAATTTAATTTGACATATGTTTTGATTCAGTTAAGAAGAGAGATAGAGATTAGATGCAAACTTGTCGTAAATAGATAATTATATAAAAAAAAGGAATAATTAATTACTCCTTTCATATTGAATAGGTTTCAGACTTTGACTTTTCATATTATTCATGCACTTACTAATATATAAATAACAAATATAATTTTAAAAATGTTGTTTGGTTAGACTTAATGTATATTTTTAGAAAGTTGATTTTGTATTTGCTATTGAGTAATTAAAGATGTTGATAGTGAAAATTGTGTGTTAGTAAATCTGGTTAGTCGATACTATAAGTATAGAAGCATAACTTTAATCATATGAAAGATTCCTTTTAAAATCCCCCTCCTCCCAGTGAGAAATTGTTGTGGACTCCAACAACTCAACAAGGATACCAAAGGTACCAAAGTAGTTGAGTACCAAAGTAAATGTAAGTTTGTACCCAATTAAATATAAGTTTGTATCAAATCACTGTAAAGTTGGTACCAAAATAGTCCGTGTGATACCAATACTAAATCGACTCTTACTTGGTACCAAAGCAAGTTACACTTTGTTACTAATTTGACTGTGTTTTGGTACAAATTTATACTTACTTTCATACCTCCAACTTATAAAATTACTAAAATCCCAGTCCCCCCTCTATCCTATATTATCTTTTCTAGGTTTTGCTAATATTCCACCGATCCTCTATTGCACTCACATAACACTATGAAAAATTGGTGAATATATCATACATGACAAATCAGTCACTCTCACAAAGGCTAATGATAGGTGTTAGGAGGATTGGAGAATCTTTAAGACAAGATACAAGGAGCCCACAATAAGATAAGGGTCCATATAATAAATACTAATACAGTGTAACTTAGTGAAACATGTGAGTGAAAATGATGGATGTTTCAATCACTAGCTCTAATTAATTTGTCCTGCATTAATATACATGGGTATTGGATTGTAGTAAAAAATTACTATATGAGAGGCCTGATAAAATTTGTTATCCGAGTTATCGGGTAGTTGGACTGGACTCATTGTTTTATGAGTTTGTGAACACCGGCCACTTCTTTATGTTCATCGCCTACGACCTGATAGCATAATTTTTGTTTGTTTTGGTGCTAATCGGATAGCTTAGCTTAACTAAATACATAATACTGTCCCCTTAAAAAAAATACATAATACTGTCATAATGATATCATTAGACATCTATAAAAATATATTAAAAGGCGTTTTGAAGCAAGTCTACACGCCACGTGGCACTGTCCGTTTAGTTGTTTCGTTTCATGTCATCATGATACATTAAAAAATTAGAAACATGTTTGGTACAAGATTCGACCATGTGACCTCAAGTTAATCTCTATTATATAAGCCAAGGGGGGAGCAATGGTGTCCCCTTGGAATTTACTTAATTACCTCTCCACAACATAAATATTACATTTCAAAAACTTGACATTTATACCCTTCTACATTGCAAAAACTTGCCAATTTCAATAAAATTTAATTGGCCTTAATTAACAACACAATCAATGCAAATTGCACTACTATCTTTGACTAAAATAATAAATCAAAAACTTACCATAACAAAATAGGACACTGAAAAAAAAAATATACAGAAATAATGTTGAATTGAACAATACAAAAATCAAAGGTGGCTTCTTTAAAAAAAATATCAATTTGAAACACAAACTAAAAAAACACATCAGTGTTCCCGAATTGCTTGCAACATCTCAACACTATCAAATTCTGAATACTACACTTTGAATCAAGGTACGTACTTTGTTTACTTATCTTCTTGCTCAATAGCACATGCTTCTCACTCTATATTTACAAGAAAAAGAATGTGTTAGATGAGAAAATAATGGTCCTCATAAATGTTACAAGTATGAATAGCACTTAGAAATGTTAAGTGAAACCCATGAATAAAACTTTTATTTGTCATGAAAAAAAATTCCCAGTTGGTGCAATAAAATATATCAATTGAAATGCAAACAACCGATAGAGGTCGGTAATCCCAGTAATACATTCTTTTTAGTTGTAAAATTAAATTTTTAAAAAAGAGTACAAACAACAAATTTTGAAAAAAACGTAGAACTCGCTGATACACATTGTATTAATTTTTTAAAAAAATACATAAAAATTATAATTGTAAAAATTAAATTAAAAAGGTCCTAAATCCCGTAAAAAAAAGTCCTAGATAAATACAATCGAGTTTGAAAACTACAATAAAAAAACGAATCTACAAGGAAAATTTTCTAAGAATTCCTTTCAATTACATGAAAATTATAATTGTAAAATTTGAATTTTAAAATATTCAATTTTTGTAAGGTAGAAATAGTGCAAAACTACAATCAGTAAAATTATGAAAATAAGAGAGAGAGAGAGAGAAAGAAAGTGATGTTATGTGAGTGAAAATGAGGATTTTAGGACCAGGTGAGAGGTATAGGTATGAATAAGCTTAGAATGGTTGATTAAGATTTTAATGTAAAATATAAATTGGTTTATAAGAGGTATATGTAGGGTGATGGGTAGAACATGTAAGTATTTCAATCTTTCTTACTCACAAAATAAAAGAGAACTTAGATACGACCTTTCGTTTTTGGTTTGTTTTATTACCGAGTAACAGTTATGCCTAAAATGTCGCCGCACGCATAGCGTGTATAAAAAGCTAGTATAGTATAGTTATAACCAATGAACTATGCAACGTTAGATGATCTCTTTTGACATGAAAATATTAATAACCCGGGGCATCGCCCGCGCCTAATAACTAGTTAGTGATTTAAACGTAGAGTTTGGTCCCCCACCTAATGAGATTAAAGTTTACTACTCCCTTTATTTGAAAAAAATGTAACACTTTGACTTTTATAACTGTTTGGACCCATGATTTGGTCCAACAGTGTTGGGCAAAGTCCACTTGAAAGATCTGATCTGCATGCTCCCAAGAGGCCCATCAGTTCTTTAGGCAGAAAATAACTTTACTATAAAAGGGAGACAAGTTTCTTACAGACATGGATGTTCCCCAATAGGGTTTCTTATCTGGGAAATCCCCAACATTATAAAAGCAGCAAGCCCAATCAATGAGCAGGTATTCAATTCTCACCTAACAAAACCAGAGCATCTCTCTCTACAATTACTCACTTTCTCTCTCTACCTCAATCTCAACTGACATGAGCGTTGGAGGGGCTTTCCCGGGAACACCCCCGGGACAGTTTTCCTTGTTTTGCAGGACTTCTAGTGACAGGACTCGGGATTATACTACAACTCGGGATTTTAACCTCTCTAAACACACTTAACTCATTTGACTAGTTTCTAGGCAGAAACAATAATCGTCAACGTACTTTGCAATTAATTAGTTTCTAGGCAGTAAAAAATGGTAGTGTGACTGTGTGATTACAATGAGATCTTTTGTAAAACCATAAAAAATCTGATCAATATTCCCTTTTCATGATCACTATGTGGCAACAAGAATCTGTAATAATAAAAGACTAAAAGTCATCTCAAGTGAGATAAAGTTTTCAAAAATGAAAATAAAATTGTTCTAAATAAACTCTAATAACAAAGTAAAAATTATGAATAAATGCCATAGGCGCTAACAAATTGTGCAATCGATGTATAATTGCGCAATTTAATAGACAAAGATTAAGAAGTTAAGGTGTTTCAACGTTATCTTCTCTTTATGTAATGTGTGATGATATATTTACGCTTTGTTCTGTTTTTCGTTCTTTTAGTTGGAGTCACGTTAAAAGTGAGGGAAACAATTTAGCCCACCTTCTAGCTAAGTCCTCCCCTATAGAGTTAGGGGACAGGTGTTGGTTGGGGAGTGCCCTGATTTCATAGTTGATGCTGTACATTTAGACGTAGAGATAGAAATTGCTACTTGAACTAGAAAAGCTTACTACTAAGGCAAGAGTTCTTCATGTGCACATTGTGTAGGCAAGAAAAGAGATTAGGTCGAGCTAGGTTGGATAATGCAACCACAAGACTAACAAGAGGATCATGATCCTTCAAAATTCACATAATTTTATGCAATACTATAAGATTTTTTGATTTCTCAACCGGCTTTTATGCCTTTTAATTTTTACTATCTCATAATTTTTGTATGTCTTACCTTTTTTTTTTTTCTTTCATGAAGGTTGTTTCGTCGAATTTTTGTAAAATAAAATTATAAGAATAAAAAAAAGATTATTTATAGTCACATATAAGAAATGGTTAATTCACGAAAAAAGAACTTTTGTCAACAATTAGTCATTACATATACACAGACTAAGATTGTAACTTGTTAGTTGAAACTAGTTGTTTTTTTTTTGTTTGCTTAGAGAGCCACAAAGGCAAGTGGTGAGAATCGATCATTTGATCTCCTAGAATCGGGAGGAAAGCTCTAACCAAGTGAGCTATCCCTAAATTGTAACTAGTTGTCAAAATACATTTTCTCTTTAATAATCTAATTGATGGTTTGATTTGGGAAAAAAAAAAAAGAACTTTTCATTACTAGGACATATAGACATAGTATATTAGCCAAAAAAGAAATAAGAAATGTAGAGTTGATAATGAAAATAGTGTTGGAAATGAGTGGTCAAAATCACAAGTTAAGGGTGGGCATTGTCAATTGTGTGTGAAGAAAAAGGAAGACATAACAGATGCTAAGAAATAGGGCGGGAAACGTGGATGAAATGTCGAAATTACAGTTACTAAACTTGAGGCCATCCAAATGTTACCACCACTGATCTCCCAACTTCCATTTTTTCCCTAATTAAGCTCATTACACCAATCAAAGTTCCCTAATTAATTAATTATCTTAGTTAATTAAGAGGGGATCATATCATCTGATCATCCCTTTGTACAATTAGTACATGCATTATCTATCTAATTACTATTATAATTATTATTAATTAGAACACTTAAAAACACAAAACCAAAAAAATAGTGGGAGATCATCAAGATCAAGATCAAGATCAAAATGGCTCAAGAACAAATGAGGAGGAGCCCAGAAAAGGAGATAAAAAGTGGTGGAGGAAGTGATAGTATTAGTATTACTAACAAAAATAACAATGTGAGTGGAGGACGAGGCGGCCGCGGCGGTGGCGGAAGCGGAGGAGGGTTTAAATTTAATGCACAAGCGGCGGAGTTCGTGCCTAGATCATATAGTTGTAATAGTAGTTATACTAATCATCAAATGCCGTTATCAACAGGATATTTTTATCCATGCGTGCAGTTTTTGCAGGACGGGGATCATGTTTTGGGAACTCATTCTGCTGATTGGTTTTATGTTAATCCTTCGCCACCTACGTCTCTCCATAACAATAATAGTAATAGTAGTAGTAATAATAATAATAACGTTACGAATAATGATGTTAGTCCTATTCAGGCTACACGTATTATTATTTCCAATTCCCCATCTCAATCCCACCCGAACTCACCACGAAACTCCGTTACTGATGATCTCCAACAAAAGATCATTAAACAGGTCAGTATTTTTATTGTATATGTGAATATATCTTTCTTTCTTCAAATTATTGCCTTAATTTCATTTCATATTAATAAAATTTGTTTTGTAATGTTTCTTTTTGGTGAAAAGGGAAAAGGTCTTTACTTGATGGATGTCTCAGAAATTTGTCACATTTCCTAATATAGAAATAGATTATAATACAATGTCCCATATATTGGTCATATTTCCTGATATAGAATTAAATTATGATTGATTCTCCTAACATACCTCCACTTAAATGAAGTGGTGGAGCTAGGACAAGAACGAGACAACTAGTATGATAATGGTTATTTTGTATAAAATAATGGCAAATCCTCAATTATGAAGGGTTGAGACAATATGACAATTAATTCTTGACATTCGGAGTTTTTACATAGCTCATACTAGCTTCTTACGTGGGTTTCAATATTTCCTACGTTGTAAATTAACATGTTGGTTTCTAATGATAGCTTATAAACTCGCTTAGGGAAAAAATTCCATGTTGATTTCCACTTTATTACTATATTTGCTAATTTGTATTCATAATTGTTTTTTTGGTGCAAATTGAGAGTGAAAAGAGAGCCAAATTCATCTTTTAATGTGGCAGGTAGAATACTTATTTAGTGATTTGAGCTTAATGGCAAATGATACCATGTCAAAACATGTAAGCAAGGATCCTGAAGGTTATGGTAAGAAGCAATTATGAAGTATCATTAAGTTAAGACACTAAATAATCTAATCACTCCAGTTTAAGAAAAGGGCAATTCTTACTTTCATTCATTTAATTTGTTGATGTTGTAGTTCCTATTCCTGTCATTGCATCTATGAAGAAAATTAAAGCCCTGGTTACTGACCATCATTTGCTCGTCCAAGCTCTTCGCTCATCTACCAAACTTGTGAGTACTAATTTCTAAAGAACCAGACCTTTTTCAAATGTGCTGTCTGCATGTAGAACTCTTGCAAATTAAGTTGGTATATATTTACTTCAGAAATGCATTTTATGAATCTAAGGTCTGGTCTAATAGGTAGTAGTAAATGACGGTAATGGTAATGATATTCAATGTACATTTATTACGAAAATTCTCATGACAATGTCCATAGTAGCAAAATTTCATCACCAAACACTTGGTTTTCTGTAGAAATTTCTGTTAATACTATATACCACCTTTCAAAATAGTAGCAGGTGGTAATAAATTTTATGTATAAAACAGATTTTTTTTTGGGGGGGGTAGACAAACATTATCATGGAGTATCTAGACAAACAAACCCAAAATGACAGAATTCAGGGGTAAAGAAACCTCTAAGAAGGAAATATCATAACATAATCTTTAGTAGACTTTGAATGATTTTGCATGTACTGATGATTTTTGGGTTGGGTCTATGATATGACAATCTTTTTAAAGGTAATTAGTAAGGACAACAAGAAGGTCAAAAGAAGAAGCCCGTTTACAGAGAGTTACAGAGATGAGCTCCAGGTAAAAAATGTAAAATTCTTCCTGCAAGTATGTAATTTTTATACAGGTACAATGAAATTTTTATGGCTAATTCAGAGATTACTAATTTTTACAGTGTCGTACTGTAATGGTTGAGAATTTGCCTGATGATCATTCTTACCAAAACCTTGAGAAAATATTTAGTGTAGTTGGCAGGTCAGTTTCTATCTAGCTGCTATTTCTTCTTAGTCATTGTACATGTCTACTTTACTGTTCACGCAAAAAGTTCCTTTAATTTTTTGTTGTGTAATCAGCGTGAAGGCCATCAGATTATGCCATCCCCCGGAAGCTAATCCTTCTCGTTCCAAGAATGATGTTATTATCAGCAACAAGGTAAAGGAAATTTAACTATACGCGTGTAATTCAACAAGTTTTGAACAATACTCCTATGTGGATGGATCATGGATGAGTTGCCTGAAGTATTTGTTTCTTGTGTATGGTTTGTAATGACAGCTTCATGCACTTGTGGAGTATGAAAATGTTGAAACTGCAGAAAGAGCGGTATGTGTTACTGTGTTAGTAGTGCATATAGCCTTGAAACTGCACCTATAAAACCATTATCATACATAATACATTTGTACTCAAATTCTTCTATGAAATTATCTGACTACCAAATCTCAATATTAGTTACCTAAAAAGTTACTTGGCGTAGATGAAAAGTGTGAATTTTTGTGTATGAATACCTTCTACAGTTCTATTATGCTGTATTATTGCAACATCTTATAGTGCCTTGCATATTCAAGTGTTGAAGTTACATATGCAGGCTGAAAAGTTGAATGACGAGAGAAACTGGAGAAAAGGAATGCGAGTCAGGGTGATGCTACGACGCTCGGTATTATGATCAATATCTTCAGCCTACTATTCTGAATTATACAAGCAAAAATTGCAGATCTTAGTTCACGGTTTCTGAATTTGATATTGCAGCCTAAGTCTGTCTTGAAGACCAGGAAATCAGACTTTGATATGCTTACTGATGATGATGAACCGTCATATGGTGACTCCCCCAAAGAAACTTCTTCCCAACTAAATGGTGCAGAATTTGTAACAGAGAACAATGTTGTAAGTATTACTGCAATATTGTTGTCAACTACGGTACAAAAGCATATACTAGAAGTTTAAGGCCAAAATAATGGTAGTACTTTAGTAAGAGATACATGACATACATCATACAAGTATTCAACATCTAACTTCATTCCAAAAAATAAACATATTTGAAGACAAGTAAATTTGGTAGCTAATTCCATCATTTACAAAGACTGGCATGCATACAGTTTTGATCAGTCCATAAAAAGGTTATGTTACTTAGAAGTTAGAAGTCATAATTTTATCCCATTCAACCCATATAATGTAGGTCTCTTCATTGTTTCTCTTAGACTCTCTTCATATTCTTGTGTTGTGGGGACTTGCGCTCTCTTACGATCAATTTTTCGATCCTTACTACTACACCATCAACATATCAAAAGTGTACACTATCCCAAAAGATTTCTCATATAACTGGTATACATAGCACGTGTCAATACAACCCTTTCAAAATATGCGTATCCAAGCCTAACAAGGTGCTTATTTGTAAACGGCACTGTTACGACATTTTGTAATTAACAATGGAGTCTTATCTGCATCACATGACAATTAAGTTTGTACTCTGACAGGCACAGCAGGGGGAAGAAACTTCAGGTGGCTTAAAAAGATTAGGATCAGGAAGGATGCGTGTTAAAACCAAAGGACGTGCACAATGTCATAATGATCGTGGCTTGCTTTCTTCTCCTACGCATTCAATTGGAGCCGTGCAATGTGATACATTATTAACCAAGCAAATCAGCAAAGGACCCAGAATGCCTGATGGCACTAGAGGTTTTACTATGGGACGCGGCAAACCGATTACGACTACCTCTACTCCAACCTCACTTGTGGAGTGAGACTTTGCTAATAACAAGTCCTTTATTGAATATTTTTGAGATTGATTACTATACAACAATTTTATTTTCTTTAGAAAAAAAAAGAGAGAAAAAAAAAGATGAAAGCAAGCAAGATAAATATATATAAGATATATTTTGTAAGTGGGTTTTTGAAGATGTATTTTTTTCGAGCTAACATTTGATAATAAGATTTCACAATTTTTCCATGTTGGGAGTTTGGGACTAGCCGCACATTTGTTTTTGGGCTCATTCCCAATAAGTTTCATACTAGTGTGGTAGGTAAACTCATCTATATACTAGGTAATTCTTTCTTATCTCTCCAATGTGCGGCTTGGGATGTACTGTGTGGCAAATGGAGCTTAGAGGATCGTATGAGCATAGAGAATTAGACGTACAATGGCTAAAATATTTATGGGTTAATTAACAAATTTTCAAATAGCCTTACCATGTCTTTCCTTTGTTTTCATTAACAAATTTTCAAATACCCTTACCATGTCTTTCCTTTGTTTTCATTGATAGCATTTTACTCGTTTAATCTCAATCTCTTATCCCTCCCCCTCTCTAGCAGGGGTGTTCATTTCGGATAATCCGATTCGGAATTTCGGATCAGGGAAAATGCGTTCCGAATTCGACCCGGAAAAATCGATATCCGAAATTTTGGATCGGAACAGATCAAGAACCTGATAACTAAAAAAATTGAATTTTTCAATGAAAAAGTTTATAAAATAAGTTTCGAATTGAATCATCGGATATATTCGAATATCCGATCATGGAAGCGGATATTTTCATATATCCGATCATGAAAACGGATATTTTCAAATATCCAGTCTTGAAAACGGATATCTGGAAATATCCAAAAAAAATCCCCTTGTTACGGATATTTCGGATATCCGGAATTGAAATTTTTTTGATCTGTATCTGATCCGACAATTTTCGGATATATGTTCCGAAAACTAAGAAATGTCGGATCGGATATCCTATTTATCGGATCGGATCGGATCGACCGAATCAGATATTTATGGACACCCCTACCCTCTGGGTATTGATTGGTAGGATAAAGAGAGAGCTTATCACTAACCTAATACCAAGACATAATTGTTATTCCCTACAAAAAAACCGGTATAAGGCCAAGTTGGGATGTATTATCCCTATCTCTCTCTTTATCCTTCAAAGTAAACATGGTGTAACCATTACAAGTGACTCTTAGGCCCCGTTCTTTTGGACTGAACTGAATTGAACTGAACAGCGATAAACTGAAATGCAGAGAGTAATTGAACTGAACTACGATAAACTGAAATGCGAGAATTAATTACGAACGAACAGGCCGAACGAACCGAAAATGAGTCCAAAAGAACAAGGCCTTAATAGCCTAACTAAAGGTACAAAGAGCTATTGTCGTAGATTCGTAGTATCAATATACACTTTGTTTTCCACATAACAGTTGGTTCGTTGTTTGGTTTTTTTCTGGATCATGAACGTCATGTCATAAAACAAAAATAGCTCATCTAACAAAAAGCAATTGTCACCACTCACAAGTCACAACTCACAAGTACTCAAGTATTGCTGATACCTTGCCTGAACTAAGTTTACATCATGCTCCTGAAGTCCTGACTCTTGAGTTCTGAATGATGATGATTGATGATCCTAGAATATTTAAGTTATTTTATATTATAGCTCTAGTATCATGATTCATGAAGGTGAGTTCTAGCGTTAGAAAATGGGCTTAATTCAATTAGCTGATATTATAGCATATGCCAAATAGAGCCTTTGATCAAAAAGTGCATCTGAATAATCTATGTGAAACATTATTATAGCATATGGCCAAATAGGACCTCGGATCAAAATGTGCAGCTCATTAGTCATTACCCTGCAATATTAGGACATTTTTTCTCCGGCTTTAGACCAATATTGACCCCACTCTAGATCCAGATTAGTTAGGGTACGGTCTTAAGAGAAGACTTTTCTATTTGTGTCTATATTTTGTTTAAACAAACGCCTCGGATCATAATGTAATAACCAAGAAAACATAGATCAATAGTCTAACATGCTTAGTAAGTGAAATGTAAGAGTTGATCCTTACCTTAAGTTATAACTAATAAAAAATCAACATCATCTCTCTTTTGTATAGGGAGATTAATCAATCAACATTTACCTTGTTTACGCAGAATGCAACCCTCTCACAACCTTGAAAATAATAACGGGGGTTTTAGGGATTTAGAGGAAATGAAATAAAATCTAAAA
The DNA here is from genome assembly GCA_947646795.1 of Beta lomatogona. Classification (NCBI taxonomy): domain Eukaryota; kingdom Viridiplantae; phylum Streptophyta; class Magnoliopsida; order Caryophyllales; family Amaranthaceae; genus Beta; species Beta lomatogona. The sequence continues at coordinate 1,245,361 of CANSNZ010001006.1, read as the reverse complement.
AATTTTGATGCTTGAAAATAATTTGGTTGTACTATATAGGATTTACAACCGATTATAGGCGATATAATCTGTAAAATGTTTTACCTGCTATTATTGTTTACGCAAACTCAAAGCTCATCTTGATTTCTTCTGTAAGCAGAAAAATTAGTATATAAGATAAACATTATCTTAATTGTTATGTGATCTTCTTAAACGAACAACTGAATGTATTAGTTAATTAGACCACGTCCCTTTCTCATAAACCCACAAATCCAAAGTGCAGAGTGCCTGTTGACTGTTGTGTCGTATTCTTTTAATGCTTGTATAATTATATCTCATATCTCAGTACATATGTAACAAGGCCCATTAGCTCAGTTGGTTAGAGCGTGGTGCTAATAACGCCAAGGTCGCAGGTTCGACCCCTGCATGGGCCATTAATATTTTGGACTCGGGATTCTTTATGCCAGCATGTCCTTTGGGCTTTGTTTATCCACATTAATTTTATATTAACAGTGCTTGTATTTTTAATAGAATTGTACTCTTTTTTTTTGTCAGGGGCAACAATTGGTTTGTTTTAGTACAAAATACAAATTATAAAAGTTAATATTTTAAAAAATATAAGAAAAATTGACCTGAATAATTCATATTTTCACATGTCTCTTTAAAATAGTCCCAACTTTGGATTATTCCAGAATAATCCAAACTTTAGGAGGGACTTTCTCAAAATAATCCGAACTATTAATTTTTTTGCCCTTTAATGTCAGGGGCAACAATTGGTTTGTTTTAGTACAAAATACAAATGATAAAAGTTAATATTTAAAAAAATATAGGAAAAATTGACCTGAATAATCCAAATTTTCATATGTCTTCTTTAAAATAGTCCCAACTTTGGATTATTCCAGAATAATCCAAACTTTAGGAGGGACTTTTTCAAAATAATCCAAACTATTAATTTTTTTGCCCTTTATTGTCAGGGGCAACAATTGGTTTGTTTTAGTACAAAATACAAATTATAAAAGTTAATATTAAAAAAAATATAGGAAAAATTGACTTGAATAATCCCAACTTTCACATGTCTTCTTTAAAATAGTCCCAAATTTGGAATATTCCAAAATAATCCAAACTATTAATTTTTTTTGCCTACACTAATCCGTTTCAGATCTATAATATATAGAAAATTAATAATTCGAATTATTTTGAAAAGGTCCCCTCAAAAGTTAGGATTATTATGGAATATTCCTAAGTTGGGATTATTTTGAGAAGACAGATGAAAGTTGGGATTATTCGTGTCAATTTTTCCAAAAATATATACATTGATACTAATCCAACATCGTACATAATATTATTTTATTGTTTATATGTTGATAAAAAAACATGTGGTTACACTTCTAAACTTCTATAGTACATAAAGCTACATAAGTTATAATATTACTACTTACTCCGTTTCGTTTTAAATGCAACAAAAGAATATTTTATATCTCACAAATAATACCCCTTTGTTGCATTTAAAACGAAACGGAAGAAGTAGTATTTTACAGTGAAAGAAGAGTGCTAGACCATGATAATTTTTTTTTTTGAGAGGACACTACTCCCTCCGTTTCATTTTAATCTAAACACTTTCTTTTTTAGTCTGTTTCTTTTTAATCTATATATTATTGCTTTTTCTATTTTAGGTAACATGTCACATATACTTTCTCCTCTTTTTCCACCCATGTCATCCACTTTTTAATATTTTAACCCACTTTTTATTTTAACTCTCTCACTTTTCAGTTTCTCTCTCCACCTTTTTCAGTTTCTCTCTCATACTTTTGTACTTATTCTTTTGTTCTCCCCCAAAGTGAAGTGAGTAAATTAAAATGAAACGGATGGAGTATGAGACTATGGGCCTGTTCTCTTGACATAAAACAACTGAACTGAACTGTGAATTGAATAAAACTGAATTGATTGCAACTGAATTGAACTGAACTGAATTGAATTAAATTATAACTAATAGTAATGATAATAATTTAGCTATCATTAATTTATAAATATAAATTAATAAATATATAATAGTAATAAAAATATTAATAACAATATTAATAATAATATAATATAATATATTAAACATTAACTGATGATAATAATAGTTTTTAATAATATAATATGTTAATATTTATTAATAATTATAATATTAAAAATATTATTTAATTAATAATAAATTCATAATAATAAGTTATTAAATAAAATAATAATAAGTTATTGAATAATAATAATAAATTATCTAATAATAATAATAAACTATTGAATAAAAAAAAATTAGCATTGACAAATAGTATTGAAATGTGTACTTCTTAGGCTTGAATTATCATTTTCAATATAATTAGAAAAATCATATAGAAAAAAAAATTAGCAAAATAACAATAATAATAATAATTACTATTATTATAATTGTAATTGTAATAATAATATAAAAATTAACATTAATATTAATATTAATAGTAGTAGTAATATTAATATAAATAAATTAGGAACTGAACTGAACTGAACTGAATTGAATTGAACTGAAAATCAATTGGGGAGAACAGGAGAACATGCCCTATGATATACTCCCTCCGTTTCATTTTAATTTACTCACTTCACTTTGGGGGAGAACAAAAGAATAAGTACAAAAGTATGAGAGAGAAACTGAAAAGGTGGAGAGAGAAACTGAAAAGTGAGAGAGTTAAAGTAAAAAGTGGGTTAAAATATTAAAAAGTGGATGACATGGGTGGAAAAAGAGGAGAAAGTATATGTGACAATAATATATAGATTAAAAAGAAACAGACTAAAAAAGAAAGTGTTTAGATTAAAATGAAACGGAGGGAGTAATATGTATATTTAAGCCATAAGCTGATTAAAGACATACGTTGATGTATATCTATTTGCTCAGGTTTCATATCAAAGACATACGTTGATATATATCTATTTGCTGAGGTTTCATATCAAAGACATATGTTTTGATCACATCGCATTCATATGATTATTCATATCCATCGACATCGTGTCCTCGTTTTCCATTGCAGAATAAATTTCAAGAAGCAGAAAAGGGCGGGTGAGTGTTGGACAAATGCGCAGGTGGTCCTTGTCCCTATTTGATGATGAGGACAAAGACTGGCAATTGGGTTGACAAAACTTTCTGACATATACGTTTGGACATTTTTGTTGGGAGTTTAAAATAGTAGTATATGTTTGGGGGAGTGTCAATTCAATTCATAGGTTTTTTTTTTTTATTTTTTTTTAATAAGGTAAGGAGAAATCTTGACAAGTTGGGGAGAATAAAGGGGATTCCAATTTACCAAGGGTGAAAATCGGTCCCAGTATCTCTTGGAACGGCGAAGAAAGCTCTAACCACTAGGCTATCCCTCACTTAAAAAAAATAAAAAGGGAAAATTTCAAGAAACTACCTTTTATAACCAACTTTTTTTAAAAAACTACCTTTTAAAAAATTTCTTTCAAAAAACTAACTTTTATAACCAACTTTTTTCAAAAAACTACCTCTTAAAAATTTTCTTTCCAAAAACTACCTTATATAACAAATTCCTTTCAATATACTACCATTTTACTTTTATATTTAATACTAATTAATAAATGACAATCGCCGTAGGTGTTGCTGCCGGTTGGGTATCGAGAAAAGAGGAGAGAAACGAGAGGGGAAGAAAGAAAAGTAATTTACGGTGACTTAATTATTAGTGATTAAACCCCATAAAGGATAAAATGGTAGTATATTGAAAGAAATTTGTTACATAAGGTAGTTTTTTGAAAGAAAATTTTTAAAAGGTAGTTTTTTGAAAAATAATAATTATAAAAGGTAGTTTTTTGAAATTTTCCCAAATAAAAAATCATTTCGTAGATGTACAAAGTTTGTATATCAAGTATTCAAGTGGGATGTTCGTAAACAAATGTTACTAATATTATGTCGTATTAGTTAAATATTAAGTCGTGATTTTCCTTTTTTTCTATATTTTTTAAATAAGAAAAAATCACGACCTAACATTTGACCCCTAGAATTTAATATCAGTAACATTTTATTTTACAAAATTGTCGCTTGAAGTACAAACTTTGTACATATCCGCGATGAATTAACATTTCACAATGTTTGGACATCTATTACAAATATTACTAGCATTGTTATTTCATACATCTAATTTGCCAAGTGCGGAGGGTTTATTAGTTTTACTTAGAGAAGCGGAAAGTAAAAAGGAGATTCATGGTGTAAAAATTGGGAAGAAGGTGGCGCATATTTCTCATCTATTTTTTGCTGATGATAGTCTCCTTTTAATTCGAGCCAATGACGAAGAGGTGGAAAAATACTTGGATATTTTTTCTATCTATGAAGCTTCAGTCAAAAGTTGAATATGGAGAAATCTAAGGTGTCATTTAGCCGAAATATTGAACCACAGAAGAAAGAATTGCTTCAGATGAAGTTGAAATTTAAGGCAGTTGTTGAACACGACAAATATCTTGGGCTCCCAACTTTCATTGGGGGTTCGGAAAAACAGGTTTTTCAGATTATTCAAGAGTGGATCATGAAGAAGCTCAAAGGATGGAAAGATGGATTTCATTCACAAGCTGGTAGAGAGGTGCTTATAAAACCCATTGCACAAGCCATTCCCACATATGATATGCAATGCTTTACTATCCCAGTAAGTATTCTTAATGAAATCGAGAAGTTGTGCCGTAATTTCTTTTGGGGTCAAAGGGGAAGCGAAAGAAAAACAACCTCGATTGCGTGGGAGAAATTATATTTTTGGGGCGACCACGTGGAGTTTTTATTGATTTTTTAACTATGGCCCTCCATTTACGAAACCTCCTCATCAATTTCCAAGCATGTTCGAGGATGAACATACCATGTTTCCTATTATGCAATAAATGAGCTTCTTTCAGAACATCTGCATCGTTTTGACCACTCTTTTTCCTTGCAAGAGCTTCGTCATAAAATGCAGCGAACCTTAAAACCCGTGGAGCAAGTCTACTCCAACGACCTTTCACCATATCCACATTCCTTGGAGCAATTTTTGTTGGATTGGCAATTCTGCATGCCTCAAAAGCTTCCCAAACTTTTCCCCAGAAGACGCCTTTCTTTTGACTCGTCCCAATCACCTTATCAAGAGAAGTGTTCATAAATGTTGAGATGAGATTCTCATCTTCAACTTGATCCCAAGCCCTCTTACCATTACAACTTGTTTCTGCATTGTGTTGTGGTTGTGGTTGTGGTTGTGGTTGCTCAGATAGATTTGGTGATAGTAATTGCGAAAAGGATTGAGTTGGCTGAACAAACTCATCATAATCATCAGAATCATCACCTTCTTGGTATTGACCAACATCATTGTCACCTTGTTGGTAATGACCACCGTCCTCATCAACATCATTGTATGGAGATGAATCTTCTTGATATTGAGAAAACCCATAATTAGGATCAAGTTGATGATATGAAAGGTTGGCATTTTCAGATGGAGATTCATAGTAAAGGTTATCATATTGAGGAGAATAATATTGAGAATTTTTACCCCTTTGATTCATAATTATTTGAGAGGGTTGACGATAATTTGACTGATTTTGAGAGGGTTGACGATAATTTGAGTTATTTTGAGAGGTATTTGAGCGATTTTGTTGCCTAGGCATTTGGTTTTTTGTTTTGGGGTTGGTTTCTTATATAATTAGGATTATTAGGCTCCATAATTATAAGAATTTTAAAAATAAAAGAGCAATAGAAGAAGAGTTAATGAAATAATTTAGAACAAGTAGAAGAAATTAGTGAAGGAAGATGGAGAAAATTAAGTGTGTCCAAAATATAGCAAAATGGATCTCTATTTATAGAGCTCGAAAAAATAAAGCCGTTGGTATTTTTTTTTTTATTTGTATTTTTATTTAAATATAACCGTTGCAAAATTTACAACGGTTATATTTTAGTCCCCAATACGAAGCTGCCATGTGGAAAGTAGCGACAAATGTCGCGCGCCTACTGGGTGACGCGCTGACAATTTAAAATTTTTTTGCTCCTCCTCCCGGCCAAAACGCTGCGTTTTTTGGTGAGCTCTCTCACGACTCTAGCCAAAACGCGGCGTTTTGGGTGGAGGAGACAAAAAAATTTAAAAAAGCGGATCGAGCAGTGGGTCCCACTCCCACGCCTGATCACAATTTCAATCCTGGGATACAAAGTTTTTTTCCCAATCAACACACAATCTTATTTTTTTTCACCATTAAGGGTTCCCATTTAAGATTAAGTACATGATCTTTTTTTATTTTCACCATTAATGATGCTCTAAAAGAATCAGAGGGAATCTTAGTTTTAAATTAATGCACATTTTCCCCGTTGTAAAAAAAAAAAAAAAAAAGTGGTGTGAAGATTAGACCCCTTTTAGACATTGGGTATTCTCTCCTCCATCCTCGAGTACCAAAGTATATAACATGTAATCAAGCAAAATAAAGCTCTACTCTGATCAATAATAGATCATATGAAAGAAACTTGATCTAAAGAAATCTTTAAAAAACAAAAAGAAGAAAGGTTAAGCTCGATTTGAGCTCATAAAGTATCAACTTTTTGACTTGTTAAAAAGCAACCTTATGGGTAGAAATAATTGACTTATGCTTAGCTCAATGTGTGGGCCTATGCAACTTTCTTGGTTCAAATATAGTGCGCTTAGCAATTATTCATGTTTCAGGCTCTTTTCCAATTTCCTTCTTTCTTTTGTATAATCAAGAATCGTAGGAAAGTTTAAGCGCAAACATGCATTGCTACTAAGCACTTCTTCTGGAGATGTTATCTATGTTCTTGTAATTTTGTCCATGTGAAAGAAGAACCAGCTAAAGGCGTTGTTTTTTTAGTTAAAGCTCTCCCCATACTTTAAATCAATGATATGATATTCTATATATTTTTTAGGTTTAAAGTCAAAGTTGGAAAAATAATATTGGCTTTTAACATTAATTGATCATCTTATAGTATTATTTAAACATACATATTAAGTTCTTTGAGTACAACGAAACTAAGAAGGTAGTACTATGCTTAGATTTCTGTACAAGTAATTAATCAATTTAAATATTATGATACGAATTATTCTAAGTTTTTATTTATTTATTAATCGATTTTAACATTATGTATGTTATGAAACGTACTTTCTTAGTATCTATGAGATATGAAATGATGGCTCTATCAAAATTGGAAAGTAAAGGGTTGCATAAACATGACATTTGCAAGGCATATTTTTAGAGTCGTTATTATTATATATCAAGGAGTGGCCTGGTAGGACAGTAGGTAATTCGCTTGATAGATGATCTAATAATACGTATTTATCTAAATAACCATAGTTTATCTTATACGTTGAAGTTGTATGGTTTTATATTTGACCCATGGGTGAATTGTATTAGTAGGTAGAGATTTGACCCATAGGTTTTATATTTGACCCATAGGTGAATTCACCTCGTGGGCCGTTTGAGTCGAGTCCACGAAAAGCTCGATCCAGCTCGCCTCGAACCGTGTGTCTTTCCCCATAACAAAGTTCTGCCAACATAATAATATCAATAAGAAAAAGAAAAGAAAGTGAGAAGCAACATCGGATTCTCGAAATAGAGACTTGGTAATAAGGCAGGGAACATTAATTAGCTAAGACAGACTAGAAGTAGAGACTTGAGTTGAAATTGGCATCACTAGCATGGAGTCCCCACAAGTACAGCAGTGGAAACTGAAGGAAGTGTGAACAGATGAGTTGATATCAACTTGATACTTGATACTACCAAGTACTAAGTTTGTTTGACTGAAGTTTCTGTAAAACACACTTACTTTCACTCATCAATTCCCTCTCAAAAAAATACATTACTCATCTTATTATAAGATACGAGTATATTTTAAAATATTCTAAAAAAAAGTGAGTAAAACAATTTGAACAATATTATACTTTCAAGTTAACATGAACTCTCAACTATTCTATTTTTCATTCTCATTTCTAGTACTATAAGATTATTTTCTTCTCCAATTCCTATTTCTCTCTATTTTCAATAATAATAAAAACGTACCCTGATTTTTAATCACTATGCTATCTTTCAAATGATTCACCTTATACTTCCTTTATAATTTCCATTGTAAAAGCAAATAGATAATGTTAAACTGAGACGAACAAAACATCTTCTCTCTAACATACATTGGTTCAAAGTATGTTTTACTATAAGGGGCTTACTAAATACCGCCCGTATTTACTTGAAATCGTCCGTATTTTTTTTTTTTAATACTCCTAAACTACCCCTACAAATACTACCCCATACCCTCACACTCTCTCACTCTAACACTCTCTCACTCTCACTCCTCACTCCTAACTCACTCCCACCATAGCCACCACCACCAAAGCCACCACCACCACCAAAGCCGCCACCACCACCACTGCAACCACCACCACACGGCAACCACCACCACCGGGCGAGCACGACCTTACCGGCGACCACCACAACGGGGACGAAGAAGACACCGACGCCCACCACCACCGCAACTCGCCGGAAAAAGAATTGGCCCAAGGAAGAAGGCAAAGGAAATCGGGGAATCTTCAAATCAGGTTAGTTTTGTAGTTATTTGTGGTGAAAACCAACCCATATGCCGGAAAATCCCCCACCCCTCGCCGGAAAACACGAGTTAACGTGGATCTGATCCATTACCTCTGCGGTGGTAACGGATTAGTCATCCGTTACCACCGTGTGGTAGTAACGGATTTCCTATCCGTTGCCCCGCATTTTCGAAAAAAAAATTTTTTTTTAGCCTAAATATTCATTAACAAAATTAACATAAACGGATGTACTATTATTCGCTAATTACAAAATCAATACTAATTATGACGGAAAATCAAATATTAACTAAATGGAATTTTTTAAAATACTAATACTAATTATTTGAATATAATATCAACAAATATTAATACTAATTTTTGTTTACATGCTAATATTAACTACAAATTTTCTTTTAAATACTAATATTAACATGCTAATAAAAACAATTAATAATATTAACATCCTAATAAAAACAATTAATAATATTAACATGCTTAAATCATTAAATCAAACAAATTAAATAATACTAACATGCATTAAAATAATAAAATCCTAATTACAACATAATCACACAAATTAACGTAATAATTATTAATATTCAAATGCCTATAAATTTAAATAACAAAAAATTGTAACTACCCAAATACACACAAATTTTATTTATTAAAACGTAAATTATTAAAACATAAATTATAAAAAACGTAAATTATTTTAAATAAACAAGAAATATATTATTAAAACATAAATTATACAGAAATTATTAAAAAGAAACCAAAAAAAAAAATTGCGCACCGGAGCAGGGTAACGGATCTAAAATCCGTTACCCCAGTGGAAGCAACGGATCGCTTTTCCGGTGCTTCCACAGAGGCACCGGATAAAATATCCGTTGCCTCTGTGGAAGCACCGGAAAAGTGATCTGTTACCTTGGTAACGGATCAAAAATCCGGTGCTTCCACAGAGGCAACGAATTTTTTATCCGTTGGCTCTGTGGTAACAGATTTTGCATCCGTTGCTTCTACTGGGGTAACGGATTTTCGATCCGTTACCCTGCTCCGTGGCGCAAAAAAAATTTCCGGCAACTTAAAAAAAAAAAAAAAATTCAACTTACCACATTTCGTTCCGGCGACGTTGACGGTCCTTCATCGGACATTTTCGATACTCCTCACTTGCTCCGGTGGTGGTGCTCCGGTGGTGGTCGTCCGGCGGTGGTGTTCGGGAGGTGGTGGTGGTGTTAGTGCTTGATGGTAGAGAGAGAGAGAGCTTAAGTTTGGTGAGAGTGGAGAGTGGAGAGGGTAAAGTGAGGTTAAAGGGGGAGGGGCATGGGGGGTATATAATGAAAAAAATACGGACGATTTTAAGTAAATACGGACGGTAAATAGCGATTCGGTAATAAATTGGCATTTAGAATGGTGTGATGCACCTACTAATTATTTCACTTGATCAAATTCCTTACTTATACTTTTGCAACATCTACGAAGAATATTACACTCTTATGAAGAAGATCCACACTAAGTAAATACCAAAACTTTCATAATTGCACTTTTTAGAGTTAAGAAGGTCCTTTTAAAAACAAAAGAGTTTATATCTTCAACTTTAAAAGCCAAAAGCTAAGTGCCTAAAACTAGCTATAAGTTATAAATCCTATTATCTCATTTTGTTTTCTATAGATAAAAATCACAAACCTATTTATTAGTAAATCATGAGTTTTATACTTAGCCGCTACCTTGAACCTGCTAGACCTTATGGGTATCGACAAAGATTTAATCTTTTTAGACCCTACAAAATATACGGATTGAGCATGGGTCGACTTTAAAAACATAGGGTAAACTATAATTAAAAAACATAGGGTATACATAAAAACGTTACTGAACTCTACCCAAAACCTTGTCCATTGTCATCCCTACCTCTAATTCGAAGCCTAAGGTTTTAAAAAGGGTTCAGTCCCTTTCTTTTCCTATCCCTTTCCCTTTGAAGTGGAATTACCTACTTTATCCTTATCTTGGCTTGAGTCACTCCCCCTTTTTGCTATTCCACTCTACTCTTCCATCTTTCATCTCCCATTCCAATTTGCTTTTCCGATCCCCTTTTCTTCTTCAGCAATCCTACCATAAATTTAATGTATCTTCATCAACTAATTCATTTTTAGCCCAAAAACAAATGGAAGAACAGAACCCAAACAATCTAAACCCAAACTACTTTCCTCACATTTTACTTAGTGGGATGAAGAATAAGGCCAATTAACAAAGTTAATAATGGTTAACATTTTGTAATTTGTATACTTGTAATGCGGAATTGAATAAAATTGGGTGTTAAAGGCGATGGAAACGAGCACAGCACCTCCAGGGTTCATAACAGATCAACAAGCACAAATAGCACCGCCACCGCCGGTGATGATGATTAGCCAACAACAACAACAAGGGAATCATTATAGCGCACCAAGTGGTCATGTAGGGCCTGTAATAGGTGTAGTGGCGATGATTGCTGTGTTGGGTATATTAGCTGGGTTAGTTGGTAGGTTGTGTAGTGGGCGGACAGTTTTGGGGTATGGCCCTCATTTTGATGTAGAAGCTTGGCTTGAGTCTAAGTGTGCTTCTTGTCTTGATGGCCGTGTTGCGCCGTCTCGTACTCACCATCCGCATATGCATATGAATACGCATATTATGATGGAGAGTTTTCCTAATGGTGGTGGTGGTAGAGGGAGTGTTGATAATGTTTCGATGCGGCTGCCGCCACATTTACAGTCAGAGCAACCATTGCCACAGCTACATCCACATACGCATTCGCACCCTGTTGTTCAACAGGTTGTTGAAGAGGGTGGTAGGAGAAGTAGTGAAGCTGCTGTCCGCCCAGAGCCTGTGAAAAGAAAAGTACAGGCACAGGTACAGGTACAGCATCAGGAAGATCAGCAGCACCCAATTGATGGTGTTGTCAATGATGAGGATGAGTTAAGTGAGTCTTCAGAAGAGTTACATGACCATCACCACCACCAACAACAACGACACGAACACCACCAGCAACACGAACAACAACAACAACAACGACACGAACAACAACAGCGCCATCAGCAGCAGCAGCAGCATCAGCAGCAACAGCAACAGCAACAACAACAGCGCCATCAGCAGCAGCAGCAACACCTGCAGCAGCTGCAGCAGCAACAACACCTGCAGCAGCTGCAGCAGCAACAACACCTGCAGCAGCTGCAGCAGCAACAACACCTACAACAGCAGCAGCAGCAGCAACAGGCTCATCATAATAACCGCATTGATTGACTATAAGTCTATAATTTGTTAGTTAGTTGGTGAATTTGATATCTTAATTTTACTTTCTCTGGATTTGATAGAAGAAAGTGGTTCAAGAACTATTACTGTAGTGACAGTGTCAACCCAATTAGATGTAACTATGTATCTAATATCTATCATCGCTTGTTAATCTGTTGGTCGTTACTCCTTATTTTGGTATTAGAATTTAATTACTACTACATCATAGATCTTGTTCAATCGTATGTAGGCTTCAGAAATTCTTAATTTGTAATGAACTTTTGTTTTTCATACCATTTTGTTGTTATATGTTCGAGAGCGAATGTTGTATATTGCGCTATCAATGTTGTTTTTGTATATAGAATCACAACTCTTGTAGAAGGAAATTAGTATCAACAACCATATAAGATGGTAAAATTTTCATTACAATATGAACTATTATAAACATTTATGATAAAAATATAAAATGTTTCTAACTAATCAAAATATCCAAGTTAAGGAATGTTGTGAACAACTAGACATCCCTGTGTAGGCTTCATGAAAGCTAAGGTTTGTATAAGACAATATTACAATACTTCAACCCCATATTTGATAACTTTTTCATGGATTTCATCAAAAAAATCTATTTGTTGGGGGACCACTAATTGCTTTATTTTGATTCAACCCCAATTTTTTCAAATTTATATTATGAGTGTACCAATACCCAAAGACTATCTTTTTGCCAATTGCTTATTTGTAGAGTTTCAAATTAGCAAAACTAGTAATGAGCAAAAACATAACATTGACATTGGTACACCCTGATGTACCATATAGGTCACTTAATATAGCTTTAGCTTTCTTCCTTTTCGCCACAAATTAGGTCAGAAGAATTGTTCAAGGGATTGACTCGAATAATTAGAGATTCACTTAAGGGGATTCAATTGCTTGTAAAGATACAATTAGGGGAAGTTTAATTAATTTGAAGTTTCTTTCAATATTGTACCCTTTTTCCAGCCGTTGTATATATAATCGTATTATGAGATTGAGATGCCTTGTTTTGGATATATAATCGCATCATGAGATTGAGATGCCTCATTCTTTTTCTTTCCACCCTAAAGGTGTACTCCTCCAAGTAAATTTGTTGATTATGGTGTAATAGAGGTAGCAAGTGTGGATATTTTCTGAGGAGAGTTAAGAATGAAATAAAAGAGTTAAAAGAATAGTTGAGGAGAAAGAGTAGTAAATAAACATCGTGTAATGAAGAATTGCAGCCTTTGTCTCACACGAAGGCCCAAATGTGGGAGAGCAAAGTTCCATCTTTTATCATGATACCGCTGACATAAAGGCCCAAACAGAATTGAAGTGGTCATATTTAGAAGTTCAGATTCATGACATATAAGTTCATAGTGGTAAATAATACTCATTTCGCTTCAACTTTAACTAACTTGAAAGGTTGAACCAACCAAAGTCCGAGCTAATTCAGTGAGCTAATAATGTTGTCGAGGAAGCCAAAGTCTTATATTCCTCTCGTAATCAAACCAGTTAGTGTTTTTGCTTCCTTTGTTATACTAATTATAGATATAATTTAAAATTTTTTGTAGAATAATTTAGGATTTTCCATATGAAATCGATAAATAAAAGTGTCAAATAAATACTTGTGGATAGAGCATTTTGATTTGATCTTAGAGATTAATTTGAATCTCCTCTCGTAATCGATTATTCCTAATGATGATATTAACGCAACAAATCCAAAATGTATTACTACTCTCTTTGTCCCATTAATAAAGAATTTTATTTGTTTTTTCGCAAAATTTGTAAAATGCACTTTTGACCGTCGTATTAGTTTTATATACATTTCAATGAAAATTATAAAAAAAATGGATCTAGGGCCTGTTCGACATAAGCTTTTGAAGTAGCAATAGTGTTTTGACTGAGTCAAAACACTACTAATTAAGAAAAATAGTAGTGTTTGGTTAGGTAGTGGTATAAATAGCTTTTAGTGATATAAGTAGTGTTTTAGTAGTGTATGTCAATTTATAGCTTTCATGGTAGCGTTTAGTGGTGTATAAATTATACATTAAAGTTTCGTTTGAGTTTTTAACTAGTTATTTGTAAACAACTACTTTGACAGCTTATTTTACCGACATACATCAATATCTTATACCGCTACTTAGACAGCTAACAACTAACAGCTAACAGCTACACACCAACTACTAAAAACTACCAACATAGTTAACAACTACTCTCACAGCTAAAAGCTACTACCACAGTTACCGTTGCCGAACATCCCTTAATGAGATGAATATGATGAGTTTTCACATGATTTTTTTTGTGTTGTGTATTTGTGAAAATTCATGTTCAAAATTTATCATAATTGACTTTTAAAAAAGCAAATAAAACTTTACTATGATATGACAAATTTTTTATTCATATTCAAATAACTCATTGAGTACTTATTCTTTGCCAAAAAAATGGCGGTTGTTGGTCGCTACACAAGTTGAAATTAAGGACTAGTACTATTTAGCACTAGATGATGTAATCCCCCTTCCTACAGGGGAAGCAGTCTTGCCTGTTACTTATCTAGTACAGTATTTAAGAGTTTAAGGTGCATGATGATTGTTGACAGAAAGTAGATTGCTTTTCGTAGTGGCAGCAATAAACATATGGAGAATGCCACTAATCTTATCATCAATGCAAATGGAATATCTCTAACTAATATACTTCTACTATTTAGCGCTTATCTTAATTTTTTTAGTTCTTGTGTCTATTCATTTGACTGGGGAAATTGGTCATTTGGGTCCACGGATCCAATTGGAAAAGAAACTAGCTAGTGGACTGTAGACTGGTAGACTGGGGTAATGTAGTATTATAACTAGCGGATTGTCTCCCTCCGAAATAAATATTGCTCTATTTGAGTAGGTGCACTTTTTTAATATTTTTTGGGTGAACAAGAGCAACCAGGGCTAAACTAAAATAATCATAATAGTTATGCAATCTGCTAGATAAGCATACATACAATAACGACTTAACGAGGGGGAGGGGAAAATCCTAGTTACACTGCTTCTATCATCTGAGATCCGACTATCCTTAGCTAGTGCATTTGCAACATGGTTGTACCTCCGACAACAATACTCAATCTAGACTTCCGGAAGATTGCCCCATAGCTTTCTTCAAGGATATAATACACTCGTGTATTTATCAGTAATACCCTCTTGGTCACAAAGACATTTCACAGCACCAAAACAATCTAAGTAAATTATAGCATTAGCATAATTATATTGAGAGGGAATAGAGCTAAGACTTAAGAGGGTATGAATGCATTGACAACGATCTACACAAAGAGGTAACAGGATATGAATGCATTGACAGCTCTTTTTTGGAAATAGAATAGGATACCTACATAATTAACTGAGAAAAAGATTGAAAGTGCTACTAAAAGCAGTAACCCATTACGAACCGCCATGAGTTCCGAAGTAAGCGGGTCAGTGGCAAAAAAAGTAGATTTTGTTGGCTTAAAATCATCCTTAACTAGATGCATTGTTTAATATCAAAAAAAAAAAAAAAAAAAACTAGATGCAGTGTTTATATCATCCGCTACTATTTTTAAATGAAAATATGAATCTGTTAATTCTCCTCCCACAACCATTATATAACGAATTTGTTATAAAATCTGCTAATCTGATTGTTTCACTAAGGTCAACCCCAAATCTTAAAGTCTTAGAGGTTACTTTTTGAAAAGAATTAGGGGTTAATATGATACTAAACTGACGAAGGAAAGAAATCCCCTAATCCGAAGGTTTTACGGGTGACATTTTGAGTTGGAGAGGTTAATGAAGATTACTTATTAGAGTTTTAGTTGATTAAGTATTCATTTATTGTAGATTTTTAAATATCTATACTAATATATTAAAAGGCGTGCATAAACAAGGAAGGGTGCCACGTGGCGCTCTCCCTAAGGGAGTTTTACTCCATGTAATCCACAACAATTTAAAAAAAAATAGAAATTGCGTAGCGTAGGGTTTGATCTCGGGACGCCGAACATATACTTAAAGTCTTAACCACTGCAGACCAAATAACATTTAGTGTTATTATCTTAAAGTATAATATTAATAAATGAAAATTTTCCTTACAGGGCGTAGCAGCTTAATAACTAGTTTAACAAATTAAATTACTAAAGGATTCGGAAGGAAAATGTTAGGGGTGGTCTTTCTTAACA
The DNA here is from genome assembly GCA_947646795.1 of Beta lomatogona. NCBI lineage: Eukaryota > Viridiplantae > Streptophyta > Magnoliopsida > Caryophyllales > Amaranthaceae > Beta > Beta lomatogona. The sequence goes on along the minus strand of CANSNZ010001006.1, from coordinate 1,229,383 downwards.
AGTGATTTTAGAAACATTGCCCATAGTTAGGGATTGTTTTAGGCCAAAAAAAGCCCTATTTACAAATATAATTAGTTGTAACTTTTAAGCCAAACAGTTGAATATAATTTTACAATATGGAATACAATGTCCATAGTTGGTTTTGAAAATGCTTTTGGTAGATGTGTTAGCGTATGTATGAATTTTCAAATCTCTTAACACGTTGCATCCAACTGATATTTAAAATTTGAATCTTGAACCAGCATTGTTCGACTTGAATATGATAATATATTATGTTAGTCTGACTTAACGGACCCATTTCATAATAGTTCTTGTATTGCATTTTAGAGAAAGTGTTTGTACATGCAAGAAAGTTTAGTTGTAAAAGTTATACCTCATAAATTATAGTAATAGTACCAGCATAAAGTAGTACTGTAGTAGCAAGATTTATTCATAGAACTCCATATCTTTTTAAATTGGTCTAATAGAAACAGGGTTAGGTAAAGAAGTTGGATCAGGTTAATAGGAAGTTATGTTGAAATTAGATCAGATCTTGGGACAGTGAGTAATGATCACAACTTTTAGGACACACTTAGGCTCTATTTCATCACCTTATTTCCACTCATTCTCGCAATATAAGTTCTCAAAGTTAATTAGAGTTGACCAAATTTATTTTAGAACTACAATACTTAAGTTATTATAGATTTATTTAAGTTAATTATCCCCATCGGACCAATAAATTTTGATAAGTGGAGTTCAAAGCTAATATATTCAAATGAATTCGAATTTGTTAAGATGGATTCATATGAGTTGACAATAGAGGAATCTATTTCAAGAAAATGTAACCATAAAAACACACTATAATGACAAGGATTGGAGCATCCTTGGTCAGTATGTTGTATTCCATTTTAGTCTCTACATCCTGTACATTGTTATAACTTAACTTACTAATTTTTTGTAAAAAGTTCAATGAATACGACCTTATAATGTCCATACAACCATCCTCTATTTCCCCACGTTTGACAACATCTATTTGTCCTTTTTCCGAGCTCATAAAACTAATGCTTCATAACTCGATGAATGATAGGACAAGAAATTAACTATCGATAACTACTATATGTACTTTGATTCCGAACTCAATTTTGGCCATATATAACAACTTTTGATAAAGATATAAAATATGTAATCTAGAGTGGGTTGCATAATAATCACTATTTAAAATTCATAGTGATTGGCATTTGCATTATCATTTTTGTCTTCCTTGTGTCTTGTCTTCAAAATATTCACTCTTGCATATTGCATTGAAGCAATCAGTATGCAGTAAACTTGTCTAATCCCTATTTTACTTCCTATGTATATTTATATACTCAATTTATAGATTACTTTCTTATGTCCTTGACTCATCGTTCAAAATGAAGGGAAAAGGTCTATAGGATGAGATAGTAGATCAAACAAAGTTAACAAGTTTTAGACTTAAATTTTGTTTTCTTTTCATTCTGATCTCATCCTTTTCTTGGCCAGCATTGTTCCCAAGTCACTGATCACATCGTAGAAGTCCTGGGAAAAAGGGGCCGGAAAAAGGAAAGGGAATTCAATTTATTTATTGTTATTATTTGAGTGTCGACACTATTTAAATTTTAATCAGGATTTATAGTGTATATATACATATATACAAAAAAATTAGTATAATGAGGCGTTTGACATGACGATAGAGATTACAAGGATAAGAGAGTGGGATATGGTCATATGGATCATTGATGGGTGAAAAAAGATAAAGATAAATCATTTTCCTTGTTTGGCATCAAGATAAGGGCTCGTTCTCCCCAACTTATTTTCGATTCAGTTCAGTTCAGTCGCAATCAATTCAGTTCAGTTCAATTAAGTTAAGTTCAGTTAAGTTCCTAAAATATTATCATTACTATTGGAAATTGGCATTTGCATAATTCGGTTCGGTTCGGTTCGATTCGATTGCAATCGGTTCAATTCAATTCGGTTCGATTCAATTGTTTTATGCCGAAGAGAACATACCCTAAGTTAGAAATAAGATTTAGATTAGTGGTAAATTAATTAAAATACTCTTGCTAATTCTCCTCTTCTTCCTCCTCCAGTCCTTTGCTTACTTTTTATCAAAGAATAAACAAGGATAAGATTGTAGTTTTCTTATCCATCCCCATCCTAGGTATAGATTTAGGGGATAAGAGGTGTTTTATCCCAATCCTTGTCCCCTCCTCTAAACAAACATAACATTTCTTCTATTCCTTTCTCCTTATCCTTATCCTTATCTATTCCCATTTAACCCTCTAGACAAAATGAAATGATAAACCGTTAACGGATAGTGGGTTCACTATCCAATATCCTGGGCATTTTGGTAATTTTTCGAGGGAAAAAGTGATTCACTCTTGGGCATTTTTGTAATTTCTCGAGGGAAAAAGTGAAAAGCTGAAATCTTTATAAACCCATGTTTGTGTATCATAAACACTTGTTATTGATAAACCAACTCATGTTTATGTGTTTGAGACACTTATTACTTACAAAATAACCCTTGTTGGTGTGAATTAAATGTAATACTTTTTGTCAAATTTTAAAAAAAGAAAAGTGCCCTTTCTAATTTTTTATGAAATCCAGAATTTGGTTTCTAAAAACTAAAAGTGGGGTACAAGTTTTTTCAGAGGGAAAAAGTACTTTTGCAATATTTAATAATTACTAAGCGTTAGGGGTTCAATTTGCGTAACATCACCTTTTCACTTTTTTGTTTGGTTAAATGACACTTTTACCCTGGATATTGGATAGTGAATCCAATATCCGTTAGCAGTTATTACGATGCACAAACAAACGCAATGTTAAGCAAATTGTTACATTATCTCAATTTATATTTGTATGTATTAATTTTTAATATAATTTTACAAATAAAAACTCAAGGATATCATACGTCCAAATATTGCAAGTTTTCTTTAAGAAACAAAAAAAAAATGTAATGACTGTGGAGTAACTCCACTGCCGCACAAGAAACAGAGAAGAAAAGTAAGAAAAAGAAAAGTGGAGTACTTGGCTTCTTGAAGCTTCTTTTATTATGCACAATCTGCCATCAAAAGAGAGATAAAGTGCGAGGATGTTGATGGTGTGGGGTCAGGTGGTCAGCTGTTTGAAGACTTCAAATCTGCTTCAAACTTCTTTGACATCTCTTAGAGAAAGGGGAAGCATTTGTAATTTGGCCCAACAAATTTGCATCCTATTTTGGAGTTTGGATAAACAGGGGTGGGTTATTAAATCATTTAAGCAATAATTAGAAATTCATTTTAATTAGTAACTATATATTTCACCCAATTTTTATTTAATCAATATTATTGCTATTGATTAAATTACTTTAAATTGATCAAAACTAATTATTATTGATAAATGCCATTATATTATTAGTTTCAATTGATTTTTTGATGATTATAGATGATTTTTCTCCCCTAAAAAAAGATGATATTTATTGAATTTATATCAAGTTATTTATTGGTTGATTTTTTTTATAAATTAAAATTACTATTTTCTAACTAAATATTATTTTAGGCTATTTTTATAAAATTTTAATGATTATAATTACTACAATAGACAAATAGGGTCATATTAATCATGCATTGCTTCAATTTATATTTTTATAGAACTAACATACTACATTTCTAATACACAAAACTATGCTTGTTCTTACAAGTATTATATATGGTCAAAGTTTTCTACCTTTAACTTTGAAGACGGTAATTGAGGTGAGCTTAAAAAATTAAATGAACATTTCAATTCTAAAAACAACACAATAACTAGCAACACTTTTCATTTACCTACATAACCTTACATAAGAATGACTACCGATTAAAAACAACATCCTCTCAACACAATCAATAAAAATAATAAAGTATCATAATTCTCAAATACATAACAATCTTAGTCATTTTACAAGACTATCAGGTGTTCCTACATACGTCTAAACGAGCAAATACCAACACCAATAACTAAGTAGACAGACAATAATAAACACGCTTTAGGTACTCGACAACATAATAAGCATGCTAAAGTAACCTACAATTATCCATTTGAATCATGATTAAGGTAAAAATAGCTTTCAAATCAAACAAACAAAAACAACCCAAATGCACAAAAACACAAAGAAAGTCAATAGCTAGCCGGCGGAATTTAACTGTAAAAAGGACAAAAAACGTTTGAAATATAAAGCGGGACCAACCAACTCTTTCTTCCACTTCCATTCCACAAATTCTTGCGTTAAAATCAATCAACTCTTTTTTCCTTCTTTTGAGGGTTCTTTTTATTTTTTTTATATTTTCAGTGAGAAATTTCATACTGCAACTCAAAAATGACGAGAAAAAGATGCTACCTTGACGTAAGCATTGGTGATGAACTTGAAGGTAGAATTGTTGTTGAGCTCTTCAACGACGTCGTTCCGAAAACCGCCGAAAATTTCCGAGCACTTTGTACCGGTGAAAAAGGTATTGGGCCCCACTCCGGTGTACCGCTTCATTACAAGGTTTTCTCTCTCCTCCTTATTTCTCATTTTAATTTTGTTTTGATTTTAATGCTTTGATTTTTTTTTGAAAATTTGTAATTATTTTCCAATTTATGGTGATTTTTTAGCTGCTAATTTTAGTGATCACAATCTTTATGATATGTACTTTTATGCTTGTATGTTCTAGAAAGTTCCTTTCCTTTTTCTGAAAATCTCATCTTTATTATTAGACTTTGCTTTTTATTTTTGTACTTTTAATTCTTTGAAATGTGAATTAAGTTACCAGAAATACAATCGAACAACATTAAGCTTTTATTTGTAGTGTATCATAGGGTAGTCATTTAAAGAATGTAGTTTAATTGTTATAATTGTCAAATTTAGATTGTTTTTTGAGAATTTGAAGATCAAGTATCTGGGTGTTGTTTATATGATCCTGGAACTTTATGTAGATTAAGGGCTTTTGTTTTGGTACTATTGTCAGTTGTGATTGTTTTTGTAGTAAATTTTCCATTGTTTGATGTTTGTTGAATGATTGAGTGACACCAATTTATATGGAAGATTCTTAGGTGTTCCGAGGCGAACATAGTGTTGCCTCTCATATAGAGAAAAAAGCTCGAAAGATCAAAGATCATGCGAGCTTCTTTGTGTGAGATGGAATCATGGAACATCGTGTTTGGGGGAACATGATAGACTAGCTTATTTATAGGATTATATTCCCTTTCAGCATGGGAAAAGAAGGGTGTTTTTTTTGTTTTTTGTTTTTGATGTATTAGTGATAAAAGCAGGGGAGAATTCATCAAATTTGTGTTGCAGGGAAGTCCGTTTCATCGTGTTATCAAGAGCTTTATGATCCAAGGAGGAGACATATCAGCCGGAGATGGTACTGGAGGGGAATCAATATACGGGTTGAAATTTGAGGATGAAAACTTTGAGTTGAAACATGAACGGAAGGGAATGCTATCGATGGCTAACTGTGGGCCTAATACCAATAGCTCTCAGTTTTTTATTACTACTACTCGGACTTCTCATCTGGATGGGAAGCATGTTGTGTTTGGTAGAGTGATTAAAGGTATGGGAGTTGTTCGTTCCATCGAGCATGTCAATGCTGATGAAACTGAACGCCCTAGCCAGGATGTTATTATTGCTGATTGTGGTGAGATTCCTGAGGGGGCTGATGATGGCATCTCGGATGTGTTTAAGGATGGTGATAACTATCCTGATTGGCCAGCTGATCTCGATCAGAGTCCTGATGAACTCTCTTGGTGGACTGATGCTGTTGATTCTGTTAAGGCACTTGGAAATGAACATTTCAAAGTAAGCAGCTGATCTCTACCATGGTCCTGATAAATAAAAGACTGTTTTGAATTCTAATTTCCCTCTTTTTTATCCAGAAACAAGACTATAAGATGGCTCTAAGAAAGTACAGGAAAGCCCTACGCTATTTAGATGAATGCTGGGAGAAAGATGGGATTGATGAAGGTGAATTAGCTGTTGCTGTTCATTTATTTACTTGTTATGATGATCCAGCAATCTACTTGTTGGCTGTTACTGGTTTAAAATCTGCCTCACTTACTTATTATTCCTTTCAGAGAAAAGTGCATCATTGCGAAAGGTCAAGTCGCAGGTTTTCACAAATAGTTCGGTAAGCTCCATTCTCATTTGATTTCCCCCTGTGTAATATTTATTTTGTTATTATCTAATCTTGCTTGAACACTTGGCATAGTATGTTGGAAAAAAGGTGGATCATAGGTGTGGTTGCTTAAATTTCAGAATTTAGAGTTACAAGAGGTTCTCTGAACTAAATAAAAAACCACTAAGCTAGTATTAGTGATTTAGCTAAATTTTTATAGTTGGTCGGTAACAAAGAGGAAAACATACAGCTGCATATCGATGACCCTAGAAATCATTGATGGAAGTTAGATACGTATCCTTAACCTCTCACTCCCATGGTCCCACACCATCCAGTCGATGCAAAATCATCAGAAGTCAATATGCTACATCTCATGTGGAGAACTCAATTATTTGTGGAGCACAACTTGTGGAGATGTGATGTTTATTGGTTATGTCATTATGATCCTGCTCTCATGGTTTTCTGTTTCAAGCTCTATGATTTTAGAATTAAAATTGATTTGTGGACTGTGTTATCCTTCAAGGGAGAACGGAGTTTTGTTTTTAATTCATGAGCAAGAAGCTGTTAACCAGCTTTATCTTAGTGTTATCAATTTTAGTTCATTTCACTGTTCACCGAACTCTCACTTTGAGGTAGGAAAACCTCGTATTCCTGGTATCCCTATGGAAATACTTGTGCCTTTCCTCACCCCAAACGTATCATTTCGTTTTGCAAATGCTGTTAAAAGAATAGAGTATTAAAGTACGTATATCAACCATGATGGTAAAACGAGATTATATACAAAGTATTGATGTATTAAAGTACCGGAGGAAGGGGGAACAAAAAGTTCAAGTGATGTATCTATGTGCTGATGGTGTACAATCTCCAAACAACTACCTGTTTTTTTTTTAATTGAGAAAATTTAGTACTCTTGTTGTTTCTTCTTTATATCTTTATTTTCAATCTTTTCTACAATCTGGTGGATAATGTTTTTCCTGATGTAAAAAATTTACTATCTTCATATTGGGCTGATTTTGCTCATGTTGAAGCCAGAGTAGGGGTAAGTTTTGACCTTGTTGGTCTATCTATGGTACTTTTAGGCCTGTAAGTTAAAGCTGGGAGATTTAAAGGGCGCTTTAGTGGACACTGAATTCGCAATGCGTGATGGAGAGGATAATGTCAAGGCTTTGTTTCGCCAAGGACAGGTTGGTGATTTTCCTGAAACTGTCAATTATGGCTGGTGACATACTGTGGTCATCACTGTACTTTCCCTATCTGTTGATGTTTATCTGATTTGATTTTGAGATCTCCCAAAATCAAAACCCCTTTCCTATTACAAAAGCATTTCACATTGTTTCTCACACATTTGTTTTTGGCCATTGACATGGTCTTCAACTTTGCAATTTGAGTAGGATTTATGTCGACTGCAGAGAACCTGTACGTATAAGTATGCTGCATTGACGTCTGATCTCTTATAATTTTTCTGTTCCTTAGGCCCATATGGCTCTTAACGACATAGATGCTGCTGTTGTAAGTTTCAAAAAGGCATTAGACCTGGAGCCTAATGATGGTAAGAGACAATTATCCTTGACATGACTGTTGCTTGAGTAATATCGATGACAATGAATCAGAGTGTGTATTATGGAGCTACTCTGTTTATCAGTGCAGTGGTTTAATCTTCTTCCTAGATTTGAAAGATACTAATACATCTGTGTTTGTTCAGCTGGTATCAAGAGAGAACTAGCTAGTGCAAGGAAGAAGGTAGAGTATATATATAATTTACCAACTGTAATAAGATATTGCATACTCCCTCTGTATTCTTTTGGCCTTTACACTTGCAGTCTTGTGGTCAAAGATTCAAAATTTGACCATCTTTTGAAGAGTATATATATGTGAGAACAAAATAAGGTCATGTTGGGATCTTGTTTAGTTTCTTACTGATATATTATTTTTAAAATATCAAAATTTCAGAGTTTTTACTAATACATGCTGAAAATATTAACAGTAAAAAATCTGCATTGGAGAATGTGTAAAAGCAAGTGTAAAGAACAAAAGAAAAGGAGGGAGTAACTATTAGAGATTTTAAAAGGCTTTTTTTTTATGCAGATCACTGATAGACGTGACCAAGAGAGAAAAGCCTACTCCAAGATGTTTTCGTAGTTCTCCTGCGCTATTTGGTATGTGTAAATGCTCTTTCAAGCTATTACTTATACAAGTTTCCTACATAATGATTGTGATTCTTAAATTATGGTGACTATTCTTGGGTGCTATACGTCGTGTTTCAGATACAGTTGATGTCGTCGGAAGGTTCAGGCAATTTGCTTTACAGGTTCCGCTCCAGCTTAAATGAGGTATAAACATGCTATACATGATACCATTGAAATTTATAGTCTGTTCTATAGTTTCTTCTAGCCTGATCTTAGTTAACATCCCCAGGGTCGGTCGGTCTTGACACTCTATTAGACCTTGCCTAAACAATATGTAAGGGTTCCTAATTAAAATGTCTAGTTTATAAACTATGATTGATTAGTCATTTCATTAGAAATAGTACGAATTATTGGATTATGCCGAAAACAGTCTTAAGTCTTAACAAACATATCTGGTATCACCCCCCATTAATCATTTGGTCCGTCTGTTATATACGTTCATTATGGCTATGTCTCATGAACTTTATTTGGGTTGTGTTTCACATTTATGATTAGTTTATTATTCATTATTAATGTAAGCCTTTGTTGGTTTGTCCTAGCAGCAACCTTCAGTTCTGGTGGATTATCTGGGTGGTGCCTGCAAAGTAAAATCCTGAGCCAGGTCTGCCGGTGAACTTTGGAAATCAAGACTTTCCAGCAACGTCTTTCCTAGGGAAACAAAAAGAGAATGAAAAAAATGACTTTTGAACATTTCTGAAGAGTTCACTCTTATATGGATAACAATATTATGTTAAAAAATGGGAACTTTGGGCAATTTTGATTTCCATTTCTGATCAATGTGATGATAATTGGTACTAAACTTGGACTCATCTATACATCAGTTTGTAACTCTTTTAGATTGTATTACTTGATATCTTGAGGGATCATTTGGTTTACCGTCCACGAAAATTGAATTCAGAACAGAAGGGTAGAATGATTGATTCTTCAAAAAGGGCGTTGGGATTCTTTGTAGATCTAGGGCGATGAATCGACGGTAAATAACAATTGGATTGATAATCAAACTATGCATATCTAACAAAGCTTAATTACATGTAAATTACTTGCAGCAGCACAAACGAACCAAATAGAAACACAGGTGTATCCTGAACTTCTGATTCTCTATTCACCAGCACGCCAAGTTTAGAAGCTACAGTATCCAAAATTTGAGACCTACCACTTTAGCTGTAGGTGCACCAATGCACATTCATAAATATCTACGCCTGATTCCTCACATAACTCAAATATGCATTGACAGCAAGAGGCCTAATCTAGTATAACAAAAAAATTACTTCTCATTAAGGCTTTCTTTCGAACTAGAGGTAGATTTTCTTGTATAGCCAAATCAATAATACAAAAAGTCAAAAACTATAAGTTGTAGTTCTCAAGCCCCAAATCTCGTAGAGCATCTGTTGCAGCAGCCTTGCAATTCTCATGGCTTTCTTGAGCCCTTCTAATGATCTTCTCAATGCCATTATCAAGTAAAATTTTTCTGAAAATAATGGCAGACATGATATTAGTTGTGGAATATATGCTTCTTGCAAAAATAATGGGCTCCTAGCTCATTTGGAACTCCACGCTGTAAACGGTTAAAAATAGAGGCTAAAATGGAATCCTTCCAACAATGGCTTATGCTTACCTATTTTCAGGATTTCTGACCACAAGATTTCGTATCATTAGACAGGCGTTTCTCTGCAACAGCTGTGCAGCAGGAAATTTCTGCATGGTCTGGATTGCCAGATCTCCTGCTCCAGCTTCGATGGCACGAGATGCATGATCAGGAGATCTTAGGCAGAGCACACTGGTGATATACATTATCTGCAGAACCACACAATTATTAGTTACCACTACGTAGTTCAACCATCATGCCACTATGAAACTACACAACCACCACAACAACAAATGCAATTGTTGCTTGCGCCACATAGCTAGCTCATTCAAGCATATACTAAGTAAGAACATAGGGAGTGGTTGCTTTCTTGTTAGGTTAAATTGATGAATCAAAATTATGAAGAACATAAAAGTAGGTGAACAATCAGAGCGTAATACAACAGGCACATATTTAGTATATACACTATTAATAGACAATGGCAGGTCACCAAAATTATCACGCAGCAAGTTCCACCCTAATAGTTTGCACAGTCCTCACCTCTTGTATCACAGACGGCTCGTCTGCAAATCTGCCAGAGAGCCTGACCAATCTATCCATACCTCCTTTCTCCACTATAGCACTCTTATTGTGATCACTTCCTGCCAACTATTAAAATATGAATTGAGAGATAAGCTTCAAGAATTGAATAACAAAGAGCGATAGAAATGCAGAATCCATAGACTACCGTCAGATGAGTGAACTACAGAAGCAAGAGACATATTAGTGGTTTGGAACATACAAGTCATCAATACAATTACTTTTCATAATTGTAATTAGCAATTACACCTTTCCTTCCGGACAAAAAAATCAGGGACATTGAACTTATAGCAACCACCCTATTGTAGTAAACCCCCAAATATACGCCCTGACAAGAATATGCAGCCATTGGTGCACTTGGAACTCTACGCCACATGTTCGTTTCATATTAGATCTGGATAAGCCGAATCCAGGCACGAAAATGCCTCATCCACCCTCCTGATATCAGGGATCTAATTCCCACAGAATGATGGGAATATGGGATAGTCAAAACCCTGATTTAGAGTAGACCAAGATAAGGTGATAATGCCCTAGGTTATTTCACTTCATGTTGGCTACTACAAATATCCCGTTTATTGATGACTTGATGTGTCATAAAAAGTTTTAAGCACATTTATACGTAGTTTTGATATTGATTACATCCATGAGAATTAGTTTATCGACCCCTCGAACAGTACTATAAGAATTGGTACTGAACATCCCCCCTGTAAGGCTGCAATCGTACATGCTCCCATAGCAATAACATATTTTGGTTCAGGCATTTGCTCATATAATCACACTAAAGAAGGGGCCATTTTCAATTTCTCTGAGAAACTCAAAGTTTCTAATAATTATAAGTTATATCAAGAGAATGCATGCTTAATAACTTTAACACTCTTCACATTCCCCCCCCTCATGGTTGCCTAAAACACCTTGTTATAAGTTGTAACAGTTAGGAAGTAGGAAGAGCTCACTTTCTATATACTTGCCAGGAGGAGGATCATCCTCAACCGCTGGGGGTCCACGCGTCCCCTTTTTTTGTAAGTGCTCTATGTCCAGATCCTAGTGAGGTGATAGTCTTTCTTATCCTTTGTTCTAGCTCAGCAATCAAACCAATACTCACATCAGATCCATAATATACCACAAGGCTACAACTAATGGATCCTAGGGAGGTAAAGACTATGCAACTTTACCTCTAATCAATTCAAGACTAGCATATGAGACATAGCAAAAGACCAGCAGTTGAAGCAATGCTGAAACGGAAGTTAAAAAAAGAACAAAAAAAAACACTTCCGCTGCAGAATTCTTAAATATGTTCTGTGTAGCTGCCATCCTTGTCATTGTAAACTGAACAAATTCATAATCTAAACAAATTCCTCTCCGTTCTGTAATAATTTCCTTTTTGGATGCCCTAAAATAATTGTCAACTTCTAATGGCTACAGGTTGAAACTTAAATAAATGGTGAGAGCATCATCTAATGAATACCATTCCCTTAATATTTGTCCCCTATATATGGAAACTACTATGGGACTAAAAGAGTAAAACTTGTTAGGCAGAACAACAATGAACCAATATAGATCTTGTCACCCGCAAGCCTACTATCCAGTTTAAGGCCACAAAAAAATGTTTTCCAAAGGCCTACCGAGAGAAAAGTGAAGTCAAAAATAAATAAAATATAGGATATAGGTCACTGTGGTCTGTCGACAAGAGGAAACAAGTATAAGACAACCAACATTCTTTAAGTAGTTCCTCAAACTTCCCTAGCTTGGATGGCTTTCTATATATCTCATTATTTGTCAAAAATCATCTGTTGAGTAGAAGATAAGCAGTAAGTGCAAACCTTAGCTAATAATGAGCAGCATGTTCGGGCTACAGACTTGTTCAATTGTTCACCACTGTCATCAATACATCGAAGAACAGTATCAACACCACCCTTATCGGCTATACTTCGGCAAATTTCATCCTGCAACCACATAAGACCAATCAGTGAAGGAGCTAGCAACAATCTTACGACACAATCTATAAGACTCACTTTGAACCAATATTACAGTCACGCTGAAGCATCCTATGCTGACATGTAATATAAGGCCTTGTAACTTGTAAGTGGTAGATTCTTTTTGTTAACTGCCTAGCCTATTACAAGTGAAAGCTTCATAGAAAAATGACATATTTCTTAGAAGCACAGGGTGTCAAAAGAGATCAAAAACTCAAAATTGTGAAAAATAATTCAAACAGTTGAAAACTGAAAGACGAAAACTATGTCAAAAGCAATCTATACATAGTAAGATGTCAAAGGTGAGTTTAAGAGAGGTTGCCAAAATAAATTTGACACCTTGAGCTGTTCACTAACGACTAGTGAGGCAAATAAAGGCCCAATGCTCGCAAGCAAATTATTTATTCACTCTAATTTGCAGTCATTTCTTATTCCTGAGCTAGTTGGACATCTATCTTTTCAAACTATCAACACTGTTATTAGTTACAACAAATGACCTTCATGCCTTCGTGTCAAGAATAATCTATCCTGTCCTGGCTTCCGGTGCTAAGACTGTAAGACATTATGTTATTTAACAGTGACAAGAAATTGAAATGGATGCAATCTTCAGAGAATTGATAAACATTCCATGGAAAGTTGACAGAAATAGAGAAAAATGAAAACAACCAATAAGAAACAATATACATACATTCACAACAACAGCCTTCAGAGCAACACTAGCTGAAACTAAAGTGGGTGACGTAAGGCCTTCATGAAGGGAGTCCACAAGAGCTTCAGCAATTCCAACTTTTGCAAATTGCCGAGCATAACCATAAACCTACAATCATATGTACAACAAAAAAAAATTACTCAAAAGACCAAAAGCATACAAAAGCCAAGTTAAGTTACCCAGCTTTTAGCACTGGCCAGTAAACCCAAAGTGAGATATAACTCAAATGCAAATAAGTCAGATGGGTAAGTTCATAGAGCTGGAGTGACCCTGACGTACTTGAGAGGCAGCAACACGATAATCATCAGGAGTCACTAAAATGCGTATAGCATCATACAGACTAGGAATGCTGCCTTTATTGTGCCCCTTCAATGCGCTAATCAGGAGTTGTTCAACTTTCAAATTCATAAATGATTCCTTAAGAATCTCATTTCCAGTCGCAGAAGCAGCAATGACAGAGAAGCAACCATTTAACAACTCTGCATTTGGAGTATCCTGCTTCAACATTCCTATGATAATATCTGGACCACCACACTTGAGAAAGGTTTGAGCACTTGGGACATCTGAGAAAGAGAAAGCCAGTCATGCAAAATCAATGTAACAGTTAAGGTGTATAGAACTGTATAAGATATATCATGACTCATTAGAGAACAGAAGACGCTTAACGGCTTAAGATGACACACGAAACACCAGTAAACAGAAAACAAAACACTTGACTAACAATGGCTTTCAAAATCAATATTTCATCATCTAAGAAACCAAAATTACAATTAACAAAGTGAAATGTGATGCAAGAGAACCAATTTTAAGAAAAAAGAATCACAATTAGCAGAGCAAAATGAGATGCATAGACGAGAAATTTCCAATTCATCTCCGAGATGTACAAGTGACGTTTCTGTAATAAAATGTCACTAATATACAGCCGTAGAACCTACAAATACTGTCATGATTTTCCTTTACCAAAAGATTTTATGTAATAATCAGAAACATATACAGTCTTAGAATCTTATATGTTTTGTAATCGAAAATTTGTGATACTTTCAGTTGATTACATCTCGTTTCAGAAATCAAAATTACACTTAGCATAAGTGACTGTGATGCATACCAGAATTTCCTCAAGATTTAAACGATAAATGCAGAAAAAGTAGTGAAGTAAACAGAGGAGAAGAAAGCATACCACGAAGCAAAGAAGTGAGCGCTTGGAGTGCTGAAACAATAATCTCCTCATTTCCACAACTAGAAACTTTACCACAAATGGATGTAATCAATTCAACTCCTCCATTTCTAACAGCTATGGCCGCATTCGCATTGGAATCCGCAAAACTTTTATCAGCATCAGAATCAGCAACATTAGTATTAGAATCACAAAGATTTGCGAGCTTAAGCAACAATGGTGGCAATTCCTGCAATTCTCTCTCCTCTTCATTCTCAAAATTCGCGAAATGCTTCTTCAAATCTTCTAGTGATTTCATCACTGGATTTTCCTGCACCGAACTCTCACCAGGCACGCAAGTGATGATACCTTCATCAAAACACACACGAAAAACAAAAATCAAAATAACGAAATTCAAATCAAATGATTTCAATTTTGAAAAATCAGTGCGAAATTAGAAGAGGAATTGTTACCAGAGAGATCGACGCCTTGAAGAGTGAGAGAATCAATGGCGTCTTGAAGAGCTTCAGCAGCTTCCATTTCAAAATCTTGCATGTTTTCTCTCACTACTTCGTCGAATGCTTCTTGTGAAATCATTCTCTTCGTCGTTGGTCCTCCCATTTCTCTCTCCTACCTCTGCGCAGTATCAATGGAGTTGAGTATGTTGTGATTTGTGAAGGAGATTAGAGTTTTGATGAAATTGCGTTTGATTGATTAGTAGTTTATTGCTTCTGCTACTTTCTACTTTTTCGAGTTTTGTTTCTCGCGATTTCAAATTTCCGACATTACTGATCACTGTAAAATGTAAATCTCTGTCTTTATACCCGACTCGCACCCTGAGAAGCAAGGCTTGTAGCCTTGTAGTCTTGATAGTTGTTGTTATATGCGGCCCAACTAAAAAAAAAAGGCCCGAATAGCAACAGCCAGAATCCAGATCCCTCCTATGCGTAATTTGGTACTTTCTCTGTAATTTTTTGGATTTTTGGTCAGAAAGTACCTTATAAATATCACTTTTGTGAAAAAGTATCTTATATAAAAAGATGTTGTTAAAAAGTACCTTTTACCATGTTTTTTGTTGCAAAACAATACCTTTTGCCGGATTCCTGGAGTTGACCAAAACTCCAGCGTTGACTACACCACGTGCTTGGCACGTGATCTTAAACCAACCCAAAACAACCCCATTGCCCACCCACTACCACCCCTCCCTCCCCTTCCCCACCCACTGCTGCCACCCCTCCACCCCAAAACCGACGAAAAACCCCCAACACCAACCAACAACCATACCCCCAATCGAAACAACCCCACCCCCACGAAACCTCATCCATCCACCGGAAAAACAACAACATCCACCCGGAAACCACCACCATCCACCGAAAACACCTCCCTCCTCCCTCGCATTCCTTCCCTTCCCCTTCCCTTGCAGCTCGCGCCCCCTCCCCTCCCCTTTCCCGCATGCGATCCACACATACCATTTTTGGGTGAAGAGATGCGTTCAATGAGAGGGCGGAGCTTTTAGAGCGCCGCTGAGTGGCGGGGGAGGGGAGGGGGTTTGCGGGAATGCGGGGAAGGGGAGGGGGAGGGGGTTTGCGGGAATGCGGGGGAAGGGGAGGGAGAGGGGGTCGGGGGAAGGGGAGGGGAAGAGTTGCAGTGGTTGAGAAGCGGAAGGACGAAGGAGGAGGAGGGATTTCGTAGTGCAAGGGTGGTGGTGGTTTTAGGGGAAAATTTGGAGTGGTGCGTGGGAATATTAGGGGGGTGGCAGTGGGAATATTAGGGGAGGGAGGGGGTGGCAGTGGGTGGGGAAGGGGGAGGGAGGGGTGGCAATGGGTGGGCGGGGGGGTTGTTTTGGGTTGGTTTAGTGATCACGTGCCAAGCACGTGGTGTAGTCAATGTCGGAATTTGGGTCAACTTCCGGAATCCGACAAAAGGTGCTGTTTTGCAACAAAAAACATGGTAAAAGGTACTCTGTAACAACATTTTTTATATAAGGTGCTTTTTCACAAAAAATGATTTTTATAAGGTACTTTCTGACAAAAAATCCTATTTTTTTTATTTTTCTCACTTAGAAATAGAGGAAGTATACTCGGGGTTCGAATGATCGAATCCTCATCCCCAACAATATGTTGGAGAATTCACTTGTGGTGGCAATAAGCCTTTAGGCCTGTTGTCTTCTTGGCTGTTTAGCCTTGTACCCGGCCTCTGAGTTGGTATCCCCTGCAGGCTAGTAACATAGTAGGGGTTGGTGTTCGGACTAATTATCTTTCCTAATAAACAAAAATTACGAATATCACTTTTGATACAATACTCGAAATATTAATTACTTATGAATTATGATATTGATAAGGGTCTTTTTTGTAAATTTGACCTGAGGTTATAAAAAAGTCAAATTTTCAATTCAATAGGACTCTTCTTCTTACCTATCTTTAAAAAAAACCAAAATAAGCCCTAAATATATATGTTACGATATTACTTAGATAATGGGCGGGGAGAGCGTTTCTTCTCGAGCATTGTTGGTCAAGTTACTGCTGCACACAAACGTCTTATAACATCATTAGTATGCTATAGTTACGTCATTTACTGGAACAAATACACTATTAATTACTATCCTTTGACCTTTATACTAGATCATTGGGCTATCTATGGCCTATAGTAGGAGCACCTTGCAACTTCGCCAAACTTTTTATGGTCAAATATCTTCCAGTTCAACATTGATACGTACATTGCATAAATTCCATAGCTTAAATCGTCACCCAAGTTAGCGAATGCGCACTATATGAAGCGTACAACAGTGGTCTTCGTTGGATTTACGTGTGTGAAATGATGCTAACCCTAAGTTTTCTTCTTTAACGTAGGTATGACGTACGAGTATCAGTGATTACTACTGCTTAAGAGCTGACTTCGCATTAATTTTATCTCATGTATGTATCATACCAACCCACTAAACTATATACTTAGAGTATAATGCTACTGTGCTAGACTTAATTCAATTTGGCAAATTGTAAACTTAAAAGGTCCAACGTTGCCCTATGTTGACAAATTAAATTTCGGCAAGTCTTGATAGCGTCAACTTCAAGGAATGTGCATCTCCTATATAAACCCCATGCAGGAACATAATTGATAATCGCACCAGCACCATCCATCTAACTAATTCCCTTTACACTACTAATTTGTTTAGAGCGAAGTCCTTACATTAGCACTAGATTATCAAATATACAAGATATTCACATGGCTACCATAACTTCATCATTATGTATCCTAGTACTTACAGTACTAGGAGCTTCTTTGTTGGAAACATGCATGGCCAACGAGGAAGCAAAATTGTCGACGACGCAACGGTGGGGCTGGGGCTGGGGATGGGGTTGGAGTAGGGGTAGGAGTCATGGTACGCCGCCTGCAAGTCCCCCTCCAGCTAGTCAAGGATATGGTGGGTGGCCGGCCCCTGGTGGCTACAATTCTAGCAGGAGCGGCTGCCCCTTCTCACATAAAAACCGTACTAGTAGTGGACCTAACAAGATTGTCGTGGGAGGGACCAACAATTGGAATTTTGGCTTTAATTACAGCGACTGGGCTCTCAAAAATGGACCATACTATCTCAATGATGTCCTAGGTACGTACTTTGATCATAATACTTTCTTTATTCATAATCATAAGTGCAACAATTGCGATAAAGATAAGGTAATTTAAGGGAGTATATATATATATATATATATATTTATGCCATGCATGCTTGGTTACTCTTAATGAGTTAATGTACACACTGCATGCAACTAATTTATAACCAAAATGGTATTGGCAGTGTTCAAATATAATGCACCAGTAAACGGAACCGGACACAGCGTATACTTGCTACCGGACTTCTGGAGCTACTTAAAGTGCGACTTAACCAGAGCCAAGCAAGTCGCAACTACCACCGAAGGCGGCGGCAAGGGTTTCGAGTTTAAGCTGACCAAGTGGCAGCCTCATTACTTTGCTTGTGGAGAACATAATGGCATTCACTGCAACCTTGGCATGATGAAGTTCTTTGTCATGCCTATCTTTCGCTCCTGGAATTGATTACTAGTAGTACACATGCATCAACTGCTCAGCCTAGATCCAAAACCAGCACAAGGCTTTTTATCTTGCTAGGAAAAAGGCGCAACGCAGATATATGCAATTCATTGAGTGTTACTATTACTCTTTTTGGTTTTATAATTTTGTGTTTTACATTCACCCACATTTTGCTTTCGGTGCAATAAGGTTTTCTCATTTCATTTTCTGATGTTACATTAGATAGTCTTTATGTTCTGGATTATAATTATAGACCTGTAACATGTTTGCTGATGAATAAATACTGAACTTATGCAATGGTAAATTGGTAATGGCATGCATGCAACGTGCAAGCTAAGATTTGTCTATCAGTTTCGAAACCTTATCCTCATTTATACCCAAGTGGAATTATAACTAATTACTGTGAAATTTAAACAATAATTTGTAGAATGAAAAAAAATGTAAATGCAAATTATGAATTTTTTTTTTTAAAGATAAGGGTTATGTAAATGTCCTTATTAAATTAAGGAACATTTTTGTTGCGGAGCTCGTCACAGTAACTTGGTCTATTACGTGGATTCTTCAGCATTATTGTCAGAGTATACAAATATGTAGATATTTTATGAATGTTTACTATACTTATTTAGCTTTGTAATAATGTTAACCCTAGATAGATTTGTACTAATCTGCCTCCTTAGGCAGTGAATCATCTAAACCTGATTGACATGGTATAAGCTACCCTCTCCGGCCTCTCTAGTGCAAAGGCCGAGTATTCGAGTGTTGCTAATATAGTTGTACGTCGAGTCTTGTTGAATACATAATATCCTTCTTCAGCTGTGTAGTCCCCTATGGAAGACCACTTT
The DNA here is from genome assembly GCA_947646795.1 of Beta lomatogona. Lineage (NCBI taxonomy): Eukaryota > Viridiplantae > Streptophyta > Magnoliopsida > Caryophyllales > Amaranthaceae > Beta > Beta lomatogona. The sequence goes on along the minus strand of CANSNZ010001006.1, from coordinate 1,210,202 downwards.
TGTGTATTGTGATAACATGAATACATGAATCTACATGTCTCACAACCCAGTACAACATCAATGCACAAAAAATCTAGAAATGGATATTCTTTTTGTTTGTGAGAAAATTGTGTTAGACATCCGTGTCCTCCATGTGCCCTCCTCATATTAGTTGTTGGCATCTTCACAAAAAGCCTCCTCAATCCTTTGTATTTGGACTTTTGCTCCAATCTCAATATTTGTCCTCCTCCTGCGCGCTCTTATGACAGGGATGTGTTATAAAATATACAAATAGTATGTAACTCTTTTGTGATTATATTGTCTGTATCTGTATATAATTAGCTTTGTAATTATGTTGACCCTAGATTAGATTGGATTATATATATACTCAATTACACTGATTTAGCTCCATAGGCAATCAAATCATCTAAAACCGTAAAGATCTTTTCCCTCAACGATGGAATAATTTTTTTGGGGGGCACTAGGGAACCCTTTGGTAAGAAGGACTCTACTGGATCAGCACCTCTCGCAGGTTGGCCAGTCCAGCTACACAAGTTTACGCTTGAGAGTAAGGAGGATATAAGGGAATCCCTACTCGTAAGCACAAGTAGGTAGTGGGGTTCGAACTTGTGACCTCAAAGTCACAAAGTGAGTTCCCCACCACCTCCACCAAGTAAGCTTGGTTAACAATGATGGAATATGGAAGAGTATATTTAGCAAGGTTTTGGACCCCTTTATTATTATACACTATACAAAAGGACCCTCCTATACGGCCACACCTACAAAGGAGAGCAACAATATAATGATAGTAGAGGATTGAGACTATTATTGAGACTATGTTGTTGGGATTTGATGGTACAACCTATATTCATAAGGTGCGTCTTTCTTTTGAGGAATTCATATACTAAGATACTCTACAATCAATAGATTTGGTGAGTACTCGTTTTGGAATGGGTGCTCTCTTAGAAAATTTTACGGATGAATGAACATGAGCGAGTACAAATGTGCTACAAGAACATGTGCGGGTTAGTTGTCAATCTTATGCGCATTTGGTAATAGTTGTCACCTCTGGACCCACGAAGAATCAGGATGATACTAGGTAGCGATATCTTCTTATACATAATGGTGACGCCTTTGCTAATTATGAAGCCCTAAACTTCAAAGTACTATTCATAATTGTAAATCCTAAAATGCACTCTACAAAATGACTAAATAGAGATTACATTCTGAAAAAAAAAAAAAAAAGCACCTACTTCATGTGAGTTAGGACAATGTAGGTAAATAAACAAGATTTCAAAATCTAAGGTCGTCTAAGGTAAGGGGTCTTATGTTGTAGGTCACTTTACACACCTTCTTAGATAACTATATATGTTATACATTATCGGATTTTTTTAATAATAATAATAGTGAAGGCATGTTCCTTATATATGAATTGCCCTTTGGCTATTTTAGATTTCAAAAATGATATGAGGAGTTGACCCCCATGGCCATAGGATAGGTTCCCTTATAACAGTGGCGATCGACTTCGTTGAGGATTACGTAATTTCTCCTAGGCTTAACTGTAGGCCTACGTAATTTGTTAAGAATAATCTTAACTGTGGCTTTCTATTCCATGGCAAAACAAAATTAGAGTGCCACTTTAACATGACGCTAATGCCATTTTGCTTGTGATATAGGCTTGAGTCCTAACCCAGCCCAATTGCACCTACCACTTGTAGGATTGCATTGCTGTTTCGCCAAACTTTATTTGGTCAAAAATCTCAGTTAAACATGGTCAAAAATCTCAGTTAAACAGCGGTGCGTCCATTACTAATTTACATTACAACTTATATTATCACTCACTAATTTGGCAAATCCCCACTAATTGAACCTCGTCCTTGTGTTGTATTCATGTGTGAACTGAAGCTATACATTTTGAAATTGGAATGTGTTCTTCTACAGTTCTACGTATAAGTGGCAAATTACTGCTTAGAACCAAGGATCTTCCTTAATACCAACCCACTGATTTATTCATTTAGAATCATATCGCTTAACTTCAATTTAATTATCAATTTTGGGACAAAATATGCAACAATTTGATCTTTTTCACTTGCAAAGTCCAAGAGTTCCCTTTCTTTGACAAAGTAAACTTTGGCACAGCGTCAACTTCAACAAACATTCTGTCTTTTTCTCCACCAAAATGTGCATAATTTTCCCCTATATAAACCTCATGCAGCAAAATAAATGATCATCGCACCTTCTCACACTAATTCTTTTATATTATTACTAATTTATTATAGTGGTGTACACATTTCTAATTTTATATACCGAATACGTGCACATGGCTAAGGGTAGCATCAGTTCACTATGTATCCTAGCACTTACAGTACTGGGAGCTTCTTTGTTGGGAACATGCATGGCCAACAAGGAAGTAAAGACGACACAACGGTGGGGTTGGGGATGGGGTAGGGGTCATAGTACGCCTCCAGTTGCCCCTCCAGCTGGTTGGGGCTCGGGATGGGGTTGGAGTAGGGGTAGGGGTCATAGTACGCCTCCAGTTGCCCCTCCAGCTAGTTGGGGCTGGGGATGGGGTTGGAGTAGGGGTCGAGGTCGTAGGACGCCTCCAGTTGCCCCTCCAGCTGGTCAGGGACAGGGTGGGTGGCCGGCTCCTGGTGGCTACAATTTTAGCCGCAGTGGCTGCCCCTTGTCTCATAAAAACCGCACTAGTAGCGGACCTAACAAGATTGTTGTGGGAGGGTCTTATAATTGGAATTTTGGCTTCAATTACAGTGACTGGGCTCTCAAGAATGGACCTTATTATCTTAATGATGTCCTAGGTACGTAAATACAAAGATCTGTCGTAATGTGTATCTTCTTCCATTTCTTAATGCATGCAACATTAGACTATTTAACATCTTTAAAACATGTTTTGGACCATTATTTTCAAAAATATAAATCGAACTGAATCTAACAAGGCCTCCAATAATTTTGTGTCAAAATAATTTATGCTCAAAATTTGTAAAGTGTGACATATTAAAGTCATATATAGGTTGAATGTATTAGAAAATGAAGTATATGTTTACTTAATTATAAGCTTTTAATATAAAGTTCCATTCTACAATATCCTCCAGGCCTCCACTCCATTGAAAACCTAAAACATAATGAATAAGTGAGCCAACTACATCACTATCTATAATATGCCATCAATGCTTCTTTTATTTTTTGAAGTGAATATCCCATCCATGCTTGGTTACTCTTAATATGCACACGCAACTAAACAACCAAAATGGTATTGGCAGTGTTCAAGTACAATGCACCAGTAAACGGAACCGGACACAGCGTATACTTGCTACCGGACTTCTGGAGCTACTTAAAGTGCGACTTAACCAGAGCCAAGCAAGTTGCAAGTACAACCCAAGGAGGCGGCAAGGGGTTCGAGTTTAAGCTGAACAGGTGGCAGCCTCATTACTTTGCTTGTGGGGAACACAATGGCATTCACTGCAACCTTGGCATGATGAAGTTTTTTGTGATGCCTATCTTTCGCTCCTGGAATTAATTATTAGTATGCATCAACTGCTCGGCTCTAGGCCCGACACCGATGATAGGCTTTCTATTGTTTTTATATTATTCATCTTCTAGAAAATAAGTAATGCAGCGCAAAACATTATATTACACTCTGCTTTTATAACAAGTTCTTCCCACTTTCTCTTGCTTAATTGTAAAATTTACATGTTCTGAAGTGGTATGGTTCGCCCTTAAAAATCGTGTATACAAAAACTTAACAAATGGAATATGTTCTAGTAAAGTCTATGAGTAGTACAAGATAAACCCCCTTAGCTTTGTGGCACGGCATGAACTACCCCGCTCCCAAAAAATAACAGTATGAAATAGCAATACAGTATGTACTTCTTCGATTCTGCATCATTAACCACGATTTCCAAATTCCTGCCTGTAGTTAAAGACTCACAAGTCACAGCTACCAGCACGATTTCTGAAGTATAGTGTTCACATGACCAAGCTAATATAGAACTGGGAGCACAAAAGTACTCTGATCTTAATTTTAGTGAAATCCAAAACGAACTAACTTTGCTAATTCGCACCCTGGAATCACAACTTCTCATTGAGAACCTAGACAATCATCCAGAAGTAAGTAAATAGTTGCTCAAGTTGACATTATAACTTATTAGTAGTCTTCCAGTAAAAAATTTCTTAGAATGATGTATAAAGAAGGTTGGCGTACTTTTAAGATCTAACCACAGTGCAGACTCCCGACTTTACTTGAGGCGATCCCTATCTGCTGATCTGAAATTCTCGTTCAGATAATCTTTGGTGGCAACAGCTCTGCACAACAGAAAGAAGAAAAGTCAACATTACTAAGCTTTACTATTTCATCTATTTGGATATCTAGATGGAAGATATGCTATCACGCCTGAAAAACCATAATATGAACCTAAGTCGCTTAAAATATGACCCCAAGTGTCAAACATAGGTATAAGTGAAGGGAGAGACTATAATTGGGCCATTTTATGTAAATTTTATATGGTTTTTCCCAAATAAAAGTGTGAACACATGTAGATTGTACAGTATTGTATACAAAACAGGTATTTGAGGTATAATGGAAGTTCCAGATTAACCCAAGGCATTGTGAACCATGGCGATTCTGACACGCACAAACTATTAGTTTCACCTCACCCATAAGATCCAAGATGATTACACCTGGTATAAACAGATGTTTATTTCTTAAAGCAAATTCATCCAGCACTAGCCTTAATCCACATGCATGTTTAATAGAGCAGATGCATTAGTAGTACCTGCAAGCTAGCATTATGCACTGCATGTCTATAACACCCACTGGTTTTCCTCTGTATCCCTGCTCAAGCTCCGAAACAACAGGCAGCTGACTTAATCCATGCCTTATCATAATTATTTCAGCGGAAAGAAGATCCATGTCAGGTGTTGCTGTCCAAAGCACCTCACACTTTTCACCATAAAGAGAAAGCATATCTGCTACTAGAAGCTCCTGTGACATGTATAGATCAGTCACACTCGTAAGCACCCACAAGGTAATCTCAATTTCATACAGAACACCTGGCAAGGCAAATTTGTCAGACTTAAGAAGGGGAGAGAAGCAATCAGAGGGAATGTGTAGCACACTTTAAAGCAGGGACATTTAGCAAATTCCTTATAAAACAATATTGCAATTGCCCATTAATCTAATTTTGTTATACTTAAAATTCATAAGAAGGTTGGTTAAACTAGACGAATAAACAGTAATCTCGAAAACTAACATTTCAGTATCCTAGCTAATCAGGTGCATACAGATGAAAATAGTGCCAGAGCTACTCCGGAGTCCAGAAAGTGATATTTCTTTCGACTTTAAAGTTCAACATCGTTCAATAAGACCTCAAATGCTGGCAGGAAGATATATATATATATATATATATATATATATATATATAGAGAGAGAGAGAGAGAGAGAGAGAGAGAGAGAATAAAGTTCCTATGAGAACACCGGAAGATATATATATATGAGTACGTGAGGATAGTGGAATCATAATCCATTTTAGTAAAAATGTAATCCTTTTGTAAGAAAAAGCATCGTAACCCTTTTTTCCTCAAAATGTAGTCCTCTTGAAGATTGGCACTCCAATGAAAAAAATGGTTATAACTTAGCCAAAATGGATTACATGTTGGTTAAAAGGATTAAACAAAGTGTTCTCACGTTCTCATATAAGTATGGAACCTCTCATATCCAATATTCAACAGCAAAGATGGAAATACAGATAATTTTACATCATAAACTTCACATGCAAACTAAAGAATTAGAAAATGCAAGCACCGATACCTCAGGCTTTCTCTTTTTCGTTTGTGCAGATTTGCTGAACTCTAGAATATCCTCTAGTGATAGTATACCCTTCAGATGATTATCCTTATTAACAATAAGTGTGTAAGACTGCTTCTCCGCAAGCATAAGAGTCACAGCTTCAAGTAGTGATGTACTCTTTAAAACAGTAGCAAACCTTGTCCTCATAGCCTGCGAAACATATATTCTCCTTTCAAGTTCTTCATTCTCAGTGTCAGAATCATCAAAGCAACTCGAACTCTCTATTTCACAGATATTATCTGTATTGGATGCTTTTATAGGGTATTGGTAAACCGATGAAAGTGAACCAGTGTTCTTGTTAGAAGCGTCACTTTCTTGAATCTTAAGAGCACTTTCATTAGCTTTCTTGACATTTCCCAAATCTGTTCTCCTTATCCTTGGAGATGTAATCCAAGAAGATGTGCCCACAGCTGCTAGAAGAGGTACAACTATCCGATAGTCCTGAGTGAGCTCAAAAAGAAGCAGCACCGATGTAAGAGGTACCTGACAAACCCCTGCAAGAGTAGCAGCCATGCCAACCTGTTGTATATAAAAAGTGAATAAGGGAATCACATCAATGCAAACTTGCAAAAAGATTAGCAGTAAATCCTAGGTTGAGGAGATCAAATCTCGGCCAAATCTACAAAGGATCATATATGAATTTTAAGACTTCAAAATTTTCTTATATCTCCAACTGGGATAGTATCTTCTAGTTAATTAAAGTGTTTTATTTGGGCTAGTAAGTAAGAACAACTTTCATAAAGAAAGGCAAAGCTAAAAACAAAAAGTAAAAAAAGCATCACATAGCTCCAATTAATGGGAAATGGCTGCTAACAGGAAACGGAAGCAAGAATAAACGGGGATGAGAAATGGTAGAAACAAATACATAAAAATAATAATAATTGCTAACAGGACATAGCAGCATAAATACCAGAAGAAGAATGATTTGATTATCCACAACCCACAGATAATTGACAATTTTCACAAGATACACAATTTGCAGAATCAATCAAATTAATGCAAAGCATTGTTGCAGAGCAAATAAAAGTAATTACGAATGAAAAAAGCATTTGAATTCCTTCTAGTGGAATTATATTCACGGTGGTTAAATAGGTAGAAAAAAAAAGTTATTGCACTTCAAGAATCACATGAAAACACCATTTCGAGCATCTACAATCCCAACATAGTATTAGAGAATGTACATGACAAAGACAAATTACCAACAAAAATCAGCTAATCTAAGTTTGCAACTAAAATGAACATCATGACCGGTATAAAATGGCTACAAAACATACCTACTATATATAGGTAAAAGCAACTATAGGATTGAATTAATATCCTCATTGTAACATTGGACAACAACATGGACATAGAAAAAAGTACATGAGGATTAGTACCAGGCCATATGCTTGTGGTGATGCGACTTCAATAAAGGAAAATTGAAAAATTGGACGGCATTCAGAAACTGCCAAAGCAATGAGTTTTCCATATGCCATTCCTGTAGCAGCACCAATAAAGAGTGATGGGGCATAATATCCCCCAACTAATCCAGAGGCCCGGCAAAAAGAAGTAGCAATAATTTTAACACCCACTAGTTGAACCAGTAGCTCAGCGGAGAGGCCTTTTACAAAGGGTCGAGATTCCAACAAGATATCAACATTCTGGAAACCCCAGTAAAGAATTTCTGGATATGCTAAAGCCATGAGCCCGACAGCTAATCCACCAGTTATTGGAAAAACAACCTTTGGTACTCGGCCAGCTTTCTTAATTTCTTCAGCCCCATGTAGCATGAAAGTAGTACACCTAGTCAACGCCAAAGAAACCAAGCCGCAAAGAATTCCCAGCAAAAGATACAGCGGGAGTTCTGAGAACACAAAAAACTAACCAAGTGAACTCAAAATCATTATTTCAAAGTGGAGAGACTCATGTAAAAATTATTCACTAGTAATGGCCTGTAGGAGAAATGCAATCAAGATGTAAACAACCCTCCCCCTACCAAAGGGGAAATAAGAAATGGTCGAGTAATTTTTCAAAAGACACCAGGAGAGAACAAATTCGGAAAAGGGGAATAGTAAGAGGGGTCTTTTGATGATGGTCAGGGTCATGACATGAAATTTCTTATAAAGCAGTCCATATATAAGAATGTGAAAATAGAGGGGTATATTCATGCTTGTAGCAATATACCTTGAACATGATAGCCAGATCTAAGGATTTGTTATCTACTTGTACTGTTGTACATGCAATGAAAAGCTGAAAGATGATAATTGAGAGAGACTGAACTCACAACTTACCACTTGCGGAGCGGAAATCATAATTAGGAACCTTGAATGCTGGTTCAGCACCAAGACCAACTTCAGACAATACAGAAGCTATGACAGCACTGAGTATGACCATTGAGGTTGTATTTGTGAGTGTCGCAGATGTATCAGGAGATGGCCATAAAACAGATTCTACAGCAAAAAAACAACCAGCTACAGCAGCATTGAATCCTGTGTAGAATGAACATGCACATGTCAAGCGCATAAATGAGAACTACAAATCTCTTCTGTTGTCTTGTTGAAACAGCCACAAAGTGGATGCAGCCAAAGAAGCAAGTATAATCTTGCATCTTTGAAAAAATAAGCACAAAAAGTTCAACTCCAATATAACATATATAGTACTTTCAAGCACTGAATGCAAAATTACCTTTCAAGCTTAGAGCAAAACCACACAAAGTACACTTCAACAAATCACCATTTAAGAGTAACCAGCAGAGCTTCAGAACAGTAATCATAAGATCGTTTGGAAGCTATTTATGCAAGATGCCAAATGGTCTGGCTAGATTCAAGACTACATGCTAGCAGCATCTACCAAACCAAAAGATTGTAACCTAATTTTGCTTAAATGTAATATTATTTCCATGATCAAGTTGCCGTGTGCTATATATTGCAATATGCAATTCTTGCTGTTTTTTTATTCACAAGTCTCTGAGGCCCAACATTATTCATCCTATACCTAAATATGGTAAAGGACTTGCTCGTCAGCAAGTCATTCTAACCTCACGATAATTATCAAATGAGTAGGTCTTAGGTGAGACGGTATCACACTATGAGACGTAAAAAATTACCCCAATTAATAGTAAACAAGTACCAGAATTATAACTGCCTCGACTCTACAAAAACAGTAGCAGTCTATAATCAAAATTAAACAACACAAACAGGAGAGAGCATTAGAGCACATATTGAAAATATTAGAACATAAATTCATTAGACAAGCATATAGGAGAGAGTGACAGCCTATTCAAGCAAAGATTGCGATAAATATAGGTAAGTGCATTACAATATATAGTTGAAGAATTCCAACCAGAAGCAATCCCGGCAGCTGATCCCGCAGCAACAAGAGGAACTTTCTTTCCGGTACTCCTCCTAGACAAAGAAGCAACTCCTTTCCCAATGGAAGAACCAATCTCAACACTAGGACCTTCAGGTCCCAATGAGTTCCCAGTTCCAAGGGTAACACATGCTGCCAAGGACCTGAGGAATTGCTGAAGCACAGCCTTTATCTGAGGAATGATAATAAAGTCTCCTCGCTCCGGAGCATCAAGACCATCTCGAAGAAGATTCAACAAAGACACAAGCAAACCGCCACAAACTGGTACGAATATAGTCCTCTTCCATGTTTTCTCAAGTGGCTCCTCCCTCAACCACGATGCACCTCGGTATAGTACACCATCCCAACAGAAATCACGTAATTCATGAACCTAAAGTTTTAATTCTCAACCAATTCAATAAAAAGTGATGAATCGTAAATTACTACTTCCTCCATTTTTTATGAGTTCTACCATTTTGACTTTTGACATTATTCACAAATTCTACTTTAACCACCTTGTATTATTTATACACACAGAAAAACATAGTCATGTAAGTTCTGGTTGGATTTGTCTCGGTATATATTTTCAAATTCTAAATTTTACTTATAACTACATAATTGTTCAAATTTGCGCGTTGGCAAGTGTGCAAGTATGCAAAAAAGCAAATGGTAGAACTAACAAAAGGCAGAAGTACAGAATTAGGGTTTAGGAATTGAATTTACCAACCACGTAATTGAAAAGGACGACGCTGAGTCCAGTAAGAAGACCTACAAAACAAGCAGAAACAATTGCAGAATTGGCTTCTCCTTGTGAAAGAGGAAGGCCTTGTAATACAGTCGCCAATACTCCTTTATTAATTTCTCTCTCGCCGCCGCTGCCGCTGTCGCTGCTAGTGTCGTTAACACTGCTGCTATAATCAGTTTCATATGATTCCAAACACTTCTCATCATCATCATCATCATCATCATCATCTCCAGTTGATGATGAATTCTTCAATCTGCATACTCCTTTGAAAGTTAAACGATTACGGCGGATACAGAGACTGCGACCGCCATTATCAAACGAAGCTCCGTAATTAAAAATTAGGTTACAATCATAATCATACATATGCATATACATGTAACAGTACCGATTAAGCTTTAATGCAGAACCATACGAGGAAGATGATGATGATGATGATGATGGCGATGTCTTAGATGATGATGATATGGCCCAGAGGTGATGGAGGTGAGAAGAGTGAATTGATGTAGCCGCCATTATCATGATTAGTTACGTGTATGGGAATTGGAATTGGAATCTGGTAACACGGGAATTGAAATATTTGTTCCTCTGTCTTCGTCTCTTACCTTGACAATCAAAAAGCTCGGAGTTTTCGTCATCTGAAACCCTCACTTACTGACCCCATGGACGTCGAATTGCTCTCCTCCAAATATCTGCGTTTTTATGTCAGAATTATGGATAAAGCTACAGCCTACAAACACCATATCCACATGTAATCTCACTAATCATTATTCATTCCTTATCTACTTAGGTCCATTCTGTTCAACTTATTTTAACTTATATAAGATTTTATCAGATCAGATCAGATATTAGACACACTCAATAAATTATCTTATAAGATAAGATAAAATCAGATAAGATAAGATTTTATAATATCTTATTGGAAAAAATGACAAAAATAAGCCAACCTTTGCCTGATTCGCCACATTTTCAACCTTTTGAAAATCCAGATATAATCCAAGCTTTGCATCATTTAAGCCAAATTTAGGTTGACCTAAAAGTTAACCTGCTAGCCCAAGTAAACAATAGGTTAATGTTTAATTATGACTTTAATTATGATTAATTAATACCACTAACCCAACCTCACCACTAACCACCATTAACCCAACCCCACCACCAACCACCACTAACTACAAAACCCAGCCCCACCACCACTGTCAACCCAGCCCCACCATCACCACCACTAACCCAGTCCCACCACCCCTGTCAAACCAACCCCACCACCACCGGCAACTAGACCGATCAAACACCGGGCAAAAAAAAAAAGTGCCCATCTTGGCCAAATCCCGGGTCAAAAATTTGTGCCCAAAGCCCGGTATTTCGGGCCGGGCCGAGCGGCCGAACACGGGCCGGGCCGAGCGGGCTTTTAGGCTAAAAAGTGTTTTTTGCTTGTCCAAAGCCCGCCCAAAAAAAAAAGTGACCAGGGCCCAAAAAAACCGCCCAAACCCGCCCAAAAACCGGGTCGGGCTTGAGTTGATCGGGTATACCGTCAACCACCCCAAAACCACCATATCCACCCAAACCCCAAACCACCCCCAGTCAAAACCACCATAAACCCCAAAACCCCACCGAAACCACCCAAACCCCACCCCCCAAACCACCCAAATCCCGAATTCACCATACCCACTCAAAACCCTAGCCCAAAACCACCATTTTACACTCGTCGCACTAAAAACCAACTCCGTCGAAATCACAATCAACAGAGAAGGTAGTGATGGTGGTGGTTGTGGTAGAGGAGAAAGAAGGAATTGATGGTGGTGGTGCCGGTGAATGAAGTAGAAGGAGGAGGAAGAAAGAGGGAGGCACGTGGGAGGAGAATAGAGAAAGAGGGAGGAGATTAGAAGTGGTGGTGATGCCGAATGAAGTAGGAGGAGAGAGATAGGGGGAGGAGATTAGAAGAAAGAGAGAGGAGATTAATTAAAAAAAAACGGGAAAAAAAAAAATCAAAACATTTTTAACCGGTTGCGAACAAGTTACAGGTAATCTGACCTAAATTTGGCTTAAATGATGTAAAGCTTGTATTATCTCTGGATTTTCAAAAGGTTGACTTAAATGTAGTGAATCGGGCAAAGGTTGGCTTATTTTTGTCAATTTTTCCTATCTTATAAGATAAGATAAGATAAGATAAGACAAAATAAGTTGAACAGAACATACCATCAGAGAATCGGAACTGAACGAAACCGAACTGAAATAATAATAATAATAATAATAATAATAATAATAATAATAATAATAATAATAATAGTAATTAATATTAATAAATTTATTATTAAATAATAACTGATAATAATAATAATTAATAATATGATAATAATAATCTAAATTGAATTGAATTGAAAATAAGTCCAAAAGAACAGGGCCTTACTTTCTCCGTCTTATCGGATGATACATTTGACTTTTGGCATTATTTATATTTTATATGCTATCACCGTCTCATTTAATAGTTCTTGTTTCATTTTGGGCACGGGAATTGAAGAATCTATTATTGTTTTTTTGAAGGGATCTATATATGATTGTTGATTTGTGGTGTACATGCATACGGAGTTGTTGATTTTTTTGGCATTATTGTCTTTAAAGAATGAGAACATTAAATGGGTGGGCATCTGAAAAGAGGAGTGAAGGAATATAAAGTGCTTTTATGATGCTCAACCAATGAGATTGAGGATGCATTAAATGAGAGTGTCAAAACTCATGTGAAAGAAATATAAAATGAGACGGAGGGAGTACATAATTTTGACTATCTCTTGATGAGATTTGTACTTATTGAAAATAATAAAATATAGTCATGTGTGATCTTGTTAGATTCATCTCAATGTATATTTTCAATATATCAACTTTTTTGAAATTTTTGTTTATTGATAATTATAAATGTTAAGATTCAAATTAGTGTCTCGACAAGTGTATACAAAGGAAATGGTTCAACTTAAAAAACAAAGGAAATGGATCAACTAACAAATAGCAATATGGAAATAAAAATGGTAAAGGCTCGTTCGATGTTAGTGTCAATTTTCAATTTTCAGTTTTCAAGATTTTTTGGTAGGAAGAAATTTGATGGAAAATATCTAAAGAGAAAGAGTTATAATATATCCCCTTGTTTTGGTTTAAAAAATAAATAAAGGTTGCATAAGAAGGGAAAGGAAGTGGAGGGCAGAGAATCCTATGATTTTTTTTTTCCAATTTCCTTTCCGCTTAAAATTGGAGAAATTTGAAAGGAAAGTGAAAATTTAAAAAGCTGTCAAATTTTATCCCCATGTAACCAAACATTGCCATCATTTCCTTTGAGAAAAAAGTGTTGTTTACAATTTTCACTCTCATAAATTTGAAGAACATAATAATGAGAAATTTAACAATGTTTGAATTCATTGATATATGCAGGAAAATTTAACAAGGTGTTGTACATATTAGTATTCGATTTTTTAGGAGAGAGGAGGGGATTTTAGGAGTCGCATGGGAGGGGGTGGAGGTAGAGGGGTGATAGGGGAGGAAGGAGGGAGGAGGAAGAAGAAAACAATAAAAAGAAAGTTAATTAGGTTTGATTGTGTTTAATTAGGTCGATTTAGCTTATTGACTAACAGAGTTCTCTTAGGGGTATCCAGTGCATTTCTAAAACAAGAGGTGTACCTGGTGCATTTCGTCAAACCTCAAAGGTACCTGGTGAAAAATCCATATATAAAAAAATTTTTAATTTTCTTCTTCCTACTTGTCATATATATTGAACAAGTTAACAATGGAATTGAATTTGAAATTTCAATTAAATATATGGAATTGAATTTGAAATTTCAATTAAATACTATTAAATTAAGGAGAATGATTTCTTCTTTTTACATATGTGTGAAAAACTCTGATAAAAAATTAAATTGACAATATAACTTGATTGACACAATCAAAAGAAAAAACAAAAACTTGAATTTCATTTTAATAATTATACTGATAAAATTTTAAAACCTAAATGTTGATTATTATTCGGTAATCTCTATTATATAAATTAAACTCTTCCACTTTATTAATATTTAATGATTGAACTTGATACACAAATTCTTCCACTTTATATGAGCACATGCTTTCTTCTACTTTGTATTTCCTTCTCTCAATACTATATTTGAATAATGATGAACAAATAACTAAAAAAACCAATGAAACATATTAAAAAATTTTAAAATAATTATAAATGTCTGTTCAAATCAATTTTTTTGTAACGCTGATGAATAAGAATAACTAATTGAGAAAAAAATATTAATATGACATGCATGCATAACGTAAAAAAAATGCTAGTATTTATTAAAGTAGCAACAAGGTATGTCTTTTTCTTTTCTTTTATTATCAATTTGGCAAATGAACCCGTAAGATGTACCAGACACTTTCTCGCATCTTATCGTTTATGAATCTATTTGAGGTAAACTTATTATAATATTTTAGAACGTTATTGAAACTTATTTCATAAGATGATAATATACTAATTCAAGGTGAAGACTGAAGAAGACAAACAAGTTTAGGGTAATTAATTAAGGTGAAGAAAAAGTATTTGTTAATCTCCAAAGCTTTGTCCAATTCAAAAATATTCTATACATTTTTTTTCCAGATCATCAAAAAAATAAATAATACATTTAATCAAATAAAGTAGTATACTGGAACCAAAAACATCATCGTAATAATATATTTTTCTTTTTAAAGATAAGAAGAAATGATTATTTTAAGGTAAGATGAATGAGGGTCATTTGAGGGGAGATAAGGGGATAATATACTTATAATCAAGTCATATGTTGGGTTTTTATGTATTGCATAAATATATTACTTTTATAATAAATATATTTTTTTAATACTAAAAATAGGACAAAAAATTCGTTCTGATTTAGGCATTTCTCGCAGAGCTAGTCTTTGGTGGACTTGGTCCACACTAAAAGAACGTCTAATAACTTATTTGGTACTGTACGAAGTATTTGAAATACAGGAAAAAATACCATTCAAGTAATATTTCCAAAGGAGTTGCAAACGGATCCGCCGGCTCACCAATCATTGAGGGTTCTAAAACCGCTAAGCCTAAGTTACACGCAATAGTACCTAACATTACTACAGGATAAATATATAAAAGATCATTAGGCCATGCGGGCTCCCCATAATAATTATGCCCCATACCTTTTGCTAATTTAGCCTTTAATACAGGATCATTCAAGTCAGGTTTTTGTGTTATTAGGATAGGTGAATTTTTATAGATTCGATTCATCCCCCAAAGGAATCGGACATGATAAATTTTCATCATCCGGCTCGAGCAAGAATCATAAGAACCCATTTCTTAAATCTTCCTTTCCGAAGTTGTAATTTCCATGGAACAAAGCCACCCATGTAACATAGTGATCCTTTCTTTTCATATAGTAATCTTTTAAAATCTTAACTTACACCAATCTATTATTATCTAACATAGTAATAGTTTTTTTTAATATAGTTACCCTTTATATTAGTTAATCATAACGAAATTTTTATTTAATTTTATAACATAATAAATTTTTTTTCCTCACATAGTGACCTTTGACATATATGACCATTTTTTAATAAATCACATGTAATAGTATTAGGTTTGTTAGCCTTATAGTAGGCTTAGTGAATATATTGTGCAAAGAATGTAAATATATCTACGTAAATATATGGAGATAGGAGAATATAATATTGAAGAATAAAATTATGATGATAAACTTCTCTGCTTTGCTACATATTTATACTAGCCTATTTACTAAGTTAATGAGAAATTTTCTCCCTTACATATTCTATCAATGAACAATATAGAATCTCAATAATATGCAATCATTATTTAATTAGTAAATCAATAATAGCCGTGTTATTAGTAGAGGATGAGAGAAGAGGCCATAATTTAACACTCCTCCTTGGAACTCTTCTCTCTCATTCCAAGCATATCTCTTGGCATCTCGAATCTACCCTTTGGAAGGGATTTTGTAAAAATGTCTGCTAATTAACTGGTCTTCTCCCTTGATCTCGACCAGCTGAACTTCACCTTCATCCTGAGCTTCTCAAATAAAGTGATACTTGATTTTAATATGTTTAGTCTTGCGATGGAAAACAAGATTCTTAGAAATAGTTATCGCGGAATCACTATTACAATAGATGATAGTAGCTCCTCCTTGAGTCTCATCGACATCTGTCATAATCTTTCTAAGCCAAATTGCTTAATTTACAGCTCCACAAGCTGCAATATATTATGCTTCAGCAGTAGATTGAGCTAGGGTATCCTATTTTCGAGACAACCATGAAAACACACCATTACCAAGTGTAAATGTGTAACCTAAGGTGCTTCTCATATCATCTTGGGAGCCTGCCCAATCACTATATGTATAGCCAAGTACGCTTGGACTAGTTGAGGGTTGGAAATTTATTCCATAGCCTGTACTTCCCTTCACGTATCTTAAGAGCCTTTTTGCTGCTCCTAAGTGAAGTTAGCTTGGACTCTGCATGAATCTTGATAGGTAACTTGCTGCAAACATGATATCAGGTCTTGTTGCAATATGATACAGTAAGCTACCAATCATGCTTCTGTATATTCTCTGATTCGCCTTCTCATATCCATCATTCTTGCATAACTTCTCATTTGCTTGAAGTGGAGTTGTCACAGGATTGCATTTCCCCAACATTAATTTCTTTAGCAGACCTTCTGCATATTTCTTTTGGCAAATGAAAATTCCTTGTGGACTTTGATCAACTTCCATACCAAGGAAATAACTCAAAAGTCCTAAATCAGTCATCTTAATTCGTGCATCATTTTTTCTTTGAAATCTTAAATTAATTTTTGATTATTACCGGTGATGATTAGATCATCCACATATAAGGAAAATATTAAAATATCTCCATTCCGATGTTTCTTCATATAAAGAATATGCTCGCTAAGACTTTTCTTAAACCCTTCATGCTTGAAATAATCGTCAATGTTGCTGTACCATGCTCTAGGAGCCTGCTCTGATATCAATTGTTAGCCATATAGTAGGCTTAGTGCATATATTGTGCAAAGAATGTAAATATATCTACGTAAATATATGGAGATAGGAGAATATAATATTGAAGAATAAAATTATGATGATAAACTTCTCTGCTTTGCTACATATTCATACTAGCCTATTTACTAAGTTAATGAGAGATTTTCTCTCTTACACATTCTATCAATGAACAATATAGAATCTCAATAATATGCAATCATTATTTAGTAAATCAATAATAGCCTTGTTATTAATAGAGGATGAGAGAAGAGGCCATAATTTAACAAGGTCGACTCTAATTTAGTGTGGACTATGTTAGTGTGAAAGAACTAAGTACAATTTATGGCAAGCGTAGCTTGAATAGGAACTTGAGGTTGTTAATACTGTGATTCATATTGTAAATGGGTGAAAAAGAGTTTAATTTGTAAATATTGTTGTGTGTCCTGGTACTTATCTAGATCATGAAATACGCAATTAGCAATATTGAGCAAGATGGTATTCATCACTGTTGTGACTTGTCAATGACCTTTTCAAACACTGTATAGTAAGGCTGGTTGTGTTATTAATTTTGTTCAGCATTAGCTTCTGTCGATACTTGGGTACAATAATTTTGGTGATCTGCAGGCTGCAACCCCTCGCAAATTGCAATCGCAATAAGGTTGTATCTGGGTATGTAGTGTTTGGTACTTTAGTGGGCACATAAATTTGGACTTGCTAGGAATTAAGTTAATTTTCCTCAAACATCAAAAATAGTGTAATTGCAAAAATAAAAAATAAAAAAAACATCAAAAAGCAGTGTGGTTAGATGAATTTGTACATAATATCGTATTGTCAAATTATCTTACTAACACATTATTCAACTAACTCAACTTCAGTTAATTAAAAATCAATCATTCACGACAACATAAGACCCTATCGTTTAAAATAATATTAAATAGTAAAATATTGTTTTAATCATCAACATAATGCACTAATCAACTTGGTCAAGTTTTGTTATTGATTTCATTAATATGAGAAGTAATATGAAGTACAACCTAGTGTTTGGATCCTTTAGAGTTCTATAAAAACTCTACAAGGTAGTGTTTGAGCCATATCAATCATTGAATAAAAAAAATCAATTTCTCATATATTATCTTTCCAAAACCCCCATATTTTTTCTCATCAAAATCCACCCCCTTATTTTCCCCTTCCCACCAATATGAGCCCTTGATTTTAAAATGTATAGGTCATATACAACTATACTTTGTAGAGTTTTATTAGAACTGTAGATGATCTGAACTCTACAACCTAAAGGACAGAGTCTAATCTGTATCTAACAAGATAAATAATACCTTAATATATAATTCTATCTTTTAAGTCCTAACAGTATCCTAGCCGACTTAATAAATTCCTCCTCGGCTCCTATATATATATATATATATACTAGGTTTGAAGCCCGTGCGTTGCACGGGTTGTTGTTTATTTTATTTTATTGCAAATTTTTTGTTAAAATTATTGTTGATTTTGTGTTGTTTTAAAATGAGATTTTTCAAGATCATTGTATTTATATACTTCCTCCGTTCTTTTTCTATTACAACAATTACCCACTTTAGGTAGTTTCACCTTTTGGAACCATTCCACTTTTGGTAAAAAAAAGAAACTACAGTTGACAATATTACCTTTACTTTATGTTAATAAAACCATCATTAATTACCCGAATTGCCTTATAAAGTTGCGTTTACTTTAATAAGGATTTATTTGTCCCCTACTCTAATTAACTAAAGAGGTACCTTTATGCTAAACTACCCATTTTTTATTTCCTTAAAAACCATGTCCAAACCAATTGTTGAAGTAGAAAAAAAAAACAGATAAAGTATTTGTCATTATACAGTAATTTCTAGATTTGTTATTGTGATATATAAATTTTATTAATTTTTAATATTCAATTGAATATTGTAGCTAAGTCTATTATTAAATGGTATCTCAATAACATGTATGACTAACAATAGCTAATACAGTTTTAACATGTATAATACCCAAATGATACTTTAAGAAAGTAAAGGGTAATAATTTAATTGATGCAGGACATAAAGAATACTTTCTTAAAAATTGATAAGAATGACATGGCATGCTTAGGTGGAGCTCTTTATAATATTCTAAGGCTGTTTTATTTAAATTAAACTCTAATTTTACATAATCAAAACTCTAATATGTAACTTTATCGCTGTAGATTTTAGTTAATAAATTTTGTTGCAATACTATATTGTTTTAGTTTAGTTGAGTAAGGTTGAGGTTTTGAAAGATAATATGTTTAATCCTGTAAATTGGACCTATAATCAAATGTTATAATCACATATAATACACTATACTTAATACTTATAGCCATTATTATATTTATCTAAAAAAAAGACTAAATAATGTCCTACAATGCATCTAATTTAATACTCCCTCCGTTTCTTTTTAATCTACACACTGTTGCTTTTTCTATTTTTGGTAACATGTCAAATCTACTTTATCATCTTTTTCCACCCATCTCACCCACTTTTTGATATTTTAACCCATCTTTTAGTTTCCCTCTCACACTTTTCAATTTCTCTCTCCACCTTTTCAGTTTCTCTATCATACTTTTGCACTTTCTCCTTGGTTTTCCCTCAAAGTGAAGTGAGTAAATTAAAATGAAACGGAGGGAGTATATTTTCATGAGTTGTAAAACTATATTGTTAATAAATCATAGTTTGAAGCATATTTCAAGCACTCTCCAATGGTAAAACAATTATAATGTTTTGAATTAGGTAGCAAAAGTTAAATTCAATTTACATAATATAAAATTTAGGTTGTTTATTCAAAACACAACTCTAATTTTCCCCTACCCAAAACTCTTTATGTATTTAAATATATGTACTACCTCCGTCCCAGAAAGATCTGAACACTTCTTGGGACACGTAGTTTAAGATGATAAGTTGTAATGTGGTTATCAAATGTTATTTTATTTAAAAGTAGATGTGATAGGAGTTAGTGGGGTATTTTTTATTAGAAGAGTGAGAAAATTGTGTAACTTTTTATTGATAAAAGGTAAAGTGTGGGCCAAAGTAGTATAAAAGAAATAATATATTAATAGTGAGACCATGCTAAAAATGGAAGTGTTCAAACTAATTTGGGACAAACATAAAAGGAAAGTGTTCAGACTATTCTGGGACGGAGGGAGTAGAATTCTATTTTTTTTCAAATATTTAAAATAAAAACTAATGATATGGCAATCTTAAGTGGCGCTCTCTATTTCATAAATTGAAGAACTATATTGTAAATGGATCTTATTTCAAAGCATATTTCGAGCACTATCTAATGGTACAAAAATTATAATATTCTGAATTAGGTAGCAAAAGTTATACACAATTTACATAATATAATAATTTAGGTTGTTCATTCAAAATGAAACTCTAATTTCTGCTTCTCCAAGACTCCTTATATGTATTTAAATCTATGTAGAACTCTATTTTTAGAAAAAAAATAAAAATTGATTACATGGCAATCCTACATGGCGCTATATATTTCATAAGTTGTACAACTATATTATAAATGGATCTTATTTCGAAGCATATTTTCAACACTATTGTATTTATAACTTCCTCCACTAGAGGAAAAAAGCCCAAGGGCTGCGGTCAAAAAGGGCCCAAGGGCTGCGTTTTTTGACCGCAGCCATTAGACTAGCAGCCCTTGACATTTAGGAAGGGCTGCGGTTTTAACCGCAGCCCTTAGCCTGTTAAGGGCAGCGGTCAAAGAAAACCGCAGCCCTTAGTGGGTTAAGGGTCTGGGTTAAGAGGCCAAAACCGCAGTCCTTGGTGAGTTAAGGGCTGCGGTTTTAGCCCTTAACCGCGACCCTTAACCCACTAAGGGCGCGTTTTGTCCAAAAACCGCAGCCCTTGTGACCCAAAAAAAATAAAAAAAAAATTTTTTTTTTTTTTTTGAATTTTTTTGTCCTAAATGTTCCCAAACAGTTATATATATATATAAGTATCATTTTTCATTATAAATTATGTTTTTTACACGAATATAGAGAAAATAATAACTAAATTACATTAGTTCGAGGCTGCCCTCGAATGTTCGAATTGCAATATATGAGCAGGATCACAACCATAAAAAAATAACCAACCAAAGAACAGCCATGAAGACATTACAACAACTCCACCAAGATCAGCATCCGAATCCCTCAAAAGCAACTTTTCTAGAGATGATAGAACCTGGCAAATAAAACCAAAACCGCTATAATTTGGAGTTGAAACTATATCTATGCAAGTACTACAAAGCGAGAAGTGACCCACTCCACAAGAACAACTTTCAATTTGTTGATGTTGTAAGTACATGGCGACTTACAATACAACAACAAATGGCTAAACAAATGGCTAGCGGGGGTTGCGGGGTGAGGGCGGCGGGGGTCTTGGCAGGGGTGCTTGGGCATGCTAGGGGTGTAGCGAGGGGGCGGCAGGGGGTAGAGGGGCGCCGGGGTGGGGTAGGGGGGCTAGCGGGGGTGGGGGTCGGGGCGGGGCGCGGGGTCTTGGCGGGGGTGGGGGCGGGGGGGGGGAAGCGAGGGGGTCTTGGCTGTGCTAGGGGTGTAGGGGGGCAGGGGGTAGCGAGGGCGGGGTGGGGGTGGGGTTACGCGGGGGTAAAATTTTATCAAATGTATAATCAAATTATATTACATGATCCTAAATGCGTAAAATTTTTCCTATATAATCGAAAATGTCCTAAAACGGTCTTTTAATTACTCAAAATGTACTTAGAAACAAATAAATGATGTTATATAAGCCTAATTGTTTGTAAACTAATTATTATTGCCAAATATATGGCCAAATTACATTATATGATCCTAAATGTGTTAAAAGGTTCATAATGGTCGAAAATAGCCTAAAATGTTCTCTTCTTATCCCAAATGTAGTTAAAAATGAATCAACAAACTTAGATGATTATAATAGTTTGTCAAATTATATTTGATGACACTAAATGCATACAATTACATTATACCACCATGTTTTTGCATGAATCAATGGACAAAAAACCCATGAAAACATTCACTTAATTGCTTATTAGGCCAATAAATCACACAAATATCAAGCTATAACCACTTCATTATCCATGGATCAAGCAATTAAAGTCCTAAAATAACCACTTTGATGCATATTAGGCCAAGAAATCCCACAAAAATCAATAACTAACTAATATTCACCAACTTTATGCATGAAGCAAACAATCAAGGTCAAAACAATTCAATAAAACCGAGTACCATGATCCCAAAGGGGCTACAATGCCCATACTAATTCCTCGAACAATCATCTTCAACTAAGGGGAAAAGGGGGATAAATAAGGTTCATCCTCGAACAATCAACTTCGGATAAAAGGGTTCTAATTTCTAAAACATAATCGGAAAAAGAATTCTAACCTGTCTCCCTTTGGTTTCTTCACACCATCTCCAATAATAATATTTGCCATGGTATACTCGCATCGCAACGCACCTGAAAAGCATTATAACCATGTATCATGCTATTAACAAATGAACTTTCCACGTAAGAAAGATATATCCATTATCAACATATCAAAGAATATAAATCAATGTATAAACTAAAAGTGTGATCTTTAAACATATCAAAGAATATAAATCAATGTCTTATGGTTATGTATAAACTCCTTACCTATAGTCAAGGCGAGCCACTATGATGTCTCTCTCTCGCCAACCGAAATCCAAGAAGAGAACCCCATGCTTTGTACCTAAATCAAGAAGAACGGGAACTAAAAACATCAACATGGAGGAAAAAAAAACAATAGCATGGAGGTAAAAGGAGAGGCAACACGAGCAGTACAATGTTCCATGTCACTAATGGAGCTTGCATTAATGCATACATAGAATTCTTCTATCCTAATTCCTACAAATCCACCCAATTAAACGATATCACAATTCGGCTAATACAAGTCTACCATTCACATTTCGCAATAAATTGTCTGCATGTTCCTTCAAAAGTTCCCAAGCGTGCGTTTGGAAAATAACGGTGGAGGGAAAGGGAACCGAAGGTCGAAGGAAAGCGAGAGAATGGGACTAAAGAGGAGATAAGGGAGAATGTAAATTATTACATGCAAACATTATCACCGAAATAATCCAAGACATTAACATCATCCAATTCATCAACATGTATTCACATTTTCCAAATCAAAATGAAATCAAATTACAACATTAAAAAATAAGAATGAAGAAAATAAGAATGGGGGGTGTGTAGGGGTTGTGGGAGGGGGTGCGAGGGGTGCGGGGGGGTGTTTGCGAGCGGGGGGCTCTGTGCATGGGGGTGGCGTGCGGGGTTGTGTAGGGGATGAGGGGCGTGGAGCGGGGGTCCGTGCGTGGGAGGTGTGTGTGTGCGGGGGCCGTGGGAGGGATGTGTGTGTGCGGGGGTCATGAGAGGGGGGGGTGGGTGTGTGTGCGGGGGCGTGGGAGGGGGTGTGTGTGCGGGGGGCGTGGGAGGGGGTGTGTGTGCGGGGGCTGTGGGAGGGGGTGTGTGTGCGAGGGGGGGTGGGAGGGGGTGTGTGCGGGGGCGTGGGAGGGGGTGCGAGGGGTGCGGGGGCGTGTGCGGCGGGGGTCCGTGAATTGGGGTGGGTGCGGGGGGTTGTGTAGGGGGGTGGGGGCTACAGCCAGTAGGTTGGGGGTGTGGAGCGGGGGTCCGTGGATGGGAGGGTGTGTGTGCGAGGGGCGTGGGAGGGTGCGTGTGTGCGGGGGTTGTGGGAGGGGTGTGTGTACGGGTAGCTTCCAACCTCGATGTTCGTGCTCGTAGACCATTGGGCTATGATGCAATTCTCCGATGACAATCTTAGCTTCAGTCCAAGGTTCTACCGTTAAATGTCTCTAAAACAAGGAGTTTGTCTTTATGTGTAACTTGTAGTGTTACTTTGCTATACTACACCCAGCGACATCACGCTTAATATTTAAACGAAAACATGGTATTTTTCTTGGGGGAGGCCGGGGGGCGTAGCATATGCGAGAGCAGTTAAAGATAACATCAAGCGAAAACTGAAGAAAAGACAGATACTGTGTCAAAAATAATGTTGGCATACTATTGTAAAATGCATGAGAAAATTATATACATGATTTTCTCATTCCATCTTCAATTCAGAGCTATCCTTAAAACTCACACCAGGTGCCACTTGATATACATTGGCAATCTGACAACTCTAGTTTGGTTTCTACTATCTAATAAATTAATCGATCAATGATTGTAATTTCACATAATAATCCATCCCTTAGAAGACAAATGTCAACAAATTACTAAATTCAATTCAGGGTAGTAATAGGACCACAAATGTGAACCTAATAAATTAGTGAAGTAGATTTAAGAAAAAAAATCTCATATAGCAAAAGGGAATTGACAAAAGAGCCAGGCAATGATCTTGCCTGCTCTCTATCAATCACAGAAGAAAGGACTTGAAAGATGGCATAGAGGAATGTGTACAGCAGTTCATCATTTTTTTCTTTTATCATGCTCGATCTAGTGAGTAGGCAAAGCTTCTTTCTTTTTCCGTTTGGTGGCTGATACAGAGGAAAAAGGAGTACAGACATTGGCTAAGGGACTGTGGCTCCATCACAAAAGTTTATAAGTCACCAAAACTGATGTAAAATCGTTGCAACTGAAAAGCTAAAGAGGAAAAAGGAGTACAGACATTGGCTAAGGGACTTGAAAGATTTTGAATGCATAATACAGCTTCACCAAATATCCAACAGTAAAAAAAATAAAGAAACATCTAACCAACTTCAAGAACCATAACTAGTTAAAATGGAGCAAGAGCAAGGGTTGTTTTGAGAATTTGACATTTTCTTCAATGGTATAAAGAGGAAGAACAACACCTCTGTTTTCTTGAACAAAAAGAGTACACCAACCACCCTCTAGACACTCTTAAACTATTCAAAGGAGTACTCAAACGGTCAAAGCTATAGCCAAGTTCGAAACCTTATTCATTCCATAAGAGACTAATCAAAGTTCCAAACACTCTTAAACTATTCAAAGGAGTAGTTAAATTCATATATACAGCATAAACAAAACTCTAAAACAATGATTTATGGCAACAAAAAACATGAGAAGTTTAATCACCAAAAATCTGCCATAACACAATTTCAAGTAGAAATCAAGCCCTTGAATCATCAATCACCAAAATCAGGAAAAAGTAAGCACAAAAAATCATCATCAATCACAAAAAAATCATCGGCGGTTTTATAGCTAACCGCAGACCCTTCACATTAAGGGCTGCGTTTTCAATAAACCGCAGCCCTTCTGCTGCAGCCCTTGCTTTTTTTTCCACTAGTGTTTTAGATTTAAAAGATGAAAAGGTTTAAGAATCAACTAAATCCATCATAATGATACTTTTAACACATTAACTAAAGGAAGGTCAACAATGAATAAGAAAACATTAAAGAAGAGAACAAACGAGTAAAGACAGAGTCACAATAAGGTAATTACGCAAGAAATTACATTACAATAAAGATACAGAGCAAGTAAATACACAATGACAGTGGATAAATGAAGTGAGAAAAATTCTAACTGGACAAAGACATGACTTGCAAAGCGAGAAAAATTCACCAATAATTAACTAAATTCACCAACTGTAAGCATAAAGCAAGTAATAACGGTAAAAAACAATTGAACAAAACCAGCACCATGATCCCAAAGGGGGCTACAATGCCCATACTAATTCCTCGAACAATCATCTTCAACTAAGGGGGAAAGGGGGGATAAATAAGGTTCATCCTCGAACAATCAACTTCGGGGCAAAAGGGTTCTAATTTCTAAAACATAACTCGAAAAAAAAAAGAGCACATTAAATGAGTTAGAATAAAACATACCTTTTCTCATACTCTAGAGATACATTATTACAAGTTAATATGTAACAATTCTCTCCTCTTCGCTTCATATCCAGGGTCCCTCCACAGAAACAAAAATCAATATATCAGATTTACAATTAATGGTCACAATTTCACAATAATTTTGTTAAAAGATCACTCAACAGTACAATGATTTTCATAAATTTAATAACTTTTTTCCGGTCCTACTAAGATAGTAGTACGCATGACCATTATCTCCTAACGATCGGGTTATCATTAAGCAGAAACCGAAAGCATAACAAGAGAGAGATGTCAAATGCTAGATTTTCCATAGCAAGTATTAAGATATACTTCCTTATAATACAAAAAAGTTCCTAATAATTTGATATTCAAGTATAAACAGCACTAGAAGTCTGTCGATAATGTCTCGATTGCAACTTCCAAACAAGTAAGCTTAGAGATCTAGATATGGTGCAAGTTAAAGAAATGAAAGCAAAAGTCAGAAAAATTCCTCAACACATCACAAGTTGGGAGGAAAACAGAAATGTGGAAATAAGAGAGGCATACATATAGTTTGCCTAACATCTCAATAGATGATTACATTGTACAAGTTGCAAAAAAAGCAGAGAAAAACATGGGAGGAGAGAGAAACATACATATTTGCCACATTTAACGTCTGTATATATTACAATGAAGTCCCCTTCTTGGAGTCCATTTGATCTTACAAAATCCCCTGAACACCAAAACATACATACCCATTATTTCAAATAAACATGGAAAAAGAACAGACAAAGTTTAAGTACTACAACTTACAAGTTGAAAGAAAAGAAATATGGTACCTATGTTCTCAAGGAGATACATCCTACTTTTATTGTTAGGCCAAAACCTGACACTCCAAAAAGAAACAATTAAAATATTTTGTCAGGCTTGACCATAATCAAATATAGCCAAGATGTAATTAGGTTAATGAAGACATTTATTGATCGAACGTTAGGATTATATGGTACCAAGAAGCATTGAGCAGCTAGCTAGACAACATACACAACAACACATTGATCTGCACAGCTCTATGATACCTGGTATATCCATTGATTAAGCGCAATGGAGTAACTGCATCATCTCTTCTATCCAATACAAGCAACAATGTTTCTGATCTCCTAAAATCAAAAAGATCACTTTCTTGCTGATAGTTGATACATCAAATTCTGTAACGAAAAGTTTAACAATATTATATTGCTTAGATACCAACCTCAAAGGAAAAACCGAAAAATGCTTAAGGGACTTCCGGGGAGTATTAAAGGAAAGCTAGAAACTAACACAAAACCACCAAATATTTGAATCAAAGAACGTCACTTGTATCTTAGCCCTACAAGCGATTCGAAAAGGGACACCATCACCTCTTTCATTGGACTTAGAACCCACAAAACTGAAAGTTAACCATGTTTTTAACATCAATACAACTGAAAGTGGACGTCAAGGTTTTCAACAGAATCAGTAACATCTGAAGCATAAGAAAGTGCCTTTTCTCTAAAGAATTCTTCAACAGCTTAAAGATGAATAAAAACAAGGAATTCTTATGCTTTATCATAACAAAATTGAGATTCTAAACTATTAGTTCGCCGCTGCCCATCACCTACTGAGCATATATAGAGCTCCCTACCAGATAACCGAAATTACAAACTTATAATTATATAGAATTTTAACTACTTAACAAATGAATTGAACAAACAAATCAATGACAATAATAACGATTTTTCATTGAGAATTAGATTACTAGAGTTTAATTTTTTTTTTAAAATCACAATTAAAAAGAAAGAAAAAAATTTCTTCGATTCATAACTCAATTTCACATACGAAATCAAATTGATTTCAATACATAGATCATAGCCATTCATGTCACAATTGACAATATATATAACAAAGCATACAGTTGATAACATATATAACAAAGCATAAAAAATTCATAATTGAAACCCTAATTTTCATTTTTCCCTTTTCCAATTTGTTTTAAAGAGGAAAACAGAAAGAAAAATAAATAAATTGAGAAAGAAGTGAAGAAGACTAACCGTTGAAGAGGCGGTGCAGGAGAGGGAGGTGTGAAGTGAGGGATTTGCAGTTTTGAAGGCAACTCTGAAAGTTTTATGCTGTTTTTTATCGAACACTTCATTGATCCTTTTCCGATCCACAGCTCCCATCTCCGCTTTTGATCCACGGTCTTTGTACATCAATTTCTCTCTTCTCCTCAATTTCTTTTTTTTTTACGGAAACTTCAATCAAAATCACTTACTTCTTCGCTCACTGATTATCCACTTATCACAACAAAACCTTCAATAATCGCGAACTTCGAGCTCGATTGATTCACAGAAATGGAGGACGAAACGAAGAAAACCTAAAATAAGAACCCTAAAATTCAGTAACGATGAAGCCTGAGATGGATGAAGTTAAATTAGGGTTCTTGGTGATCGAAAGAGAGTGAATCCGCGAAAAGGAGGAGAGGGATTAGGGTTTAGGAGAGAGAAATAAAGGAGGAGGTGAGTGAGAGAGGGGCGGGGTGTGAGAGTTTCATTTTCGCTGTTTGAGGAAGGAAGGAGGAGGAGGGAATGAATTATAAACGCGGGAGAAAAAGAATAATAAAGCCCGAGGGCTGCGGTCAAGCCCAAAACCGCACCCTTCACTTAGAGGCTACGGTTTTGGGCTGGCCCATGACCCTTTTATTGCAGCATTTGACGTTTTTTCCTCTAGTGCTCCATTCCTTTTCTATTACAACAATTACCGCTTTGGGTAGTTTCATCTTTTAGAACCATTTCACTTTTTGTAAAACAAAAGCAACTATTGTTGACAATATTGCCTTTATTTTAGGTTAATAAAATCCTCATTAATTATCCAAATTGCCTCATAAAGTTGCATTTACTTTATTAAGAATTATTTCTCCCCTACTCTTATGCTAAATTACACATTTTTTATTTCCTTAAAAACCATGCCCATACCAATTGTTGTAGTAGAAAAAGAACACGGAAAGTATTTGTCATTATAATATAATTTCTAGATTTGTTATTACGATATATAGTTTTTATAATTTTTAATATCCAATTAAATATTATAACTAACTCTATTATTAGATGGTATCCTAATAATAGGTATGACTAACAATAATTAACACAGTTTTAACATGAATAATACCCGAATGATACTTTAAGAAAGTAGAGCGAGGGTAATAATTTCAGAGATGCAGGACAGAAAGATTAGAGAAAAACATGAGTGTCAGCCACAACTTCAACTTTTAATATATCACATAAACACTAATGCATATAGAATCGAAGATGGGAAAGCAAAAAAGAAGATCATAATGACAATTTCATGAATAAAATTAATTAAATGTAAAACTAACCTCTATTAATAATTGAAAATACTATTTAAGAGAGAAAAAAATACTTCTTCATCAATCATGACCATATCAAGGATTATCAAACTTCCCCCATTTTTATGATCCGTGACATTAAACAGTCTAGAAATGCGAACCTTAATTTTCAAATAGTTTTAGTAGAATTAAGTTCATGGAGAAAAGAATAAGATATGACATATAGATATATGGAAAAAAACATGAAGAATTATGTATGCAATAAATATTCTATGAATAAAAATAATTAGTTAATTGCATAATACCTCTGCAATCTCGATGATAAACTTTCATTTGATTCTTCATGTAATGCCATCATGGAATGCTATAGGTCCAAAACTATGAATATGAATTTTTTATCTTTTTATAACTCAATTTGTAAAAGTATGATTTTTAAAGACATAATTAGTATTGTCATGTATAATACGCTATTTTTAATATGTTATTGTTCATCTAAATAACTACATTTTCATAAGTTGTAAAACTATATTGTATATAGATTTTATTTCAAAGCATATTTCGAGCGCTCTCCGACAGTACAAAAAAATTATACTATTGCGAATTATGTAGCAAAAGTTATAATCAATTTACATTGTATAATAATTTAGATTTTTTTTATTTAAAATCAGACTGTCAATATTACATTGTTGTTTATTTTATTATATTTCATAAGTTGTAGAACTATATTGTAAATGGATCTTATTTCAAAGCATATGTAGAACACTATCCAATGGTACAAAAATTATAATATTCCGAAAGTTATACACAATTTACATAATATAATAATTTAGGTTGTTAATTCAAAACCAAACTCTAATTTTCGCTTATCAAAAGCTCATTATATGCATTTAAATCTATGTAAAACTCTATTTTTTAATTTTCCTCTATTCAAAACTCTTTTATGTATTTAAATATATGTAGAATTCCAATTTTTTCAAATATTTAAAATAAAACTAATGACATGACAATCCTATGTGGCACTCTATATTTCATAAGTTGTAGAACTATATTGTAAATGGATCTTATTTCGGAGCATATTTCGAGCACTATCCAATGGTACAAAAATTATAATATTCCGAATTACCTAACAAAAGTTATACACAATTTACATTATATAATAATTTAGGTTGTTCATTCAAAACGAAACTCTAATTCCTGATTATCCAAGATTCCTTATATGTATTTAAATCTATGTACAACTCTATTTTGTTAAAAAACAAAAATTAAAAATGATGACATGGCAATCCTATGTGGCCTTTTATATTTCACAAGTTGTAGAACTATATTGTAAATGGATCTTATTTTGGAGCATATTTCGAGCACTATCCAATGGTACAAAAATTATAATATTTCGAATTACGTAGCAAAAGTTATACGCAATTTACATAATATAATTAGTTGGGTTGTTAATTCAAAATCAAATTTTAATTTTCACTTATCCATAACTCCTTATACTTATTTCAATTTTTGTAGAACTCTATTTTTGTAAAAAATAAAAATAATAATTAATGACATGTCAATCCTACGTGGTGCACTCTATGGCCTCGAAATCTTGAGGAGCTCCCTATGCTCCCAAAAAGTTCCTCCTTTATATATATATATTGATTGATAACAAAAAATTTGCAATAAAATAAAATAAACAACAACCCGTGCAACGCACGGGATTCAAACCTAGTAATAATAATAATAATAATAAATGTGCAACCAGTAAAAAGGAGGAACTGTTAGATAATACACAAAATTATCCTCCATTAATCTTCAGCTTGATCTTGATCTTCCAGCAAAGCATGACCTCCCATCAAACTTTACCCCCCTGAATACATTGTGAAAGTGTTAGAGACAGAAGTGCCCAAAATACTCTGAAAGTGCCCTACAATCAGTGGCCAAAAAAAAATTGCTCCAAAGACTCGATTTTTATCCCACTTGAGCCCCGATATAATCCATCCCTCCAACTTCCCCTATCAATATCATCCCCGCCCTAACCCAACAGAAGCAGAAGATGCATAAAAGGATGTATCCACATTAGTTTTCAATTGAGTTGACTTTATGAAGGGGTGGAAAGGGGAAGGGGTACAATACTATTGACAATCTTAGAGATTATGAAGAAGGTGTAAATTTGGGAAAAGTTATGTATTCTCATTAAGTGAGGAAGTATATATAATACAAGTGGTTAGCAATCTACGTAATATGCAGAGAGATAAGAATACAAAAGATAAGAATACAAGAGATGGAATCTAGATAGAATAAACCTAACAACCTTGAGTATATTAGCTAAGTATTATTCCATAATACAACAAACAGAATAATATTAAGATAGAGTTGAATAGTTCAACGTCTATCATTAACATCCCCCCGCAAGATGGACGGCCGAGGAGTAAGTCCAATCTTGGACAACAACATGTGTAGGCGTGAGCAAGCGGTTTTGTTAGGACATTCGCAAGTTGGCCATCATTAACCACTCGAGTAACTCGAAGTGTGCCAGCTTGAACCTTTTCACGAATGAAGTAGTAGTCA
This sequence comes from Beta lomatogona, assembly GCA_947646795.1. Taxonomy (NCBI): domain Eukaryota; kingdom Viridiplantae; phylum Streptophyta; class Magnoliopsida; order Caryophyllales; family Amaranthaceae; genus Beta; species Beta lomatogona. The sequence goes on along the minus strand of CANSNZ010001006.1, from coordinate 1,178,537 downwards.
ATAGCAAGATGCTTCATGCGAGAGTGAAACACCGGGTTAGCTGCAAGTGTCGTAGCACTCACGTTATCACAGTAAATAGTAGGAGTGTTGGTGGGAGTTAACTGGAGCTCATGAAGTACATTGCTTAGCCATGCGAGTTCGGCAGCAGTTTGGGCAACCGAGCGGTACTCGGCTTCAGTGGACAAGCGAGCAACTGAGCGCTGCTTTTTCGAACTCCAAGAAATAACATTACGACCCAAATAGACAATATAGGCACCAGTACAAATGAAGTCATCCTTGTCACCAGCCCAATCCGCATCGGAGAAGGCGTGCAAGGTGTTAGGAGAATCTCGAAACAAGTTTAGCCCATAGTGAAGAGTGCCAAGGAGATACCGTAGAAGACGTTTGAGGGCCCTCCAATGGGCACAAGTAGGACGATGCATAAATTGAGAGAGCCGGTTAACCGTGAAGGCAACGTCGGGCCTAGTGAGCCCAAGATATTGGAGGCTGCCAACTAGCGCGCGATACTCGGTTGGATTGTCGAGCGCGGTACCTGTACCAAGGGTGAGTGAGGTATTAACCTCCATAGGAGTAGTTACAGGTTTAGCATCTGTCATGTTTGCACGAGCAAGGAGATCCATGATGTATTTTCGTTGGCTAAGAAATAAGCCAGAGGGGTTGGTTGAACTTCGACACCTAGGAAGTAAGACAAGTTACCCAAATATTTTAGAGAGAACCGTGGCCAAGCTTAGAAATAAATGTAGAGACCGTGTGTGAGGAAGGGCCGGTGATGATGATATCATCAACGTAAACAAGAACATAGAGGGGATGAGCACCGGTAGTAAAGAAAAGAGAGGTGTCAGACACGGAGTTTTTGAATCCCGTGCTTAGAAGGTAGGTGCGAAGTTCATTATACCAAGCCCTAGGGGCTTGTTTAAGACCATATATAGCTTTGTGAAGGCGACATACATGATGAGGACGTTCGGGGTCGACAAAGCCAGGAGGTTGGGCCATAAACACATCTTCCGTAAGCGTTCCTTGCAAGAAGGCGTCATTAATGTCAAGTTGGCGCAAGGGCCATTGGTTTGTGACAGCAAGACTTAGGAGAAGGCGAACGGTAGCCGGTTTGATGACGGGTGATAATGTTTCAGTGTAGTCGAGGCCAGGGCGTTGGTGGAAGCCCTTAGCCACGAGGCGAGCTTTGTGTTTGTCGAGAGAGCCATCGGATTTGTATTTGGTTCGGAAGACCCACTTACAGCCCACAATATTTTGAGTTGGAGAGGGGGTACAAGTTCCCAAGTGCCATTATTTATAAGCGCTTGGTATTGCACAACCATGGCTTGTTTCCAAATGGGGTGGGCTAGAGCTTGTTTTGTGGTAGTAGGTTCGGTGGGGCGAGTTGAGCGGTGAGGTTGAGTTTGCGGATGGGTTTACGAATGTTGTTTGAGGCTCGAGTGTTATAGGGGTGGGGAGGGGGTGGAGGGGGTGAGTGGGGGAGGGAGCGGAAGCGAGTGGTGGGGAAGGGAGGGGAGTAGTAGGTGGGGAGAGGACGGGAGGTGGATGAGCAAGAGGGGGTGCGAGAGGAGGGGCGTGAGAGTGGTGATTGGTGGAAGGAGAGGACAGGAAAAGGCGCACCATTCATCAGTGTTGGGCAAGGGAGGAGAGGAAGATGCGGGTGGAGTGGTAGCAAATGGGTAGGTGTTGTCGACGAACTTCACGTGGCGTGAAGAGTAGACACGGTTGGTGGAGGGGTCATGGCAGAGATAAGCATGCTGGGTGAGTGAGTAGCCAATGAAGACGCAGGCTACAGAACGTGGGGCTAGCTTGTGAGGGGTGTAAGGGCGCAACCACGGGTAGCAGAGGCACCCGAAGTTGTGAAGAGTAGTATAGTTGGGTTGTTTGCCGAATAGAGAAGAGAATGGAGAGTGGTTGGAGAGAATTGGTGTTGGTAGGCGATTTATTAAGTATGTGGCAGTGTGGAAAGCATACGGCCAGTAAGTGAGGGGCATGGAGGCATGTGTGAGGAGAGCAAGGCTTGTTTCAACGATATGCCGATGACGGCGCTCAGCAAATCCATTGTGCTCTGGGGTATGAGGCGGGGAGGTGAAGTGAGAGATACCATGAGTGGCAAGAAAGGGATCAAGTTTTTGAAATTCGCCGCCATTATCGGAGTATAGAGTTAGAATAGGTCGGCTAAAATGTTTTTCAACCAATGATTTGAATTTAAGAAAAACATCAGCGGTGTCAGATTTCTTTTTCAGAGGATAGAGCCATATGTAGTGAGTGTAGTGGTCAACAAAAATAAGATAATATTTGTAGGAATCAATGGAATAAACGGGTGAAGACCATACATCACTAAAAAGAACTTCAAGCGGAAAGCTAGTAGTAAGAGAGGACGCTCCGAAAGGAAGCTTGTGACTTTTATTAATGAAACATGAGTTACAATCTAAAGAAGAGCAACTACGTAGATTTAATAATGACATCAATTTATTGAGAATACTAATGGAGGGGTGGCCAAGACGATGATGCCAATCAACAGTTTTTGTGGTCGTGGAGAGTGCTAGCGGTGCTACGGGGGAAACGAGCCATTGATAAACGCCGTCTCTAGTTGGACCGGTGATGATAGTAGAGTTAGTCACCTGATCCTTGACAGAAAAGGAAGAAGGTAAGAACTCAACATAGACATTATTTTCAAGACAAAGTTGAGATATAGAGATTATATTTTTGTGCATATTAGGAGCATAAAGAATATTAGAAAGAGAGAGGGGTTTGGAAGGAGTAGAGAGTAGAGTAGAACCAATGTGAGTGATAGGGAGCCCGGAGCCGTCGCCGATAACTATTTCATCCGAGCCATCATAGGGGTGATGGAGAGAAAGGTTGGCGAGATCCGAAGTGACATGGTGCGAGGCACCGCTGTCTAGAAGCCAAGTAGTGGGTGGAGAATTAGACGAGACAAGGGCAGCATTGGCTTGAGGGGAGGGGGTGGCTGCACGAAATGGGCGAGGTGGGGGGCGAATAGTTGGATGAAGGTCTTTGAAGGTGGGACAATAGGTGAGCGTGTGGCCTTGGACGTTGCACCATTGGCAACGCCCCTTAAATGGGTTACGAGGGTTTTGGTTAGGGAGGGTAGAAGGAGATGAGCGAGAGGTGGTGGGCTGTAGCAGGGAAGGAGGGAGGGGTGTTGGGCGTGGCTGTAGGTATGTCAAGATCAAAACGGAGGAGCTTTTCATGAAGCTCGTCAAAGGAGATGGGGGTGTCGCGGTGTTGAATACCATCTTTGAGGGGTTTGTAGGTGGAGTCAAGGCCATCAAGGACATGATTTGTGATGTCCTCAGGGTCAAGGGGCGCCCCTAGGAGGGCTATTTCATCAATGGTGCGGCGATGGTTTTGAATGTATTCATCAACAGTAGAGGGACCTTTGGTTAGGTGTTTAAGTTGGGCTTTTAGTTGTTTAATATGGCCGTGGGAGGGTTTGGCATAAGTGTGGGCAAGTATGTCCCATGCCTCCTTGGAAGTGATGGCACGAGAGATAAGGGGGCCAAGGGTAGGGGAGAGGGTGCCGGCAAGCGCGCCGAATAAGAGTTTGTCTTGGCGAACCCAGGTCACATGGGCTGGGTTTAGAATAGATTGCCCGTCATCAGTGTTGATTTTGATAGGAGGAGCCATAGAGGAGCCATCAATGAATTGATGGAGGTCATAGCCAATAAGGAGAGCTTCAAGTTGAGCTTTCCAGATTATATAGTTGGAGGAGGTGAGTTTTTGGACTGAGTGAGCGTTCATAAAAGTGAGGGGCTTGGAAGGCTCGGTTCAGTTTATGAGGGAATGGGTGTCGTTAGCCATGGCAAAAAAATGGGAGGAATGATCATTCGCTGTGATACCATGTAAATTTGGGAAAAGTTATGTATTCTCATTAAGTGAGGAAGAATATATAATACAAGTGGTTAGCAATCTACGTAATATGCAGAGAGATAAGAATACAAAAGATACGGTTTTTTCACCTGATACCCCCAAGTTTTCAAAAAATTTACCTGGTACCCTCCATGTTTTCAAAATTCACCAGGTACCCCTCAGTTTCAAACTAATACACTCAGATACCCTTAATGACTAACGGCGTTAACCGCCGTTAGTCATTAACCCTAATTTTCTATTCTAAACCCTAATTACCCCCTAATGGTAACCCTAATCCTAACCCCTACCTCTAACCCTAACCCCTAACCCTAACCCATCCTCCCACCACTCACTCCCCCACCCTCCCACCACCCCTGGCCCCCTTCCCCACCCCCTCCCCTCCCTCCCACCAAGCGGCCCGCCTTCCCCCACCCCCGCGCCGCCCCTCCCCAACCCAGTTCGATTAAGCGATCCCCGCCACCCCTCCTCACCATCGCCCCCCTCGATTTCGGAACAGCCTCCGTCCTCCTCCCACCCTCGCGCCCCTACAGCACCTCCCCCCCTTGCATTTTCACCCCACCCCCCTCTCTCGCGCCGCTGCGCTGCGCGCAACCCCAACCCCCGTATTTTCTTCTTACCTCGGAATTTTCGCAATGCAAGGCTGGTGGCGCTATGGGAGTGCGGGGGTAGGGGAAGGCGGGGGCTGTTCCGAAATCGGGGGCGCGATGGTGAGGGTGGGGTGGAGGGCTCGCTTAAGCTGAACCGGGTGGGGGAGGGGCGGCGCAGAGGTGGGGGAGGGGCGGCGCGGGGGGGTGGGGACGGGGGGCTGCTTGGTGGGAGGAGGGCGGGGGTGGGGAAAGGGGCCGAGGGTGGTGGGAGGGTGGGGGAGTGGGTGGTGGGGTGGTGGGAGGGGTGGGGGAGTCGGTAGTGGGAGGATGGGTTAGGGTTAGGGTTTGGGGTTAGAATTAGAGGTAGGGGTTAGGATTAGGGTTAGCATTAGGGGGTTAATTAGGGTTTAGAACGAAAAATTAGGGTTAATGACTAACGGCGGTTAACGCCGTTAGTCATTAAGGGTATCTGAGTGTATTAGTTTGAAACCGAGGGGTACCTGGTGAATTTTGAAAACATGGAGGGTACCAGGTGAATTTTTTGAAAACTCGGGGGTATCAGGTGAAAAAACCGCAAAAGATAAGAATACAAGAGATGGAATCTAGATAGAATAAACCTAACAACCTTGAGTATATTAGCTAAGTATTATCCTATAATACAACAACCAGAATAATATTAAGATAGAGTTGAATAGTTCAACGTCTATCATTAACAGAAGGTAAAGCAACTAATAAGGTACCTCATTCAAGGTGATCTTCTGCGAATTAGTAGCCACCCATTGTACCAGTTGTGCATCTTTGCCATTGGGTTCTGGGGCAACTGCAGCATAGAATCTTCTTCCAACACCATTCTCTAATGCTTCCAACATGATGTGGTATATAAATCTATCATCCACCATTAATTCACGCCATGCTCCAACAACCCTCAGAAATTGAAGATGTGATCCCTGAAGAAATGAATAGAAAAGTGACCTAGTAAGTCTTCATGTCTTTATACTAGAGATCAAGGAAATGTTACATCTAACAAGTTCAACCATCCCTAAATTGGGTTAGAGAGTTTCGACCTCGTTGGCACTTTGTTCGGCAAGAATCGCAAACTTTGCAAGAGACAAGTAAAGTTTCATGATCCAAGGACAGTTTGATAAGAGAAATGGAAGAATCCTTAGCACTAGGGGGCAGTTCATCATGTTTGATTTGGGGTCGTCCCATATCGGAAAATTCATCATAAGGCAGCCTGAGACGCAAGAGAGGCTTACAAAACAGTTCACGCCAACCCTTGAGACCTAGACGCTTAGCAATTATGGGACAATATCGGATGTTAGAGTATAGCAGGGCTTCACGCTCTTCCAAGCTCAACTTCTTCAGCTTCAAGGTTATATCTTTATCTCTGTGAAGCATCTTCATGAAGGGGACTGTCATTTATAATCATAATCATAATCATAATCATAATCACAATCATAATCATAATCATAGCACAACCCATTAATAAATAAATTAATTTATTGTTTCCAAGATTACAACAAAATCAATAATAATAATAATAATAAAAAAAAAAAATTTTGCACCTGGTTGTAGAACATTAACTTTGAATTCCTTAGTGTTGATGGTATAAAAAGCTTGGAGCTTGATGGGTACAGAGGCAGCATTTAGGTCACGAGCTTCAATCAATAAATGGTAGTCCAAGGGAAAAGGGTCTTGGACTACATCGATCACCCTCGCAAACTCCAGCTTTGAATTCTACAAAAAAATTAAAATTAAAATGAATTAATATTTTTATTTTCTTTCTGTAACAAAACAAATCCACAAAACCCAGAAAACAGATTAAAAAAAAAGAGTAACATGTTGCTCATTGTACGCTTGAACAATGTGACGAGCAATGTCAATAGTAGCTTGATCCTCAACATGAAGCATTGATCCATACACCCCATCCTCAATATGGGTATCCTCCTGCTGCTGCTTCATCAACTGATCCTTTTTTTTCCTTCTTTCAACTTTGTTCATATTCTTTCTGTTAAGGTTCCTCATATCCTTCAATAAACCCTTCAAAATATCCATATCTTTGCTGCAAACACGCTCCAGAAATGTAGCGGGAAACATAGGGTCGCCCCAATCAGCTAAATCGCTCTCAACCTCTATTTTTTTCTGTAATGAATTACGTTTTAACTTTTCAATTACATCCGCCCTCATAAATTCATCAACACTACGTCTACGACGACGCAACCTTGAATCATACATACTGTCGACACTGGTGCTGAATTTCACTTTCGATGTTGATGTTACTTTTTTCCAGAGAAGAAGAAGATGTCGCCCAGCCATCGCCATCGCTAGACTTATGGTACAACACTAGAACCCTAAACCCTAGTTTTCGTTTTTCAAGAGACGAGTAGATATACTCCCTCCATTCTGTTTTAAATGAAACATTGGGTGGAATGACACTATATATTGATCAATTTTGACTCTAATTTATCGACATTATATAAAGAAAAACATAGTCGAGTAGGATCTTGTTAGATTCGTCTCGATACATACTATCAAATTATAACGTTTTTACATTTTTTATGTGTGTACAACTAAAGATATTAATGATTAAATAAGCTGCGTGAAAAAGCAAACGTTTCATTTAAAACAGAACGGATGAAATATAAATACGGCCCTCTTTGTATGGAGCATTTCTTGAACTCAAGATACTTGAGTCCTTGATACTTGAGTGCATAAGGACTCAAGTAAGGGCAAATAGGTCATTTCTAGAGTAAAGCTGAGACTCGAATAATATAAAACTCAAACCTTTTTAATTTAATTACAATTTTACTATTAACTATAATATTACAAAGTTGATCGTCCTTGCCGCGATACAAATAGTATAAGCATACAACAAACTTCCAACATCGAACCTTCTTCATAATACATTACCTTCATGTACCTGCATATATACCGGACATGTAGTATCAGCCAAACTGGCTGAGCAAGATTTCATACCATAAAGCCAAATATATATGCAGGTAGGATACATTAAACATATCCTACAAATCATTTTCTTTTGCAACCACAATGCTAAATAAAAACATTATAAACATTTTTCTTCATTTCTTTTACAAACCAAATATTCTTCTATTTTCTTTGCTAAAACAATTTCTTCCAGAATCTTAGAATCATAAATCTATGGAATGGAACGAACTTTTTTTTTCCATTGGGCTAGCTAAGCCCTCCGGATAACTATTAGACAAAGACCCCCAGTGTGCACACCCTACATACGGCCAAACCGCAACAGAAGATCTAAGTCCGAGGTACTGATCAACGTACCCCCCAACTATTTTGTATCTGTAAAGTCGAGACGAACCCGACGAAGTTCCACTTCCTTGAGATACCACTTAGGTAATCCCGTCAACTTTCAAAACATAAAACTATTCGAAATATCTTTCCATAATCTTTCCTTTAATTGCGGTTCAAAAAACAGACTTTCTATATTTCGAGGAACATCCTCCCATTCAATCCATTCTCAACAAAATCGAGATAAAAATCTTTTAAAAACACTTCTTGTAAACTATAAAAGTTTATTTGGAAACTAAACTTTCGATCTGTGGAGGAACATCCTCCCTTTCAAACCAAAATCACAATTTTCAATACTGTGCTTGTAAACTATAAAATATTTGAGTAAGAAATCTTACCTCTTACGAATCACATCAAAACAACCACCTCCAAAACGACTCTTTAGTGAACTGGAAAGCTACATAATAACATATATGTATTCAATAAATAATAATGGACTTGGCTAACTAGTAATGAGCTTTAACTAACTCTAGTTTTATAAAATATGAGCCTCTTACTTCAAATGACATAACTAACTAATACTAACAATACTGAAAATCTCTCTTAGTTTATATAAAACCAACACTTAAGTTTCATAATATATATTTAGGTACTCCAAAATCCATTAGGAAACATTCACATAAAAACATTCAAACTTAAAACACTTGAAACTAATATACAATTTATTAATTTCAGCAGAAACTTAAAATGGGCATAATTTCCTCATTCGAACTCCAAATCAAGCGTTTCTTGAGCCTATATTGAGTAAATTTTTGATACGAACAACTTTTGTGAAATAGTATTTTTGCCAAAAACCCCCGAAAACTGTTGAAACACGCAATTTACAAAACTGACCTTCTTTGCTTACGAATTACATCACTTTATTGTTCTACATAGCATTAAAATACAAACCTTTCATTCAATCAAACCTCAAGCCATCCCAACTCACACTAACAAGTTTAATCATCATTTTACCAATCCAAACTAACTATTCTACTCAATCAATTCATACTCACAACCTTCAAATCAAAAACCCCAATTCAATTTCAATCACAAACCTAACTTCTTAAACTTGGGAAAAACTGAAATTAAATTAAGAACTTAACTTACCCACTACTATGGAAGATTAAGGATGAAGTAAGCCTGGAAATTTGATCATAAAACACGCACTAAACGCCCCCAAACGAACAAAAACGTGCTCTTCTGAGCCCGCCATCCTCCACTTTCTCTTCTCTCTCCTTCGAACTCCCTCTTCCCCCTTTCCTCCTTTCATTTCTCTTTTTCTGTTTTCCCTTTTCTGAAGAAAACAATATCACGCTTCATTTTTCCCTTTTGTTTTCTTTCTTTTTTTTTTCTCTTTTTTTTTCCCACTTAAATGGCTCACCCCTACCTCCTTTCCTTCCACATATTTCTTCCCATCTATTTTCCTTTTTCCCTTTTTTTTTTCTCTAGTTTAATACTCCCTCCGTTTCATTTTAATCTACACACTTACACTTTTCACGCATGCCAATGCAAAACTTTGAGGACATATATCTTTAGTTTTGTATTTGTAAAAATTATAAAAAGTACATATTAATAAAATACATGTTATGATGAATCTAACAAGGTCCCACATGACTATATTTTCATCCGCGTATAAAATCACAAATGATGGTCAAAGTGAAATTTGTGAATAGTGTAAAATGTCAAAGTGTGTAGATTAAAATGAAACGGAGGGAGTATAATTCAACCCTCCCCATTTAACTATTTGGTCCAATTACCTTTAAATCCCTCTCCTTTTATATATATCTAAGTACATCTGTTTACTTTTTGAAATATGATAAAAATACTAATACAACTTCATATAAAACAATAATAACTCGTACTCGTTAAAAAAAATAAACTCAATATTTCTCAAATTAATTCCATTACAACAAAGTTTCATAATTAAATATAATTAGCTTTTCAATAAGTGTATAACCAAATTCAAATTTTTTTTTTATAAACTCAGAGAGTATTAATATATAATCACGCTAATGATCATACTTAGCTATTAATAAAATGCTCTTTAAAAATAGGGGGATTACAATAATAATTTAGGTTATTTATTTAAAATAAGACTGTAATCTTCACTTATCCAAAACACATTATATGTATTTATAATGTTGAACACTATTTTCTTAAAAAATAAATAAAAAAGAATGACATGGCATGCTTAGGAGCTCTTTATGATATTCTAAGGTTGTTTTACTTAAATAAGACTCTAATTTTCACATAATCCAAAACTCTAATATATATGTATATATATATATATATATATATATATATATATATATATATATATATATATATATGTAACTTTATCGCTATATATAGATTTTAGTTTTTGTTGTAACAACAAAGTTTCCTTAATAAATTTTGTTACAACACTATATTGTTTTGGTTTAGTTGAGTAAGGTTAAGGTTTTGAAAGATAATATGTTTAATCCTGTAAATTGAACCTATAATCAAATGTTATAATCACATATAATGCACTATACTTAATACTTATAGCTATTATTATATTTATCTAAAAGAAAGACTAAATAATGTCTTACAAGGCATCTAATTTAATATATTTTCATGAGTTGTAAGATTATATTGTAAATGGATCTTATTTTGAAGCATATTTCAAGCACTCTCCAATGGTAAGAAAAAACTATAATGTTTTGAATTAGGTAGCTAAAGTTAAATTCAATTTACATAATATAATAATTTAGATTGTTTATGCAAAACGAAACTCTAATTTCCCCTTATCCAAAACTCTTTTATGTATTTAAATATATGTAGAAATCTATTTTTTTCAAATATTTAAAATAAAAACTATTTGACATGACAATCTTAAGTGGCGCTCTCTATTTCACAAACTGTAGAACTAAGTATATTGTAAATGAATTTTATTTCGAAGCATATTTTGAGCACTATCCAATGGTACAAGTCAATATATATATATATATATATATATATATATATATATATATATATATATATATATATAAAGGAGGAACTTTTCGTGAGCATAGGGAGCTCCTCAAGATTTCAAGCTCATAGAGCGCGCCACGTAGGATTTACACGTCATCAATTTAAATTTTTTTTTTTTACAAAAGTAGAGTTCTAGATGATTTAAATACATATAAGGAGGTTTGGATAAGCGAAAATTAGAGTTCATTTTATTTTTTTGTATTTTTTTTGTTAATATTATTGTTGATTTTGTATTGCTGTGAAATGAGATTTTTCAACATCGTCGTGTTTACATACTTCCTTCGTTCTTTTTCTATTACAACAATTAACGCTTTGGGTAGTTTCATCTTTTGGAACCATTCTACTTTTGGTAAAATAAGCAACTACAGTAGACAATATTGTCTTTACTCTATGTTACATCATTAATTACCCAAATTACCTCATAAAGTTGCATTTACTTTATCAGGGATTTATTTATCCTCCACTCTAGTAAACTAAAGGGGTACCTCTATGCTAAACTACCCATTTTTTTATTTCCTTAAAACCCATGCCCAAACCAATTGTTGCAGTAAAAAAAGAACGGAGAAAGTATTCGTCATTATACTGTAGTTTCTAGATTTGTTATTGCGATATATAAATTTTATAATTTTTAATATTCAATTGAGTATTGTAGCTGAGTCTATTATTAAATGGTATCCCAATAATAGTTATGACTAACAATAGTTAACACAGTTTTAACATGAATAATATATACCGGATGATACTTTAAGAAATTAGAGGGTAATAGTTTAATAGATGCAGGATAGAAAAAATAGATAAAAACATGAGTTTCATCCACAACTTCAACTTTTAATATAAAACATATACGCTAACACATATAGAATGGAAGATGAAAAAGCCAAAAAGAAGATCATAATGATAGTATCATGAATAAAATTAATTAAATATAAAACTAACATCTACTAATAATCGAAAATACTATGTAAGAGCAAAAAATACCTCTTCATCAATCATGACCATATCAAGACTTATCAAAATTTCGCCTTTTTTTAATTATGATCCGTGACCTCAAATAGTCTAGAATCGCGAACCTTGATTTCCAAATAGTTTTAGTAAAATTAAGTTCATGGAGAAAAAAAATAAGATATGACATATAGATATATGGAAAAAAAACATAAATAATTATGTATACAATATATATTCTAGGAATAAAATAATTAGTCAATTGCATAATACCTCTACAACCTCGATGACAAACTTTCTTTTGATTTTCTTTTGATTCTTCATGTAATGCCATCATGGAATGATATAGGTTCAAAACTATATATATGAATTTCTTATCTTTATATAACTCAATTTTTAAAAGTATGATTTTGAAAGACATGATTACTATTGTCACATATAATACACTAATTTTATAGTTATTTTTATATGAATTTAAAATAAAGAATAAATAATATGTTATTGTTCATCTAAATAAATATATTTTCGTATGTTGTAAAACTATATTGTATATGAATCTTATTTCGAAGCATATTTCGAGCACTCTTCGATGGTAAAAAAAATTATACTATTGCGAATTATGTAGCAAAAGTTATATTCAATTTACATAGTATAATAATTTAGGTTGTTTATTTAAAATCAGATTGTAATCTTCACTTATCCAAAACACCTTATATGTATTTATATCTATGTTGAAAACTATTTTCTTAAAAAGAATTAAAAATTAAAAAGAATGACATGACATGCTTAGGTGGTGTTCTTTATAATATTCTAAGGTTGTTTTATTTAAATCAAACTCTATTCTTTACATAATCCAAAACTCTAATATATATGTAACTTTATCGCTAATAATTTTAATTTTTGTTGTAACAACAAAGTTTCCTTAGTAAATTTTGTTGCAATACTATATTGTTTTGGTTTAGTTGAGTAAGGTTGAGGTTTTAAAGATAATATATTTAATCCTGTAAATTGGACCTATAATCAAATGTTATAATCACATATAATACACTAACCTTAATATACTTATAGCTTTTATTATATTTATCTAGATAAAATACTAAATAATGTCTTACAATTCATCTAATTAATATATTTTCTTGAGTTGTAAAACTATATTGTAAATGGATCTTATTTTGAAGCATATTTCAAACACTCTCTAATGGTAAAAAAAAATTATAATATTTTGAATTAGGTAGCAAAAGTTAAATTAAAATTACATAATATAATAATTTAGGTTGTTTATTCAAAATGACACTCTAATTTCCCCCTATATAAAACTCTTTTATGTAGAATTCTATTTTCTTCAAATATTTAAAATATATGTAGAATACTATTTTCTTCAAATATTTAAAATAAAAACTAATGACATGACAATCCTAAGTGGCGCTCTCTATTTCATAAATTGTGGAACTATATTATAAATGGATCTTAATTCGAAGCATATTTCGAGCACTATCCAATGGTACAAAAATTATAATATTGTGAATTAGGTAGCAAAAGGTATACATAATTTACATAATATAATAATTTAGGTTGTTCATTCAAAACGAAACTCTAATTTCCGCGTATCCAAAACTCCTTATATGTATTTAAATTTATGTAAAACTCTTTTTAGAAAAAAAAAATAATGACGTGACAATCCTACGTGGCGCTCTATATTTCACAAGTTGTAGAACAATATTGTAAATGGATCTTATTTCGAATCATATTTCGAGCACTATCTAATGGTACAAAAATTATAATATTTTGCATTACGTAGCAAAAGTTATACACAATTTACATAATATAATATTTTAGGTTGTTCATTCAAAATCAAACTCTAATTTTCGCTTATCAAAAACTCCTTATATGTATTTAAGTCTATGTAGAACTCTATTTTTTTAAAAAATAAAAATAAGAATAGATGACGTGGCAATCCTACGTGGCGCGCTCTATGGCCTCGAAATCTTGAGGAGCTCCCGAAGCTCCCGAAAAGTTCCTCCTTTATATATATATACTAGGTTTGAAGCCCGCGCGTTGCACGGGTTGTTGTTTATTTTATTTTATTGTAAAATTTTTGTTAAAATTATTGTTGATTTTGTGTTGTTGTAAAATGAGATTTTTCAAGATCATTGTATTTACATACTTCCTCCGTTCTTTTTCTATTACAACAATTACCACTTTAGGTAGTTTAATCTTTTGGAACCATTCCACGTTTGGTAAAAAAAGAAACTACAGTTGACAATATTACCTTTAATAAAATCATCATTAATTACCCGAATTGCCTTATAATAAGGATGTATTTGTACCCTACTCTAGTTAACTAAAGAGGTACCTCTATGCTAAACTATCCATTTTTTATTTTCTTAAAAACCATGTCCAAACCAATTGTCGAAGTAGAAAAAAAAGAAGAAAGTATTTGTCATTATACTGTAATTTCTAGATTTGTTATTGTGATATAAAAATTTTATAATTTTTAATATTCAATTGAATATTGTAGCTAAGTCTATTATTAAATGGTATCCCAATAACAGGTAATGACTAACAATAGCTAATACAGTCTTAACATGTATAATACCCGAATGATACTTTAAGAAAGTAAAGGGTAATAATTTTAAGGCTGTTTTATTTAAATCAAACTCTAATTTTTACATAATCCAAAACTCTAATACTTCCTCCGTTCTGTTTTAAATGAAACATTGGGTGAAATGGCACTATTCATTTATCAATTTTGACTCCAATGTATCGCTATTATATAAAGAAAAAACATAGTCAAGTGGGATCTTGTTAGATTCGTCTCGATGTATACTATCAAATTATAACTTTTTATCTAATGGTACAAAAATTATAATATTCTGAATTAGGTAGCAAAAGTTATACACAATTTACATAATACAATAATTTAGGTTGTTCATTCAAAACGAAACTCTAATTTCTGCTTATCCAAGACTCCTTATGTGTATTTAAATCTATGTAAAACTCTATTTTTAGAAAAAATATAAAAATAAAAATTAATGACATGACAATCCTACACGGCGCTTTATATTTCATAAGTTGTACAACTATATTATAAATGGATCTTATTTCGAAGCATATTTCGGGCACTCTCCAATGGTACAAAAATTATAATATTCCGAATTACGTAGCAAAAGTTATGCACAATTTTCATGATATAATAATTTAGGTTGTTGATTCAAATCCAAACTCTAATTTTCGCTTATCCAAATATCCTTATATGTATTTAAATCATCTAAAACTCTATTTTTGTAAAAAATAAAAATATAAATTGATGACGTGACAATCCTACGTAGCGCGCTCTATGAGCTCGAAATCTTGAGGAGCTCCCTATGCTCCCGAAAAGTTCCTCCTTTATATATATATATATATATATATATATATATATATATATATATATATATATATATATATATATATATATATTGATTGATTGATTGATTATATAATAATGTTGCATGCATGATCATACTTCATATTTCCCACTCTTACCTATATTCATCCTCCCTCAAGAAGAAGAATCTAAAAAAAAGGAAGAAGCCATGATAATCCCAGTATACAAAGTAGCTGGTCCATCTGAGTACCTAGCCATAAGCCCATAACAGGTTTCCACATCAAAGACATCAAATTGGCCAAAAAATCTCTAATTCTTCCAGGCCAACATTACGTACGTGTGAATGTCTCACCCGTTAACTACACCTTCGAGGTGCAAGCCATGAGCGCACAGAAGCTGCCATTCTTGCTGCCTGCCGTGTTCACTATCGGCCCCCGCGTCGACGACGACGATAGCCTTGTGCTGTACGCTAAGCTGATGGCACCCCATAACATGTCCTCTAACCATGTTAATGAACTTGTGCAGGGTATCATTGAGGATTTGAGGGTGAAACTCGTGTTCTTGCTGCTTCCATGACAATGGAAGAAGTTTTTAAAGGGACTACAGAGTTTAAGAATGAAATCTTTGATAAAGTTCAGTTGGAGTTGAATCAATTTGGACTTGTTATATATAATGCTAATATTAAACAACTTGTGGATGTTCAAGATCATGAGTATTTTTCTTACTTGGGTCAGAAGACTCAGATGGAGGCTGCTAATCAGGCTAAGGTACCCATCTTTTTTTTTCTTCATTCTTGTTAACTTTTTTGTGTAAATTTATTGAATTTTTTTAATGGGTTTCATTGGATTTCTTTCGTATATGTCTTTTGATGATTTATGCTGTAATGAAAATTGATTGAAGTATTGACTGTATTGTATAATACCGGAATTTTGGAGTTTTAGGGTTCTTGATTTCTTATTAATTTAGAATGTTGGTGTTTGATTCTTTTTATTCTTGTCTGGACTCAGATTGAAAAGCTAAAGGTGAAATTATTATTTTGTAAAAAAAAATTTAATCTTTCATTTTTTTTAAGGGTTTGATTGGATTTTTTTACTAGTTTAATACTAGTACTTTAGTGTAAGGTTTTTTTTTTTTGATAATTTTTACTGTAATGCCAAGATCTAAGTATTGTATACTCTTTTTATTGTATAATTTTTACTAGTACTCTTTTTACTGTAAATTTTTTTGTGATAATTTTTACTGTAATACCGAAATTTTTGGGATCTGTTGTTTGTTCTCTTTTTTTTTTTTGTAAATTCCGAAAATCTAGGGTTCTTCATAATTTGGTTTATTTGTGGGTCACTTTTTTTTTTTCTTGGGTCTTTTTAATTTTCAAATTAATTTAGACCCAGATTAAAATAATAATCAACTTAGTTTTTTTTTTTTTTTCTTTTAGTTACAAAATAATTTTCAGATTGAAAGCCGATGCACCACTTCATGTTAATTTTTATGTATCTTAGCTAAAGTTCAGATTTTGTAGAAAATTAAAATTTTTTGTATAGGAAACTTTCAATAATTTTTTTGTTTTGTTTTGAGAATAATGTGACAAAATTGAAGTCTGTATGAACATTTGGGGGAATGTAAAGGTTATGAAACTCCCTGCAACAATCATGTTTCCTATGTTATGCCACAGATTCATTAGCCTAGGTGACAAAATTTATTGATTTTTCATTTATTGTTTATTATGTTATCTTTGGAAATTAATATTGAACTAATTTGAGTATCTGTTGAAATCCTAAGGTGGATGTTGCAGAGGCCAAGATGAAGGGAGAGGTAGGAGCAAAGCTAAGGCTAGGACAAACTGCACAAAATGCTGCGAAAATCGATGCAGAAACCAAGATCATATCCACAAAAAGAGATGGAGAAAGCAAGAGGAAGAGGTTAAGGTTAGGAGTGAGGTTAAGATATTTGAGAACCAGAAGGAGGCTGATGTTGCAAAAGCAGCTGCTGAGCTTACTGCCCTGAAGGCCGGGTGGGCCAAGGCCGCGCAGCTTGCTGAGGTTGAGGGCTTGAGGCTAAGCAGGCAGTTTCGATTCGACAGGCTGAGCTCCAGGTTGAGGTGGAGAAGAAGAATGCTCTTACTACCACTGAAAAACTCAGGGCTGATTACCTAAGTAAGGCCACTGTTGAGTATGAGTGTATGACATTAAGGTACTAATTTCTAATACGAATTTGCTAAGTTCTTAATTGGCTTGTGGAGTATGATTGAACATTATGTTTTTTCTGTTTACTTTAGTTTGCTTCACATTGATGCTATAATATACTGCTAATGCTGCAATTGATTTTGACCTTTTTATGATCTTGTTTGTCTAGGTGATGTTATGTTGAGCTTATAGACTAATTATTTACCGACTCTTCTGTCTCTCTTTGCTTGCTACAATTGGTTTTTTTTTACATTCTCCAAGACCAACATTTGATGATTGATATCTTTAGTTATACATTATAAAAATTTGATATTAGAAAAGAAAAACACATTGATCACAATATAGTTTTAGAGTTTGTGAATTGTGAACTTTGATCCTCAAAGGCGTATCTAGTAAATAGAAGACAACAACTAATAATTTTCCATGGCTGCACACACACTAAAAAAATCCTTTACCTGGATGCTTTCTTGTTCCTTTGACTCTTTAAGTTGGTTCTTTTGGATAAATTACTGATTCTAGGTAATTTTGCATAAATTAGTTTCTAGCTGGTTACTGGTTTCTTTCCAATTTACCATTTACCATGTTGTGAAAAGATTACTAATAATGCAAATGGTTTTAATGGTAAATTTTTATACTGATCTTAATGATTGGCTTTATGGAACTTTTGTCCCCTGTTTTCTCTGGATTGGTGACTCGTACTGTAATGAGGGAACTAGGTAGGTCATAGACTTGTAAGAAATTGCCAAGATAAACGATTTTTCAACCGTTCAGCGTGTGTAGGAAAATATAATCTTAGCACAAAGTTAATTATATAAATTGCGTATTTGGTTAGATTTTGCTATGTTTGGGTTATAACTTCACATGACAATGGATACTAATTCTGGGAATTGAAAGTGACAAGCAACGTCTTTCTATTCTATCTTATTTTCTAATGAAAGTTACTGCTTTGAATAATTAACACGCAAATTTATAATTAACAGGTCCAAGAAGCAAACCGGAACCTATACAACCACCAAAGAGAAGCAGATGCAAGTCTATACAAGAAGCAAAAGCAAGCTGAGGGAGAGAAGGCAGCAGCAGACGCTGCCTTCTACACTCGTCAACAAGCAGCTGATGCAGACATTTACGGAAAGAAGAAAGAGGCTGAGGGAATCATCGCTCTCGCTCAAGCATAAGGAGTTTACATTAGTACCCTTCTCAATTCTCTTGATGGAGATTACGCTAAACTGAGAGACTGCATGATGATCAATTCTGGAGTGTTCCAAGAGATGGGTAGGATCAATGCTCAAGCTGTTCAGGGTTTGCAGCCAAAGATCAGTATATGGTCGTCAGGGTTTGGTAACGTCACCTTGGAGGGTGGAAGTAGATCTGGTGGGTCCATGAGAGATGTTGCCGAGGTCTATAGCATGCTGCCTCCACTTCTGAAGACGGTCCATGAGCAAACTGGGATGCTGCCACCTGCTTGGCTTGCCACTCTGACTGACACTGATGGCACTGGCGATGGTTCTGTTGCTGCAATTGCCAAGTGAACTGAGTAAATTGAACCTGATTCATAATGGGTTAGATATTAGGCTCTCGAAGTATTGTATTAATCTCTAGTTTATTGTTAATATGCTACTAAAAACTTACTACTATGCCTTAAGAGCAATACTTTTCATGTTCTGAGTATGAACCTGCAATTTTTTTTGTGTGCTGTTTTCTGTGAATGCATCACCAGTAGAAATTTACTACTTTGTCTTAAGAGCAATACTTTTCATTTCTGAATATGAACCTGCAATTCATTTGTGTGCTCTTTTTTATCAATGCATTCATCAGTACATATAAGCTACTTGGATGCTCAAAGTGACTTGCGAAGGATGAAGATTTAGTTTCTTAGTTCCCAAAAAGGTTCCTGTGATTACATTTACATACAATCAATATGCTCCATAGCCCTAGCTTTATTCATTCTTACTCGTACGCTAAATTTTTGTTTTTTGCGCTCAGTCTCAGAGCGCACAAAATTAAACACTATGCATATGACAAAAACTAAAGAATTAGCAAATTCTTTCATTTTTACCTACAAAGACTTGTTAACCACCTTTATACGTGTTAAGTATTTAGCTAATTATCTTAGCCAAATTTGCATTAGCAATAAGAATTGATATTAATAATATAATATAACCTACTATAATTTACCTTGATATTATCAAGTGACATTATTAGATTTCAATGTACTAGTAATGTTTCTAATCAAGTCTGATTGATATTTAATAATATTCTTCAAATGGATAATGCGCTTTCATTAGGGAAGTATCTGGGTTGCCTTGTTATTACTGAAAGGGTTACGCAAGAAACGTTTGGTGAAGTAGTTGATAAATCTCAAAAACAGCTATCAAAATGGAAAGCTAACTCCTTTTCCCAAGCAGGGCGTACTGTTTAATCCAAGCCAACCTCTCTTCTAAAGCTAATTTTCATATGCAAAGTTTTCTCCTTCCTACTTCAAACATTTCTAGTCTTGACAAAATAAATAGGAATTTTTTCTGGAACAATTCTTCGGATTCCTCTTCTCCCAATCTGATTGGGTGGGATAGAATATGTAAACCAAAATGTTATGGGGGCCTAGGAATTAGAAAAGCTAATGTTAATAATATTGCCCTCCAATTAAAACTTCTGGAGAATTGTCAAAGATCCTGAAAATATATGGGTTAATTTGGTTCATCGTAAGTATTTAAAGGAGGACTCTCTGTGGTCTCATATTCCTCCTGCTTCTGCGTCATGGCAATGGAGGAGATTATTATCTCTAAGACCAACTTTTAGGAAAGGTGTAAGATGGCAAGTGGGTAATGGCTTAAACATTTCTTTTTGGCTAGATAATTGGGTTTATGCCTATCCTCTTGCAGAGTTATTCCCAAATAGTGAATTTGATGATACTATAAAAGTTGGTAACTTTATTTCGGCAGAAAACCAGTGGCTTGTTGAGAGTCTTCTTTAGGCAGTTCCTAATAATGTAAAGTTAGATATTAAGGCTATGTTTAGTTCACCTGAAATTATCTGATCTGAACTTATTTTTTCTAATTTGATCTGATCTGATCTGATCTGAACTGATCTGATATGATCTGATTTGATCTGAACTTATCTTTTAAAAAACATATTATTACTTTGTATTTCATTACTAGTATTACTATTACTATCATTTTATTACTATGCACAACTTTCAATAATAATAATAATAATAATAATAATAATAATAATAATAATTTTATAATAATAATAATATAAATAATATTATAATAATAATAACAATAATAACAATAATAACAATACTAACAATAATAATAATAATAATAATAATAATAATAATAATAATAATAATAATAATAATAATAATAATTATTATTATTATTATTATTATTATTATTATTATTATTATTATTATTATTATTATTATTATTATAGCATAATTAGTTTTTTTTTTTAAAAAAGAGCACATTAGTATATGAACATACAATTAAAAATAAAAGACTAAGGACTCTTGGGTCCAATGGTATGGCTTCTTACCTCCCACATGGGAGACCAAGGTTCAAATCTTGGTGGAAGTATATATTTCAATATTGTCGTGGGTGGGGGAGGGGGGTTGGGGCTTGTTGGGTCTTTAGGTGAGTGACCCTGTGCGAGGGCAACCCAGAGAAAATTCATCTTACCATTGG
This sequence comes from Beta lomatogona, assembly GCA_947646795.1. Lineage (NCBI taxonomy): Eukaryota > Viridiplantae > Streptophyta > Magnoliopsida > Caryophyllales > Amaranthaceae > Beta > Beta lomatogona. The sequence goes on along the minus strand of CANSNZ010001006.1, from coordinate 1,157,578 downwards.
ATTCCCGAAAGGGGCCCAAAAAATTTAAAATAAAAGAATACTCATGTTCAAGGTCCGTTAATAATAAGAATTTAGGTAGTGATGAAAAGAACATAATGATATTAAAAAAAAAACATATACTGAAAGAGCATACGAGATCTATTTAAAGAACACATTTTAAAAATAAAAGATAGATGTTATTTTTATATTGATGACTTGTTTGGATTTAACTAACAACATGTTCTTTGTTATATCAATAAATTATTCTTTTTTATTATAAATAAACCTATAAATATATATAATCATATGATCTTGAACAAAATGGTTAAATATTCTTCTTATATCGTTGTCTTGTTCTATATAAACTTTGTTTTTAAAGATAAGTTGAAATATATTGTAGGGAAAATTTTGAACGTGATGACAACACCATTAGGTTATCCCATGCTACTCATGTTTTATATAAACTAGTAATATATAATATATATTATTCTACCAAAATTATTTTAAAAAATAAAGATCATATACTATTGTCATGTTCGTTACATGTACAACATCAAAAAGAACATCACATATCAAAATTATTACTTAGAATAAATATAAAAAAGAACACTTACAAATGTCAAAAGAACATTCTTCTTCTTGAACACAAATAGCTTCAAATAGTGATATCAATGACATTTATAATAATAGCAACGACATTAATAATAATTACCAATATTAATAATTAATAAGTACAACAATGACAATAATAATAATCTTTTTGAACAAATGTACTAGTAAATAGTAATATTAATAGTAATAGTAATTGTATAAAGTAATATTAATAATAATAATAATAATAATAACAACAACAACAACAACAACAACAACAACAACAACAACAACAACAACAACAACAACAATAATAATAATTATTACAATAACAATAATAGCATTAGTAATACTAATAATCATAATAATCATGATGATGATAATAATAATAATAATAAGTTTTTAAATATAAGCATAATCTGAACTTATCTGATCTGATCTGAACTTATCTGATCTGATCTGAACTTATTTTTTCTGATCTAATCTGATCTGATCTGGTCTGATCTGATCTGAAATAAGCAAAAATAAGGTGAACTGAACATAACCTAAGAATTTGTTTATTCCTTCCTATGATATGGAAGATAATTTAATTTGGGGTTTAGCTCATCATGGTGAGTATTCTGTTCAATCTGGGGCTAAATTTCTTCAAGGATTTGGTGCTCACTTTACGCCCAAAGTTAAATTTGAGTGGATTTGGAAGTTGGAAGTTCCTCCGAAAATCAGATTCTTTATTTGGAAAATTTGTTTAGATGGTCTTCCTACCAAATGTCGTTTGGAGAAAATTCATGTGTTTATTCCTCAAGTCTGTGAGTTTTGTAATTATCATTAGGAATATGCTTTACATCTTTTTTGTAACTGTTCTTTTGTTCAAAATGTGTTTGCTCAAATTCATGAGTCGCATGGTTGGCCGTCTATTCCAGTTATTAGCGAGTTATGTCCTTTTGTGATAAATTTGCTTGTTGATAAATCATATTTATATATAGTTTTAAGGTGCATTTAGGTTGCATTTTAGAGCATTTAGATTCATATCTAGGTTCATTATTGCATCATATTCTTAAGTTATGTTATTCTACTCCTATTCGGTATGTTTTCTTGTTTTTGATGAATTTCAGGTATGAGAACGTATTTGGAGTATATTTAGCTGAGCTTGAGGATTAGGAGCACTTGGAAATAAGCTACGATGCATAAGGATAGTATGGATACGTCTTAGTACGAGTTTGAGCGAAAACGAAGCGGAAAATCATTAGAAGAAATGTGAAAAAGGAGTCATGTATACTCTTCTGATCATAACTTTTTATGTGGTTCTTAGAATCAATAAATTCCAGTTGAGTTGGAAACTAGACTTGAAGGGCTTTCCAACGACAGGTCACACGCCCCAAATGGACTTCTGGTTCGAGAGATACAGCCTTCGCAAGTTGACACAAAATTGCTGTTTTCCCGCCCGGTCGACCGGGCGAAATGAAATCTTCACAGGATGCAAGGCATGTTAGCCCGGTCAACCGGGCGAGAAAGGAGCCAAAATCGCTTGCGCGCCCGACCGGGTGGGCTCGCCCGGTTGACCGGGCAGATTTGCTGTTCTGTCGTAGTTCCTCAATCACCGTCTCCCGACCGGGCGGAATTCTCCCGGTCAACCGGGCGGTTTCTCGAGACGGGTTTATTTGCCTTTTTTTAGCCGGTTTTGTAAAAACTATAAATAGGTCTTCTCTCTCTCCCCAAAGGATATCATCTCTTTTCTGACGTTATATTTTGTATTCTTAGGTTTAGCTTTAGTTTCCTTCTTCCTTTTCTCTCTAGTTTTTCATGGCAAATCCTAGTTTTTATTTGCTTCATTAATTCATGAGTTTATAATTTTCATCTCTTTTCTTTCATTGATTTCTTTGATCATGCTTTTCTTTGTAGATTTAAATTTCTTTATTTATTTCATGATTGAGTAGTTTATATTTTAGGGTTTGGGAATCCATGTTTATATGCTATGATTCTAGATTGATATTTATTAATGGTTTGATTAGTTATTGATATCTCTAATTGATTAGTGTTTTTATTGTTAATTTTGCAATCTGATCAATTGTCTGATTAAATATTGCTAATATCGAGTCATAGATCGAGAGATAGTACTTTTTAGAGGCTTACCTACAATTAGCAAATCTGATTATGTTGAGCGACTGTACTAGCATATGTTGATTTGAGAGCGTTAAGGCCCAATCGTAGGATTAACATGTGCTCTAGATATCTGATTAATTGAATCATTGATGATATTTTGATAGATTATAGTTAAGAACATGGTGAACCATTGCCCTAGATCCTTTTTAGCTTGATTTTCGTAGTTTGATTAGTTTAGAACTTTAATTCATTATTCGTGATCTTGTTTAGTTTCTCCATGCATTAGAAGCTAGATTAAAACAACAATCTCTCTGTGGATTCGACCCTACTTACCCTACTACATTGTTAGAAGGTTTTGCAAGAATTATTTTTGACAGGTGTACGACACCCTACCACTTGTCTTAGAGATGAGTATTCTAAGGATGCCATTTGTAAAAAAAATATTATTTGGTGGCATGTTTGGTTTGCCAGAAATAAGTTGCCTTTTAATGAGGAAAGTGGTTGTCCCTCTAAAGTAGTTACCTCTATCCGTTGGTTCTATAAAGACTGTATTCATGCTAATCATCAAGAGGATAGTTTGGTTGTTTCCAAGCCTCAGCCTGCTGGTAAAGCATCTAAAGAAGCGTGGTGGTCCAAGCCTCCTCTGAATTTCTATAAGCTTAATTTTGATGGGTCTAAAATTAATAATGGTGATATTGCTTATGGATTTATCACTAGAGATCAATTAGGTCTGATCACTGTTATGGGTGCTGGTAAGCTTCATAATAAGTTGTCTATTTTGTCTGCTGAAGCGTGAAATGAGAGAAGGGATCTGCTATTTCTCTAGGCATCTCTAATCTATGTGTCGAGGGTGATAACCCGGTAGTTATTAACTCTCTTAAGCATATCTGGAAAGTGCCGTGGGAAATTAATAATTTTGTTGTTGATGTAAGTTTGGATCTCAGGGAGATTTCTGATAACCATTGTTTCCGTGAAGCAAATCAAGCTGCATATTTCTTGGCTCACAAGGGTCACTCGGTGCAGACTCCTCATCGTTGGTTTGAATTTCATGATCATGTGTTCCTCACTATCATCCGAAAGGATGTGTTAGATTGGTCCTATACTCTTATTATAGGGACTAGCCTAGTTTTCTCTCCTTGTTAAAAAAAAAACAAATGTCCTTAATAAGTTTTTCCCAGCATTTTCAGTTCTCCACTAACTACTACGGACTACAGAGCAAGGTGGTGCAATCAAAGTAAGCGAGCCAAATATTTTCAAAAAATGCTACTACGAGCAAGGTGGTGCAACTGTACTTACCATTCTCACTCTCTCTCCACTTATTCTTCTTCCTCCACTTCTCGCAACGCCTTTCTAGCAGACAAAGCCATAACCTACCTTCGACGACACCCTCATCAACTAAACTCCTTACTCCCTGAATTCAACTCACAATCAGCATGTTTCCTACTTCTCAAAACCCAATTCGATCAAACCCTAACCCTAAAATTCCTCAATTGGGCGCGTTCATCTTCCAATTCCACCTTCTTCGATCCCCAAACCAAATGCTACGCTCTTCACATTCTCACTCATTTCAAACTCTTCAAGTCCGCGCAATCTCTGGCGCAGGACCTCGCGCGCGAAGTCGCGACCCACGATTGCGACGGCCGTGTAATCTTCGATTTTCTCAAGGATTCTTATTATATGTTTAATTCTACCTCTTCTGATGTCTTTGATTTGATGGTAAAATGTTATTCTTCTCTTAATATGATTGATAAGGGTATTAATACTATTCGTTTTGCGAAAATTGAGGGTTTTATGGTTGGCGTTTTATCTTATAACTCTCTTCTTCATGCTGTTCTTCGTAGTTTACCGCCTGCGTCGTCGTCGTTGCAGTTGGCTTTGGAGTTGTTTGATGAGATGAACAATTTGGGAATTTCTCCCAATGTCTTTACTTACAATATTTTGATTAGGGGTTTGTCTGGGTCTGATCAGTTTCCTAAGGCTTTGGCATTGTTTTCCGATATGCGGAAATCGGGTTGTTTGCCTAATATAGTGTCGTATAACACTCTCATTGATGCTCATTTTAAACTTGGTAAGACTGATGATGCAATTAGCTTGTTTCAGTCTCTTAAGTCTAATAGTTTGGAACCTAATTTGATTACTTATAATATCATGATTAATGGGTTGTGTTGTGAGGGGAAGATGAAGGATGCTACTGAGATGCTTAATGAGATGTGTTGGTTGCGGCTTAAACCTGATGAGGTTACTTATAATACGCTTGTTAATGGGTATTGTAAAGAAGGGAACATCCACCAGGCACTTGTTTTGCATGCTGAGATGCTAGAAAGTGGTCTGTCTCCTAATGTTGTTACCTATACTTCTCTCATTAATAGTATGTGCAAGGAGGGTAATATGAATCGTGTATTGGGTTTCTTAGAACAGATGCACACTAGAGGGATTCAACCCAATGAAAAAACATTTACAACCCTAATTGATGGTTTTTCCCAGCAAGGTTTGTTGAATGAAGCCTATCGTTTATTAAATGAGATGACTTCGAGTGGATTTGCGCCTTCCGTTGTGACCTGCAATGCCCTCATCAATGGACATTGTATTTTGGGTAGGATGGAGGAGGCTGTGAGCATGGTTCAGGATATGAGGGAGAGAGGGTTGGTCCCAGATGTTGTGAGTTATAGTACAATTATATCTGGATTTTGCAAGAACCAAGACCTGGACCGGGCATTCCAGATGAAAAAAGAGATGGTTGGGAGGGGCATTTTGCCAGATGCTATTACCTATTCTTCTCTTATCAAGGGACTTTGTGAGCAAAACAAGCTTGCTGAAGCCTCTAATCTTTTTAAAGATATGCTACATGTAGGCTTGGCGCCTGATGAATTTACTTATACTATGCTGATAAATGCGCATTGTGCAGAAGGGGATATTCAACAAGCTTTTTATCTTCACGACGAGATGATACAGATGGGTCTCCTTCCTGATGCAGTCACATATAATGTACTAATTAATGGACTTAATAAACAAGCTCGGACTAAGGAAGCAAAGCGACTTTTGCTCAAGATGTTTTATGACGATGCCGTCCCCCTAGCATCACCTATGACACTCTGATAGAGAGTTGTGGTAGCATTGAATATAAGAGCGTTGTAGCTCTTTTGAAGGGATTTTGCATGAAGGGTTTGATGAAGGAAGCAGATAGAGTATTTGAATCAATGCTTCAGAGAGGCCACAAGCCATCAGAAGCTGTGTATAATGTACTCATTCATGGGCATTCTAAGTTTGGAAATTTGCTCAAGGCGTATAATCTGTATAGAGAAATGATGGGTTATGGTTTCAGTTCTCATACTATAACAGTTCTTGCCTTGATCAAAGCACTTTACAAAGGAGAAATGAACAAGGAACTGGAGGAAGTCTTGAGCAATGTGTTGAGAAGCTGTAAGGCTACTGATGCAGAGCTTGCTAAGGTTCTTGTTGAAGCTAACCTTAAAGAAGGTAACATGGATGCAGTTTTTAATGTGCTTACCGATATGGCCAAGGATGGCCTGCTGCCAAAAAGTGGGAGAAGTGCCTGTTATACGCAATAAATTAGTGAGGTGTCAGTGTTTAAGTTTGCTTGAAAGTCTCCGATGTGCTTCATGTAGATTTCAGTGTGGGGCTTGCGGCCATAACCTTTTGAAGACATGCTAAGGCCAACATGTTTGTGTTATATGATGAATGTCTGATAAGATACTTGTGACTTAGAGTTATTGCAACCTGGTTATTGTAATTGTGTTTTGGCTGCAAAATGAGCTGCTGCTGATTTGTGAATTCTAGGACTATTCTTATCTACTAGGTTTATGCCTGGATTAAAGAGTGCTCTGCCTACCACATTTACTACTACTTAAATCTTTTGGAGCTGATAGCAGAGTTGCAGCTCGAGGTCTCCAAACTTGAAGAAAGAGAATGTAAGTTCTAGTTGCTGAGTGGAAAATTTGCTTCTCAATGACTCAATATTTTGGTGTTTCCTTGAATGTTTACTCTTTATGGACTTCTATCTTTTGAGTTTTTGCATATTGCATCTGAAAGTTGGATCATTACCTGTTTAGGAGCAGTGTTTTTGCAATTAATGTGAACATTGGCCACTTTTTCCATACGCTGCCTGTTGTGGAACTTATGCTCAATAATGCTGCGACGAGGCTTGATTGCTTGCATAGCAAACTGGGCTTGCAAGTGGTTACCTGTTGCGGTAGCAACCACAATTTGTGTGCTGACCATGTTTGAAGTCCCTTGCAATATAGAAAGATTTGTGAAATTAATCCTATCATTTACATTGTTTAACGCATACACCTGGATACCCCTAAACAAGAAAAAGTCTGATCTCTGATTTCTGATCTTAAAACAGCTCATGTTCAAGCTGATTACACAGGTTTTTGCTCAGTGGAAACCATATTCGCTTTACCTTATCTATTATATCTTAGCAATGCCATTGTGCATATTTTTTTGTGTGCCATTATTAATGAAGTGGTTATTTCTGGCCTTAATATCTACTTGCCATCCACTTCTTGCCCAAAGTCATCAGAGCGTCTTTGTATTACTTAAGTAGAGGACCCATCCACTGAACTCATTCGATGATCTGCATTGTGCGTCTTGGTTGATTATACCCACCTAACTTCTGAATACCTGTCCTAGCTTTTCTTCCACATTAATGCATTTGTGCCTGTGCAATGATGTACTGGATTGTATTCTCGAGAAAAGAAAGGCTATATGAATTGAGTGAAAGCTACCAAACTAATTTACGAAACATAAGACATATTTTGATATGTGTCTTGGTTGGTCAGAATGGATGTGGGATGGGCTTTTTGTTTTATGGTATTGGGAACTTTCAACTTTTCGGGATTGGTTATACAAAATTCCCTTCGTTCCATAACTCTTTTCACTTATGATGGCGCATTCTTTAGGAGATGAGCTATTTGGTTTCCAATTGTTATTCTATGAAAAAGTAAATGTGATAGACCGATAGGAGTTAGTGGGGTAACTTTTTATCTCAATGAGAGTGTGTGTGGGAGCTTTTTTTCATTCTGATTTAGTGAAGGGTCTTTTTTTTCTAATACCACTGGCAATTGGCCAGCTTTAAACAATAGCTTACAACCTTGCTTTCAGCCACATGGCTTGAGGGCTATATGGCATCCTTGGAGGAAGTTGCTTCAGCACTCGGGATTTCAGTATTCTTCTTGATGTGACCAATCCTGTAAGGATTTCCTGTCAATGTTTGGGTTTGAGAATTCACTTAGGCTATATTTTATGAAGAGAACTATAATAATGTGAATGTACTTAGTTCATGCATTGTTATGGACTGAAACCAAACTCATTATACAAGTGCTTAGCTGTGTATATGAAGGGTACTGCTGTAAGAATGAATCTGAATGTTCCGAGAAAAAATTATTTATCTTGTTGATGTAGGGAGAATCGGACAATCCAAGGACCATAAACTGTAAACGAGAGTTTCATAGGCATTTGTGGGGACTGGATTAGCAGGAGGCTGGTCACCTTGTTTCTTGACCCACATGACTCTTTGATTCTGTAAGATGTACAGAAGTGTCATTCTCCAGTCAGCCTTTCTTTTATAAACGAGGGATGAAAAGAAGATATATAAATGATAAGGTATTTCTTTTACAAGTACTTGTTTGTAACTGCAGACTCACATTGTCACAGGCCTGCTGTGAAATCTTCTTGTTTATTTTACCTTGTGCTGTTTTTGCTTGTTTTACTTAGCTTTTTCTGCAACATTTGTAATTGCTGCTGCAAGGAATTGTTTTCTTATGTCCCTTGTGCATCTTTTTTTCAAAAACAGTGCATTAGGAATGGTAACAGCTTGAGATATGACTGCTGTTCGGTTTCTAATGTAATCAGGACGGACATTTATTACGAAGTCTTGTTTACCTCTATTATGAAGTTCATTCCTTATCTTTGGCAAAACTGACCTGTACCTTATTACCCAACCCCAATCGTAACTTCGCCAGTAATTACATGACCCGATATTATACCAGACCAAATTAATCCAACTCAAATGATAATATGAATTTGATTGAGTTATCATAGTAAGCTAATTAACAAAAATCTCTAGATGACCTGACCCAAAATTGGAATTTAAATGACCCATAACAAACCTAAACCAAACGACCTCTTGCTGTCTTGCGACCTTTAATTTCACTGTGGTCATTGTTTGATCTGAGATTTTATTAATCTGTGATTATGAATAGGTAACTGGGTGATGAAGGGAGAAGTATTAGCAGCTGCCTAGAGTTGCTCTAGCTCCAAGCAGGAGAAGCATTTTTGAGTTTTGCCAGCTTAACGTCAGGTCAACCTACTGGAAAGAAACATGCTGCCAAATTCAAAACTGGGCATGCACTTGGACATGTTTTGGGCATCAGTTAAATATGGTCTTTCATCGCTTGATGTAGAAACTTGAAAAGTAGAAGAGGCTAGACATTCACGAAGCACATACGTATCTGAGTAGAATCGGCCGCATCAGAGGGGGGAGGGAGGCTGCTGATTAGACAGTGGGAGTGAGATGAATATGCTTGGATGATATGGTCATTGATGTATACTCCTACAACGAAGAAACACTTCAAATGCAATGTACATTTTTGACATGAGGTTAGTGTAAACTGTCAACAACACGAGATTCTGCTCCTTTTTCGTCCTTTGTAAATTGTTCTGCTAGTTAGTCTAATCAAAATTAGTCATGGAAACTTCTATAAGATTACAATTAGAAATTGTCTTTTGATGTATCATAAATAATTAAATATGGCTGTGCACTGTCTCTCGGTGGTCTAATATCGCCCTAGGATTTAGAATTGTATCATACATTGGATCTGACATCTATGTTCCATTCAGGATGGGGCGGTGGGGCCTTTTCTATAACGAAGATTGCGGATCCCCACCCTGTAATTGTAATAGAAGTATCACAACTTCACAAGTATGCAATAAATATATATTAGTAACTTTTAACAACCCATTTTGTAGGAGGTTATAATTTACCAAATGGCTGTTATATTAATATAATTAAAGCTAATTCATAAAAGGTCTTGTACATTTTTTAATTTGACCCAGAGGTCTAGGCACTTAGAAGGAGGGGAGGAATTGTAGGGGGAATTCTCCTCCAAGTGCCTTGCTTGGTGGGATCCAAACACCTAACCTTGAGGTCATGTGGTCAAATCGCTACCAAGTGAGTCAAGTGAAGTTGGTTAAAAACTTGTACATATGTCTATGGTAATGTCTGTCTATTTTAGAAATATAATCTTTTTTTTAATCATAAATTCATTATGACTTTAGAGGATGTATTAAGTGGCAGTGGAAATTTGTAAAGGAAAATCCAAGTTTGGAGTCAATATGGTTAATATATGAACAAACTCAATGGGTGTAAGGTTGGGTCAAGTACTCAAGTTATGAGGGTTTGTATTGAACAATGTCTTTTAGTATAGGTTTTTATTGTACACGGTCTTCAATTGATAAGGTCCTTGTCGAAGATGGTTGAGACATAGCCAAATAAGTAGAGCAACAATTAACCAAAAGATTAAAGATATAGTAAAAAATAACAATTTCACTTTTGGTCACATTTTTATGTGTATTTTTTCCCTTTTTTCATCCTCTATTAGTCCTTCCATTATGAATACCATTTTTTATCGACTACCAAATCGAGGGTAAAACTATCCTCAATTTGCATGAGATGGTGATTAAGATTCTCAACCCAGCTACTAGGTGTTTATTGTTCAGTGTGATTGTTGAAAGAGCAAAAACACCAATCTTAAATTTCCTCTTATTACCTAAGATACTCTCTTCTTTTTTTGTTTTTGTCTTTTCTTTTGGCAGACATGGTGTGGTTGTTGGAACTTGAAAGGGAACAATTTTTCCGTCCAAGATTAGTTTGGTTATCAAATATCTGTTTGAAAAAATTCAATAAAAATGGAAGTTTCCAGGAAATGGAAAGCTTGAATATATATATTTATCGAAAATGACAGAGTAATTAACAGATATATATAGATGAGATGATATCAATGGTGGCAGCAAATTAGCAATATATAGTATATATAAACACAACTGCTGATGACTTTTACGCTCATATGAAATGGAAATTTTGTTGAGTTGCTTTTGTTCATTTTTGATACGCATTCGTCTCAACAGTGATAGGCCTTGTTGGAACTAAAACCATCTACTACCTGCCAATTATGGAATAATAATTGATAACGACTCTAGATTATAACACGTGCGGAGGAGTATTATTTCCTTCATTTTTTAAGTTTTGCTTTCTCAACATTTACAGATTTTAGAGCCCAAACTAGTATTTTTGTCCAAATGATGTTCCGAGTCAGTTACAATTATCAAATATATTATTATTTATAAATTTTATAATTGATTTGATTAGTTTTTCGTAAGATTATATTCAGTCTAGTGTGAAATTGAAAAATGGACGTTATGTATGATAAGTTGTTTAAAAAAAACTTCTAAGGAATTGGGGACAAAAGTAACAATTTTAGTGCTTGTTTGGTTGACAGGAATTTGTGTAGGCAATGAAAATTCCCATGATTTTCTCATTTGGTAAGTTGTTTGGTTGACGGGAAGTTCAGAAAATGGGTGCAATGGAAATTCCTTGGGAAATTGAAATTCCCACAAAATGTGGGAATTTAATTACCCACTCCCCCCTTGGTCAATCAGAATTCCCACATGAATTGTAAATTCCTTGATATCAACCAAACAAATTTAGGCTATTTCCTAGGAATTACATAAGGGAAGTAATATCCTAGGAAATGAAACTTCCTACAGGAATTAAATTCCTATGTATACCAAACGAGAACTTAATAAAATTGGGGTAAAAGAATGTTGTTAATTAATAAAAGTGTTAGAGATTAAAAAACTTGTCTATGTCTTTATAATTACATATAATTATAAGATTTTATTATGTTTTACTTTGATATATTAAGCATTGAAATTGTAGTTGATTAGTGGTTAAACTCTCACATTTCATTTCAAAGGTCATGTGTTCAATCCTAGTAGTGTCACGTGGCGCCGTTCCTTTCATAGGAACGTCTTTTAATATATTTGTATGATTTATAATTTGAATAAAAATGATTGACCTTAAAACTGTTACAAATAAAAGCAAATGATCGGAAATTTGGGGATGACCGAAAGGATTATTATTTATCTTTGCTAAATTAATAAATGTTTCCTTATCTATCTTCCTACGATATTCCTACTAAATTTTCATAATGAAGAGAGCGTAGGAATATAGTATAACTCGGTTTTTTCACCAGGTACCCCTGTGGTTTTTCAAAATTCATGGGGTACCCTTGTTTTTAAAAAAATGCACCAGGTACCCTTGCTTTGGGGGTAAAATGCACGAAATGCCCTTAATGACTAAAGGTGCTAAGTTTCCGTTAGTCATTAACTCTAATTAACCCTCCTAACCCTATTTAACCCTAATTAAGCCTTCTAACCCTAACCCCAAAACTATAACACCTAACCCCCCTCCCCCACCCTCCTACCACCCCCATCGGCCCCCCCACCCCACCAGCCCCTCCCCGCCACCTCGGCGCCCCCACGATCGATTTCCCCCCCCCCCACCCCCCCTCAAACAAACCCCCGTCAATTTCCCCAACCCTTCCCCACCCTTGTTGATTTCCGCCCATCCCCCCATCCCCTTCTCGCCCTCCATCGAAGCCCCCCCTCTGCATTCAACAATATGGCGAAGGAAGAATATCACTCTCTCCTTCGACACTTATGACGACGGAACAAACGAGCAAGCGAATTCGAAGCACGATTTTTTTGGGGAAGGGTGATGGGGGTGGGGGATGGTTCCGCAATCTACGGGGGTGGAGGGAATGGGCGCGAAAATCGACGGGGAGGGGGCCGTCATGCGAGGGTGGGGGAATCGGTGGGGGAGGGGGAGGGGTGGGGAAATCGACGGGGGAGGGGGGATGTTGCGGGGGTGGGGGAAATCGATGGGGTAAGGGGGGGGCAGCTGCGGGGGGTGGACGTGGGGTGGGTGTGGGGGTGGGGAAATCGACGGGGGAGGGGGGTTCTTTGCGGGGGTAGGGGAGGGGAGGTGGTGGTGGTTGGGTGGTGGTGGGGTTAGGGGGGATCTTTGCGGGGGTGGGGGAAGTGGTGGTGGTTGGGTGGTGTTGGGGTTAGGAGGCTGCTGCGCATGGGGGAGGTCGGGAGGTGGTGGTGGTGGGGTTAGGGTTTGAAGTTATGGGGGTTAGGGTTAGGGTAGGGTTAGAAGTTAAGGTTTAGTTAGTTAATTGGGGCTAATTAGGGTTTAATTAGAGTTAGAGGAGTTAATTAACCCTAATGACTAACGGAAATTTAACACCGTAAGTCATTAAGGGCATTTCGTGTATTTTACCCCCAAAGTAAGGGTACCTGGTGCATTTTTTAAAAAACAGGATACTCTCGCCGGTCTTTATTAGTTTACCCGTTTATTTTACACAGAGTTTTTAGGAGAAATAATATTGTGTGACATAGAAAGAAAGAGAAACTATTATTTTATATTAAAGTTGAATGTATGTGTGATAGAAAGTTTGTGGTCCCATTCCAAAAATAGAAACAAAAGAAATGGGAAAACTAATAAGAGACATCCTAAAAAGGAATACGGATAAACTAATAAAGACCGGATGGAGTAGATTGTTATTATGAAGTAGAATACTCTAAAGCAATAAGTTGGTTAAAATGACTATATAAGAAATGCAGTATAATATTTAAGAGATAAAGGACATGAGGATTGGATTGTGTGGAGTAGGTCTACTAATTGACTTGTAGAAACTAAATTGCTTTGAAGTCGTCGGTGAAAAATTTCAAGGATGACGGCTGAAGGAGAAAACACACAACTACACAAGTACTAATAGACAGGTGTTATTGCGTTTTGGATCCGATGGGAACAACTTATTTAATGAAGCAAAGGACACGAAGGTCATACTGAAATTATATAACATGCTGAAGTTTACAATTGAAACAACACGACACGATGAAAACGAATTTATTTATAGTACTATATATTCTAGTCCATACGTTCTTTCTTCAATCTTCATTTCAGTCAACTAAGACCACGTCTTTCTGCTTTTCAATTTACATGTGTGGTTTAAATAATGTAAAAATATCAACCTATTCATACTGTCTTTTCATTAATAAAACAGTAACTGAATAATAGTCATGCAACTTGCTATACATTATATTAATAATAGATGTCAACTAAAAAATATAATTGGTGAAATCTTTGACAGAAGCGTTTAATTAATGTACGAATTCTCATTGGAAAAAAAAGACTAAAGCGATTAAATTCACTACAAAGAAATGCGTATTTACCTATAGAATCTACTGACCGCATTTATTTCCTTCAATTATTTCACCCAAACTGCTTATTATATTTACCCACTATATATCGAGCAGTGACTGAGTGCATCTAATGGCTACCGCTTGTCTTGGTATAGTAGACTTGCCTTAACAGGTGTAGCCAATTTGTAAAACGTTAGGTAATTACCTATTGTAGAGCAGTAGGTGGCTCCTTTTGCATTTGTTTAGATAATGTTGTTGCCTCACTATGCTGCCTTGATCTTTTTAATAGAAAAAAAAAATCTAATGATTGATTGGTATATTAAAATGTTGCTTTATCTTATATAAAGTTGGAGAAAAAAAGAATTCAATAAAAAAAACAGGTAAATATAGATTGCACTAATTCTTATATGGATCCAAATATCATATAATTCATCCCCTCTCTCTTTTTCTCTCTTAAATCCTAGCCTCTCTAACCCTTTTTCATTAATTTGGGGCTGCTATGGATGATTTTATCCATTATAAACCTATTTTCCCCTTTTATTTTCAGTCTTTAGTTCATTTTTTATATTTTGTTTAATAAATTAGTCTCTCTTTATGAGATTTTTTAAAACCTTGTTATGGGGTTTTTAGTCTTTGTTTTGGAGATCTCCTCCCATATGGGAGTTGTGAGTATGGTTTTCTTGTTTTTAGGTATGGGAAAATGTTCTCATTGGTTGAAATTCGAGACTCAACATGAAGGTATTGGAATCTCTGATGCGGCCAACATGGCTCGATCAAGAATGCTCTTCCCAAACTATGTCAGAATGATAGACTTCCTCAACAATAGCTGCTTGATTCAGCAAATACAAGGGTGTTGCGCTGTATTGCTCGATCTGGTTCATTGTAGTTTCTTCGAAGACGAATTTGATTTAGCCTTGTTTAATTTTATCTTGTTTTTCTTTAATACCTATTGTAGATGTTTGGCTTTCAATTAACGAAATTTTTCTTTAAAAAAAATATGAATCCAAATAGGATAGTGGATTAGTAGTTAAATGAGAACTCATTCCATCCATGCATTATATATTACTTTTGTTTCCGGTCTCGAGAATTTATATTAGGGATTCGACTTAACTATAATTTTCTAATAGGTATAGAAAGTTGCTTGGAGGAATCAAATGGACTTGTAAAATTTAAACAAATATATTTTGTATGTTAAAAACAGTAACACACCCAAATATGAATATAATGTCCATTACTACTTTTATTTTTCTAAGGTCTGATGTTTGCTAGAACTTGCAACAATTGAACTGTCATTGTCTTGTATATTTCATACATGATAAAAACAAATTAAACACATACACTATTTCTTTTGGTCTCATATAATAAGTGCTAAACAGTAAAAGTAAACAGCATTGTTGAAGAAGTTACCATCATACATAGATTTAACAGTAGTTTTAATAGCAAGCCTTCTTAAAGCTATGAAAAAAAATGAGACAAAGCTACTTTTAGTGTCATTGACTTATTGTAGTAATTGTTACACCTTATTATTGCATACAGTAGTGGGTGAATTACACCAAAAAGCATATCAATAGTAGTTAGTTCCCCTAACTTTTTACGTAAAATTTTCCTCTTTAACAACCACAGGGTCAAAAGCAGGAAACAAACCAAATAATTAAGGGATCTTTTATGGTCCTACTCCTTGGTTCTTTTGTTGAAAATAACAGCCTCTTATTTTTTTATCTTATGTTTATCCTTTTTAAGTCGATTGTAATTTTGCATGGATTGCGGCCCTGTAAGTGGCGGGCACCTCCTGTCTCCATAGCCCAAACTTCCTATGCAGCTGTCTTGCATCCCGTCCTTGTGCATCATCGTAACATTTACAATAATGCAACCTATGGTCCAGCTAATTGTCTAACAGTTCGGCAAATACGAGGATGGAATAGTATTTTGATAGTTCTTATTTGGGGTATCAATAGACATTGTAACTCCTATAAATTCATAAATTTATGTAATTTACCTATATCGATATCAATGCATGTATTTAATGTACATCTGGATATATTATGCGCATGTCACTCGCAAAACTATTGTTCGATCATTTGATTATTTGCTTCTTAAGAGCTAGCTTTATTTATTTTCTCAATTAGAATCCTCCAAATAAAGAAGCAAATTGTATTGGATACACCGTAGGCAACTTAGGCAAGATAGTTTGTATAGGAGAATTTTTAACCTCGTATAATATATACCCTTCAAATTGACACAAAGATTCAAATGAGAACAAAGCACTGGACTGCTGGAGTGAATTAAACGAGTGGAGGAAGACGTGGAGCGTAACTTTATAATAAGACAAAAAAAATCTTACTAAAAAAGCTACATTGCAACCATATGGGGACACCAAAAAGAAGAAATGCGTGACAACTAATTTCGAATGGACTACTTTGTTGGATGTAAGAAGTGCACTATTAGCATATTGATTGGGAATATCTTATCAAAAGTTAAACCTCAAATATCAGAATATTGCTCCTGATTTGGACTAACAAAATCCGATCCTTGAAAGTAATTTTATCATTATATTGCTCGGTAAGAGAATTATAGATAAAAGATGCTGCGTAATTCAACAAGAGAACTGCTTTACATTTGACAATCTCATGGAGCAAGTTTTATATAGATTTGGCATCAATCAATCTTCTAATGATTTCACGCCATAATATAAGACAATATTGGGATATATACTATAAACTCTTCCAACCAAATTCAACAAACAGAACAATGTAACCAAAAAAAGAACAAATCAAACAAAAAAATCAAGAAAAAGGAGTAGAAGTAGAAGAAGGAAAAGTGTAAGAAAATTGAGGAAGTACAGGACTAAAACCCAAGCAAGCCAAAAGACCATGTTTATAAGGAAGACTAGTCTTTTTCTTCATCTCCTCAGAAACAGCTCTATTGCTAGTGTAATGCATTTCATGTGCTGATGCCTGCTGCCCTCTTCGCTTCGACACCGAACCCGATTCCGAATTCGACACCGAGCCCGAGCCCGAGCCCGAGCCCGAAACAGAACCCATAGTTGATGATCTGAAACTCCATCTCTTGGAATATGATTGAGAATCCTTGTAATGCCCTTCAGAAGCACTTCTAAAGAGAAACAAATCTTTCAACCTCCATTTCTTTGAACTAGAAGGAAATCCCATACCCAAAATCCTAGCTAAATTGCTAGTTTCATTTGAACTTTGTTGTTGATTATCTTGTAATTGTTGATGATCAAGCAGAGCAAATTCTGACACTCTTAAAGGAGAAAGAGACCTACTCATTCCTTTTCTGCATCCATTATTATTGCTCCCTCTCTTATTATTACTACTTGTATTTGCAGGTGTTATTGGTTTTACTCTATCTCTTCCTCTGCCTCTTTCTTGACTTCCATTGTTAATGTCATTACTACTTTCCCTAGTGTTGCGAATCGCCGCCTCGAACGGGTCTATATCCGACCCGTTTCTCCTATGTTTTGGAGACCCACTCAATGCATCTTTAAACTTTGACATGGCAGATTTTGGTGACTTAGGAGAAGTACACCCAGAAGTAGTACTAATCTTATTATTATGATCATGGTTTATGTGTAAATTAGGAGGTGGTTTTAACTTCAACGGTCGAATTTTACCACCATCAAATAACTCATCAGCAGAGGATAAAGAAGGTCTTACCATCATATCAAGCTGCCCACTAAACTCGAACTCGAAATCGTCCTTTTCTTCATCCTCATTATCCTTCTTTTGCTCATCAGTATTGTTGGTTTTTGCAACTCCGGGTTCGAGTTCCCAGTTGAAAGGCACTGTAACAGATGAATGTTCGTGTTTTAGGAGTGAAACATGATCAGCACTATAATCATCATATACATCATCAAACAATGAATGATGATCATTGAAATGAGAAGAGGATGAGCGTGGACTAGTGGGCGCGCTATAGTAAAAGAAATCGAGTTGCGGGTGGTGGCGGTGGTGGTGGCGCTGAGGGCTAGAAGCAGCGCTCATGTATGGTGTTGAGCAGTTGCTGTTAGCTTGGTTCATGTGATCTATTGAGGGTGGTAAATGGTTTGGTGTTGTTGCTCCTACAACAACTTTCATATCCATTTTTTCTTGTTTTTCCCACGTCTTTTTTTTGGGTGGGATTTTGGTAGTAAAATAGGAGTATGATTTTGGAATGTGAAGTTTTAAGAGTAAGATTTTTGGTTGAACAAATAGAGTGGGCGGAATGATAAAATTGACTGAGGAAACTAAGTAGCTAGTACTGCTGTTAGATGAAGTATTAAGTTTGGATTATAAGTATTTTGGTACAAAGTGATCGCCGCCTTTATTGTATTAGAGTTGTTAATCTTATGTTTTTTGTTTTTATTAGTTAATCATGCATCATTAGTCCATTTCACATTTGAAGATTCACCTCTCTTTTTAACTAATCGGATGCTAAACTTTAATATATATATATATATATATATATATATATATATATATATATATATATATATATATAATTTTGTCATGATTGTTTATAAGAGGACTTTGTCCTACATAGCTATATTGGTTTAAGTTGTTGGTTATGTGGACCTTTCTTGCCTTGTTTAATACTAGTGGCTAGATTTTTCATTCACACTTGCATGTGCCTAATTTTTATTTTAGGCTTAGTGACAATATATGTTGGATGCTAGTTTACGCCTCATTTTTTTTCATAAAGCAAGAGTCATGGAACTTACTTGACAATGACTAATACTTATGAGCTCGGATCCTTTTTATTTTAAAATATAAATGGATGGTCCATTTCTTAAATCAATGGTCACAATATATAAAATAAATGTATGAAGAGGAATAATAGAGGAGCTTTTTAGGAATTTATTATCAAAATAGCTTAGATGTCACAATCTAAAGATAGTAAAAGGTCTTATTAGATTTTTCTCAATATATATTTCTAACATATCAACTTTGTATAACATTTATTTGTTGATGATTATAAACATTAATAATCAAAGTTGTACATTGCCAAACATATAAAAACTAAAAGATACTACGTACATTAAAAAAATAAAGGTAGTACTTGGCGTGACTTAATTGTGTAATATGAAGATATATATAAGATTGAAATATAGAAGGAAAAAAAAGAGAGAGTGTTAAATTAATAATAGAAGTAAAAATGGAGTAAGTTGTTGAGTGTTGTTAATCTATGCTGAGAGATCTAAAATTAATGAAGTGAAAATGAACTAGTCTTGCGTGGACGGGAATCACACTAATATTAGTGTGGACCAAAGTCACTCATGTGATATAGTGACCTTTTTTCCTATATAGTCACCTTTTTTCCATACAGTTAAGGCTTTGTTTTGTTCAACTTATTTTAACTTATTTCAGAAAAAATAAGGGGGGTGTTTGGCAATTAGAGTTTTGGAGCAAAAAGAGAGTTTTGGACCACTTTTAGAGTTTTGACTAGTCAAAAACTCTAAAAGGGGTGTTTGGTAAAAGAGACTTTTGGAATAAAAACTCTCAAAATGAAAAAGCTCCTAATAGGAGCTTTTTCTTTAGAGGATTAGTTAAAAATATGTTCAATGACTTTTTTACCTCTAATAATAATACTACACATATGTATTAAAATGTCTATAAATGTCATTTCACACAAACAAATGGCAATAAGCTTTAAGCAATCAATTAATTGTTACCAAACACATTTATAAAAAAAAAGTTGTCAAATCAGCAGTCAAATCTGCTGAACAAAAAGTTAAAACTCTAACAACAAACTTTAAACTCTAACAGCTAAACTCTAAACTCTATTTGCCAAACAGGGCCAAGATCTTATAAGATAATATAAGATAAGATCAGATCAGATAAGATAAAATAAGATGTTAGGCACACACAATAAACTATATTATAAGATAAGATAAGATCAGATAAAATTTTATAAGATTTTATAAGATAAGATAAGACAAAATAAGTTGAATCAAACGGACCCTCACTCTTTAACTTCTTACATTAATTTATTATAATAAAAGTTATATTTTATAATATAGTAACCTTATTTTCTCACATAGTCACCCATTACAATCTATAACTACTCCTCTTTTATGTCTATTGTCTTTTTTAATATAGTGACCCTCTTTTTAATTTCATAAATCACATAAACTAGAATTAAGTCCACATTATACACTAAATTAGTATGGACCCGATCCATATAAGTTTTGTACAAAATTAATTAGCCACAAATAAATTTCAGTAACATGCCTATTATTCATGGGCGGATACATAGGGGGTACAGTGGGTACAGCTGTACCCCCATTAATTTGGAAAAGCATATATATATAGTTTACACATGCAGACTTTTATCAAAACTAATGTTTGTTTTAGTGGTAAGGGAGAGGAAATTCATAAAAGAGTGTGAGGTTGCATGATCGATCCCTGTAATCTAACTTTCATTCTTTCTTTTTCTTTCTTTTTCTTACTCTTTCTTTTTTTTCAAAAGTTCTTTAGCAACATCTTTTCTTCCTCTTACTCTTTCAAACCCTCCTAAATAAAAGGAAATAACTTATATAGAAGTTAAATATGCAATTCTTATTATACATACACCAATATAAATTATAGAAAGTTGTCAATTTATATTAAAACTGTCATGTTATTTTGCATTTTTTCATCTTACTTCTATGTACTTGTTAAGTCATCATTTTATCTTCTAATAACCCTTTTTCCACCTTATTCCATTAACATGATTATGTGACTTATATCAACAACAAATTTTTAAAAAACCCTTTTTATCTTTCAAATTTTCCAAATTTTTTAGGGTTGAATAAATATTAAAAAAATTATTAAATTTCGGGATTCAAATTCATTATCTTTATCCACATCTTGTATCGGGGCATTTATATTATATGATATTTTTTTCTTAATATATATTAATGGTATTATGAGGTTAAAGTTGGCGAAATTTTGCTCCAAAAAATAAAATATAGCCGAAGATTAGATACGGAGAAATGATATATTTTATGAATCTAATTGCTCATTATTTCGAACCCCCATTTCTAAATTTCTAGATCCGCCACTAGTATTATTAGTTTATTATTAATCCTAACAAAAAATCCAAGAATAGTGGTTAGAAAAACAATGGTAGTAAAGGGATAAGGAGAGATAAGAAACTAAATTTACCATTAACTATAATCTCTCCTTAACCATCAAACAAAATTTTATGAATGGTCTCGAGAGAATATTGGTTTATTATAAAGATTTAATATTTCAATGTATATAAAGATAATTTCCAATCCAAATAAAAATCTCTTCCATCAAACGACACCAAAATTTTATTTTTTCAAAATAGTTTCTAAGAGGTGAGACATGACTAGCACTGACAATATAGAATTAACCAAAGAATCAAATTCAGATGAAATTCTTCATGATTTTTTACCTTTCTTAAGAGTATATAAAGACGGTCGTATTGAAAGGTACATCCTCACATCAAAGGAAAAACCGGGTCATGACCCGATTACAGGAGTCCAATCAAAAGATGTTGTAATATCAACGGATCCGGAAATATCGGGCCGAATGTTCCTACCCAAGATGGAAGATAGGCCCAACAACGATGATAATAGCCCAAAGAAAAATGGTATACCATTACTTGTTCATTTTCATGGTGGAGGCTTTTGTACTGGGTCAGCCTTTGGCCCAATTACCAAGCAATCTTTGAATAATTTAGTTTCTATGGCCCAAGTAATGGCCTTTTCAATAGACTACAGGTTGGCCCCAGAGAACCCATTACCCATTGCATATGATGATTCTTGGGCCGCTTTTAAATGGATAGCATCTCATGCAAATGGTAATGGGCCGAATCCATGGTTGAATGAGTATGTGGATTTTGATCGAGTTTTTTTAGGTGGAGAGAGCACTGGAGCTACGATAGCTCATGATGTTGCAATTAGAGCTAGTGTAGAACCCTTAGAGGGGTTGAACTTTGTAGGATTACTAGCTATTCACCCGTATTTCGGCTCGAAAGAACCCGAAAAGTTAATACAATATTTGGACCCGACAAGTAGCGGGTGCGATAACGAACCTAGGATGAACCCGGGTGTGGATCCAAGATTGTGTAAGTTGGCATGTGAAAAGGTGTTAGTTTGTGTGGCAGAATATGATAAGTTTAGGGATAGAGGAATTACTTATGCTGAAAACTTGGAAACAATGTGGGAAGGGAAGGTTGAAATTGTGGAGACATTGGGTGAAGGCCATTGCTTTCATGTGTTAGATGCTACTTCCCCAAATGTTGAGCCTTTCATGGCAAAGTTGGCCTCTTTCATAAAATAGGATTCTTAGCAAGTTTACCAAAATGATGTAACAAAATTCGATCAAGTCTCTAATCTCTTGTACTACTTTGTAACACTATCAAATTTCAATTTTAGATACCTATTCTTTTGTTCTCTTGGTAAGAAGAAAGATCTTAATGGATTAGCACATCTTGCAGGTACGCTCGATGTCAATCAATCCAATCTAATAAAGAATCTCTCTGAGAGTTGCGGAAAAAGTTGAGGGAATCCAAAACCATAACTATTAACCAAAACATCTTAACTATTTGTCAGATTATTAATTATCCCTGTTCTAGATGTTCTCATTAATCCATATTTAGAGCTTAGTTTTTTTTTTTTTGAAAGATATTTAGAGCTTAGTTGATGGAATAGTGAGTAGTAGTAATTGAGTAGTAATTTTTAATTTATTGTGCTTATTTTGGCTAAAGTTAGCTCAAGTTTTACTTATCCAATGTTTAGCTCTAGTTTCATCTTAATAATTAAGGTACTTCTTCTATGATGGTTGACTTATTATATTCGTTTATGATGGTTTCCTCATATATATTCTCTTTCTTCTTTTTTTTATAAGTAGGCCGCCCCAAAAGACGTTTATTATTAAATTTCCATCAATAGAAACTATTGCAACACGTTACCATAATAAAAAAGGGGACAAACTCAAGACAAGTACAATATAAATGCATCAAAACACAATATTGAAAAACACTAACACCATGTCACCCGAGTAATTAACATTCTCATATATATTCTCTTCTGATCAAGATGTTGTCTGTTGATAGTTTGATTTGTAAATTGTCAATGAATTTTTTATACTATTTTTTTTTTATAATTGTTGATGTAGTTAATTGCTAAATGTTGATAGTTTAATTGGTTAAATGTATTGAGAGTACAATTTTTTTTAAGTGTATTTTGATTATTCATAATTTTGATTTAGATATTCTTATCCCCGTTAAACTTTTGATTCCTAACTTTACCCCTGATGACAGATTTAACTATCCTAAACTTCCATGCATATATGGCTATAGCATAATCACCCCACAATCGAGGGTGAGGTGGTGGAGTAGTGGCATCGCTTTCCACCTCATATCCCTCAGGGCCTAGGGATCAAACCTCATGGGACTCATTTGAGGATTTCCACTTATTCCCCATCAAGTGAGTCCCCTTCATCTTACCTTTAAAAAAAAAATCACCCTACAATCTCTAATAAATTCCAATTAAAATTAGTAATTTCCATACTTGTATAATTAGAAATTTCACATAAAACCCTATTCATCTGATGCAGCCTCAGATTTTGGCCATTGAAAGAGTAGAAGTCAACTTCAAAGTAATGTTTCCGTAGGATTCAGCCCATGGAATTAAAACTCTCCCATTACTTTACCGATTGGTCATTCTTTAACGGATTTTAGATCTGTCGTTTCGCGAAATCCTGTCACGGAACGCCATAATTAAAATCACATACTTCTCGCCGCGTTGTCCGTTCTCTAACGTGAATTCGCCGCCTCGGAAAGTTTTTATCCCCATTACATCCGTTCTTTTCAAACATTGGCCAAAAATATTTTACGAATTAATTATATAGCAGATGAAACATGATATTCTAGTAGATTTGATTATAGTATGTCGTAATAATCTATATTATATAAGGAATGGGGGAGGAAGATGGTGCCCCCCTCTAAAAATACTAAATTACCCTTAATGATCTAATGGAATGAAAAAAATTGCAAAAGAAAATAATTTCAGAACTTTTTTTCTCATTTCAAATTGCCATCCTAAACAACTTAAAATGGTATATGCATCAAATATTTCAATCAAAAAATTAAATAGACAATATCTTGACCTTTTTTATAAGAGAAGATGGTATGCATGATGTCCACCTGAACAAGTGTGAAACAGTCATTATGCTTGTTACTCTTTAATTCATGAAACCAACTGATCATTATGTCTATTCTTTTTGTTCAAAATTCATTCACAAAAAATTAATATTAAAAATTACTCACAAACTTTGTTAGTTTTTTACATTAGCGAATTAATATATCAAAATTCATCTACTTCCTCCGTAACAAATTAGATTTTACAATTTGACATTTACGTTTGTCGATGCAGTACTTTGACCATTAATAACTCTAATTGTGTATTAGTAAAAATTATAAGAAGTTAATATTATGAAAGTATACATTGAGACGAATCTAACAACATATCATATAGTAACGGTTGATTTTATCTAAAACTAAAAAATGCATGGTCAAATATAGTAGGTGAATAGTGCAATTTTCAAAGTGTAACATCTATTTTTTTACAGAGGAAGTAACTATTTATCTTTCACATTTTAAGTATAATCATAACTATAATACGGATGGAGTATATAATAGAATAACAAATTTTGAAATTAACGCACGCATTGCGTCCATATAAGGCTAGTGCTTCATAAACTAAAACAATGCAAATAAGGTTGAAACATATTAATGTGAATTTTTTGAAAAATTCACGCCGCGTCGATCGCGATCCGTTCCATTCATCCGTTACAAGCCGCTTCCGCGACAAGAACGCAAACGTTACCACGATCGAGACCACATCTACAATTTTTTTTTCCTGGTTTCAGTCTGTTGGATGTCAATCAATCCATGATCCTTCAAAACCTGTAGTTGGCAGAAATCATCAAACGAAGAAGGGGTCATTATTTTTTGAGGTGAAGAAGGGATCATTATTAGAATAATCTTTAAGTTGATTTCTAAATCTTCACAGAAACGAACTGCGTGGTTTGGTAACAGAAGCACGCTATTCCTTGTCATTGTTATTGAAACAAACTTTCCTGTCCTCCACAGTCCATGTCAAGGGTTTACACAACTAATACAACTAGGGGAAGGCAGAACTAGAGGTAACTTGGAAAACGATATCAAACCAAGCGCTTATTACTTTTGGGTGAATTATTGAAAATTCGGTTCGCGATTCGATTCGGAGTTTATTCAATTCAGTTCAGTTAGTTTCCTCTCACAGTTTTCATTTTATTCAGTTCATTTCAGGTTTATTCAGTTTAGTTCAGTTCAGGTTTATTCAGTTCAGTTCAGGTTATTCAGTCCAAAAGAACTGAATATAGATAACAAAGAAAGATTGGTATTTGTAGATATATTTTATATTTAAAATGCTTAGCTAGCTGGTCAAAGCTATTAAATCATCATGGCACGATACATGGCAACAAATGAACTCATAACTTCCTCCACACAGAAGACTTCGAACAGCAAAACTCACCCACACCAGTAAACAACCTAATTAAAAGGCCAAAACCACCCAACACAATTCAACGACATTCACTCTTCAACTTAATATTCTACGTAATCTACTTTAAACCAAACTAAACAAAAAACCAGCAGATTTCATGCTAGAAGTGGAGAAACAACCATACTCATGCTATGGTTATACGCATGGAGAAAAACAATATTAAAGCTTTAACCATGGCTTCTACTATTACAACATGATTTGTTACCAAGAAATCGCCGACAAAATACTCCCTCCGTCCCTAAATAGGCTCCCCGTTTCTCCTTTTCACATTTGTCCATGCGCATTTTGTATCATTAATATCTTTAATTATATAATAGTAAAAATTACAGAAATTTGATTTTCTTAATGTATATAATGAGACGAATCAAACAAGACACGTCATGACTATGTTTTTTCTTATGTATTACTAGCTTTCTAAGCACGCGATGCGTGCCACGATAATTTTTTCATTGTGATATTTCGTAAAGTCGAGTAGCTAGTTTTATATGCACGCAATACATGCAGCGACAACTCATTATAATAGTTTAAGTTGACAGTTTTTTCAATAAATGTTCTGTTTTGTTCAACTTATTAGAAGTTATTATTAGCAAAAATAAGTTTAGACTAGTTCTTGATCTGGTTTTATTATCATATATGTAAATGACTTACACAAATTGAAATTATATAAACCATTAAAATGATCATTTCTTTACATGACTATAATGTTGTGGAAGTATATTGCTGATTTTTATTTTTGCAATTTTTCCTTTTGATGGAAGATTTTGATATTCTTAAATGAATTTGTTATCTTTTTTTTTTTGTAAACTTTTTTTGTCTTTCCTTTTTTTTAACCTAAAATTTTAAGTTATTCTATAATTCTATTTGTAGTTTTTAAAAATGGCAAATACTGAGATTGATTGATTACCCATTATTATTTTAAAATTTTAAACAAAATTGATGTAATTAAAAAAAGTAAGGGTAATATAGTTATTTAATATGGGGACACCATGTCTCCCCCCTTCACTTATTTAATAGAGATAAAAAAATTGGTGGATTTCCTTACTTATGAATAGTGCCAAAATTAGAAATGGAAAGTCTATTTAGGGACAGAGGGTGTATCAAACTATTAACTCAATAATTGGCATGAAAATCATAAAACACGTAATTTTCTAATTTTCCCACCCCGACATCGTAAGACAACTAGCCCAAACCTATCTACTAAAAACTAAATAAATCCTAAACGAATTCATCGTACTAGGATCGCTATTAGTTACCTGGGCCAACTGGAGGAGTGAAGTGAAGCCGGTGTGTTTGGGCCCATTCTAAGGACCAGCCCACTGTGGACAAAATTACCAAAATACCCCTACTCCTAGGGCTATCAACCCTCCACCAGCTGGAGTTGACCTAAATACCCTATTTTATTGGAATTCACAACCACTATAAATAGTGCTTGTCCCATCAGTCAAAAGGTATTCAATTCTCACCTAAAAAACTAGAGCATCTCTCTCTACAATTACTGCTTTCTCTCTCTACCTCAATTACTGACTTGAGCGTCGGAGGGGCGTTCCTGGAAAAACCCCCCGGGTAGTTTTTCAGTGTGCTTTGCAGGTTTACCGGCGTCAAGACCCATCGGAGCTCTCGTACCCTCTCAGCATTTAGTTGGCATCCCCTTCAGCATTACTTAGAGTTTCCTGACAGAAACAGTTTGGCGCCGTCTGTGGGGATACAACAATCTCAAGCCACAAACCGAGAGCTGAAATGGCACCGATCCGTCGAAACCGTAAAGCTCCTCAGCCAGAACCTAATCCACCTTTTCATCGCATACCTACCGTTGAGACACTAGACCATCATGAGGATGAGAGCCCTACGCCTCCGCCAGAGCATGGGCCTCACCCTCAACCAGCTGGACCCCCTCATCCACAACCTCCTCTGCCTGCTGAGCTCCAGAGAATAGTAGACCAGCTGAACCAAAACATTGAGCGGAACCTAAGGGCCATGTTGGCCACCCTTCAAAATGGGGGGCAGACACTACCCCACCCTCAGCCTGAGGGGGAGGCAAGGGAAGGGGCCTCTTGAATGCAAAGATCAAATGCCGCAGGACCCCCTCAGCCCTCAGCCCGGAGGCAAGAACAACCAAGAGAGCGAAGACCCCCTCAGTCAGCTCAGAGACTCCCTCTGTCGGTCCATAGACCCCATCGGTCGGAACAGAGACTGCCTCGGACAGAACGTGGGCAGAGGGATGCCCGTCAGACAATTGAAGAGAACCGACTCCGTAAGAGGCAGATGGATGCCCGGGAAATCTTGAATAGGAAGGAAGCTTCAAGGGCGGCCCCATCAAGACGCGAGCGTGAGCCTGGTCAGCCCCACTCTCCTCGCCGGGAGCGAGAGAGATCCCCTCCTCACTCGCCCAGACGCCGGGAGGATGAATGGGACTCGGCCTCATCTCAACCATGCAAGCGTGGGGACCCCCAGATGGTCAATAGAGGTGTCTTGAACTTCATGACCCCCTTAAGCAAGGAAATCATGGACACCCCCAACCCAGGCAAAGTAAAAGTGCCTCTCATCGAGCAATATGCGGGTTCGACGGACCCGGCTGACCACATGGCCTCATACAAAGCGCAAATGAGTGTGCAAACGGGTTGCGAAGCGGCATGGTGTCGCTACTTCCCAACTACACTTAAAGGGTTGGCGCTTAGCTGGTTCTCAGAGTTATCCCCCGGAATTATTACTAACTTCTCAGTGGTAGAAGCGCTCTTCCTTCAACACTTCATTGCGGGAAGGAGACACAAGAAGACTAGCATCCATTTGATGTCGGTCAGGCAAGAGAACAACGAAAGCCTGAGCGACTACATCAGGAGGTTCAATGAAGAGTCAATAAGGGTATCAGATCTCCAAGATGGAGTAGCATTCACCGCACTTATGTCCGGGCTCTTGCCGGGCAAGTTCCATTGGTCCTTGGCGGAAAACGAAGTCACTACGTTCACGGAAGCCATGACCCGGGCACAAAAGTTTATACAAGCCTCTGACATTTGTAAGCCAAGCAATGACAACTCAAGAAAGAGGAAGGACGACAAGGGTCTTGCGGATCACCGCAACGGCCGAGATCAGACCAAGGCTCCTCGATCCAACTCCCAGCCTAACCGGCAATCCGCTAGTAGGGAGGATTCTCGATTCAACAGAAATCAAAGGGAGATTTATTTAGACCTCAAGGAGAGGTCGGTGTTACCTAAGCCACCCCCTATAAAAACCTCCAACACTCGACGGGACAAACGATTATGGTGTGAGTACCACAAGGAGTGCGGTCACACCACCCGTGATTGCCGAGAATTGAAGAAGGCCTTAGACAATCTAGCCGACCAAGGGAAGCTCAACAGGTACCTCAAACATCCTGAGGACAAGGACAAGAGGAAAGAAGATCGAGCTAACAGCGATGACACTGAAGGGTACGTTGGTGTCATATCGGGTGGATTCGCCTCAGGAGGCCTAACCGGCCGTTCCCGCAAATCCCACCTTCAAGAGCTAAAGCACCAAGTGTTAAAGGTTGAGAGTACCCATGCAAGCTGCCCTGTAATGACCTTCGGAGAGGCGACTCGGCACATTCAAACACCCCATGATGACCCTTTGGTGATAGAGATGAAGATAGCTAACTCAAGAGTGAGGAGGATCCTAATTGATAGTGGATCCTCAGCCGACATCATCACCTTGGACTGCCTCAAAAAACTCAAGTATCAAGAGAAGGATACGACTCCCATCCATCAGCCACTGATAGGCTTCAAGGGCAGCTCAGTTCATCCCGTCGGCACTATCAAGCTCCCAGCGCGACTCGGTGAAAAAGGCAAAGGAAGAAGCCTACCAGTTGACTTCTTGGTAGTGGACATCCCATTGCCATACAACGCAATCGTGGGTCGTCCTACGCTGAACAAGGTCAAAGCCGCGATCTCGGTGTATCAACTCTTGATGCAATATGAGACGGATGAGGGGGAAGTTGGCAAAATCCATGGGGATCAGCAATCGGCCAGAGAATGCTATGTCAATAGCTTGAAAAATGGCACCACCTCATCTCAAGGAGGAACACCACCCAAGAAGAGAAAGAGAAGTGAAAAAGAGGCACCCCTGGACTGCCTCAGCATCTACATCTCAGAGAACCCGAAATGCTATGATCGCCCTCAACCAGTTGAAGAGGATGAGGAGGTCACCCTTGATGAAGAACTTGGCCACCGAGTGAGGGTAGGTCGAACAATAGATCAAGCACTAAGGGAGGAGATCATCATGGTATTGAGGGAGTACAAGGACGTTTTCGCCTACGAGGCAACAGACATGCCTGGGCTAGACCCTAATTTCATGTGCCATGAATTGAACATCAAAGAGGGATACCGTCCAGTTAAACAGAAGTTGAGGCACCAAGGCCCGGAGAGAAACGCGGCCGCAGCAGCAGAAGTGAAGAAGCTCTTAGAAGCGGGATTCATTGAAGAATGCCAATACACAGAATGGTTGGCCAACGTGGTGCTCGTTAAGAAGTCTAGTGGAGCATGGCGGATGTGTGTGGATTTGACAGACTTGAACAAAGCATGTCCGAAGGACAACCATCCCCTCCCCAAGATAGACAGGTTGGTGGACTCAACAGCAGGGCATGCGCTTCTTAGCTTCATGGACGCCAATGCAGGGTACCACCAAATACCCATGGCTGAGAAGGATAGGCCACACACCGCCTTCATTACAAGCCAAGGGGTCTACTGTTACAAGATGATGCCCTTCGGGCTGAAAAATGCGGGAGCCACCTATCAGCGCACAGTGAACAAGATCTTCCAAGGCCAACTGGGCCGCAACATTGAAGTGTATGTTGACGATATGATCGTCAAAAGCAAGCAAGCAACAGATCACGCGGCTGACTTGAGGGAAACCTTGTCTACCCTCCGTCGATATCGGATGATGCTTAACCCCAAAAAGTGTGTTTTTGGAGTAAAGGGAGGGAAATGTCTTGGCTTCCTGGTCGACGAAAGAGGGATTGAAGCCAACCCAGACAAGGTGCAAGCAGTGTTGGACATGAGATCTCCTAAGAACGTCCGAGAGGTCCAACGCCTCACGGGTTGCCTAGCTGCCCTCGGGCGCTTCTTGTCCCGGTCAGCCGATAAGAGCCTCACCTTCTTTCGAGCACTCAAGCGGAAAGAGTTTGATTGGGATGAAGAGGCAGAGAAAGCGTTTCAGCAACTCAAGCAACACCTTTCCACCCTCCCCAAGCTCATCTCCCCCCTCTCAGGGGAAACATTGTATGTCTATCTGGCGGTGTCCGAATACGCACTAAGTGCAGTGCTTGTGGCTGATCGAGAGGATGGCCAACATCCGGTGTACTTCGTCAGCCATGCTTTTCGAGGGGCGGAAAGCAAGTACAGCCAGATTGAAAAGATGGTTTATGCCTTGGTCATGGCGAGTCGGAAGTTGAAGCCCTACTTTCAAGCACATCCTATCAAGGTCCTAACCGGACAACCTCTTCGAAAAGTCATTGAAAATCGCAATCACTCCAGTCGCATGACAGATTGGGCTGACCAACTGGCCGACTTCGGCCTCGAGTATGAACCTCGAAGGGCAATTAAAGCTCAAGCCCTGGCAGACTTCATCTCGGAATGCACTTCCAGACCGACTGAGGAAGAGGGATCAGCAACATAGGGGCTTCAGGTTGACGGCTCTTCCACTAAAACGGGAAGCGGAGCGGGGCTAGTCATAATACCTCCTGTTGGTGACAAGTTGGAGTATGCCATTAAGTTTGATTTTTTAGCTTCCAACAATGAAGCCGAGTATGAGGCACTGATTCTAGGACTACAAATATGCATCGCCTCAAGAGCCAAGTCCGTCCGAGCCAAGTCTGATTCACAGCTCATAGTCGGTCAAGTATCGGGAGAATTTTAGGCCAAGGAAGATAACATGAGGATGTACAGATCCAAAACCAAAGAGGTGGTCACTAGCCTACAAGAATTTCAGATCTTGCATGTGCCTCGGTCAGAAAATCAACAAGCTGACGCCCTAGCTCGAATGGCGAGTTCAGCTGACGGACTTATCCCAAGGACCATCATGTGGGAAGTCATCCATCAACCTAGCATCAATGCCAAACAAACTCTCGTCTTAGACAGAACCTCCACATGGATGGAAACGATGATTAAGTATCTGAGAGATGAGGAGCTTCCCCTGGACAACAAGGAGGCTGAGAAGGTTCAAGCAAGGGCTAAGTGGTTCACCTGGCATGACGGGAACTTGTACAAGAAATCCTACACTCATCCCTTGCTAAAGTGTGTCACCCCTGAGGATGGAGACTACATATTAAGGGAGATACACGAGGGGGCATGTGGAAGTCATCAAGGAAGTAGAACCATCGCCGCCAAGGCACTCCGAGCGGGATATTACTGGCCGACGCTGAAAGAAGACGCAATGGAGCTGGTGCGGAAATGCCCCAAGTGTCAGTTGTTCTCAGATCTCCCCCGCACACCAGCAAACCCCCTTACCTCCATACAAGCTGTGTTGCCCTTTCATAAGTGGGGGATGGACCTACTTGGCTCATTCCCTCCCGCCTCAGGACAAAGAAAATTCCTCATTGTTGCAGTAGATTACTTCACCAAGTGGATAGAAGCTGAGCCCCTTGCCACAATCACGGACAAGCAAGTGCAAATGTTTATCTGGAGGAATATCATCACAAGGTTCGGAGTCCCCAAGACCCTCGTATCTGACAACGGAAGGCAGTTCAATAGCGGGCCGACCCGAGACTATTGTGATCGTTTCGGCATAAGCACTAGATTTTCAGCCGGCCTCAAGGCCCCGGACGAATGGCGAAGCTGAGGCGGCCAACAAAGTTGTTCTCAAGGGAATTAAAAAGTCCTTGGATGGAGCCAAGGGGGCATGGATCGACGAATTGCCAGGGATACTTTGGTCCGCGCGAACAACCGTAAAGGAAGCTACTGGCTACTCTCCTTTTCAGCTCGTCTATGGGAGCGAGGCTGTCCTCCTCGTGAAGTGGGCATACCTTCCCCCCGCATGACATTTTACGACTACGCGGAAAATGAGCGAGAGAAACCCATCAATCTTGACCTTCTACCAAAAATCAGGGGTAACTCTCTCCTCCGATCCATCCAATACAAGCAGAGGGTCACTCGGTACTTCAACCGGAGAGTGAAGCACGAGCCCATACTGATTAGGAGACCGGGTCGTTCGCAAGATAGAAGCAACGGGGAACTCGCACCTGCAAGGCAAGCTCAGCCCCAACTGGGAAGGACCATACAAGGTCACTCATGTAATTAAGCCAGGAACTTATCGGCTCGAATCACCCGAAGGAGTCCCTCTCGCTCGACCATGGAATGCGGATAATCTAAAGAAGTATTTTGTTTAAGTATTATTATTTAGGGGCATCAATGTACATGGGCCAGGCTTTTGACCTCAGCGCAGCTTTTGTAAAAGACATTAGTAATGAATGAAAAGAGGCCAAGCATATGCTTCGGCGCACTTCCTAAGTCTGATAAAATACATGTTGCACCGCATCATCCAAAATAGTGCGAGCCAGGTAGTACCTCGGCCAAAACAGAAAGCAGAAACTGAAAACCACAATACTCAACAAAGAAAGATCAGCAAATGGTAAAAGTTTGCATTCTCTAACAGGTAACATTACAACATAAGGGAAGCAGCCTTGAACAAACAAAAGGCCACTTCTTTGAAGACTACAATGCAAGGCAGGCAGCCTTGAACAAACAAAAGACTACCTCTTACAAGAAAAATACAAGCTAAGTCCATACAAAGGCACTAATGAGAAGGGCTGCCGAAGTCTCCACCCTCCTCGTCATACTCAGCACCCTCCTCATCATACTCAGCACCCTCATCGCCCGCCGAGAACTGCTGGGTGTTAGGGTCAACCTTATGGCCTAAGCTAGTAGCCGCCAACTGAGCATGTAGGGCGGCCATCTCAGCTTGGTGCAGGGACTGGTAGGTCCGAGCCGAGGCCTCCCAATCGAATGATGGGCAATCCTGGCTCACAACCTTCCGCATCCGAGCTAGTGCGGCGTCCTCGCCCGCCTGGAAAGAGCTCTCACCAACCTCGGTGATAGAAAAATAAACTAAGTATCAACGCCTTATACCCTCTCGGATGCAGGGGCTCATTAGCCCCTCCGAAGGGTGACCATGGACCTCCCTCGTCCGCATGAGGAGCGTCCCATACATAGAAAAATAAACTAAGTATCAACACCTTATACCTTCTCGGATGCAGGGGCTCATTAGCCCCTCAGAAGGGTGACCATGGACCTCCCTCGTCCGCATGAGGAGCGTCCCATACTTAGAAAAATAAACTAAGTATCAACGCCTTATACCCTCTCGGATGCAGGGGATCATTAGCCCCTCCGAAGGGTGGCCATGGACCTCCCTCGTCCGCACGAGGAGCGTCCTCTACTTAGAAAAATAAACTAAGTATCAACACCTCATGCCTTCTCGGGTGCATGGGCTCATTAGCCCCTCCGAAGGGTGCCCATGGACCTCCCTCGGTCAAACGAAGAGCGTCCTATACGCTGAAATATAAACTTAGTATCATAACTCATGCCTTGATCGGCTGCAGGGGCTCATTAGCCCTCGGCCAGATAGCCGCCCGCGCGACAATCTCCGTGCGAGGACACCCTCGGCCTGGTCGAGGAATCCCTCGGCCAAGGTCGAGGACTCCCTCGGCCTGGTCGAGGCATCCCTCGGCCAAGGTCGGGGCATCCCTCGGCCATGGTCGAGGGCCCCCTCGGCCCAGGTCGAGGGCCCCCTCGGCCCAGGTCGAGGGCCCCCTCGGCCTAGCGCCCCTTGGCGGCCTGACGTCCCTCGGCGTCCTAGCGTCCCTCCGCGGCCTAGCGCCCCTCGGCGTCCTAGCGTCCCTCGGAGGCCTAGCGTCCCTCGGAAGCCTAGCGCCCCCCGGCCTAGCACGCGAGAGCCCCTCCGCCCGCTACGGTCGAAGGAGCTCCTCCGCTGGGTGACTCAACCTCGGTCAGTGTGCGAGGGTTGGCGTAGGGCCTTGCAAGTGCCTTCTGACGATTTGCGGGCCCCCCCTAGCCTAATGGAGACGCAACCTTTTTACTTCCGCCAATCAACCGCCCCTGAAAATCGGATTTTCGCTCCGGTTAATTGGCGTGGGGCTAATTGTTTGGGCCCATTCTAAGGACCAGCCCACTGTGGACAAAATTACCAAAATACCCCTACTCCTAGGGCTATCAACCCTCCACCAGCTGGAGTTGACCTAAATACCCTATTTTATTGGAATTCACAACCACTATAAATAGTGCTTGTCCCATCAGTCAAAAGGTATTCAATTCTCACCTAAAAAGCTAGAGCATCTCTCTCTACAATTACTGCTTTCTCTCTCTACCTCAATTACTGACTTGAGCGTCGGAGGGGTGTTCCCGGAAAAACCCCCGGGGTAGTTTTTCAGTGTGCTTTGCAGGTTTACCGGCGTCAAGACCCATCGGAGCTCTCGTACCCTCTCAGCATTTAGTTGGCATCCCCTTCAGCATTACTTAGAGTTTCCTGACAGAAACACGGTGTAATCTTCTTCTCCTTGTATAGTAGTGTCCTCCAAGAGCTCCTCTCCTAGCAATCCAAAATTTACTTAGAAAGCCAAGAAAAATAGTACAAAAGGTAGGTGTTTTAGTGTGAAAGAATAGAGCAAAAAGGTGTGATTATTGTGACTTGTGAGA
The DNA here is from genome assembly GCA_947646795.1 of Beta lomatogona. Taxonomy (NCBI): domain Eukaryota; kingdom Viridiplantae; phylum Streptophyta; class Magnoliopsida; order Caryophyllales; family Amaranthaceae; genus Beta; species Beta lomatogona. The sequence continues at coordinate 1,122,385 of CANSNZ010001006.1, read as the reverse complement.
TGAACAATGATTGATGAAAACTTCAGCCTTCTTACCCCTTGATTTCACGATAGCAAGCAAGTGTTTACAACAGTTTTTTTTCCTGATCAAAACAACTCCAAAGAAGGCTAAAGATAAGGTGAATTTGGGAGGTTACAAGTTTACAACGTAAATTGATGGGATATGATTATGGGTAATAATGGGGTATTAAGAGGAGTGTTACAAAGCCTAAGAAAATCTTCCCCTAAAAATCTGAACAGTTCGAGTGTTCGACCCTCATGAAGTATAAGTCGGACCATGTGTTCGAGCTTGTCCAAAACGTGTTACAAAGTCGATAAAACATAAAACGTATCCTAAACATGTATTTTAACTGCCATAAAAATAAATAATTTTCCAATTAAATATAACAATAACATATACTAAATAAATATAATTTTTATCAAGTTGAGAAAATATTTTGTATAGGATATAACTATTTCAAAATAAAATACTACTCCCTTCGTTTTCTTTTGTTGTTCTTATTTGGAATTGGGGAGGAAACCATTGCAACTAAAAAAATGGGCAAGATTCCACTATTTTAAATAAAATCAAATTGACTAAAAACAAATATTCTAACCCTTTTAGTTATTCTATGTTAAACAACAAACTAGTGTGAACACATGTACTGCTCTTTGAGTTCCTATATGTTAGACAACCAATTAGACAAAAGTTTGAGGGATAAAAAGGTAAAGAATGAAGAGTTAAGCATAAAAGAGGGTACTAAACTTTACATAAAATTGCAGTTTACTCACCGAAGTTGTAAAAGTTGCACTTTTTTTTTTTTGGTGAAAATAGGAGTAGCATTAAGTTAATGAGTTATGGCCAAATAGCCTATTACAATCCGATAGCAGAAGTTCATTGCAATAATCCGGCATGATTGGCATTAGCCTAACTACATTAAGAGGGTATATGCTCACACGCCTAAACGCCTCCTCTTCCTATTTTTCTCTTTTCTCTCTCCTCTCCCACAAAACCCTAATTTTCAACCTAGGGGCTACCGCCACCCTTTTGGGCGGTGGTAAGCCCCTTTTCTCCATTTGTTACTAGTTTTTGATGTTAATGTTTCTAATAAACTTCAATCTCTCTCTAATGGAGAGTTTTTCTACCCATTTATTGGGTTCTATCTACCCATATATTGGGTTTTATCTCTCTCCATGTGAGAGTTTGGAGACTTTGTTTTTGGGTTTTTGTGTAATTCAAGAGGTTGATTTGTTGATTGAAATTTGTACGGGGTTGCAACAGATGTCATTAGTTCGTTTACAATCACTTGAAATGGATCCAGTTCTACTTCAAAACTACAAAAGATCGAGAGACCCCCTTGCAGAAGGCTGCATAAGACAGCGATGTGAAAGACGAGGGTTTTCAGAAGTGTTAGATCTACTCAACGATCGTGGTTTTGTCATATTAGAGTTATATTTATTTCATTTTGATATGTATTTGTTTAGTTTTTACTTCTATTGTAGATGTCGTATGACTTTGAATCAATGAATTAATTTTTAATTTCAAAAAAAAAAAAAACTACATTAAGAGGGTCTTCCCCATTACATGTTTGCTTGGCTATTACATCCGCCATTTAGTTGTCGTTCCTCCTAACGAACGTGATCTTCATCTTCGAGAAATAATGCCGCAGCTCCCTGCAATTGTTGATGATATCACTATATAAATCAGTATACATTTCCTTGGAATTGATAGCCTCCACCGCAGCTTTACAATCCGAGTGAAAGGCTACATGGGTAAAGTTAGCCTTGCTTGCTACTTGCATCCCTTGTCTAATACTCCCTCCGTTTCTTTTTAATCTACACATTTTCCTTTTTAGTCTGTTTCTTTTTAATCTACACACTGTTGTTTTTTCTATTTTTAGTAACATGTCACATCTATTTTCTCCTCTTTTTCCACCCATGTCATCCACATTTTAGTTTATCTCTCTCAATTTTCATTTTCTCTCTCCACCTTTTCAGTTTCTCTCTCATACTTTTGTACTTCCTCTTTAGTTCTCCCCCAAAGTGAAGTGAGTAAATTAAAATGAAACGGAGGGAGTAGCAAGCAACTTTGCGTGGAAAGGGTTAGTAGCATAGGTTGAACAATGAAATCCCATAATCCACATCCCTTGATTATTTCTAACCACTTTTGCAATACACGACTTAGTTTCAATATCCACAAAAGTGGCATCAACATTCACATGGACATAAGAGTGTTCGAGATTCACCCACGTGGACTCTAGCCCAGTGTTATTGGTGTCCGGGGAATTTTGATTTTCATAGAAGTAATTGGCAAGTTGACCGCATTCTTATGAGTAACATCGACAGGGGGGAACGGGGTTTGATCGAAGGTGAACTTGTTCCTATTTTTCCAAATCTCAAAGCAAATAAAAGGAAACAAAACGGCCCATGGGATTTCTGAGACTCTAGCATGGGTTTGCAGATTGTCTTTGCTCACTCAAAGTACAACTCTGTTAACTTTTGCTCATAACTTTAAATATAATGAATAAAAAAATTTTTTTGGACCAAAAAACTAGAATGGCAATTATTGTTTTGCAACTCAAAAATTATACTCCCTCGTCCCAGAATACTCTTTACACTTTCCTTTTTCATCTGTCCCATAATACTCTTTACACTTCTGTTTTTGGATATGACCCATTATTATTTTAATCTATCTACCTTTTAAGCATTGGCCCACACTCTCTCTCCTTCAAATAAAATAATACCACTCCTACTACCCACCAACTCTAACCATGGCCCACACACTCTCTCCTTAAAATAAAATAATACTACTTTTACTAACTAATAACTCCTATCACATCTACTTTCAATAAAATAACAATTGATAACCCAACAACTTATCACCTCGACGAAACCGACTCCTTTCGCCTTCTCGAATTTCTGGTTTGCTCGATGTGGGTCAGTTTCGATTTTCTTGTTGATATCGTTGAAGATTATTAGATTATTTGTTGTTGAAGCTGATTTCTGGGGTTGGAGTTTGATTTTCTGGGTTTTGGGTTCGATTTTGGGGATTTTGGTTCGTTTTGGTGGTTGTGGGGGTTAGGATGCTCGGTTTTTTTTGCTTTTCTTAGATCTAATGTTGGGGTTTTGGGGTTGGGATGCTCGAACTCTAATGTTTGATTGGTTCTTAGATCTGATTTTGGAGTTTGGTTTGAATTTTCTGGGTGGTTTTTTTATTTGGTTGGTGGTGATTGGTGGTGGTTGGTGTGGTGGTTGAGCAGTGGTGAAGGTGGGTGATTGGTGGTGAAGGTGGTGGTGGGTGTGGTGGACGGTGGTGAAAGTGGTGGTTGTGTGGTTGTCGGTGGTGAAGGTGGTGGTGGGTGTGGTGGACAGTGGGGAATTGGTGGTTGGTGTGGGTGGTGGGCCAATGGCCTAGTGGGGGGAAGGAGAGAGGAAGACATAATGTTTTTTTTGAAAGAGAAATGAAAATTTATGATAAAATAATTTTTTTTATATTTTATTAAAGTTAAAAGCAAAAGTAACAGAAGTTTTTGAGTGAGCAAACTGCAATTTTTACAACTTGATTGAGTAAACTGCAACTTTGGGTAAAGTTGAGTACAGAGTACCCTTTTTTATGCTTAACTCAAAGAATGACTACTCAATAGTGTAAACACATTATTGCAACTCAAAACTAATGGGAAATTTAATTCATAAATTATACTCCCTCCGTCCCATAATATAGTGCTCACATTTCTTTTTTGGTGTCCCAAAATGTTGTGCCTATTTTCTTTTTTATCAATTTGTTTGGACTAAATTATCCTTAATTCCTCCACAAATTTTCCAAAATACCCCTACTTTTCTCTCAAAACATGTGACCCCATTTATTGCTTTACACCATTCCAATGAATATTTATTGCCTTCTGATTTTGTTTAAAGGAAAAAGAAAATAAAGTAACTAGTTTCAATATAAAAGTATCAAAAAAGCACTTCATTAAATATATTTTTTTGGAAATCCTAGCACTCATCCTATTTTCCTTAATTCCCATGAAAAATGAGAAGTGAGCACTATATTATGGGACGGAGGGAGTACTATATATGGAAAGATTCAAAATAGAAACAACATATTGAAATTTCCCAATGGGGAATATATAAACAACAAAAGAAAACGGAGGGAGTAAATTTTTAACGAAAAGATATTATTTAAGGTAAATAGGCGCGAAAAATTAGGAGTGAAATCACGGGGTGTTACACCCGTGCAAATTGCACGGAAATTTTTTTGTGTATTAATATTAGATATTAGGATGTTTCTCTTAAAATCATGGTGTGAATATTACTTTATGATTTGGAATTTTATAATCGTGTATTGAGAAATTCTAAAACTGGTTTTATGAACAGTATGTTTAGTAGCTGATGTAGTTAATATCCTGGTAGATCACATGACCAACCATTTTCTAAAAAAAGAAGTTGATCGAAAAATATTCACTTTACCTATCGTTTTCCTCAAAGGCTTAGATAAAATCATAATTTACACCATGATTAGTAAATCGAAATTTTAAAATTTTCCTATGAGTTTATATGAATATTATCTCTATTATATAAGTGAAGGGGGGAGGCATGGTGTCCCCCTATTAAATGAATTTATTACCCTTACTTTTTTAATTACATCAATTTTGTTTAAAATTTTCAAATAATAATAGGTAATCAATCAATTAAAATATTTGCCATTTTTAAAAACTATAATTAGAACATCTTAAAATTTTAGGCTAAAAAAAAAAAGGAAAGAGTAAAAAAGTTTACAAAAAAAACAAAGATAAAAAATTCATTTAAGAATATCAAAATCTTCCATCAAAAGGAAAAATTACCAAAATAAAAAATCAGTAATATACTTCCACAACATTATAGTCATGTAAAGAAATTATCACAATTACATAGAGGATAATAAGGTCAGATCAAGAACTGATTTGAACTTATTTTTGCTGAAAATAACTTCTAATAAGTTGAATAAAACATAGTCTTTATTGAAAAAACTGACAACTTAAACTATTATAATTAGTTGTCGCTAGCTGCATGTATTGCGTGCATGTAAAACTAGCTACTCTACATTACGAAATATCACAATGAAAATTATCATCGCACGCATCGCGTGTAGACCTGGCAATCGGACCAATCGGATCGGATTTGGACCGGACCCATTCAGATCGGACCATTTTCGGATCAAGTTACATTCGGACCGGGATCGGACCGGACCGTTTCGGATTGGGTCATCGTTCGGGCTATTATTTCGGATCAGATCGGATCAGCTTTCGGATTATGGTTTCGGATCATCGGATCGGATTTCGGATTGGACAAGAAATATTTTGAACTTTTTTGGTAGGGTAAGGGTTGTCCTATGTAAATAAATTTTATTTTATACTAATCTTTTGAGTTATTAATTATTCTATTAGTAGCCCTTTAATTGAATATTAATTGTTTAGTAGTTAGTACTCCCTACATTTTTTAAAATTATTCTGTCTAACTATTTGAGTATTCGTTACATATACTTACATAAAATTCTTCCAAAGTTTTGCACCAGTGGCCAATGATAATTTTTTATTATAAAAAAACGTGTAAGTTTCGGGTACTTCGGATCAAAGCCTAATCGAAACCAATAATTTCGGATCGGTTTACCTTCGGGTCGGGTCGGTTTCGGATCGGGTAAGACCATATCGGATCATTCGGATGAGTTTCGGATCAAGATTATTTCGGCCCGTATTCGGACCGGACCGTTTCGGATTCGGATCAAGGTTCGGACCGTCTGGTTCGGACCCAGATCGGACCACTAATCGGATATTTCGGACCGGATTTTCGGATCAAGATCAACTTTGCCAGGTGCTTAAAAAGCTAGTTGTATCTAGGAAATCTACTCTGGTTTGAAAACTACTATATTCGTCAGGAAATCTGATTGTTAGTGGTTTACAAGATTTTTATTGTCGAGATGGATATTCAATAATTTTCCAGTAATTGACAAAGTTCGGTAGTATTGGTGGGAAAACGATAGTACGTACTATCAACAAAATTAGGAAAGAAACGTATGGGTGAATGGTGATACTCGTGGCATTTTTAGTGGTGGCCCAGTAGGTGCCCGAAAGGCCGAAACGTATCTTCATTTTCTTATGGAATCTGATCTTGAACACCTTTTATCTTGACTAATTTATTTTTTTTTGGCCCCATTGGGAATCCCTTTGTAAGAAGAATGACCTTAATAGACCAACATCTATTACAGGTCCACCAGTCCAGCTATACAGGTTAACACTTGAGATGAGGGGAATCAAGGTAGGGCTGTGAAAAACTGACCCAACCCGTTTACCGAACCCAAACCCAACCTGAAATAAGCGGATTTGGATAGAGATTTTTGACCCATTTGAATAAATGGGTTGACACGACTTACCCAATTAATTAAATGGGTTAGGTTAATGTTGATATTTTCAACCCGAAATTAACCTGCTTTGACCAGTTTAACTCATTAAAATATAAATTTCCCAAAAAGTTGTGTTAAAGTTGGTGAAAATTTTAAAAATACTAATTGTAGAACACAAATACTGAAAATAAAATCTAATCATGCATACTTTATGTGAATTTATTGTTGAAAATTAGTAACTTTTAATAAAAATTTAATAGTATAAATATGTAAATGAGTTAAACGGGTTATATGGGTAACTAGTTTAATAAACAGGTCGGGTCAAGGTTGAGTTTTTCAACCCGTTTAATAAACGGGTTAAGTTTGGTTAGGAACATGTTCAACCCGTTTATTATTAACCAAAACACGACCCGACCTGATCTGTTAATCAACCCTAGATTGAGGGAATCCTACTCTCAAGCACAAGTAGGTAGTGGAGCTCGAACTTGTGACCTCAAAGTCACAAGGTGAGTTCCTCACCACCTCCATCAAACAAGCTTGGTTTTTGACTAATTTAAGATGTTCTATCCTGATTAGGCCCATTTCTTGCGCTACAAAAAAAGGCTCTAGTTAATACGCGACGCAAAAAAGAGGAAACCATAGAAGTTTTCTTGTGCTACAAACCACAGGAAAGGCTCCAGATAAGAGTCTAAGAAGATTTGTTCTGCAACAGAAAAATAGAGGGAGAACAAAAAAAAAAATGGAAGAAGTAATGAAAGCAATAGCCAGTGTGAAGTTAGAAGATGTAGCCAACAACTTTTCCCCCTTTTTGGTGATCTACAAAGATGGAACAATACAGAGGTTCCTCGGCACCCATACTGTCGCCGCATCGACGGATGCGGCCACAGGGGTGGAATCTCAAGACGTAGTGATATCCCCAGAAGACGAAGGTGGAGTGTGGGTGCGCCTATACAAGCCTAAAGATGCCGGGCAGGGATCAAAGCGGCTTCCTGTAGTGGTTTACTTCCACGGTGGAGGATTCTGTGTGGAAACAGCAGCATCGCCTGTGTACCACAACTACCTCAATACCTTATCCTGCAAGGCCAATGTGATAGTGGTGTCTGTGAATTATAGGTTAGCCCCGGAACATCCTCTACCGGTTGCATACGAGGACTCGTGGGCGGCTGTTAAGTGGGTTGATGATGGGCAGGGGCATCAGTGGATCAGAGACTATGCTGATATGTCAAGAGTATTCTTTGCAGGAGACAGTGCAGGTGCTAACATATCCCATCAAATGGCGAAACGAGTAGGGAAGGGAAATGGAATAGTAAATCTGAAGTTGAAAGGAATTCTTCTGATTCACCCCTTTTTCTGGGGTAAAGAAAGGATTGGATCTGAGTCTATCAAGATTGCCAATCTTCCAGGAGGGGAAATGGCAGAGAGACTGTGGGAATTTGTCTGTCCTGGGTCGAGTGGCGCGGATGATCCCCTGATAAACCCAGCCATGGACACGGAGTTGGCGGAATTGGCTGGGGAGAAGGTGATGGTGTGTGTGGCAGAGCAGGATATGCTCAGGGACAGGGGTTTACACTACAAGGAGGCCTTGGTTAAGGGCAACTGTAAGGCAAGTGTTGAAGTGATGGAGACCCTAGAGGAGAATCATGTCTTCCACTTGCTTAATCCAGCCTCCGCCAACGCCGTCCCCTTCATGAACCAGGTTGTTGCCTTCCTCAACTCTTCTTGAACTGCAGCCTGCTTGCTTCCATAAGTGGCAGCTTAGTTGATGGAATAGTGAGTATTGAGTAGTAGTAATTGAGTAATAATTTCTAATCTATTGTGCTTATGTTGGCTAAAGTTAGCTCAAGTTTTTCCAATGTATTAGCTCTACTTTCATCTTAATAATTAAGGTACTTCTTCTATGACGGTTCCCTCATATTCTCTTCTGATCAATGTTTGGTTGCTTTCACCTCATAGGCAACCGTACTAAAACTGCAATAGTACAGTAGTCAAGTATACAAAAATGGGCTGGTACTAATATTAAATCTATAATTTACAATAACTTCCATCTGATATGGTAGTACTACAAAAAGAGACCTAAACAAAAGATTACAAGGCAAGTTCAACTCCTAAAACAATAAAGAGTGGTGCTATAATTTAGTATCATGTCATGGTATCAACAATAATATGTGTGCCACGCCAACAAGCCCCCTATTTATGACTGAACATAAGTCTGTACTCGAGCTGCTATATACTTCAACTGCATAATTTAGAGAACACACATCATTAATCTGGCTAGTAGTCTTGCATTCAAGTATGAAATTGCGTTGACTGTTGGTAGATGCAAGAAGTGAAAAAAAACAACCAGAATTAAAGTAATCTGAACATGTGCTGGCATGGGCCGTTCCCCTACGGCCCACCCTTGTGGCCCATATACTTTAGAATTATCCCCAGTAGGCTTTTAAGTTATACTACTATCTTGTTAAAGTGACTATTGTAACATGAAAATACTCTTGCTTTGGTGGTAAAGTGGGATAGTCGATAGATAAAGATAAGGTATGTTTTCTCCCTATAGTTTAAAATTCAATTCCCTAATATCAATAATCAATCTGTAGTCACTTTATATTTTTCTTTTGATAACTGTTTGCTAAATGTTGATAGTTTAATTGGTTAACACTATGTTTGAATAGCAATGGTGGAGAGAAAGGAATGGGAGAATGAACTTGCTTTTTCCTTCCAAATCCTTCCAAATTGGAAGGATTTGGTTTATTACAATTTGGTTTATTAAGAGAAGAAGGGAAATGGATCCTTCCAATTCTGAATTCCCTTCCCTTTCCCCATGTATCCAAACAAAAGAAAATGTGTATCACCCATTCCCTTCTCTTCCTTTCCCTCCAAATTCCCCTATCCAAAAATATTTTGATAATTCATAATTTTGGTCTAAATATTCTTGGCCCCGTTAACTTTTGATTCCTAGCTTCGCCCTTGGTGACAGATTTAACTATCGTAAACTTCCATGCATAAATGGCTATGGCATAATCTCCCTACAATCTCTAATAAAGTCCAATTAAAATTAGTAACTCCATACCTGTATAATTAAAAAATTGGCATAAAGACCTATTCATCTGAATGCAGCCTCAGATTTTGGCCATTGAAAGACTAGAAGTCAACTTCAAAGTAATTTCCCCGTAGGGTTCAGCCTGTTGAATGTCAATCAATCCATGATCTTTCAAAACCTGTAGTTGGCAGAAATCATCAAACGAAGAATGGATCATTGTTAGAATAAGTTTTAAGATGATTACCTAAATGTTCACAGAAACGAACTGCGTGGTTTGATAACAGAAGCACGCAATTCCTTGTCATTGTTATTGAAGCAAACTTTTCCACCCTCCACAGTCCATCTCAAGGGTCTAGACAACTAATACAACTAAGGGAAGGCAAAACTAGAGGTAGCTTAAAAAGCTGAAAGGTTAAGAAAACAGTTACTGAGATTCATTACATGAAGCTTATAATCACTCTTCCCCCCATTACCACACAGACCTGAAAAAAAAACATTGTAAAGACTTACCAGAGTTTCATAAAACATCCGTGCACATAACTTCCTTCGCCTTCCTTCCAAGATGGCACTCAAATTGATTTCTTCAGGAGGACCATCTGGAAACTTGGATAGAGGAGAATGATTTTTCAGATATTGAGCCACTGCCCTGCAACCGGAAATCACTGATTAAACCTCGCATTGTCGACCCTAAAGGCCTAAAATGTGGATGAAGACAAAAATGTTTAGAAAAGGGCTAAACCTTGTCCTTGTAGACATGGTATCTCCTGTACGAGTCCCTTGAGAATCTGGAACAGCAAACTCAGGTTATTATTATCAACAAATCTATACTGTGTACTAAATGCCTAACTTGCTAAATATGAGCAATCACTGATATAGTAGTACATGCAGCTTACCAGTGGGGCTGTTGTTATCTTGTTCCAAAAAAGAGAGCTCCTACAATGAAAAATGGTAGGCATCTCAGCAATAATAGGCAATAAACTCAATAGTATAGAACTAAATGCAGCACAGTAGCTTCCTAAGTGAATCAACCAGCAATGAGACCTCATTTACACATGTTTTGGTGAAAGCTTTTGAAAATTAGGGAGGTTCATGGACAAGTATAGAAGTAAAGATCGTTTGAAAATGTGAACACTCGTATCCATCATCGATAACCATAAGATACAATTCCAATGCTGCCTTGCAGATATAGAAATGGAATATGGAAGTTGAATCTAAGAGAACACTACAAGTATAACATTGACAATCTTACTGGAATTTGGCAGTCTCGTGTCAGTCAGACTAGTGCATGAAGCCAGTGTTACAACTTATGAGACCACAATAAGGCTAGTAAACACTGACGTATCATGGGACACTGGTTCCCATCTGAAAAAAATATGAAGTACTTACTAACTCCTTGTGTTTAGAGCATTTTTTGAGAGGAGACCTATTTTGCAAAAATAAAGAATTGACAGAGCATCCTTAAGCACTACATAAAGAAACATCTCTTTTAGATGTGCCATGAAATGTGATTAATGTAACGTGATTACATCAAAAAAGGTTTTTAATTGCATACAGTATCCCTCCCATATTCATGGGATGCATGATGCGGTGTATCTGCACTTTCTTATTTCTTGATGGTTATTAATAATATGGTGGGCAACTTCAATGAGAAGAGAGGGTTCAAACAAGGAGCCCCTCTTTCCCCATTGTCATTCATCTTCCACACAGAGTGTCTTTCAACAAAAACTTCAGACTATGTTGCCTTAAAATTAATCACTTGAATTTATCTCGAGATGTTCTTCAGTCGCGAGATGATCTCATTAAGGATATGGACAGGGACACAAGAGCAGGTCTTAGAACAGGTATAGGAGTGTCAGAGACTACACTAAAGATCTGTGTCCATTCCTCTTCTCAGTGATGAATGAGTTGACAATGTCCATACAACATGAAGTATTGTGGTGTAGCTTGTTTGCTGATGAAATTGTTTATGGACAAGTGCTGAGCAAATATTAACGGTGAGTTAGAAGAGATGATAACGAGTTTGGCTATCTTTTTTGCTACGCCTATAAGTTTGATAGAAAATCAGGAAGAAAAGGCTGTATTTTCTGGTATTGCGGATAGAGATGTCAAAAGACAGACGACAGATGACTCTCATAAGAGGTTAGTAGTGGCTAATTGTGATCAACTTGTTAAAAGGCTACAGTCACAAAGAAAAGGAAAGGGGACTAGGCACTTGTCCCATGCTCAGGGAGTGCAATTACAGCTCTTTTCTGATTCACTTGTCCTATACCATCTGGTTGGGCATGTGATGAAGGCATAAAGCTGCAAGGAACAAGAAGGTTGATTGTACAAAAAGTGTGGCTGGGAGATGAAAGCATGTGTACCTAGCTACTAATCCCTGTTTCAGGTGTTTGTTTTTGTCAAGCAGTTATGTGATGCTTGATGGTGTTCTGTACTGGTGCGCTAGTAGCTCTTCCTGGAAGGCACAATTGCACAAATGGCCCAGTTCATTATGGAAAATAGTGTGCCCTCATATTGCCTTATGTTCTAACTTTATACCCCTCAATCCCCCCCCAAGAAACAACTCTTTCTGCTTCCAAATGCAACTGTGGCTCTTTTTATTTCCTTCTTCCTCGTTCTAGAATTTTCATCAATGCAGAAGTACATAGTTAGGAGAACTTACATCTTCCATAGAACTTCTCCATTCCGGGATGTCTGATAGAGCAGTACCTAAATCCTCAGTCCTCTCCTCAAAACCCACAATTGGTGTTTCCATCTCGAACCCTGTGGAGCTGGTAAACATACCCATATCTGATTGGGTATCAGTAGTTCCAAGCCTAGGCTCTGAAACCGAACTTGGAATTCTAGGGGATGTGGAAGTCTCTGCATTTCCATGGGACTTTGGAGATGATATTGGTGTGGAAGTAGGAAAAACATGCTCAAAGTTGTGTCCAGGGTCATGATCTGCTGATCGGAGACGCTCAGTTTCCTCTCCAGCAATAGGAGCATGTGCACTAGATTCTGCACCCCTAGACTCCAGTTGAGCTGCTTCTGTCACAAGCAATTTTGGGTTTGAAGAAATAAAGTCCTCTCTTGAAAGATTTTGGAGATTGGCACACATCCCTGCAACATAAGAATTAGACTTATTGTCACATATTCTTAAGCTAGAGGAAAATTAGCAAATTATATTGAAGCTATTTGAGAGCCTGCTAACCAGATATCAGTGGCTCTGAGAAAACCTCTTCATTCTTCTTAATCTTCTCCTTGAACCTCCATAAGTCTAAGGCAGAACAAGGCAACTTCTTCTTTTTCTTCACTAAATCAGAACAATTATCGAGCATATTTTTCAAAAACCTGCAATACAAACAAACTCATAAGAATCCAACTCCAAGTCAATGGGGAGAAAAAAGGTAGCTTAATGGAAGTATGGAACAGGTAAAATCTCATACGCATTAGTCAAAACTAGAGACTCATCAAAGTTTTGCTTTCTCTTTCTTTTTCTCTGTTGAGGCTGAGGCTGAGGCTGAGGCTGAGGCTGAGGCTGAGGCTGAGGCTGATCAGGAGGAGTTGGACGGAGTAACAGCTCTGTCGGTGATACATCAACTGTAAAATGAAAAGAGAATCGTCAGTCTTGAGTGATTCATGCATCTCTCCGTAAAATCTTCTTTAAAGATGAATGTGCTCACCAAAAGAACCAGAAACCCCAGGAGCTTCAGTAGTAGGAGATGAAGGCCCTTCATGCTGCAAGGATTGATGCGAATGCTCTTCAGTAGATGTAGGTAAAGACAGCGGCGTATCAATTCCCTTCTCAGTTGTGTCTTTTGGAGGAGATATGGTTGGTTGAGGATCAACATCTCCACGATGTGGCCTTAGGATTGGGCTGTGCAGGTGGACATCATTGTCATCATTATCACGCATGACCTCATATGGCGGAACGTCTTCACCTTCAGACCTCCCATGTCCATCATCTTGGTTGAGATCATCAATGTGCATGGGAGGACTAAGAGGAACAGGAATTTCAGGAGGATAGCTGCAATCATGAGGGGATAAGTAAGTGTTGGAACTAGTTGCACAATAAGAAAATATAGACTCCTATGTACCATAACAAAGCTTTGACATCAGTAAGAAGCATACTCTATCTGCATCGGATCACCCTGCATTTGCTCAGACTGTGTCGAGTCTGGAATGATATCCTGCAAAGATTAAAATAAAATCAAGTTAATAACCACAAACAAGCAGCAGCAGCAATAACCAGGTCTATGACCATGATATCAGATATGCATATCACAAGAGTGTCTCGACGACATCAGGAGATAACATATGGCCATCTCTGAGTTTATTGAGGCTGTGAGATGCAAAAATAACACATGATTGTTATAGACTTGGAATTTCATGTACAAGAAGAGAAAGGTAACACGTTACATCATCAAATGTAATCCTGACATAAAGCTCGCTCTCAGCAGGCTGATATTGATCTGTAAAACATTCAGAAAGCATCAGCACATAGAACAATCATAATGAATATGACAAACCACTAGCAACACAACAAGCAACCTTTGAGTGTTATTTCCTCTAGACTCCTAAGGTGGTCATCCTGGGACCTGTGAATGAAAAATCACAAACCAATTGTAATTTCGAAATGAAACATTGAAAATCAAATGCACAAACAAATGAACCTGAAAACAAGATACTAGCAAACTTACTCATTGATAAGGGACAACTCGTCATCAATGTCTATAGCATCAAGTGCATAAGTCTCCGGCAAAGTGACCGCATGAAATTGAGCCTGAGTAGCATTTTCAGGCAAATTGACATTAACATGACGGAATGCGTTCCTCAAACTCACCCAAAGAACATTGCAGTCATGGTGAAGGTAATCAACTTGCTTCGAATATATCCGAACAACACCCAACAAAAGATGTCCAGACATTCTCAAAGCAATTGGTACTTCTGGAAAGATAATTCGCTCTGCACATCAATTGAGAGCAACTAACATTGTTACTACTAATGAAATTTGAATGTGAGGACTATATTACTCGAACTCTACATTTCACCACAAGTATCTCGAAACTTCGACTTTTCATTTCAGGCCGAATCAAACACTTGAACCTTAATCACTCCAGACAATCAACAACATGATACAAAAAATCAAAATAAAGCATAAAATCCTATAATTTCACCAGCCCTTTTAAAATTGACTGTTGAATAACTGTCTAAATGTTCAAAAATTAAACAAAGAGCAAATAACATTGTTAATACTAATGAAATTTGGATGTGGGCCTATATTACTCAAACTCTTCATTTTACCACAAGTATCTCGAAACTTCCTCTTTTCATATCAGGCCGAAATCCTCGAAAATTTTCATAAAACAGCCGAATCAAACACTTGAACCTTACTCACACCAGACAATCAAGAACATAATACAAAAAATCAAAATAAAGCATAAAATCCTATAATTTCGCCAACCCTTTAAAACTAACTATATAATAACCGTCTAAATGTTCAAGAATTAAACAAAGATCATATCTTGGACTAGAAAGAACTCCATAAAAAACTTAAAATAGCCGTTTTAGAAATCTTGCTCAAAGATTGAAGAATAATAATTCAATTATTTACAACTTTTTTGAAGATTCTACAGTTTCCCACATCAAAAAAGCAATTTAATTCAACATTACACAACAATAAAAATCAAATTATGCAAATGAAGCAAATTCATTTAACAAATTAGTTTATTAAAGATTGGGTTTTTTAACAAAATATCGAAAAGTGAGTATTGAGTCTAATGACGATTAAAATAAAGATAAAAGTTGCGCCAAAAAAAAAGAAAAAAAAGAACTAACCAACGGTGGAGGGGATATTAGTGGAAGCGTAATGAGATTTCTTGAGTTTGTGTTGAAGATGAGCAGCACACCAAACAGTACCAAGCGGGCCTTTTCGGGCCAGAAAAGTATGTGAATAGAACATTTTATATTTCTTGTTTTTGTTGTTCGACTGAAAACCGGGCTTTTTGGCGGGCTGAGAAGGTGAGGTAGGGTTTTACAGAGGGAAGTTGAAGAGAGAGTGAGGTTTACAGTGTGGGAATGGAGGAGGAGGGTGTTCTTCTATGGTCAGTTTCCTTTATTTCTTTTATTTTTGTTTCCTTATTTACTTGTAGGAGGAGGGAAAGAGTGCTTGAGAATTTTCATTTCCCGCGCGTTTTCTTTGTTTATTAGGAAAGTGAAACTTTTCTCACTCCAACATATGAGCACCAAGTAGGCAAGTAGGGTTGTTCCCTGATAAAAAAGAAATTAAATAATTCCTCATTTCTGTTTTAAATGAAACGTAGGGCCGTTGTATACGAGATTTAGAAGAAAAGAGAAATAGAGAGAAATAAAAAGAGGGACTAATATGATGAAAAGAAAATTAGAGAAAAGTAAGTATCACATATACTTCATCTGTTCCGAATGAAATGCAACAAATCCACTTTTACGCATGTCGAGACATTATTTTGACCATAAATATCTATAATTACTACAAGTAAAAATTATAAATATTACGTTTTATGAAAGTACGTCATGAGACGAATCTATGAATATTCCACTTGACTATGTTTTTCATTATGTATAAATCACAAATCTTAGTCAAAGTTAAAAGTGTGAATAGTGAAAAAGTGGAATTGTTGCATTTAATTCGTAACGGAATAAGTAGTACGTTTTGTTAGAGGAAGAAAAAAAGAGTTGACTTGATTTATAACGTTGATATGTGAATAACAACGCGTTATAAGTGCTTTTGTGTGATTTATTTAAAAATACTACACCGTAACACTAATTTGGAAGGTTTTATCTCTAAATTTTTGGAAAATAACGAAAGTGTCACTGTGATATGCACTATTCACATATCACGCAAATATTGTTATTATGAGAACAGCTAGTTATTTGCAATAGGAACATTAATATATTGTTACTTTGTTCAAAACATGGGAAATGTTGAACTTAACAATCTATTTTGCATCTACTAACTACCATTTTTTCATTTAATTGATGGTTAAAGCATGTTATGTAAGACAATATATTATGCATGAAAGAATGATAGGTACTGGTTGATACGCATCAACTATCTTATCTGATTTCTTAGAGTCATTGCATGATTTTACTTCGCTCTTTAAGTGAAGGTTTTACATGTAACTAAATATGTCTTATATTAAATAGGAAAAATTGACAAGAGCAAGCCCAACTATGGCCCCCCTTCCATAATAGATCCCAACTTTTGAAAACTCCACAGCGGTCCCAACTTTGGGGGGCATTGTACAATAATGGTCCAAGTGGATGGGTTACCAGTTCAATAGGTTATTTTTTTTCTAAAATATTTTTTTTTACAAGTTTGAGGGGGTTCCCTGTTAACCCCTTGCCACCCCCACCCCCTTACCACCCCCACCCCTTGCCGACCCCCGCCACCCCCTCCCTTGCCGACCCCCCGCCACCCCCCTCCCCTCCGCCTCCCCTGTCGACCTCCTTGCCACCGCCATCCCCCTTCCAACACCCCGCCACGTATCTTGCCAACTCACAACCCCCCCCCTTGCCACCCCCTCTCCCTACGCAACACTATATCTTTCTTCCCCCTCCAAGGTCTACTACTTGCATCACCATCCGCAGCCACTCTTTGCCTCCTTGTCGTCGGCTCGTCGGAGCCCGCCACCATCCCGCGGCCCATTGCAAAGCATTACGACGCAATTCTTTCAAACAATATTTTTTCTCACTAGATTGCGTAGTGCGTGGTGGTTGTGCGTCAAGTCAACGGAGGGAGGAGGCAGGGGTTGTGGCGGCCGCCGGGAGGGTGGTTGGGCTCCGACGAGCCGTCGACAAGGAGGTAGACATTGGTGGTTTTAGAGTAGGGGAGGGGTGGCAGGGTATAGGAGAGGTGGGAGAGGGGTGGCAGGGTATAGGAGAGGTGGGAGAGGGGTGGCAGTGGAGGGGAAGGGTGGAAGGGGTGGCGTGGGTGATAATTTAATAGGTTTACCTATTATAGCAGGTTAGGTGACCTGCTAGGACCATTATTATAAAACACCCCCTCAAAGTTGGGACTGTTGTGGAGTATTCAAAAGTTGAGATCTATTATAGAAGGGGGGGTCATAGTTGGGCCTGCTCTTGTCATTTTTTCCTATTAAATAAAGTAGCATGGTTAATGTGATAAGGTTCGAGAATCTCTATGGTTTCGGTTTCCTTGGAGTCAAGCCATTTGCTAGTTCTCAATAAGTTGTAATTTAGGAAAGAATATAAAATCTTCCTAGATTTTAGCTTACTTGCAGGGCAAGGTGATGAGATTTCCTCCTTTCCCTTAGTTGGTCGTATAGTGCGTGTATGATAGAATTTAGGAAAAATGTGCATATCTTTCCTAAATCTAATTTTAGGCGTGTGCTTTTAAGTTTTAGGAAAGTTTTCCTATTCTCTGTTGCTTGTAATGCCTATATAAAGGCCCCCTTTCTTCATCAATAAAGTATGTTGTGTTTTTTAGTAAGTTTTCATACTTATTGTCTTTGTGAATATTGGACGGACTTTTTCAAGATTTTATTGTTTTTAGAAACATAAATCTAAATACAAGACCTTAGTATTAGGCGAGTAAAACCCAAAACAAAGCAAAATTATTGTAAGTTAATGATGAAGTTAATAAATTTAATCTCAAAATCCTTCTTAATTTATGTTTAAGATGAGAGAAGACGAGTCCATTCATGGCACACCCAAGGGAAATTTTGTAATAAATTCTCCAAATGAGTATAATTTTACTCATTCTAATCACTTATCTCTCTCCCTTCTTTACTCTTCTTCTTCTACATTGTTTCTCATACTCCATTGTTTCTCTTACCTCTAAATTCTCTCTCCTCCATTGATTGTCACCTCCAAATTTCTCTCCCCTTAATCGTTTCTCACCTCCAAAATTTTCTCCTACATTATTCATCTCTCTCCTCCAAATATGCAACCTTCGTTGAAATAAATGAACGGCAAAAACAAATATTTGAGCTCGGAATTTCATTTATGGAAAAATTAATTTTAGATTTAAAAATTAAAACTAGAGTTCTCTAGATTCTTCAATGGTGGAATTAATGATCAATAATGTAAAAGATGATTTGATAATTAACACTAGTTCAGGTTTCTCTTACATCCATTATTTCTCTTACCCCAAAATTTCTTTCTCCTCCATTGTTTCTCACCTCCAAATTTATCTCTCCTTGATGATTTCTCTCTCATCGTGGTCAATTAAATTGATGGACTATAAAATATGATTTGAGAAAGTTGCGCTTCATCAATGGTAAAATAAAAAATTGAAGATTCAAAGTTCATTAATGGTGGACTTAGTTCATCAATATGGCAGTTGCAAAATGAGCAAGCACTTATGTTCATTTGAAAAAATGAGTGAAAAAGTTTGTTCATTTTGGGCAAAAGTGTTTCCTCGTTTTTCTCAAATGAGTATAAATGTTTTGTCCATTTGAGAAAGTTTGTTCATTTGGGCGAATGAGCAAAAGTGATTAGAAGTGAGTTGAATTTTGCATTTAGAGAATATCAAATGAACAATGAGCAAAAAGTAGTCCTGGGTGCAACATGAGCATGGTACACCCAGGTTTACTATGAATATTCTCGAGAGAAGCCTTTAAAAAGTGAGTTATAACCCTTAGTGGAGTTTAACTAAGTGAAGGTTATTCGAAACTAAGTTAGATTCCAACCCAAAATCATATAATTGGTTGAAGGGTTAATGATTATTTTGTCTATAAACCATCGGCTGACAATTTGGACCAACAATAATGATCACCCCCATCGCCTCAAAGACTAAGCATTATAACATATTGGAGAGGAAGAAATTCTAGATTAGGCTATTATATAACATACATGTTTAGATGATATGAGACAACAATCAAGGAACACCCTTAACAAAAGATCGACCAAGACCAACACGATTAATATTCGAATACTACATTCATGTCTCATTATGAGACACGCGATGCCACAACACCAACCCAACCGAACCCCACCAACCACCACCAACCATCAACAATCATCGATTTGACGTTTCCAACGCCATTAAAACCACTCTTCTAGGCACCAATATTACAGCCCCAACCGCCAATACTCCAACAATTACCTAAATGTATGAATCAAAACTCTCAAAACCAAGCCACCTGCTAAACTTGGACTTCAAGTAATGATCACTCACAACAGGCACCAAAAACGACCAACATCGCCTGATAAACGAGACTAAAAGAAATGATCACCCTCTAACACCTCAGAGACCAAGCAATATAGCATATTGGAGCGGAAGAAGCTTAGACTATTATAGATAGATATAGATGATATAAGACGATAACCAAGGAGTACCCTGAGCAAAAAAAATGGCCAAGATCAACGCAACAATGATCAAATTCCGAATTCACGTCTCATTTCGAATTCCAACACGACACCAAAGGTTTAGACTTAGAATTAATATAAACGTAAGATTTATGGTAAATAACAATTTAGATAGCCCTGAATGAAAGAAAAATAAAATTTCAGGTTAGGACAAGAAATAGGGAAATATCCCTAGACCCTAACCATCACAACTTTGGAAGGCAGCAAAACGTGGTGGCCTATAGAGCCACAAGAAACACCAATCATCAAAATTCAAACAACAATACTCTATTTCAGTTGCTGTAACTTGCAACACATTTCTCCATTGAAGAACACTCCATAAGTCCTAATGGAGAATTAATAGCGCTACTATCATTTCACTCTCCAAAAACTCAATTTCCCTCCCAAAAAAAAAGCAGTTGCAGAGAGCTTAAAACCGCGTAAAAATGGAGAGAGCAATGTTGCTTCGCTCCATCTCCTCCTCAACTTCCTTAGTCTCAACTCGTCTTCTTCCTCGCTCAATTCGCAGTCGCAGATTCTCTCTCCTCCATCGCCAAAACTTCAGAAACCCTAATTTTTCACTTCTTCGCCAACATTCGATCTTGCGATCTATCTCCACCTTATCTCTTCCTCTTTCGCCGCCTCCTCTTTCTTTCAATGGCCGCCGTTCTTTTTCTTCTCTCTCTCCTCAAGCCATTTCTAGCTCTGCTTCAGGTTTCGTATTATTTTTGCTAATTTGTTGATTGTGTTTTTCTTTTGTTGTGATTAAGTTGAGTGATTAATAAGTGTTTGATTTTGTTGCGGTTGTAGAAGTTGGAAAGCATGATAGTGATGTTGCGGAGAAGCTTGGATTTGAGAAAGTATCGGAGCAGTTTATTGATGAGTGTAAATCGAAAGCTGTGCTTTATAAGCATAAGAAAACTGGTGCTCAAGTTATGTCTGTTTCTAATGATGATGAGAATAAGGTGTTTGGTATTGTTCTTCGTACTCCGCCGTAAGTCTTACAACACTCTTATATTTATCTTAGCTTATATGTTAGTTGCTAACTTCATTTATTAGTTTACTTCAATATTTGTTCCGTGTTTCGTTCTATTGTATGCTGCTTATGTACTATGTTGTGACTTGTGAACATGTGGTTTTGTTTTGGGGGGGGTAGTGGTGCAGATTGTATAACTCGTGTTATTGGTTCGTCGTGTTTGTGCCTGGCTGGAGGCTATGCTGTTGCTCATAATTATAGGCTATTAGGCATTTTGAACGGCAGCATTTGGTAGTTTGTTGATACCTACATTGAACACTAGTACACTGCTATCGTTTGAATTTTACTGACAAATTATTATTAGCACATAACTTAAATACTAGGGTTTAGGAACTGTGTCAAGCATTTGAAATTGGAGTCGTGCTTTTCCAATTTCAGCTTGATTGGTGTGTTTGCTTTCACTTTGAAGAGCTCAAATGCGACTCCTAGTCTAACTCTGCCTGTTATATGAGAGCAATTGAGATTGTGGCCACTGACTAGTTTTTGACCTGGAGCCTGAAACATATTAATTGAAACTCCTAGTCCAGAGCTATGACAAGAGACGTACCTTTGGAAGGTTGTGAATTCCAGGCTTTAAACTTGATTGGAAATTTTAGCAAAAAATTAGAAAGTGTTCTTTGGGGAATTTGGAGACCCAAAGCTTCAAATTGTATCCCTTTTGGCTTAGTGGCATTTCAGTGACAATAGTAATAAAATTAACTTCAACAACTTGATGCCTAATTCTCATGTAGACTCAGCTGGTCAATAGACTCAGTACTCAATAGTTCAGCATGTTTGGGATTTTGCATTGTAATTTAGTGGTCTTCAGCTTACACCTGTTGTCTAGTGTCTCTTTCTGTTAAAATTTCTCCCTCTCATCAGAAACGGAGTGAACCCTAAACCTTTTGATTTAGCAGATCCATTGATTCGAATTTCTATACCTTTGATGTGGTGCCATTATTGCCGTCATCTTATTCCGATTTCTTTAATATCATTGATCGCTATTGCAGGAATGATTCCACTGGGATTCCACACATTTTAGAACATAGTGTGCTGTGTGGCTCCAGAAAGTACCCTCTGAAGGAACCTTTTGTTGAACTTTTGAAAGGAAGTCTACATACCTTTCTGAATGCTTTTACATATCCTGATAGGACCTGCTATCCTGTTGCATCTACTAATACTAAGGCATGTGCTCTCTTTGGACTTATTTGCTTCGTCATTTGTTAGATATATTTGTTTAATTCATATTTGAATTGTGTGTCAAACAGGACTTCTATAATTTGGTGGATGTTTACTTGGACGCGGTGTTCTTTCCCAAGTGTGTGGAGGACAAATGGACTTTCCAACAGGAAGGATGGCATTATGAGCTTAATGATCCTTCAGAACCAATTTCTTATAAAGGTTCATAGTTATTTTATTCATTTAACTTCTTAAACCAGTAACCTTTTTAGATTATTTTACTGTCGTGGTGAACTATGTATCATGGACCCTATATCTCTGTAATTGCAGGAACATAGTGCTATATGATTTATAATTTTCTTCATGTTGATTAATTTTGATTGTGGTTTTCAGGTGTTGTCTTTAATGAGATGAAGGGTGTCTATTCCCAGCCAGATAATGTTTTAGGTCGCGCCGCTCAACAGGCATGTCTTTATTAATCCCCCCCAAAAAGTATATTTTAGTAACTTTCTCATCTTCAATGAAAATGTTGTTTTACCCAATTTGAGTAAGTAATGGACTTAAAAGAGTATATTAAAACTTATGCATAGTAATTGGTGTCACCTAATGTCCGTTCAATTGTAAACAAATGGTTTCTAATGTACAAGTTATCTGGGACATTGTTTTTTGGGAGATATGGATCAAAAGAATGTAGTGATACTTTCAATAAGTAGTTCAAAGTTTTGCTTACCTTCAGTTGCTAAAATTTCCTATAGAAGTTAAAGTTAAATGTGTTCGATGGCATATTTGTGTTTGAAAACACAACACTAACTTGAACCATTCGAGTAAATATGATATTTTGTTGGCTTGGTTAATTGAACAGGTTGAAAAATTGGAACACTAACCCGCTTATTTAGTTCTCAGTTCGTGTTGTCTTATTTTGTTGGCTGTAATTTTGCTAGATCTAGATTTATGACTACCACTTTATGCTATGGTTATCCCTTTTAAAATGATATTGTTCAAGTAATCGTTGACAAGAATTTTTTGTGGGAGAGGTGTTTCAGGAGAGTTGGTGTTGAATAGCAATGCTTAAGCATCTTCTAATTGCTTTTCAAAAATTTGTTTATTGAACCATGCTTAATTGGTGTCTATGATTTTAGGCACTCTTTCCGGACAACACCTATGGTGTTGATAGTGGTGGAGACCCAAATGTCATCCCCAAGCTTACTTTTGAGCAATTCAAGGTATGTGACATTTATATATGATTTATTGATCCTCAATCACTCCCATTTCTGATGGTTCTGCATTTCTGTGACTGTTCTGTTGTGATCTTGACCTGATGTATTTGCTTGTTTGCGCTCTTTTGGTCTAAAAGACCGTTTGTCAAAGGCATTTATTTAGAACTTAGAAGTTAGAGTGCATCCGCTGTTTGTTTATCTGATATATTATTCAGCATTTCATATGGTGTGAAGATATTACACTCTATTAATAGAATTGATAGGTTATAATTCATAAGATGCACAGTACTCTAGATTAGAGAAGCCAAGGAGATCCTTGCTAGGTTAATTGTAAAGACATCGTAGGCACACATGAATTTGGTATGAAAGGTGAAACAATTGCTATTACTTTTCCTTGCCTAAGTGTTGGAAATATTTAATCCTGTATTTCGGATGGTTGTGAGTGGGACTTCCATCCACCTTATGCTTCAAACCATCAGAAATAAAGTTCATAAGGACACAGATGTAGTGGTATTCAGGATCCATCCTTCTTTAGAGAGAAATCATGTTATCTTCCCAACAGTTTATATCTTAGTAAACATCAAGTGGTATACAATAACATTAGTCATTATCAGCTGGGCCAGTTTTTCAGGGAAGCCAAAAGCTAATAACACCCTCACGAAGATTAATTAAGGGACATATTCATGTGCTTTTTAAATATTCATTTAGAAATATGGTCTCTTATTTAATTTTACTAGCTCATGTGTCCAGAAGTTGTCCTATATTATTCTTTCAGCTGTTATGGATGGCTATGTGATTGATGAGAACATGCTGGCTCAGAACTTTGACACCTGTTCGAAATCAGTGTAGGGATAGCTTTATTGTAAGGTGGTGGAGGCTTTATTGTATATAGCGGGTAAAAGTGAAATACAAAATATTTATCACTGTTATATTTTTGTCTGCCGTTATCACACTGTCAAACTACGCTTCTCCTCTCTGCATTAGTTAATTTGCTAATGTGATGTATATAAACAGGACTTTCACCGAAAATTTTACCACCCTAGCAATGCTAGGATATGGTTTTATGGAGATGATGATCCAAATGAGCGTCTTCGCCTCTTGAGTGGTATGCTTTGCTGGTCTTGGCTCTCAAAAGTATCATAGACTTCAGAATAATTTGTCATTTAGAGCCTTTTCATTTGGTGATTTTGTCATTTACAACCTTTTGAAGAAAATGTTGTAAATTAAGACCCAAAAGGCAACTTGTACTTATTTTTGAGACCTTTTGTACTTTATTGAATATTGATGACTTTTTTTGGTTTAATTCATATTTACCTAATTAAAGAAAGGGAAAAAGTGGTGTAAGTTGATTTACTGGCTTCATTTGATGGCTGAGTCCATCGGAAAACGAGAATGGGTATAAAAAATTAAATATGGTTTCTTTGTGGGTCTTCAATTAGGTCTTGTTCAAAAGGCTGTAATTGGCAAAGTCACATACTGAAAGGTTGTAGGACAGATTTTCATAGATTTTTAACACTCAATCCAAAGCGTTATATCTGATGGATCTCTTTACCCATCAGTTTCACTTAATCTGACATTCACTGTATAAAATTTTATTGCAGAATACCTAGACATGTTTGAGGCGAGCTCAGCTCCTAATGAATCAAAGATTCAACCACAAAGACTATTCTCAAAACCTGTCAGGATTGTAGAGAAGTATCCTGCTGGTGATGGTGATGACTTAAAGAAAAAGCACATGGTTTGTCTTAATTGGTTACTGTCTGAGAAGCCTCTGGATTTGGAGACTGAGCTTGCAATCGCGTTTATGGATCACCTTTTATTGGGAACCCCAGCTTCTCCTTTAAGGAAAATCTTGCTGGAGAGTGGCCTAGGAGAAGCTATAATTGGAGGTGGCATCGACGATGACCTTTTGCAGCCTCAATTTAGCATTGGATTGAAGGGTGTTCTTGAGGATGACATTCAAAAAGTAGAAAAAGTAGTGATATCAACACTTAAAAAACTGATGGAAGAAGGTTTTGATTCAGACGCTATAGAGGCATCCATGAATACTATTGAGTTCTCTCTAAGGGAAAATAACACTGGCTCCTTTCCACGCGGCCTGTCCTTAATGCTTCGGTCTATGGTAAGAAATATGACTCTTTTCTGAGTGTTTTTGAACTGTAACCATCCCTGACCCCCACGACTCACTCTTGTTACCTTTTGTTTCTTTATTCGTGGTGCAGGGTAAATGGATTTATGATATGGATCCCTTCCAGCCATTGAGGTGGGAGAAACCACTGATGAAGCTTAAGGAAAGAATAGCAGAGGAAGGCTCCAAGGCTGTGTTCTCTCCTTTAATGGAAAAGTATATCCTTAACAATTCACATTGTGTAACAGTTGAAATGCAGGTGAGGATTTTAAGACCTTCCTCTTTGTCTTTATAGTAAGTCCATTGTTCTATCAGATGTTCATATAACTTTGACATTGTTGCTGTCAGCCTGATCCGGAGAAGGCTGCTCGTGATGAGGCTGCTGAAATAGAATCTTTGGAGAAGCTCAAGGCAAGCATGACAGAGGAAGATTTGGCAGAGCTGGTTCGTGCTACTCAAGAATTGCGCTTAAAGCAGGAAACTCCAGATCCACCTGAAGCTTTGCGGAGTGTTCCAAGTCTCTCTTTGCATGACATCCCGAAAAAGCCTATTCAAATTCCCACTGAGGTTGCAACCCCTTTCTTTCTCTTTTTTTTTTTTTTTTTTTTTTTGGGGGGGGGGGTGGGAGGTGGGGACATGGGGTAATTGAAAGTTATATGAGTCTAGAGAGTGGAGGGAGGGAATATATGAGATGACAATACTTGACTCGATTTTTGTTCCTTTATTTAATTCCTTTTACTTTTTTTCTTGTGTTTTGCAAATTGTTCTCCCTGAAGGATTTTTTTCTCCCTTTAAGATTTTTCTCAATCCTGCCCATTTGTTTTTCTTGACTTTCTCTCTCTACCTTCTTTTGGAGAACTTTCTCAAATTTTATCTTTATCCTCATATTTTGGTTTTCTCCTGTCTTACATCCCTCACTTTTGCCTTTTCATTTTTCCTTGTTTACCCTCCCTAACTTATTTATTCACTTTTATTGTTAATTTGTCATGGACCAGATTTCTTATGACAATTCATGTTAGCCTACCCCAACTCATTTTCGGGATAAGGTTTTGTTGTTGTTGGGGTGGGGGGTTTGTCATATCCTTGTATGGGGAAAACATTTCTAAAAGTATTTTTTTTTGCAGATTGGGGATATCAACGGTGTCACTGTTCTACAGCATGACCTATTCACAAACGATGTCATTTACGCTGAAGTTGTTTTTGATATGAGTTTCCTAAAACAAGAGCTTCTCCCATTAGTTCCTTTATTCTGGTAAGATCTACTTATGTGGTGATAAATTGGCACTATTGCTGGAACTTTCTGATGTCTCTTGTCAAATTCTTTGTTCAATTATCAGTTGTTTTTTTTTGATCCACTGCTTGTGCACAAGGTTGTTGGTTCAGCAGTCCTGAATCTTATTTCTTTCCATACTCTCTGGCTCTCTGCAGTCAATCATTATTGGAGATGGGTACCAAAGATATGGATTTTGTGCAACTCAATCAATTAATAGGGAGGAGAACAGGAGGAATATCTGTTTATCCTTTTACATCATCTTTGAGGGATAGTAAGGACCCGTGTGCTCGGCTAATTGTCCGAGGCAAAGCAATGGCTGAACGTGTTGAAGACCTTTTCAATCTGGTATGGTATCCTATTCTATAAGGGAACACCTAAGAACTTTGTTGCCCCCCCGGAAATGCCTAAAATCCCCCTATCTAATTAATTTCTAAATTGTTAAAAAAATGTCATTGTTTAGTGATGAAATAAATTTTTAAAGCTATTTTTTCTACCAATTAATTGACGCACGCATTGCGTGCATATAGGACTAGTTTAGAAATGTGTGGCAAGATTAATATACTGCCCAACTTGTGAATTTCTATAACTCTATCTTAATAATATTGATTAGGATCATTTCTTCACTTTTTATTTTCTTTTTGTTATTATTTGGGCAGAGTAGGAGCGTGTAATCTTTAAATTTCACCATCAAGCTTATATCTATGCTGTTTCGTTTCTTTCTCCAAAATTCTACTAACTTGGTTACATGTATTTTCTAGATGAATTGTGTTCTGCAGGAGGTTCAATTCACTGATCAACAGCGGTTCAAGCAATTTGTTTCTCAGAGTAAAGCAAGAATGGAGGTATCTGCTACAAATCTTTTGATTATTTGCTTACATAATGGTCAGTTGATCTTTATAAAAGGTTTAATTACTTTACTCTTATCATTGCCAAATATTTGTTTCTAGAACCGATTGAGGGGTAGTGGTCACGGAATTGCAGCTGCAAGGATGGATGCAAAGTTGAATACTGCTGGTTGGATTTCTGAGCAAATGGGTGGTATCAGGTAAAATTGTGTCTTCTTTCACCTCTTTGTGGTACTGATTTGTTCTTCACTGTAGATTCATTTCCTCCTATACACATTTAAGTTCTGCCGTTCTTTGACATGAAAGTAAAAACTGAATTCTTATGCTGTGCCTCTAGCTACCTCGAGTTCCTGAGAGATCTGGAGACGAAAGTTGACCAGGACTGGGAAGGAATCTCTTCCTCTCTGGAGGAAATTCGCAAATCCATATTTTCAAGGAAACATTGCTTGGTAAATTTGACTGCTGATGGGAAAAATATCACGAACTCAGGGAAGCATATTGGCAAATTTCTTGACTCGCTTCCGGAAGTCTCTTCTACTCCAATTATGTGGAATACTCAACTCTCTTCGCAAAATGAAGCCATTGTGATACCAACTCAAGTAATTTGCATATCTTTCTTCCATCTTTTTCTCCTATCTTTTGTCTGTGCAACTTATTTTGTAGGTTTTTGTTTTCTCTTCTAGAGTTTTTTCTCAAAT
This sequence comes from Beta lomatogona, assembly GCA_947646795.1. Lineage (NCBI taxonomy): Eukaryota > Viridiplantae > Streptophyta > Magnoliopsida > Caryophyllales > Amaranthaceae > Beta > Beta lomatogona. The sequence goes on along the minus strand of CANSNZ010001006.1, from coordinate 1,094,310 downwards.
GATGAACAAATCCTTTGCTCTTTTTTAGGTCAACTATGTTGGAAAAGCAGCTAATGTATATGGAGGTGGTTATAAGCTTAATGGAAGTGCTTATGTCATTTCGAAATATATAAGTAATACGTGGTTGTGGGATCGTGTAAGAGTGAGTGGTGGTGCTTATGGAGGCTTTTGTGATTTCGATACTCATTCAGGTGACTAGATATGTTGTAAATATGGGTTCATTTGTAAGTTGTTGCTTCTTACATGTTTCGCTTATCATGTTGTCATACTTTTCAGGGGTTTTCACATTTTTGTCTTACCGAGATCCAAATTTGTTAAAAACGCTTGATGTTTATGATGGAACGGGTGATTTCCTCCGTGGGCTGGAATTGGATAATGATGCTCTTGCCAAAGCAATCATTGGGACCATTGGGGATGTTGACTCATACCAACTGCCTGATGCCAAAGGTTATAGTAGGTAATGGCCAATTCTTGTTCTCTTTCCTTTTTTTTTTTTTTTGGGGGTGGTTTTGAAGTGGTTGGGGGAGGGGGGTGTGCTTCCTCATTAATTGAGACGAGCGCATGCACATTGAGCTTGAAGTACATATATAAATGTGAGAGGAATCTTGTATTTTGGTTTCGCATACGCAGTCAGGATAACAGTTCAAAATCTCTTGTCAAATTAAAAAGAACAGTTTAAAGTTGAATATGACATAAAAGCTCCCTGCCCCACAAAAATTATCTTGAGCATGCTGCTTAGTGGCAACTCTTGTTTTGAACATGAAAAGGAGGGAAAGAAAAAGAATACAAATTCATCCCTATGGAATGTATTACGAGGAATGCAGCAATAGTTCAAGCTGCTGAAATCTCCATATTATCTTTTATTTTGATCTTCTTTTCCTTCTTTTTATTGATTTCTTAAAGAGGTCTGTCATTTGTGATTTTAATGCCTTTTATTGATCAGTCATGGGATAGGCTATACATGTTCTGTCATTATTAAAGACAATTTGTCTTTGGGTCTGACGTTTCTTTTGAGATGTTTCATCTTATTAATAGTAGCCAATAATGATCAATTGTGGTGTACTTTTTCAGTTTGTTACGGTACTTACTGGGAGTCACAGATGAAGAACGAGCAATTAGACGCGAGCAGATATTATCAACAAGGTAATTTTGGTAATATATAGTCAGTAGGTTTTATATCTGATTTGTTTCTATTCAAATTATTAACTAATAGAAGACCACCATGACCTACTGCGGATTGCATAATGGGAGGTCTGGATGTATATGGCTTTACCCTTGAGTATTATTAGGATCAGCAGGGGAAGTTATTTCAATCATTTTGCAGTAGAAATTACTGTTGATTCATTTTCTTTCCAGTTGTGCTAGATTCTTTTTGTTGCAGTTGATCGACTTCTGGCCAATGTAATCATATATTTTCTCTGTTTTTTCAGTTGAACACCTCTCTTATTTTGGATGTTTTGAGTTAGTTGCAAACTTGCAACATCCCTTATACCATCTCTCTTTCTCACTATCTCTTTCCTCATGACATTAGTCTCCTAAAACCCTGTGCTTCCCACCTCCTTTTTTGCAACTAAATCAGACGGAGGACGTATATATTGTTGAGGTTGATGTTGGTATCAGTATATAGTTTCCGTCTATTGCTCTTGATCTTTCTCTCAATTGCCTCTTCTTCTGTGTGTGTTTGCACTTTTTGTTTTGTTTTTTTTTTTTGGGGGGGGGATCATAAATCTGCAAGTTGCAACAATTTGATAAAGGGGGAATCTTATGAAAGCTCTTGACATGTGCAGTTTCAAGGACTTCAAAGAATTTGCAGAGGCAGTTGATGTAGTCAAAGATAGAGGAATAGTGGTTGCTGTGGCATCTCCAGAAGATGTTGATGCTGCAAAGAAGATAAATCCGGACTTTTTCCAAGTGAAGAAATTGTTGTAGGGTATGGCTGGTGTTCAGGAAGAAATAGATCAAAAATAGTAGGCAAACTCGCAACAGAGTTCTTGTGCCCTGATTTTTCTTGTGGTATGAGATCATTATAACAATGAAGAAGTTGATCATAGAAGAGCATTTATATTGACTAGTCTATATGAACACTGATAATTTTTTTGATGCTGATGTGTGAGATTCAATTATTGTACAGTTACTCAGTTCTTGGCATTGCTGTTGTACGTGCTGATTGAAAAAAAATAAAATGAAAATGCATTTTGTTTTATCATGATAATTTGCATCTCCCTTTTGATAACTTGGTGATTTGTGTAGCTCGCTCTTTTTGGTATCCAAATTGTGGAAATTTATAAATTGACCTTAAGATGCCTTTTGGTGGAGAGTGACTCCTTCAAGTTCAGGATAGAATGTGGTTACTTACAGATCCTTCACTGAAGAGTTTGAGGTCATGGCTGAGGAGATCGCGGACTCCATTGCAGTCGTCTGGCTTGCTCCAGGCAAGTTGCAGAGCATGCCAGGCAACGGCATGGTGCTGGCCGACATGATTCCTATGACAGCAAGACATTCGAATGTAAGTACAGTACTTGAGGTATCTAAATGGTTACCTTGGCTTGCCTTTCCATTATTAGTTGCAGCTACAGCATTTACAGCTTTGTTTGGATAGAAAATTCAGGTAGGGGAGGGGGAAGAATAAAAAGTATTCTGCTGTTTGGATAACCCAGAGGAGGGAAAGGAAGGGGAATTAACAGGAGGCGTATTTCCAAATCCTTCTATCCCAACATGCTTTTTTATAGTGCAGTTTTTACATAGGTCGGAAGAAAGTTGTATGGATACCAAGTGAAGTAGGCATGCCACTGTTGGGAGCCTAAGCCTTGCCTGGAGGATGTGGCGTGTCGTGAAGGAAGCGTCCAATGAGTGGAAGGGATCAAGTTGATGTATTGCTTAACAGAGCTTGTAGATGGAAGACATAGCATCCTGTTCATCTGATAATGGCTACCCTGTCTGGCCTCTACTTTCAGCCGAGTCTCAAAGCCCAAAGGCCACAGAACAAATGGCTTTTATATAAGAGCAAGGAATCATTGAATCTGCAATCCTCTGTTTTTCTGTATCCTGGATTTGTTTGAGGAACTGTAATGCAGAATAAAAGTTATACTGGTGAGGTCCGAGGTCAAGCATTTACAGGTGCAACCGTGCAAGGGCAATACTATTAGTGTTGCCTATTTTTCTAGAATTCCTTTACTACAACTCGGATGTGGATAGTGTTTGAGCTACTAAAAGAGCTACTACACGAGTTCTTGATCATGAAATCTTTTCCGGGCACTTGGTGAATTGTCCTAAATTTGCTCAATGGATACAATCGGCTCATGGTAAAACTTCATATGGGTTTGATGTCCTTTTATCCTCAACAAGTGGCCCAACATTCAATGCAGGTCGAAGTATATGGTTGCCCGGCTGGTTAAATGCTGACACTTGGATAACTTGATTGACTCGGCGAATGGCGATAGAGCTTGGTAATATTTTTATAACTAGTTTATGATTTTGCAGGAGTAGCTAAATGTCATCCTAATTTTATACTAGTTATTTTTTTTCTCTAAAATTCCAAAAATGCATTTAGTATCTCTATTAAAGGCAGGAGTAGCTATATAGAGATTTTCTCCTCCACCTAAGCACCAGTTGTGCTCGCGAACAACTCTCTTCCACATAGCCACCAACAAGGAAGTTAAAACACCACTACAACCGATCGACCTTCACCCATCATTACAAACGATCTACCTCAAGCCACAATCACAACCAAGCAACTTTAGACCATAGCCATATGATGGTTTTTGTGTTCGTTTTTCAAAAAAGGAACACACGGATAGATCAGTAGTGAGGAAAATATATAGTTAGATGTGCGAGCATTTTACCTTTTCTGGTAGATTGGTTGTGTTAGTGACAACTGACAACCATGAACATGAAAGCGGACTTAGGGCATAATTGACAATTTTGGTGCTTTTTACTAATTAATAATCAAATACTTCCTCGTACTTTTCTAGATGCTACACTTGTATATTAATTACTATTACCAATTAACTTTGTTCGATTTGTTATTTATTCCTTATGTATAAGGAATAACATAGTCAAGTGAGATATTATTTGATTCATATTTTTATTTGGTTCTTGTTTTCAATTATACTTTAACAAATATAAATAAAGTATTACAACTATTTCAAAACAGAGGAAGTAATTTTCAGTTTGAGATTATATTTGGAAGACTGCACAAATATTTTAATCTGTTGTGAGAGAGGGAGAACAAAATAATGAAACAATTGATATATTGCTCTTTTTGACCCCTCAATGATTTTACAACACAAGATGAGCTTTGGTGTCTATATAACCAAAAACCCTACTATTCATTACTAGCATACTAAAATAGGTGGTAGGAAAACTTTCATACACCATTTAATGCTAGATAACATTGTCAACAATTTGATTCTCTATTTGGACAAAGCCCACTTGATGGATGGTTTGAAAATCCCACGTCTGAGTCCAAAATGGAATGAAATTACTTGGGAGAGTTGATGGAGACACGAAAATTTCCAAGGAAAGCCCAAATAAAACAAATAAGACGGGCCATGGAAAAGTGGACTCATTGTACTGAAAAAGCTATGGCTAGTGCCGACTTATTCTATATAGGACTGACAGAGTCAGCTCGAAAGGTGCTTTTTCCGTCTTTTCATGGAAATCTAATCAAGAGAGCTAGCTTCGGTCTCACATAACTCACCTCAGAAAGGACGGAGCTGTCGAGTAAGGATTCGCTGAGGGGAGTTCATGATGTACCTAGGTACAAATAAGCCAATAAAAAAAGACAACTCGAACTCAGTGAAAGAGGAGTAGGCAAGATTTTATGAAAGATAAAATTCATTAATTGAAGGTAAAACGACATCTACAATAGGTATTAAAGAAAAACAAGATACAATTAAACAAGGCTAAATCAAATTCGTCTTCGAAGGAGCTATGATGAACCAGATCGAACAATACAGTGCAACCCCCTTGTATTTGCTGAATCAAGCAGCTATTGATGAGGAAGTCTATCATTCTAATGTAGTTTGGGAAGAACATTCTTGACCGGGTCATGTTGACCGCATCCGAGATTCTAATACCTTCATGTTGAGTCTCGAACTTCAACCAATGAGAACAATTTCTCATACCTAAAAACAAAAAAAACCATACTCACAACTCCCATAGGAGAGAAGGATATTTCCAAAACAGAAACTAAAAACCCCATAACAGAGTTTAAAAAGATCTCATAAAGAGAGACTAATTTATTAAACAAAATAAGAAAATGAATTAAAAAACTAAAAATAAAAGGGGAAAAGGGGCTTACCTTGGATGAAACATCCATGGCAGCCCCTAACTGATGAAGAAGGGGTAGGGAAGGCTAGGGTTTGAGAGAGAAAGAGAGGGGGGGGGGGATGCTAGGGCTTTTACCATAAATAGTTCATTAGTCTGCTGCTAGAATTTAATTTGCTTTTAGGAGTAGGCAAGATAAATAGTAGTTATATGTTACGTAAACAAGGACGAATCACATGCTTTTGTACTGATCAGTTTTGAGCCGTCGAATAACAAGTGCTTTATCTCTTAAGAAAGAAACTTTTGAAACCTGTCCTATTAAACAAGAAAAGGGGAGTATTCTCTTCTGGGGGATGATAAACCACTAACGGATAGTGGATGATAAACCACTAACGGATAGTGGATTGCCAATCCACTATCCAAGGCATAATTGTAATTTTTGGGTGGGGAATGAGAAAAGTGTACTTTATTTTTGCTTTTCAGTACTATTGTCCTAATTCATTCCCCATCCAAAAATTACAATTATGCCCAGTGGATTCCGTTACTGGTTTATCACTTCCCATTCTTTAATATGCGTTCTATAATTGCTACCTAATACCAGAGGAAGTGCCTCATTTTAGTCAAAATCTCCCTAAAACACAAAGAGAGAGAAAACAAACTCGTCAATAAAAAAGAAAAGAAAAGAAAAGGGAAGATTCAAATTCAAAAACGTAGAAAGTGGCCGCTCAAAAAGCCACAAACATTCTAGTCTAGGCAGTCGATTAGTGGATTAGTACTGAACTCATAAACACCCAAACAAAAACAAAAAAAACCCCAATCTTCTGTGTCTTTTCATCTTCATCTTCTCTCTCCAACCAAAAATGGTGACAACAGCAGCAAATTATGAAGAAAAAAGGAAGCAAAGATTGGAAGAAAACAAAAAAAGGATGGAACAACTCAACCTCCATAAACTCTCTCAAGCTCTCAAACCTTCCCCTACCAAAAGCATTAAGCAATCTCCTGTATGAATTTGATTAAGTAGTAGTATTACAATTTCTTCATTCCTTCTCTCTCCATTTTTTTTGTAGCATTTCATTTTCAAGTAACATATCTTTATTCTTCAGGCAAAGAAGATAAAAGCCAGATTAGATGATCTGGGTGTTCATTTTCCGATTCGTAGATCGTCTCGAATGGCCGATAAACCTCCTCCTAACTACAAAGAGGTCTTTTCCCAATTTCCCTTCAATTTTTTTTTTTTTTTCATTGTAATACCCTTTTGATTTGTTTAACTAAATCTCAAATTTTCCTATTTTTATTTGGTTCAATTGTTTTCGCTTTTACAGAATGCAGTGGAGCCTTTTAGAGAAGGTCGAAGGTTGGTTAGTTACATTTTTCTCCATTTTTCCAATGTGTATTTTTTGGGTTTTTGCTGGATTTGATGTTTGTTTCTGTCCCTTGAATTTGAGATGCTACTAGGGTGTTCACCTACAAGAGAAGGGATCTGTTAAATCGAGTTTACGCCTCGGATGAGCATAGGTTATACTCTATTGATAGAGCTGAAAAGTTGGAATCAAGCTTAGGTTCTGAATTTCCTGCCTTTGTTAAGCCAATGCTTCAATCTCATGTTACTGGAGGGTTTTGGTTGGTTAGTTCTTAAACCCTTTGTTACTTGTTTATACTTTATACTTCTTCCGTTTAGATATAGTTGCACCATTTCATATTTTTACGCTTGCCTGTATGTTTTCAAGTATTAATATCTTTAATTATCAATAAGTATAAATTATAAAAAGTTGATATTAAAAAAAATATAAATTGAGATGCATCTAATAAGATCTCATATGACTATATTTTTTCTAAAATATAAGTCACCAAAGACAATCAAAGTGTAAGATGTGAATAGTAAATACCATGCAAATGGTGCAACTATTTCTAAATGGAGGAAGTATATGTTAGTATTTTTCTTTGGTTGTTTAAAATATGTTAATGACCAAAGTAAAGTACTCGTTTGATCGTATCATAACTGCAACTGGTAAGGATACGACTGCCAAAATGAAGTACCCATGCTTTGTAGATAGTTGTCGCTTGCATACTAAGGCCAAAGTTCTTTAGTTTATTTTTTAATTTTTTTTTTTTTTTGTTATAAAACTAGAAGTTACTAACTAGAATAGAGAAGTCAAGTTTACTATATGGCTTTGAACAACTTCTTCAGCTCAACAAGAAGAAAATTTTGGGAAAAATTGATGTACTTATTTTCCTGCACACTGCTATGGTTTCTCCTACAGAGTTTTCCTCTCCCATTTTGCAAGACTTATCTTCCAGACCAAGATGAAATGTTCACCCTAATTGATGAAAATGGAGATGAATGGCAAAGCAAGTATCTTGCTAGAAAGAATGGGCTTAGTGGTGGGTGGAGAGGATTCTCCATTGATCATGAATTAGTTGATGGGGATGCCCTTGTTTTCCAGCTCATTGAACCAAATATCTTTAAGGTAACCTCCTCTTTCTTTGATTCTTGTAATTATTACAGTCTGTATTTCATTGCCTAACATGATACTATCATGTCAGCACACCATATACGGACATGCATAAGCACATGCGCCCACACACATACTCGAAATGAATATATCCTAGTTTTCCTGCCATCATGGAGCCAAGACCTTAAGATAGTTTGGGATTGCATCTTAATAGAATCCTCTTGTACATTTTGGTAACTGAAACAAAAACTATTTTGGCATTCCGTCATTTATTTTTCATGATAGGAAATTTTAGTAATTGAGAGTCGTTTATTATGATCCTGACTAGGATCTCTCAACTTTTCTTGTATTGGATCTCTGTGATTTAGAACAAGCTATTTGGTACGTCGTAATAAATGGTGGTAATGGTATTATGAGATTTCCGTTGCCAAATTACATATAAACTCATCCCATTACCACAATATATACCGAATGGGAGGCACGCTCACCTACTATAAGCTTTGCAATTTGATTTGCTCACTTGATATTTTAGTAAGACAGCTTACCGGGGGGGGTAAGTCTCGCACATTTTCATACAGTTAATGAACCTTCGTATGTTTGTCCAATAACTTTCATTCAATCCTGCTTCTGCATAATGCAGTTTATTTGACAAGCTTGATCAGATTAAGCTGATTGTTAAGGACTTTTGGCTCTTGTTTGTTCTACAGCTGATCGAGATTGATCAATTCATTTGTTTTGAGAACAATATACTTTGTGACACAATTAACTTTTCATCATTTCTTAGGTCTACATTATTCGTGTAAATTCCTTGGAAGAAGATGAAGAGGAGAATAATGATGAGAATCTTAAAGCTGTTGCAAGTGGGGGAAAGAAAGGCACCAGAACAAAATAGTAGCAGGTAATTCTTAACTTGATCACTGAGAATTATTGCTTTATGAAAAATTTGTATGTCCAAAAATTGTTTCTGAAGTTTGAGTGTTGTTGACAGGCAAAAGATTGCTGATGATGCTGTGGCTACTTCAAATTCTTTTTGTCGAGTGCATGAGGCCATGGGTATATAAGGCTGTGAAGAGTATTTATCTTCCATTTTGAGTGTAGAAAGTCCGTGACTCATGTTGTAACTGAGCTTAAGACTGATAATTTTGACTTGTGAATATGACACCTTTTAACCTATATATATTCTACTTATTATCTTTGCAAAATTGTAGGATAGAATAGATTAATTAGAAAAAAAAATTGAAAAGGTAGTTACTTAGAGCACCATTAATGGTGAATGAAAAAAAGATCATCCCACTCTCTTTCTAACTTTCTCTCTCTAAAAAATTACATCCCACAATCTTTTCCCACTTCCCTCTTAACAATGAACCAAAAAAAAAAGATCATCCCAACTACTTTTTCCTCTCTCTCTTACTTTTTGACCCCACCCAACTATATTTTCTCTCTTATCACCCAACCACCATTATACAATATTTTTATTATTTAATTTTTAATGACATGAAATTTTCATTATTAATTGCTATTATATTATTAATTAATTAAATTAATAATTTTAATACTTCATCCGTTTCAAATTACTCGCTACACTTTCCATATAGGGAAGTTTCATATTACTTGCTACACTTCCTTTTTGGGCAATAAACTCTCTCTATCTCTCTCCTCTCACATGGGTGTCTTTTCTTTTTACTCTCTACCTCTCTCTTATCCAAAAATTGCCTAGGAGTCCGTGAATTGAGAAGTGTAGCAAGTAAAATGAAACGGAGGAAGTATTATAATTATCATTTTAATAATTAAGTTATCTACATAATTAGCTATTATTAATACGTAGCATACGCAATTAGCGTTTTTAATATATGCTCAATAATTAGTGATCTAATAATTAAATTATGAGACACAATTAAGCATTTTTAATATATTTTTAATTTCGAGGCACATAACGAAATACAAGAACGAATTATAAACTTAATTAGGAACGAAATATATAAAATACATAATGAAATGCTCTTAATTAGCGTTACGACCAAACTTCTGCCATATATTGGCAACCAAATCACGTTTCAAGGATTGATGCACATGTTGATCTTCAATTGCATCTCTATTCGCCATGTAACGGTTGATATCTACGATCCGATCATGATAATATTCAAAATCTTCGCCATCATTACTTGTGTTTGAAGTGAACTCAGTAGTATCTGCGTAGTGTGCATATGTATCTCGTTCATCTTCCACAATCATGTTATGCATGATAATGCAAGACAACATGATATCATTGAGAATTTCCTCATCCCATGCGAGGGATGGTTTACGAACTATAGCAAAGCGAGATTGCAGCACCCCAAATGCTCTCTCAACATCTTTTCGAGCTCCTTCTTGGTGTTGAGCAAATAACTTGTTCTTGCGAGTTTGAGGACATGTAACTGATTGAATGAATGTTGCCCAATTCGGATATATACCATCAATGAGATAATAACCTTTATCGTATTGGTTATCATTCACCGTAAACTGCACGGGTGGTGCTCGACCTTCTAAAACATCCCTAAACATAGGTGATCGGTGAAGAACATTAAGGTCATTGCACGAACCTGGTATCCCAAAGAAAGAATGCCATATCCATAAGTCACGATCAGCCACAGCTTCAAGAACTAATGTAGCAACACATTTTCTTGTGGATTTTTGGGGCGACCACGTGGAGTTTTCACTGAATTTTTAACTATGGCCCTCCATTTACGAAACCTCCTCATCAATTTCCAAGCATGTTCGAGGATGAACCTACCATGTTTCCTATTATGCAATCAATGAGCTTCTTTCAGAACATCTGCATCGTTTTGACCACTCTTTTTTCTTGCAAGAGCGACCTTTCACCATATCCGCATTCCTTGGAGCAATTTCTGTTTGGTTGGCAATTCTACCTGCCTCAAAAGCTTCCCAAACTTTTCCCCAGAAGACGCCTTTCTTTTGACTCGTCCCAATCACCTTATCAAGAGAAGTGTTCATAAATGCAGAGATGAGATTCTCATCTTCAACTCGATCCCAAGCCCTCTTACCATTACAACTTGTTTCTGCATTGTGTTGTGGTTGTGGTTGCTCAGATAGATTTGGTGATAGTAATTGCGAAAAGGATTGAGTTGGCTGAACAAACTCATCATAATCATCACCTTCTTGCACTAGTGGAAAAAAGCCCATCTGATGCGGTCAAAATCGGGCTTACTGCTGCGGTTTTGGGCCTCATCAGGTGGGCTCGCAGCCGATGTCAATTATTTACTGATCCGGTTTAGAACCGGATCAGTAAATGATTTTCTGATCCGGTTTTTTAGGAAAACCGGATCAGATAGTTATATAATCTGATTCGGTTTTCCTAAAAAACCGGATCAGAAAATTGCCTTGGCGCCAATTTGGTGTATGCAAAGCACACAATCTGATCCGGTTATTTAGGAAAACCGGATCAGATTGTTATATATATATATATATATATATATATATATATATATATATATATATATATATATATATATATATTATATTTATATGAAGCTTATATTTAAACCTGTTATAATTGGCAAAAAGTATCACGCACGCGTCGTATACAAGTCAAAATGATATTATATATATATATAATATTTTGAGAATTATAAATGTACTACAAATAAAGTTGAAATAAGTACTAAAATCAAAGATAAATATTTGGACCTATATAAGTGGCTAGTAACATAATAAGAACATAAAAACTCAAAGCCGCGACATCATCTTCACATGCAAAAGTCGGTAAGGTAGCGTGCTAGCAAATCCCGAACCTCGTCTATCTCGGCCGTGGTGAAACAACCATCCCTTGGTTTGCCATCGAGAAATACCTTATAAAACAAACATAAGAAAACACACATACATGACTTTAGTTGACTCTAAAGAGATTGAGGAAATAATATAATGTAAGAAATTAAGGAAATCGAGCTTAAAATATAAAAATCGGCAAAAAATGACAATCATTTACCCATAATGGGTTTCAGAGCATGTGAGTGGACTTTTGTTGACTTTAATACTTACATATATACTTATTAGAACTATATATGAGCTTAAAATGAGAGTAAGTGCGGGAGATTAAGGAAAGTTGAGCTAAGAAGGCCAAAATCGAGCCAAAATGACAATCATTTACTCAAAATGGGTTTCAAAGCATGTGAATGGATTTTACTTAACTCTTATGGTTGTATATATTGTTATTAGAACTATACATGTCCTAACATGTGGCTAAATGTAAGGAAATAAGCAAAATGAGCTTAAAAGGCCAAAATCGTCCCGAAATGGCATTCATTTACCCAAATTGGGTTTCGAAGCATGAAAAATTATTTTGCTTGACTCTAATGGTTATATATGTTGCTATTAGAACTATATATGTCCTAAAATGTGGCTAAATGTAAGAAAATAAGTACAATGAGCTTGAAAGGCCAAAATAGGCTCGAAATGGCATTCATTTACCCAAAATGGGTTTCAAAGCATGTGAATGGATTTTACTTGACTCTAATAGTTGTATATGTTGTTATTAGAGCTATACATGTCCTAACAAGTGGCTAAATGTAAGAAAATAAGTACAATGAGCTTAAAAGGCCAAAATCGGCTACGAGTGGCATTCATTTTACCCTATTTGGGTATTAAGTGATGTGAATGTAGTTTACTTGACTCTAATAGTTCTATATGTACTTGTTATAAGTATATATGACCTAAAATGTGGCTGAATGCAGGAAAGTTAAAAAAAATTGAGCTTACGAGGCCAAAATCGGCCGTATATTGAGCTACTTATTATTTATGTATAATAATACCTTCTCAAGATCCCCGGCTTCCTTGCAACTTGAAAATATATCGAACATGAACCTCAACACATAGTAGCCACACTCGGTTCCCCCGGGTTGTTGAGCACACTAATTATAAAATTACATAAAAAAAAATCATGTAAGAAACGTACATGTTTGTTTTTTATAAAAGAAAGAAGTAGCTTAAGTAATATCTATTACCTTCATTGCTTTCCACTTAGGAACCTGTCCTGTTCTCTCAACTTTCTTCATACAACTGTAGTTATGTTAATTTCATGTGAGAAGTGGGCAAATGATGAAATTAGTGAAACATGTTATGCAAATAAGCATTTTAAGTAACAAACATACCTATTTATGCATGATTTGAGGAGTAAGGATCGTGGTGGATCTTGAGCTGCATAATCAAACTGATATACTATGTTGTTTGAAGGACAAATCACAAGGAGCGACCAATGGAGACTAAAATCCCAAAAAAAGTTAGGAATCAATCATGTGAGTACTTGTATTGTATAATAATAAAGTGACAAAAATGGATACAAGGTTAAGAACTATACTCTTCAAAACAAGGGGCAAATATGAACTTATGTTGTGCACGTTTAGCTGTTTTGAGACATAGCCAAATATACTCCTTAACCTCACTTGTGTTTTGCAAACAATTGTCAGCTCGAACAAAATTTGGACATAACCACCCAAACTGATCGCGTCCACGAGGATCATCTTAGAGTAATCTTCAAAGCACAACCAAGTACATAACATAGATATATTATTAGATATTGCAAAGGAAGTTCATATATTTGATAAGTACAACTATTATACCTGATGAAGGTTTGAATCAAGGAAACATTCAACATCTCTCCGCAAAGGAACTCCTTCACATCAACCTTAGACACCCATGTCGATGTTTCCTCGTGGTAGTTGAATTCTGTGGTACCCAACTTCACCTCCACAGGTGTATCATCCGGCATATCACGCACATTTGCATGTAGCCATAAGCATGACTTAGTGAGACACTGAAGCGTTGGTTTCTCAATCCAAGTATCTGTAGACGGGTTTAGTTCGCAACTTAAACCTTTGGAGTCTTGCGTTCCTTTACCCGAAATGGCCTTCTTTGGCCTGCTTGTACCCTCCTTCTCCTTCGCCTTTTCCAGAGGAGGTGAGTCCGCCTTGCTTTCCTTGGGCTTGCTTTCCTTGGGCTTGCTTATTCTCTCCAAAACCTATTAATTCAAAGGGAAAAACATTCAACTTAGTTAGTTTATATTTAATAGGTATGAAATAAATCAATATGAATATGGATTTTAGTTTCTCATTTTACCTCGTCTGAAAACCTCACCCATGCCGATGGCCACAACTCATAACCACCACGAGCGTCGATCAAGACATTTATATCAACTGACGGTTTAGGCAACGGAAGAGCAAAGTCTTCGTAACCAGGAGTGATGGTGACTACACTAACCGCCAAGTGCTCATTGTCCACACACTCGTGATGGACTATTGGTCGTTCACTTCGTGGTTGTGCATTTCCTTCAGCCACCACAATCAAACTCTCATCTTTTACATCTAGTAAAAGCTGGCAAGGCGTTTCTTCCTTCCAAAAGTAAATGGATTGAGGTTAGTTTATATTAATTAGTTTTAAAAATTATAAGAAGTAGTTACCTCTAACTCAAGTATAGATGGTGCTGATTTTTGTGTGTTAGGATGGCTAGCTTTGTCCTCCAAAGGACGATCCACAGGACGTATCGCCGATATACCAAACTGTGAAAGGACCGCGTTGAAACTTTCCGTGATTTTAGCCGTCACTTTCTCGGTAATTTCCTTCGTAAGCTTCTCCCGCATAACTTGTGACATAGATTCGTTAGAGCGTGATTTTCTACCCACGGAGGAATCTTTAGCATAAGCTTTTTTCACACCGAGACAAATACCACCAAAACCCCTCAAACATCCATTGTGGTCCTTTCCAAAAGTCTCGTAAAGAGCATCTTCGTTGCCTTCGGGAGTGAACTCGCCGCTAACCTCTTTTTGCTTGATCCCCATCTACATAGATTATAGAAGTAGTAAGTATAAAAAATTACAAATTAACAAAGGAGGTTGTGCAATGAGGGTGAAGGGGGGGTCCGTAGGGGGAGGGGGCAAAGGGGGGAAGCGGGGTCGGGGGGCAAGCAGGGGGAAGGGGGGTCACTGGGGGGGAAGGGGGGTCCGCATGGGGGCATAGGGGAGGGGGCCAAGCAGGGGGGGGAGCAAGAGGGGAGGGGGCCAACAGGGGAGGGGGCAGCGAGTAGGGGAGAGGGCGGCAGGGGGAAGGGGGTTCTCGGTGGGAGGGGGGCAAGCAGGGGGAAGAGGGGGTCTGCAGGGGGAGGGGGCAAAGCAGGGGGAAGGGGGGGTTCGCAGGGGGGGGGGCAGGGGGAGGGGGGCCGGTAGGGGAGGGAGGGGAGGGGGGGGCCAAGCAGGGGAGGGGCAAGAGGGAGAAGGGGGTCCGGGGAGGGGGCAAGCAGGGGGAAGGGGGTCAGGGGAGGGGGGGCGGGGGCAAGAGGGGGAAGGGGGCTTGCAGGGGGGGGGGGGGCGGGGGGGAAGGGGGGGTCCTCGGGGGGGGCAGTGGAGGGGAGGGGGCAAGCAGGGAGGGGGCGGGGGGGGTGCAGCAGGGGGGGCAGGGGAGGCAACAGGGGGCCGGGCAGGGGGCAAAGCAGGGGGAAGGCGGGCATCAGGGAGGGGGTCCGAGGGGGGGGGGGCAGCAGGTGGGTGGGTCCGCGGGGAGGTGGCAAGGGGACGGGGTTCGGTAGCAAGGGGACGGCAGCAAGCGGGGGAAAAACATGTGAATTCAATTACTTACAACGGCATTTGCTATCTTCAAGGTCCCCGTATCTGAAATGGTCATTTTATTGTTTGAATCACGCCCATGCATGGAGCACCACCAATCAGCGATACGGTCAACTTTGACAGATGGGGTATTGGAGGTAGAAGATGTCGTTGTTGATGCATCGATAGAAGGGTAAAATTTATCGTCAATCCACACCTGTCTCGCCCTCGCATAAGTGTAGGAACCCATATGATGGTAGTGGTTCCTCTATTTTGAACTGTGTGCATGTTTCTCACACTTAGCCTATAAAATCACATGGTTAGTTTGAAAACACCTAATTGTATTAAAAGTAAATATACAAAGTTGAATATGCGATAAATAGCACAATACTTACCACCATCTCCGGCGTAGTATTTTGGGCAACAAATGCCTCCCAATCCTCTCGTTTTATATGGCCCCAAATCTCATAAGGCATGTTATCCGGTTGTCTTGGCTTTTCCTCTCCCCCGCCATTTTCTGTTTCTACTATCTCATTTTGCTTTGATTTTACAATTTTCCTCCTCTTTACATTCTTATTTTCATTCCTCTTCCTCCGTTTTGTGATCCACCCACTAACTAGTTTGCTTTTGAAAGCTCTAAATCTTTCGGCCACCGCGGATAGGAACAACGCCTTTTTGGCGTCATTAGGAGTAATATGGAACAAATTCTATAGAAACAAGAAACCAACAAATAGTTATTTCCATATAGATATATATCAATGAAAACATGTTGTTATTAGAGCTATATATGTCCTAACATGTGGCTAAATGCAAGAAACTAAGTACTTTGAACATGAAAAGCAAAAACCGACCCGAAATAGCCTTCATTTACCCAAAATGGGTTTCAAAGCATAAGAAGTGATTTTTCTTGGCTCTCATGGTTGTATATGTTGTTATTACAACTATATATGTCCTAACATGTGGCTAAATGCGAGAAACTAAGTACATTGAACATGAAAAGCAAAATCGGCCCGAAATGGCCTTCATTTACCCAAAATCGGTTTCATCTACCCAAAATGAGTTTGAAAGCATGTCAATGGATTTTAGTTAACTCTAATGGTTGTATATGTTGTTATTACAACTATATATGTCCTAACATGTGGCTAAATGCAAGAAACTAAGTACTTTGAACATGAAAAGCAAAAACCGACCCAAAATAGCCTTCATTTACCCAAAATGGGTTTCAAAGCATAAGAAGTGATTTTTCTTGGCTCTAATGGTTGTATATGTTGTTATTACAACTATATATGTCCTAACACGTGGCTAAATGCGAGAAACTAAGTACATTGAACATGAAAAGCAAAATCGGCCCGAAATGGCCTTCATTTACCCAAAATCGGTTTCATCTACCCAAAATGGGTTTGAAAGCATGTCAATGGATTTTAGTTAACTCTAATGGTGGTATATGTTGTTTTTACAACTATATATCTCCTAACATGTGGCTAAATGCAAGAAACTAAGTACTTTGAACATGAAAAGCAAAAACGACCCGAAATAGCCTTCATTTACCCAAAATGGGTTTCAAAGCATAAGAAGTGATTTTTATTGGCTCTAATGGTTGTATATGTTGTTATTACAACTATATATGTCCTAACATGTGGCTAAATGCGAGAAACTAAGTACATTGAACATGAAAACCAAAATCGGCTCGAAATGGCCTTCATTTACCCAAAATCGGTTTCATCTACCCAAAATGGGTTTGAAAGCATGTCAATGGATTTTAGTTAACTCTAATGGTGGTATATGTTGTTATTACAACTATATATGTCCTAACATGTGGCTAAATGCAAGAAACTAAGTACTTTGAACATGAAAAGCAAAAACGACCCGAAATAGCCTTCATTTACCCAAAATGGGTTTCAAAGCATAAGAAGTGATTTTTATTGGCTCTAATGGTTGTATATGTTGTTATTACAACTATATATGTCCTAACATGTGGCTAAATGCGAGAAACTAAGTACATTGAACATGAAAACCAAAATCGGCTCGAAATGGCCTTCATTTACCCAAAATCGGTTTCATCTACCCAAAATGGGTTTGAAAGCATGTCAATGGATTTTAGTTAACTTTAATGGTTGTATATGTTGTTATTACAACTATATATGTCCTAACATGTGGCTAAATGCAAGAAACTAAGTACTTGGAACATGAAAAGCAAAAATCGATCCGAAATAGCCTTCATTTACCCAAAATGGGTTTCAAAGCATAAGAAGTGATTTTTCTTGGCTCTAATAGTTGTATATGTTGTTATTACAACAATATATGTCCTAACATGTGGCTAAATGCGAGAAACTAAGTACATTGAACATGAAAAGGAAAATCGGCCCGAAATGGCCTTCATTTACCCAAAATCGGTTTCATCTACCCAAAATGGGTTTGAAAGCATGTCAATGGATTTTAGTTAACTTTAATGGTTTTATATGTTGTTATTACAACTATATATGTCCTAACATGTGGCTAAATGCAAGAAACTAAGTACTTTGAACATGAAAAGCAAAAACCGACCCGAAATAGCCTTCATTTACCCAAAATGGGTTTCAAAGCATAAGAAGTGATTTTTCTTGGCTCTAATGGTTGTATATGTTGTTATTACAACTATATATGTCCTAACATGTGGCTAAATGCGAGAAACTAAGTACATTGAACATGAAAAGCAAAATCGGCTCGAAATGGCCTTCATTTACCCAAAATCGGTTTCATCTACCCAAAATGGGTTTGAAAGCATGTCAATGGATTTTAGTTAACTCTAATGGTTGTATATGTTGTTATTACAACTATATATGTCCTAACATGTGGCTAAATGCAAGAAACTAAGTACTTTGAACATGAAAAGCAAAAACCGACCCGAAATAGCCTTCATTTACCCAAAATGGGTTTCAAAGCATAAGAAGTGATTTTTCTTGGCTCTAATGGTTGTATATGTTGTTATTACAACTATATATGTCCTAACATGTGGCTAAATGCGAGAAACTAAGTACATTGAACATGAAAAGCAAAATCGGCCCGAAATGGCCTTCATTTACCCAAAATCGGTTTCATCTACCTAAAATGGGTTTGAAAGCATGTCAATGGATTTTAGTTAACTCTAATGGTTGTATATGTTGTTATTACAACTATATATGTCCTAACATGTGGCTAAATGCAAGAAACTAAGTACTTTGAACATGAAAAGCAAAAACCGACTCGAAATAGCCTTCATTTACCCAAAATGGGTTTCAAAGCATAAGAAGTGATTTTTATTGGCTCTAATGGTTGTATATGTTGTTACTACAACTATATATGTCCTAACATGTGGCTAAATGCGAGAAACTAAGTACATTGAACATGAAAAGCAAAATCGACTCGAAATGGCCTTCATTTACCCAAAATCGGTTTCATCTACCCAAAATGGGTTTGAAAGCATGTCAATGGATTTTAGTTAACTCTAATGGTTGTATATGTTGTTATTACAACTATATATGTCCTAAAATGTGGCTAAATGCAAGAAACTAAGTACTTTGAACATGAAAAGCAAAAACCGACCCGAAATAGCCTTCATTTACCCAAAATGGGTTTCAAAGCATAAGAAGTGATTTTTCTTGGCTCTAATGGTTGTATATGTTGTTATTACAACTATATATGTCCTAACATGTGGCTAAATGCGAGACACTAAGTACATTGAACATGAAAAGCAAAATCGGCCCGAAATGGCCTTCATTTACCCAAAATCGGTTTCATCTACCCAAAATGGGTTTGAAAGCATGTCAATGGGTTTTAGTTAACTCTAATTGTTGTATATGTTGTTATTACAACTATATATGTACTAACATGTGGCTAAATGCAAGAAACTAAGTACTTTGAACATGAAAAGCAAAAACCGACCCGAAATAGCCTTCATTTACGCAAAATGGGTTTCAAAGCATAAGAAGTGATTTTTCTTGGCTCTAATGGTTGTATATGTTGTTATTACAACTATATATGTCCTAACATGTGGCTAAATGCGAGAAACTAAGTACATTGAACATGAAAAGCAAAATCGGCCCGAAATGACCTTCATTTACCCAAAATCGGTTTCATCTACCCTAAATGCGAGAAACTAAACTAATTTAGTTGAAAAATAAACTTACACAAGTGTCTTCCCATAATGATTTCTTCATTCCCTCGAGCACATCTTTCCATTTGACCAAAATGTTGAGTTTGCGCATACAAAACCCAATATGCTGCCCATACTTTGCACGCCACTTACCACAAGGTTGACCCAAATCATCATACTCGAGGGTCATATGGATATATCTATCGACATTCAAACCCTTAGTCGCACCCCTTCCTTTTCGTTTCTTTGTTGCAACGATGCTTGGAGTTTTGGTGGTCGTATGCAATTCTTTCCCCGCATTATTGTGTGGCACAACGATGGATGAAATAAATGGATAATCATCCCTAGCATTGTCGTCAATAGGGGGAGCATTATCGGCTAGCACCTCATTTATTTCAACCAAGCGAATTTCCCTTTCACGCAAGCGCTTCTCCTCATCACCCGCTATGTCTTCCGGATCACCTTTATCCTCCTCCTTGTCCGCATTATACTCATCACCATTATCCAATGACTTATCATAATCATCATCGGTTCCTTCCTCCACAATCACATCATCTCGATCCATGTTTGAAAGTCCTGAAATAATGTAAAAAAGTTAATTAGAGACGCGCAAGAGTTAACAAAAAAACAATGGTATCAAACAAACAAAAAAAAATTTATCCTCTTCCCCGCTGCCCCCCTTGCTGCTCCCCCACCCCCGCTGCCCCCTGCTCCCCCGGCTCCGCCCCCCCCTCCGCTCCCCCCACCCCGCCGCCCCCCACCCCCGCCGCCCCCTTGCCTGCTCCCCCCCCACCCCCCGCCCGCTCCCCCCCACACCCCCGCCCCCCTTGCCCCCCTTGCTGCCCCCCCCCACCCCCGCTGCCCCCTGCTCCCCCGCCCGCTGCCCCCGCTCCCCGCCGCGCCCCCACCCCCGCTACCCCCCCAAACCCCGCCGCCCCTTGCTGCTCCCCCACCCCCGCTGCCCCCCGCTCCCCCCGCCTGCTGCCCCCACCCCCGCTGCTACCCCCAACCCCGCTGCCCCCACCCCCGCTACCCCCCAACCCCGCTCGCCCCCCACCCCCCGTCGCCCCCGCTCCCCAACCCGCCGCCCCCACCCCCGCTACCCCCAACCCCGCTGCTCCCCCACCCCCGCTGCCCCCGCTCCCCCACCCCGCTGCCCCCCCGCACCCCCACCCCGCTGCCCCCACCCCCGCTGCCCCCCCACCATGCTGCTACCCCCCACCTGCCCACCCACCCTCACGGCCCCCGTGCAAACCCCCCACCCGCACAAGCCATAATTCGATCGGAAATATCTTTAAAATCATGCGACCCAACTTTAAGTGACTCTAATGGTGATACATATACCAAAAAGAACTATACATGACCTAAAATGAGGCTAAAAGCGATAAATTTAAGAAATTGAGCTCGAAAAGCCGAAATCGGCCCGAAATGACATTCACTTACCCAAAATGGGTTTCAAAACATGTGAAGTGAGTTTAGTTGATTGTAATACATATATATATACCAATAAGAACTATACATGACCTAAAATGAGGCTAAAAGCGATAAATTAAAGAAATTGAGCTCGAAAAGCCGAAATCAGCCCAAAATGACATTCACTTACCCAAAATGGGTTTCAAAACATGTGAAGCGAGTTTAGTTGATTGTAATACATATATATATACCAATAAGAACTATACATGACCTAAAATGAGGCTAAAAGCGATAAATTAAAGACTTTGAGCTCGAAAAGCCGAAATCGGCCCGAAATGACATTCACTTACCCAAAATGGGTTTCAAAACATGTGAAGCGAGTTTAGTTGATTGTAATACACATATATATACCAATAAGAGCTATACATGACCTAAAATGAGGCTAAAAGCGATAAATTAAAGAAATTGAGCTCGAAAAGCCGAAATCAGCCCAAAATGACATTCACTTACCCAAAATGGGTTTCAAAACATGTGAAGCGAGTTTAGTTGATTGTAATACACATATACATACCAATAAGAGCTATACATGACCTAAAATGAGGCTAAAAGCGATAAATTAAAGAAATTGAGCTCGAAAAGCCGAAATCAACCCAAAATGACATTCACTTACCCAAAATGGGTTTCAAAACATGTGAAGCGAGTTTAGTTGATTGTAATACATATATACATACCAAATTAAACTATTCATGACATTACAAACGACAAAAAGTGAGAAATTCAGTCAAATGACCTTGAAAAGCCGAAAGCCGAAATTTGAACTTGAGAAGTCGAGCCTTTTGTTTACTTTTGCCACCTTCCTATGAAGTTTCAACCATTATCCCTTCCCCGTGATCTGCACGCATGTAATTTGTCGCTAACTCGACATAAGTGACATCGGACTTGGGAATGGTGAAAGGCGTGGTGTCTTCAAACGCATCATACTCCTCCTCATCGTCAACATCACCAACTCCAAGTATACTTCTTTTTCCAGGGACAACAATTGACCACTTTTTATCAGAAGGGTCAGTTACGTAGAATACTTGCTTAACTTGTGATGCAAGCACGAATGGTTCTTCACTATAACGCAACCGACCCAAGTCTACAAGAGTAAATCCACAAGGGTCATCTTTTCTTATGTAGCGCCGGTTATAATCAACCTACTTGCATCGAAATAAGCAGACCGTGAAACCAGAGTAGTCAAGCTCCCATATATAGGAGACTTGTCTTTGGCACTTGCATACTGTCTAGATGATGCCTTTACTGAAACGCCACAATTCTGCAGAGATCTCGACTTTTGATCTTGACGATCTGTCCAAAATGTAAATCCGTTAACATCATAACCCTCATAGGAGTGCACAGTTTCTCGAGGACCAAATGCTAGCCACTTCAGAGTTTCAGAAACATTGGAATCTACTTCACGCATTAATCGGTTATGGAACCAATCAATAAACGTCTTATTATGCAACTGCATCAATGCTCTAGTCCCTTTACCTGGATTTTGATCGCGTAACTCCTCCATATGCTCATCCAAGTAAGGATGGACCTGTATCATATGCTGCAATACAAATAAGTGTGCTTGTATGCGCCTTTCAACAGGAGGTACGATCATTTTGGAGCCAAGTGTACCTTTACCCTCGAGTCTGCCCTCGTGTCGAGATGTAGGAACTCCAATAGGATCAACATTAGGTAAGAACTCAGCCACAAAATTACTGACCTCTTCACTCACAATCCCCTGAATTATACTTCCTTCTGGTTGAGCAGGATTCCTTACCTTATCTTTCAAAGATCCCATATGTCTCTCAAAGGGATAGCACCACCTCAAAAACACCGGACCACATAGCTTAATTTCTCGAACGAGATGTACAATCAAATGGACCATAATGTCGAAGAAAGCAGGTGGGAAATACATCTCAAACTTGCACAAAGTCTCTATCACACCAGCCTGGAGAGCATCAAGCTTCGACGGTTGTAACTTTTTGCTACATATAGTATTGAAAAACGAACATAGCTTTGTTATGGTGTGTCTCACGTGTTTCGGCAATATCCCTCGAATTGCAATCGGTATGAATAATTGCATCATTACATGACAATCGTGAGACTTCATACTCGATAATTTCAACTCACCGTCTAAGGTAACAAATCTTTTCATGTTCGATGAGTACCCTGATGGAACCTTAATGCCGTACAAAGACTCACAAAAAAGTCGCTTCTCAGCTCTAGATAGAGTGTAGCAAGCCGGAGGCAAATAGTTCCTATCATCATCCGTCACCGTTTTCTTTCCTTTTCCTTCAATTCCTGCAGGCGACCCGTCTTCTTTTCCCTTTTCTTTTCCTTTACTAGGCACTTTTTCTTTTTTCTTTCTTTTCTTAGTGTCCCTCTTTTGAGCCCATAACTCTGGTCGAAGTCCCTCACTTTCCAGATACGGTCGCACCCCTTTGCTATCCTTTGTCTTATGTGGAATATTCATAAGTGTCCCCAGAATGGCGTCACATACATTTTTCTCTATGTGCATGACGTCGAGACAATGTCTAACCTCTAGATCTCTCCAATATGGAAGTTTCCACAGAATAGACTCCTTTTTCCAAAGTCCCTTATCACAACACTCGCTCCTTTGCCGAATATAGTTTCAATACCCTTGACTTGATCATAAACCTCAGTACCAGTCAATGGTCTACGAGCAACCCCTTCCTCAACTGTTCCATTGAATGCCTTCTTCTTATTACGATAAGGATGGTCGCGTCGAAGGAACCTTCGGGTGCGCATATAAACATCTTTGTGACAAGTACTAATGTATTTAGATGATGTGTCGTCCAGGCAAATCGGGCATGCTTTCTTCCCTTTGTTCTTGTACCCGGATAAGTTCCCATAAGCAAGATAGTCATTAAGAGTGAATAAAAGCATGGCACGCAATGTGAATACCTCATCAGCATGTGCGTCATACACGGAAACCCCTTCATCCCACATTTGTCTCAAATCATCAACAAGTGGCTGGAGGTAGACATCTATGTCATTTCCAGGCTGTTTCGGCCCTGAAATAAGAATCGACAACATGATGTACTTGCATTTCATGCACAACCAAGGAGGCAAGTTGTATATAACTAGAAGAATCGGGCGTGTACTATGTTGAGAACTAAGAGTGCCAAATGGGTTCATCCCATCGGTGCATAGGCCAAGCCTCAAATTTCTGGCCTCGGCACCAAAGGGCTTATGCACCCGATCGATACCTTTCCACTCAGGAGAATCAGCCGGATGTTTGATAAAACCGTCCTTCTTCCTTCGTTCTGCATGCCACCTCAAGTTCTTAGCATCTTTTTTAATTGAAAACATGCGCTTGAATCGTGGTATAATCGGAAGATACCACATCACCTTTGCTGGAGGCCCTTTCTTATCACTAACCCCTGCGCGCCTGTAACGCGACTTCCCACATCGAGGACACTCATCCATATTTTCATATTCATTTCGATATAGCACACAATCGTTTGGACAAGCATGTATCCTCTGGTACTCTAAACCGAAGGGACACATCAGTTTCTTAGCATAGTAATTCGACTTCGGTAGTTCATGGTCGTCCGGCAACATATCACCAAAGGCTTGCAACAAGGAAGTGAAACAAGAGTCACTTATACCGGCTTTCGTCTTGATATTAAAGACTGTTATCACGGTCGTCAGCTTCGTGTACCTCGTACAACCGGGATACAACGGTTTCCGATATGCCTCGGTCATGCACTCAAAAACACGAGGCCGTTTGCCAGCATAATCATCCACCCCCTCCATCATCTCCTCTATATAGTCCCCTTCATCATCATCATCCTCTACTTCATGATCCTCATATTCGTCCTCGATGTTCTTGTCATTCTCAATGACATCAAACTCACCTCCTTCACGCACATCGTTAACAATGGCATTCCCACCATCATATATACCCTCCTCACCGTGCCAAACCCATACATGGTAGTCTTGTCTAAACCCGCGACGAAAGATATGCTCCCTAAGCGACCCAATGCTACTAACCATGCCCACATTACTACAATCAACACATGGACAATAAAACCCCTCGGTTCTCGTTGCAGCCTGATGACTTAATGCAGCATCACAAAATTCATAGACCCCATCCACGAATTCACACGTGTCGCGACTACCGTACATCCATGCACGATTCATTTCAATCAGACCTCTAATTAAACACAACCAGCAAGTATCTCATGTCAATGACGAACTTCATTACATGATTAGAGTTTATGAACCATATATATTTAATGAAATTAGGCATGCTTTCCAAGGGTCCTTATCACTCCAACCTAACCCATCCTTAGATGTCTAATCTCACCAGTGAATGTATGCCTTCTTTTCGATTCTACGGAAAATCCGGCAGCATTTCCCTACAGTTCTCCAAGTACACGATGTAGATATATAGTTACTTATACCTACATATGTACCCAAAGAACAAAAGTAGGGAAACGACGGTCCAAGATTTTCCTCTAGAATCGAAATAAAGGCATACATTCACCACCTAAGTGAGATTAAACATCTAAGAACAGTCCCAAACCGGGGACTATTCAAGACTTACTCCTAATGAGTAAGTCTCGAACGGGTTTCTTGGCATATGATATGATGATGAATACATAGGTTTTTAAACAACAAAACATTTTACATCTAATCTCAATTCAACGAAAAATATATACATTTTTTCACGTATAAACCAATTTACTATATATGAAAGCAAGAAAGTTGAATATGAATGATAACATACCAATATCAAGGTTGTAAATAGGAATCGAACTCAACACTCCGTCACTAGCTAGCTTCAATCAACAACAAAGTTAAAGTTAACATTAGTATAAATTAGCAAATCAAACAAAACAAAACAAAACTAAACTAAACTAAACTAAACCAAATTAAACTAAACAAAACTAAACTAAACTAAGTACAACAACAACACAACAACCACTACAACAACCACTACAACAACCATAACAACAACAACCCCACCAAAGCCCTAGTTTTTTAACCTAAAAAGCACACTAACTACTTAAACGAAAATCAAATTAACTCAAATCAATCAACTTTGAACCACCCTTTAACTATTATACAACCTAATTTCACTAACAATTATTCATAAAACTACAATGAATTATAAACTTGAAGTTTCAAATATGAGATTAAAATAAAAGTTATGAACTTTTAGTTACCTAGGAAGAGGTGGAGGAGGAATGTAGTTGTTTAGGGTGGGGTAGAGGCAGTGGCGGAGCCACCGTTAGTCATGGTGGGTCACGTGACCCACCATTATCTGAGAAAATAAAAATGAAGTTCTATTTTTTTTTTTTTTTTGAAAAAAATCCTGAATTTCTAGCTTCTATATGTCGACCTCAAGGAAGAAGAGCAAAACCCAGATTAAATGCCATAATCAATTGACTAGAAGAAGAGGAAATGAGAGAACAGAAAAAAAAAACTCCATGGTTTTGAATGAGAACCAGAAACTGAGAAGAGAGAGAGAGAGAAAGAAGAAGAAGTGATAATTTTTTTTTGAAGAGAGAGAAAGGCAGGTTAAGTGTTTGGGGATGGGGTCTAGCACAGTAGCACAGCACGTGGGTTTGGGGGGGTAATTTCTTGTTTCTTTTTTTTTTTGTTCTTTCTTTTTACTCTTTTGTTTTTGTTCTATTTCTTTTGTGCTCTATTTAGTAGTAGGCTACTAGGCTTATTAAAAGTAAATTGTTAATTACTAGTATATTAAATAGAATAAAGTTACTTTTTAAAAGTTGATTTTTTTTTGTGGGAAGGGTAGAAGGGCTAGGCTTTTTATACAAGAGGTTATTGAATAAAAATGTTGGCTTGCTTTAT
This sequence comes from Beta lomatogona, assembly GCA_947646795.1. NCBI lineage: Eukaryota > Viridiplantae > Streptophyta > Magnoliopsida > Caryophyllales > Amaranthaceae > Beta > Beta lomatogona. The sequence continues at coordinate 1,067,602 of CANSNZ010001006.1, read as the reverse complement.
TTATTTATTTGATAACAAAAGGGATAAACATTTGATTGTTTAGGATCTTTTTAATCTTTTATGGACTTCCTCTGCTTTTCTTTTTATTTGCAATATTGAAGTATGACACAAGAATTTAGAAAAGAAAATAAAAAATGACAAAAAGGACCTAGCACCCAAGTCCCACCTACTAGGTGAAAGAAAGAGAGAATATATTGACAAAAAGTCAATGTTGCAAGTATTATGCAACTTTTTAAAATGAAAAATGTTGCAAGTAAAAATAAAAAAAAAGTAATAACTAAAGGAATTTCTTTTTTGGAACAAATTTAAGAAAGGATCTTGTTTCATGATATTTAGTACAAATATTTAATAGCACCTGAAAAAACTTACTATAAAAATCACGACATGGCAATTGCGATATAGTCTATCGTCAACTTATTCGTTCTGACTCCGCTACCATTTATGCAACCGCAATCGAAACCACAATTTTAAACCATGGTAGTGACCCACCATCCGTAAAATCCTGGATCCGCCACTGGGTAGAGGACGAATGTAGTTGTTTAGGAGGAGGAAGGTGGAGGTGCGCAAGCTAAGGCAGTGCGCAACCTAAGGCGCCCAGCTTCGGGTGGAAATGAGTTAGACGATTGGTGGAAGCTTCGGGTGGAGCGGAATCAGGTGGTGGCGGCGGTTTGGTGGCGCGCAATCAGGTGGTGGCGGCGGAATCAGGTGTGAACTCGCAGAAGGAGGAGGATTGAACTCGCTAAAGGTGGAGAACTGAAAATGGGTAGGAACTGAAATTGGGTGAATTAGCGAGGGAAAAAAACACGGGACTTTGTGGCAGAAAAAAAAAACCCGAAAATGTGATGCGATCATAAGAACCGGATCAGATTTTTTAAAACCGCAGCAGATTATACAATCTGATCCTGTTCTCTAAAAGACCGCATCAGATTCTTTGCCCAGACTTCCCTCCCATTTTTTCATTGATTTTCGGATGCGGTTATCTAAAAACCGAATCTGTTACTAAGTGTCAGATAAGGTTTTTTCCACTAGTGTTGGTATTGACCAACATCATTGTCACCTTGTTGGTAATGACCATCATCCTCATCAACATCATTGTATGGAGATGAATCTTCTTGATATTGAGAAAACCCATTGTAACACCCTTATAATTCTCTCTTTTCAGAAATACCTTTATAATATAAAACTTAGAGAATTACCCAAGTATTATCGCCCGTGTGATAACGTATCGGCTTATTCAGAATTTTGCAGCGGAAAACAACTAACTAAACTTTATAAATAAACAAACAATAAGTACTACATATTCAAACCCTCTATAAATGTCTATCAACAACTTATAATAACGTGTTCCTACTAATGCAGAAAACATAATATATAAAATTACACAAGCTCTCCATTCCCAGATTCCCAATGATGCTACATCTGCGAACCTGTAAATGTCAATGCTCTAGAGAATCTGCTCACCAAGATTGGGTCATCACAGGATCAATAAGGCAAAGCCATGATCAACACATACAAACAAAGCACGTAATCAGCAAAGCTGAGTACTACATAACAATACATAAACAATCCTAATCATGATACTAAGAAATAATAAACAGGGATAAATAAGAATACAACAATAATACATTCTGCAGATAACTTCTACTGAACTAAACTTTAATCATCTTTTACTATTTTAAATGGAATAGTTATTGGACCGAGTTGTCTAACTAAAAACCATCCTTCACCTAGGAAGGCGAAATACGGGATATCGAGGAACCTTTGAATAAAAAGAGGAACGGTGATCAATCCAATTCCCAAAAAAAGCCATGGCACGCTCACCATGTACCCCAACTCCTGATTGTCCAACTTCAGACGTGCACCAGTCTAAAGTTTATTACTATCCAAGTTACACTTTACGTGATTTACAATTTATTACTTGTTATGACATACATACAAGCAACACAGAATATAATTCAAACATTCACAACTGAACTTCTTTTAAGCATGTTTAAGTGGAGTATATTTAAAGGGGATTTTATAAAATTATAAAATCTTCTTTAAACCCACTTAAACGTGCTTAAAATCATAAATTAAATCAATCTCATAGTATATAATATGCTACTATGGTTTTCTAATAATTAACACCCTAAAAATCCATGCTTTAATTATTAAAACTTCAATCTAACAATAATAAACAAATCTGATTTTTTTATTCTTATAATACAATATATATATGAATCAAGATTATTCATTAAAACAGTAAATTAACATTGATAATCATGATTAACATTAAAATAAAGCATAAAAACATAGTCTTTAATGGAAAACTTGAGGAAAAAGAAAAGAATTAAACCAACACAAGAGGAAAGTGATGATGCGCCGGCCAAGGAAGAGCAGTGGCGGCAGCAGCGGCGGTCAACGGTGGTGGTGACGTTTCTTAGCGAAGAAGAAAGCGTTACTTGAAGAAGAAGAAAGAAAAAACTTGAGAGGAAGAAAAAAAAAACGGTGAGGAGAGAAAAAATGAGTGTGCCGTGAGTTTAGAGAGAGGAGAGTGAAAAATAATCTTTGTGTGGTAAAATAATTGGGCTTAAGGAATTTATAGGTAGGGTTTCCTTTTGGGCTTAGGAAAAGGAGATTGAGTTTAAATAGAATTCGATGACAACTAGGATTGATAAATGAGGACTCCTAGCATCAATATAACTCCTCTTTCCTAATCTACTTAGAATTTGGGTTCCTCAACTCCATTAGACTTCTTTTCTAAATCAAATTCATATTTCAAACCTTTTTCAAAGCATGCCTAATTAAAATATTTTCAACTTTCTTAAATCCTTAAAATAATTTCATTTGACTTTTAAAATAGTCAACCTTCTTTAAATAATAACATCTTTTAAACTAAAATATAAATATATAAATATTAAAATATATTTATAAAATCCTTTAAAATTATGGGGGATTACACCCATAATTAGGATCAAGTTGATGATATGAAAGGTTGGCATTTTCAGATGGAGATTCATGGTAAAGGTTATCATATTGAGGAGAATAATATTGAGAATTTTCACCCCTTTGATTCATAATTATTTGAGAGGGTTGACGATAATTTGATTGATTTTGAGAGGGTTGACGATAATTTGAGTTATTTTGAAAGGTATTTGAGCAATTTTGTTGCCTAGACATTTGGTTTTTTGAGCGGTTTTGGGGTTGGTTTCTTATATAATTAGGATTATTGGGCTCCATAATTATAAGAATTTTAAAATAAAAGAGCAATAGAAGAAGAATTAATGAAATAAATTAGAACAAGTAGAAGAAATTAGTGAAGGAATATGGAGAAAATTAAGTGTGTCCAAAATATAGCAAAATGGGTCTCTATTTATAGAGCTCGAAAAAATAGAGCCGTTGGTAATTTTTTTTTTTATTTGTATTTTTTAAAATATAACCGTTGCAAAATTTACAACAGTTATATTTTTAATGCCCAATAGTAAGATGACATGTGGAAAGGCAGCCAAATGGCGCGGCATCATTCGCTGACTTCGCTTTACGCGTCAGCGTGTCAGCGCTGACAAGCTGAAGCGTAAAACAAATTTTTTTTTGCCTTCCGCCAGCCAAAACGCTGCGTTTTGACTGTTGGAGAGGCAAAAAAAATTTTAAAAAGTTGCATCAGGCAGTGGGTCCCACTCCCATGCCTGATCATCCTTTCAATCGTCCCATAAAAATTTTTTTTGCCAATCAACCCACAATCTTTATTTCATTCATTGTTAAGGGAGGTTTTTTAAGATCAAGTATGTAATCTTTTTTTTTCAATCACCATTAAGGATGCTCTTATACATTATCCTACAATCATTTAAATTATGATTTAAATGGTTCTCCAGAAGATAAACAATAGAGAAATTTGATATTTATCAAAAAAAAAAAAAACAATAGGGAAATTTGTTAAAAACCATCTTTTGAATGTAATTTTTGTGACAAACCATCTTATAAAAAAAAGTTAGGACGAAATCACCTTTTATGAACTATATATTTGTAAGATGAAACTTTTTTTTAGAGATCGACCATTAACTTCCATATATCAGACATTTACACCACACATTACATGATCCACTTAACCCCCCAAAAAAAATCTTTCCTTTCCTCTCATATTTCTCCTTAATTTCATATTATGTACCTCTTTTGCATGTCTAAACCTCTTCATCAAGAAAAACTGGGAGAAAAATGAAAGAATTTGAGGAATTAAGTGGGTCGCATAAGGTACACATGCAAATCAACGCATGAAATAGAAGTTAATAATCGGAATCTAACGATAAATTTCATTTCGCAAAAAAAAAGTTTCATAAAAGGTGATTTCACGCCAAGTTTTTTCTTATAAGGTGATTTCTCACAAAAATTGACGTTTAGAATATGTTTTCTGACAATTTTCCTAACAAATACCAATTGAAATATTAGAAAGTGATTTCCTAAACCCCTTTCCCACTCCTTTTTTTTGGGGGGGGGAATTCGGAGAATCATTAAAAAGGGTCTGTAATTATGAGATCCTAGCTAAACTAGGCACATTTTCTCCTTGTTTCCAATAAATTAATATGCTTTTACAAAATCTTCAACACAAAATTTTAGTACAATGAAAGTATACATTGATCTTGAATCAACAAGATCTCATATGACCATGATTATAAATGAAGTACATGAAACTTTACAACAAAAAGCACATGTTGCTACTGTAAAAACATGGAAAAACTATTTGCCAAAGGGATTAAGAAAGCAAGCTAGCTAACCTACACGAATTGTCGATAGTTAAAGATAGTAGAAATGACAAACTAGGTAAGAACCATATGTTCTTCGAATTCTACAAAGTAATTTTGGAGGAAAATAGGCTCAATGATAGATAGGAAACCACCAAGGAAAAACATCAACCACTATTTATTGCCAATTCACAAAGGCTATCTCTTGGAATATTTGTAAATGAATGACATTATAAATTTATAATATTACCTTTTCCTCAAATTGTTTTGCTTCATTTTTGGGTCACATTATCATGTGGACATGTGGTATCTCAGATTCATCTAGATATACCATCAGGCATCATATTAACTTTCAATGATTTAGTAACACAATAATTAAAGGATATTAAAAAAGTTCTTAAAATTTATCAAAAACCAATGGAAACAAACAGTTTAAGATGAAGGGATACTCAAATCCACTTTTGGAAAATGTAGTATTGGGGAGAACAGAGATGGTGACAGCCATTAGAGGAGAGAAGTGGGCCTGTATAAATGTAAGAGAAATTTATAGCTAAAGACTAGGAAGAAGTAATGCCAATTGATTCCTTTGGATGATAATTAAACTACAGTAAAATCAAGGAATGTTCTAATAGTTAAAAGTTGTCGTCAAGCTGAACAATTCTTGGATAGCTTTTGCACGGTTGCACCTACCTTTAGAACCAGGGGGGAAGTTCAGAAACCATAGTAATAGTATAGAGATTCAGTCTTATATATCTGCTATAAAATTACTCATGTACCCTGTAAATCTTTACAAAAGGATAGTAGTAGTAAAAACAACAATAAAAGTAATATACTAGTAGTAATTTTATTCCCAGCAATTGGAATGTGAGGACCATGTACACCACTTTTACATTGATTCGAATACAAGAGATACAAAACACCAGGAAGATAAAGAAGCAACACACATGCACACTGATGTAGAAGAAGCAGAGGAAATTCCAGTCCCCTAGCTCTTATTATCTTTTCGGGTAGCATTTCCCGTCAAACAGTCAGATTTCACACACATATGCAGTCCAATATGAGAGGCAAAGGGTACGCATTATGCACTAGCAGTACACATCTCAAGTATATCTCCCTGCTATACACCATCATCTGCCCTCCTTCAGCTACTACCACGAGAATTCTAACCAGGTATCTTTTTTTTATAATTTCAGTTCTATGAACGAGCATGATTCCATATAATCAAAAAAATTTCATACCCCAGTTTTCAGGTGCATCATACAACAATTTCATACATAAGTACGTAACGAGCCCAGCGTATGGTGTACAGTATTGTGTATGTGGCTACCAAGTCTCACATTTTTGACATAGCTTGACTGAAGGTTGGGTCAATGCAAACCACCACCTAAGGCATCATTTCAACAACATATAGAATTTTAGTTTCGTGGCTTCAAGGAAGCAAATTTTGTTTCATTCATTCAAAGTGGTGCCAAAGAAGGCATGCACTAAGAGTTCATGCTTTCTATCCCAGTAACCAAAACATACAAGGGAATCAACACTACATGCCAAGGTTTCACTATTTCAAATGAGGTATCCTGACGATAAAGCTATATACAGCAGAATACCTACTGCTGGCACCTATGAATCAATGACATTCTTGGGTCCAAGAAGTATCTTCAGCCACAAAAGGTTCACAAAATTAGGCCGAGGTGACCAAGTGGGCAGTCATTTGTTTGTATGATTTTAGGATAGCTCATTATAGAAAAAGAAATCTCAGGGTATTTCAACAATAACCCCAAACACAAGGTACCTCAAAGTAAAGTCTCTAAAGCATAAGAAGCAAAAGGTGCGCACCTTGCCAATACTTTTACCAGAATGTAGATATTCAACAGCATCAGAGACAGAATGAAGCCCCACAAACCTTCTTGGGTCCATGTTAACCTGCATCACAATAACAATCCCCAGAAGTATCTTATGCTTTTGGATCCGGAAACGGATCAAGAAACCGAGGGTTTAGTTCATTTATGTACCATTGAATGTGCATGATGGGAAATATAGGAGTTTTCTGAAAATCTAATTTACTTGCTTAGGTTTTCTACTCTAAAGTATGGTAAAGGGAGGAAAACACCTGAAAAGGATCCTAATTGCCTGAAAACAGTCTAGAATTCAAAATCTTTCACGTATGCTGAAAATTCGGATAAAGATACACTATGAAATGCAATATGACCAGTGACTCTTACTCTAAGAATGATAGGACTAAAATTAAATGTAAATTATTCTGAAAGAATATTCAATCTACTGTATTTCAGACAAGAAAAAATAGCACGACAGGATCTGGGAAGAAAAATTGAACTAAACAAATCACATTTGTTGCAAGTTTTGAGACAAATTATTTTGATACCTTAAGATTCCCTGAGGAGTAGAAGTCAAACAGCCTGTCCAGGTGTTCTTGCCATAGATGACTATATTGTACAAGGAAGAAACCAGCCTGAAAAGCACGTCAATGCATTGAACTTAATAAACCTAGGTGCCATGTTAGCAACCTACCTAAATTATAAATGCAGAGTAATCATACATGTATGTTGGGCAATCTCTTACAAACATGTAAAATCTCATGATCTGGTGTCTAAAGAATGAATATGGCAAGACATGGAATATAAACACAAGTAGCACTTGCATATATGCTCAAGATTAAGTAATTTATAAGACCAGGCAGCTTAATACATCTTAAATCAAGGTTTGGAGGAAGAGAAAATTAATTTCCTTGGAGAGAATGTTAGTTAAAGAGTTAAGGTCCACGATTGTTGAATTAAATACAACTAACACCCTAAGCTTGGGCTAGTACTAGATATCGAGAGTTGGAGACTGCTTGGGAAGTTTTGACATGTTATGAAGGAATTAGCCTTTCTGACAAAAGTTAAATGCATTGTTTGCCGCTGGTTTATTCTCTTTAGCATGTGATAGAACTTTCTTTCCAAGTTCAATAGGAACAGAGTTCCCTCTTTTTTTTTTTTTTTTTTGATAAGTAATTATTGGAGATCCCTATAATGATTGGAGTACATCAAGGTTCCGCACGAAGATGAATGTGGCGGATATGCGTATGCTACGTTGTGGCCATATATAAAAAAATCAGTTGACTAATGAAATAATGAGGAAAGTAGGGGTTACACTTGCACCTATTGAGAATAAGATGAGGAAGAATTGGCTAAGGTGGTTTGGACATGTAAGACGAGAAAGAAAGATGCACCAGTTACGACTTAAGAGGCTTGAAGAGCAGCAAAGTGATGGAATTGTGAGTGGCAGCGGAAGACCTAAGAAAAATTGGATGATGGTACTTGAGAGTGATATGAGTACTTGGGATTGAAGAAAATATTGTATAGGATAGGGCGAAGGGTAGGGAGTGGATATATGTTGATGACATGATGTGACCTTATAATTGGTTCCTTTAACTTTACTCCTTGTGTTTTGCAAACTCCTCTTCCTTAAGCATCCTTTGCTTAAGGTTTTCTCAAACCTTCTCGTTTGGTTTTCCTCAAATTGTTTTTCTCTTTACATCTTTTTTCAAAATTATTTTGAAAGACTATCTCAAATTATATTTTAATATCCTCACATTATTGTTTTTTACACTACACCTCCTTTATTTTCTTGTTCCTTGTGTTTTCATTTCCTTACTTTTCTCACTTTCACGATCTCATTTTTCTTTGTTTAGTCTCTTTAATCTCTGCCTTTACTTTTCTTGTTCCGTTTGTCATGTCGAGTCCTCGTGTTGTTCTTGTTAGCTGACTCCAAATCATTTCAGAATAAGGCTTTGTTTAAGACCAGTGTAACATAATTCGCTTTTTCAGTTCGCGGTTCGCCCAAAATGGGAAAAAAATAGCGAACACCGACCATAATTTGCTTTATTCGGATCGCAGTTCGCGGGGAGATTAGGGAATTATGTTACACTGGTGTAAGTTCATTAAAGGGCTTAGGATGAGTTTTACCACTCTAGTGTCATCAGGGCCTTGGGGAGTTCTACTTGTAAGTTGTCGTAATAATTAGGGGGCGTTTGGTTTGGGGGAAACTGGAAAGGGAAAGGGAATAAAATCTCTTGATTCCCTTTTAACTTGTTTGTTTTCCCCCCCTTTCCCCTCCTTACCCCCAAATCCCTCTAATTTGATTACCCACACCCCCCTCCACTTACAAATAGGGTTAAGGGAAACCCTTGACCACTTAAGTTTGACCACCCAAGTTTAACCCCACCCCCTACAAAACCACCCACCTCACCACCCTAACCACCGCCACAACCACCGCACCCACCAAAAAGGCCCACCTCCTCAATCGGAAAACCCACCCCGGTGCTCTTGGCCATCCCCTATCCCCTAAAACCGCCCGGAAACCACTCACTAACCCCGAAAACAATCCCACAACCACCCGAAAAAAACCCTACAACCCCAGAAACACCTTCCCTGGCCACGAAAACACATTTCCTCCCCTGAAAACCCTAACTCTAAACCCAAAGCCAACCGAAAGGGAGTCAGCGACTGCTGGCGACAAAAGAAGGCGACACATGCTGCACGAAGGGGAGAAGGCGACGCGGGCTGCACGAAGGGGAGGAGGCGACGCGCGTGAAGGGAAGGGGGAGAAGTGTCGTTGCGCGAGGGGGAGGGAGAGAAATGCATGCTGCGGGAAGGGAAGGGGGGGCGCGGCGGTGCTAGTGGGATGGGGAGGTGGTGGTGCTACGGTGGAAGGATGGTAAGAGGAGGAAGAAAGAGATATTGAAACCAAACAAACCTTAAAATATAAGGGTTTTGCTTTCCATTCCCTCCCTACCCCTTTCTTGATTCCATTCCCTTTACCCCGTGGCAACCAAACGCCCCCTTAAATGGTTAGAAGGCCATCTCCATAGAGCAATCTAGAAGCCTCCAGAGTTCTCTTAACTCTTAGGGGCTCTTGGACCTGTCCATCACCCGTTAGGCTGTTATGGAGAGTCTTTCAGATTAACAATCTTGGCTTTGGGTAAAAGAGCAGGCAACTCCACGGCTTTCTACTCATGTTGCTGCTTTTGGTGGTTGTTAGAAAGCATCAAATGTTTTCTTGAATATGGTGATTATGGTCGACAGTATTGATTTTTCCCTTGAAAGTAGGCAAACTTACACTGCGATTTTTTGGGCTTAAAGAGAATTTCTGTAATTAGTAACCTACCAGTGGAAAAAGGAAAAGACGAACAAAGATAATATTCCAAGGATGATAAGAATGAAGCATACATACCACAGTTTGACTTTTTGCTAAGAGCTTCTCACACAGTCCAGGATAATTTGAAGGCTTCCATCCATGTTCTCCTTGATACTAAACAAAGCATGAGCAATCTTTCATTATCTCATGTATTTATCACATCAAATTCAATAGTTATTCTAGGATAGCAAGCACATACAACTAATAAAACATATAAAGCAGAATCTGTAATAAATTGCATATATTCAAAACTTATTGCTGTAGTTAGGTCCAGGCAGTTCCACACTTATTTATCTGCCATCTATGTGGATTATAGGATAATCACTCATGAAATCATGATCAGAAGTTCATAGCCTTATAAAAATCTTCTTGGCTCTTCTACTAGTAGTGTTTGACTTTATGATTTTAACTGGGTTTGGAGGGTTTTGGGCAAGAGCTAGAGATGAACATATATTTCCTCCCTGCCTATTTTACATGATCAATTGACTATATGCCTGACTCTAGAACTCCAGATAATTTTTCTTCTGATTTATATATATATCGAATATTGATGATATAGAAAATTTTCATATTAGAACGAGTCTATCTTAATTGGGATAACAATTTAATGCTATAAGCCTATAATTGTCTTTTTGATCCCCAAAAGAAGGAAAGGCCGTAAGGAAGGAAGAACATATTCTGTTGGATCTTTTGCCAAAATTCAGCGTGACTAGAAAAAAAAAAAAGCCCATAGTTGTATTCCATCTAAAAAGATCTACCTCTTAATGGTTTTCTTTTAAAACCATATTATTTGTAGAATGACCATAATACCATGATGAATTGTTTTTTTAAAGCTAATGCCCCAAATTTACCCTAACCAATATCATAAATAAATCCCTATGATCTCTTACTTTGTCAGATTAAATTCCAACAGGATAATATTTGTCTGTTTAAAAACCCATTAAAACAACTAACAAATCACTAAAATGTGCGCAATCATGCATAACCTCAAAATCCACTTATCTTGGAAAGAAGGGAGTATACTACTGAGATTTCAAATACATCGCAAACATAGAATAGCAAGAAACATGGGGGACTCCCCCCCCCCAACACACACACACACACACCAAAAAAAAAAAGGAAAAAGAAAGAATTGGCAAGCAGGAAACACCATATAGCACTAGGATCAGGCCATTTACAATAAAGCATACCTGAGATATCATTCCAATCACCACAAGCCGACCATAAACTGCTAGGGCATTCAAGCACATATTAAACATTTCACCACCAACGGACTCATAGATAATATCAATTCCTTTTGGAAATTCCTTCTTCAAAACCTACAATAAGAATATGATTAATGCAGCAGAAAAACAGACATATTGTATGATTAGGAAATCCTGTACAAAGCACCATATCTTCACTGATGGGCAAAAGGCAACAGCCATAATTTAGAGTATGGTCAATGGTGGCTAAAGGATCTTGTGCGTAATTACATTGTAGAACTACGCTTTATGTTGCGGTCAAGAGAAAATCTAGAACCACAAGATTATGCTGTAGATTCAGACATTAAGATATCTGGTTGACTAATCAAACAAAGATCTGAGGTTGTACCCTGGTAGCTTGACTAATCAAATACAGATCTGCAGTTGGTAGACTGTAGCCAAGCTAGCCTGACTAATCATACTAGGATCAGTAGTACGCCACTAGACCTGCTAAATTGATTTGCTACGCACCTCTAGAAAGGGCTTTTCACACTTGTTTAGTAAAGCCAAAGCTACTGGACTAATTGGAAGCTTTTCAGCCAAGGCCACCAGATTTAGGTGATTTTTCGTAAATAAAATTTAAATATATTTTTTTTTTTTATGGGTGTGAAAAAAAATGAGCAGTTTAATAGTATGGGCAGGAAAAAGTCTCGTGAGTGTTAAGTCAAAAAATAACATTTAAATATAATGTAAAAAAAAAAATAAAAAAAAAATTTAAAAAAAGGTTTTTTTAATTTAATTTTAAAAAACATACTTTTGTATGAATGCACAGAAAGTCGAAAAAAAAAAAAAAAAAAGGGTAGTATTTTTCGTATATGAATGCACAGAAAGTCGAAAAACATCTGCTTGAAAATGGCAGATTAAGCTGACGCTTAAACGACATAAAAAAAGGAAGAAAGAAAATGGAAAAAGGCTGCACAGAATCGGATTCATAAGTTCGGAAATATGTTCTTTGTGTTTTAATAACAATCAAGACAGGTCAGAAGTCAGAACATAATGATATGTTATGGAAAAAATATAAAGGTATTGCACAGTTGCACACTGATGTAGATCTTATTCTCGCTTTAGTTCAAATCCAAACAAACCCCAATGTAGAGGGAAAGTTCAGTTTTTGTTTGTTTTCTTGACGTTAAATTGACAACAAGGAACAAAGCTGGTCTCTTTTTTGTGGTTTTGTTTATAATTGCATGCAGCAAAAGTTGAACGGATAGTGCCCTTGCAATCACAACACAAGGTTAATTAACTTTGAAACTTAGATAAGCTGCTGAACATATATCAGGAACTAACCCATTCAAAATGCCAGATATTATGCATATGTTCAAAACAAAAAGAAAGAAAAAGAAGGAACTAGAGCTTACTGTTTTTATGTCTTCTTCCTTATAATTTATTACTCGGTCAACTCCCAGTTTTTTCAAAAGCATGGCCTTATCAGAACCTCCGCAAGTCGCTACAACTTTGTTTCCAGCCAATTTCGCCAGCTGCAGATTACATAATAGATGATAAGCAAATATTAAAGTACAAAGAAGGTAGAGAAAAAATAGTATCCTCTAACTTAAACTTTATTTACCATATAATTGCCAGAATCGCTGTTACAAAATTGTAGAATTAGCAAAAAGAACCTACAAGAGGGAGTCCTATTCTTACAAGCAGCTCAAAGTAAAGAACTTACCAACAAAACACCTTGAGTCTGATTCTATTTATATTGGTTACCCAATTTCATCTAGCTTACTCATCATTTATGAGTGATTCATCTATTATAACACATATAAGACTTAGAAATACAATATGAACTATGAATCTGCAAATTAAATTTTTTTGGTGCTATGAATCTGCACAGTAGGAACAGCAATTCTGGGTGACCCCAGGAGATCCTGGAATTTACTATAAGTGGCAGCAATATCTGTCATTCCAGCAGTAGTCCTTAAGAATAAATGGGAATGTATTAATGTACTGTATGGCATGATAGAGACATTTGTCTGTGTCCAAAAACCACAAAAATTTGAAATATGCTACTTGAAGGGGGGATTACTATTCCAAAGTTAAATGGTGCAAACATTTCAGGATACCCCAAAAAAAGGGACAAACAAAGGGTGATATGCAGGCAGTTAAATACTAAAATCTATCCATATGAAGAAACAAAATGCAAACATTTATTGTAAATAGAGTTTGATCGCACTTAAAGCTTCTATTTCATGATTTCCGGCTCTCGATATTTTCATACAGCATCAAAAAGAAGTGATCATATATTTGGAATGTCCATGAACAGCATAGATGAAGACAAGGGAACAGTCACCACCCAACAAAAAGAAAAAGGGGAAAAAGGAAAAGAAAGAGGGAAAATACGTCATTAACTTCATACTGATGTGCTTGGATGTGATGTTCAACGAAAATATAATCCATGAAATTAACGAAGCGGAAAATTGGACACTAGAAAGTATAACCAATACTACAGCTCTGGAGGCCTGAAAGGAAAGAAAGAAACCTGTACAGCAAACTGTCCTGTCCCCCCTGCAGCAGCAGTGACCAGAACTGTTTTTCCTGAACTCATTTGTGCTGCCTACAATTTTCACAAAGCAAATCACAAAAGGTGGTATGCTGTGCAAAATTTGAAGTCATAGGATGTAAAACTTTAAAAAGACAACTAGGTAAGAATGATTGGACCTTTTCAAGAGCTATTGAAGCTGTAAGTCCAGATGTAAGCATAGCTACAACTTCTGGATCAGGTCTAGCCACAGGAAGAATATATTTAGAAGGAACCTAAAGAGAAGAATCAACAGAAAAGAGATCATAGCAACATAACATAAGCAACAGTCTACAGACAACTACTAAAACAAAGTAAACATTAAAAAACTAAGGCAGAATATTGCATACAGTCGTGAATTCAGCATAACTTCCAAAAGTCATCACTGCAACAGGGGTGCCAATTTTTAAAGCATCCACAGAATCACCAACTGCAGCAATTATACCAACAGCCTGCATAAAAATAATTGAGTAAAGTTATATCCCAAAAAATACACAATTCTCGATGGACAGGCGACACAAAGCGCTCAGGTAACATGTAAGACTATAAGCTACTTCCTCCGATTTTTTATACTTGCATCATCTAGCTTGGGCACGGTATTTTAGGAGTCCATGTGAAGAGGCAAGAGATAGAGAGTGATAAGAAGTGGAAAGCATGTGATAGGAGAGAGATATAAAGTGGAAACAATGTGATAGGAGAGAGAATAAGATAACCCATTCCCAATTTAGATAATGATGCAAGTATTATGCAACTTCTATAAGAGGGAATGATGCAAGTATAAAAAAAAAAACAGAGGAAGTACATAAACAAGTGCTAATCACATATAATTGCTTTTAATCACTCATATAGTGTCTTTGGATGAGGGGATTCGGAGGGAAAGGGAGAAAAAACTGAGAAATCTACTTTCCCCTCTTGGGATACGAGAGAAGGAACGGATCTGCACTGGAGAGATTGATTTTCCTTCCTCTTTTGATAAACCAGATCTTTTTTCACTGGAAGGATTTAGAAGGAAAGGCAAGATCATCCATCCCCTTCCGTCTCTTTCCCTCCCCTACTTTCCATAATTGCCTGAGCGACCACACTGTTTAGGTTGTCATATGCTCAGTAGGGTTTTGTGTGTTTAGTCAGGCATTCATGTTCATTGTACATTACAAGACAGGGTTTGGGAAGCTTCTCTAAATGCAACTCTTAATATTCTCTTTCCTAAATAACGAGAAACTATTACAGAGAAAAAACATGATAAACTATCTGAAAGAGCTAATTCGACTATCGATTCAGGACTGCTAGTCTAGTTTTATAACCATATTTTTTTATTAATAAAAAGCACTAAAATTATTTATTAAATCGACAATTAAACAGTCGAACAACAGATTGCAATTTAGTTCTAAACAATATAAGAATCCAGATTTGAAAGTCACCTCATACGAGAATTAGGTAGCAAAAGACAAGGTGGACAACCTGTAATGAAGGTCAGAAATGGAGGACTGGATGGTGATGTGAGAAGAAAATATATAAGAGGAGAAGATTTAGGCACAAGAAGAAGGAAGACATGATCAATCATGTTCTGGCCCATTTAGAGCTTACTAATGACCTAAACATGGACAGGACATTGTGTTAGGACATCCAGTTGATGTTTCTGCAGGAACAAGAGCCAATTTCGCACCAAAATGAGCTAGAGATCATATTGCAGAATTTTTTTAAGCATACCAGGGAGGAGGGAGCAACCAAGCAAGGAGCAGAAATACAAGGATGCAGCTCGAAGTTATACATTTAATCAAATTTTCAATTTAGTGTCCAGGCATACAAAGTATATCTGATTAGCTATATAATCTTCAGTAAATGAGAAGGTATATAGCAAATAAATTCAGTATTCTTCCACACCTCAAAACCAGCATCGAAGGGGAGGTTCGCAGCAAGGTCGCCACTGTTGGAACTAAAATAGCGGCCAGAACTGAAATTTACCTATTCAAAACAAGTTAGCATAAGGAACACAACCAAGTAGGAGAAAATGCATCAATTATTTAAGGAAGCTTGATAACAAAATGCCGATGACTATACTCATAACACATATTCAGTCACATTGGTGATTTTTAATTAAAACTAGATTCAGTTAACCTAAAGCTGGAAATCAACTAGAAAGCAACACGAGCTCTATTTTATAAAGCGGTAATTCAGGTTTTTCCTCCACGAATTCCCTACTAAGCAAATTCTTTATACTACCTCTGTTTTCTTTAAGTTGTAATATTTTGACTTTTGCACTATACATATACTAACGTTGACCATTAATTTCAGACTAATACTTCCTTGTTCTATAATAAATGCAACATGGAGCGCATGTATAATTTTTTAATAGCCCATGTGATGATAAAGGAGATGAAAAGAAGGAACCATGTAATAAAGGGAGACCTTTACCAAATGTAAAAGTGTTGCATTTAGTTTGCAACTTCCCAATAAAAAAAGTACTGCATTTATTTAAGAACAAAGGTACTATATAATAACAAAATTCAGTATATAAAATGTTATTGGATTCATCTCAATGTATACTTTCAAAATATCAACTTTTTAAATTCTTCACTGATAGATAGCTAAAAGATATGAATGGTCAAAATTGTGTGTTGGCAAGCGCAAAAGTCACTTTTTGCAACTTAATTTACAGGAGATTTATATGCCTATATGCTAGTCATAAAGTGTACATTGGTCAAATCTCTAACATAAATTTTGCATCGGAAAAGAGTTTGCAGTTTATCAATGCCTAACTTTTTCATTAGGTTTTCATATACTAATTTAAGATAACCAAGCATGACCTGGTTCCTTCTACTATAACTCTATAAGCAATAAAGCTAACCACAATCTAATTGATACTCACTCCTTTGTCTTAACAAAAACATATTTTTTATACTTTCCATATAAGGATGTTTCAAACAAATTGCAAGACTTTAATAATTGGTGCAAAGTTAACATCCTAATATACCCAATTTGTCCCTATTAACCCAAGTAACTGACAGAATTAAACAACCAACA
The DNA here is from genome assembly GCA_947646795.1 of Beta lomatogona. Lineage (NCBI taxonomy): Eukaryota > Viridiplantae > Streptophyta > Magnoliopsida > Caryophyllales > Amaranthaceae > Beta > Beta lomatogona. The sequence goes on along the minus strand of CANSNZ010001006.1, from coordinate 1,050,908 downwards.
AAACTAAAACCCAACTTAACTAATACCCTCGTCTCTCTCATCTCCCTACCCCCTCACATTACTAACTCATTTGCACCACCATCAAACCCACCACCCCCACATCTCTCTCATCCTATCTGGCATCGCTAATGTTCAAACTAAAAAAAATCAACATCAAAGCCAATTACCTATAAAGTAGTCAGTTGTGAAAGTTTTATCCACTAGCAGTAGGGTTGAACTATTGTTCCATGTATCCACACAATAGGTGCATAGAGAAACATCCATCAAGTTCTCTTAGGCCCTTTTCAACAAACTTGATCAAACCAAATATTCCTAATCTTTATAAAGAGTAAAGACAAGAATAGAGAAATATCCAGCTTAAAGCTGCTACATACACTACGAGAATAAAAAATAATTTGAATGGGCAAGGAAAACAATTCCATAAGACCATGTTCACTGCAATTTAAAAAAAAATAATCAGTAAAAATCAGTTTCAATCAGACAAAATCAATTTCAATCAACAAAAATCTGTTTCAATCAGTTTTAATCAGTGAAAATCATTGACCTGTATAAGAGAAAAACACTATAGAATCGATAAAAACCGGTTTATCTGTAAATTCAGTTTTAATTAACAAAAACCAGTTGCAATCAGTAAAAAAAAAAAAATACTAGTCAGTAAAGATCAGTCAAAGCAGTAAAAGTAATTTCATTTTAGTAAAAATCAGGTAAAGTAGACAGGGCCTAACTTATAACTTAAACAGATCCATTATTTCACCTAGGTCAGAAACAATTTTGATACAAGATTTCTTGCAGAGACAGTCTTCAACCATAACGAATGACATTTACCCTGAACTCAATAACTTAGTGGCATAAATATACTAAAAATGTACGTGAGTGGCATTCCAATGTGTCCAAAACAACTTACTGCAGCAGGGAATTTCTATTGAAGATGATATCTATAAGCTGTGAAAAACAAAACCCAAACATTAAATCAAAAGAATGACAAGCTTACATCACTAGCATTAACACCAGCATACAATATTTTCACGAGAACGTGGTTTGGCTTGATAGGCAGGCCCAAGGTGGTGCGAAGTATCCTCGTAGCAGCACGGAAATTGTGATTCAAGGTGTGAACAACTCTGAAATAAGGAAATGTTATCAGGTATTAGAGGAGTACATGCTTTCTAGACAAGGAGTAAATGAATTTCATCGGACAGATTTTGCAAAGCAAAGGACAACACTGTAATGCTCATCCATGCAAGTGTTTCCATAAGTTACCATCCATATGTTCCTAGTAGACCTAGATGCAATGCCTTTGCAGCTTACACTTCTAATCAGGCTTTTGAAGCCTCAGGGAAGAAAGAGACACTATCAGAGTTACATGGCATGCGCTGCAACCTTGAGCTTGCCATAAGAGCTATGGTGACCCTAATTGAGCTATCTCGAGGCATGCTGCTAAAACATACTACCCAAAAAAAAAAATTCTGTAACTTTGTGATAAAGATATTTATGATTGGAGAAATGCTATACAGATTACAAAGCGAAACAGAGGACAAGACATCCTCCTTAGAAGTTACAAGAAAGTGAGCCAATCACCTCAGCATCAACAAGGATATCAGAGCCTTAGTCGCAATTCTTCCAAAACAATCCGATGCTAAGAGTGCATTTAAAAAGTGAATCTCCAAAACCTCATAATGTTGAGATAAAAAAAAATGAGCTCAATGCCACTTAAAACGGAGTTTGCTTAATTTAAGGAAGCTTCCACTTGCTCCACAAAGAGTTGGGAAAACAAAGTTTATAATTGAGAGGAACATCTTCTCCACTTTCTCGCCTCATTAAGAAAGAGCCGCCTCAACGTCTCTATAGCAAAACACAATGACTTGTAATATGTGTGGCCAAACCAATTAATATGAGAAAGCCATTGAATTTCCCAATGCTTTCTTAAACAATAAGACATATTATAGCCTATACAATTTTTTTTAGGGTAAAAGAATATTCACCGATGATGATGGTAGAGGCATGGAGCAACATATTGACATCACAGGGACATTTAGTGGGAGAATTTAATGCCATATCATTGAAGTAAAATGTAATGAGATGGAATCTTGTAGAAGATGATGAAGAAATGGATATAGTGATTTTGTACTTGTAATGCTGAAATTATTGAAAATGAAGGATAAATATCAAGTTTCAGAGTGACTTGACACACTTCCAAAGTTAACACCTAAAAAACTCTCCAATATTTACGTGATGCCTCTTCCTCTCACTAATCTCCTATCTCCTATTTATAGAGCTAACCCACTTGCTTCCTCTCCAAGCTAGACTAATTATTTTGTAATTCCAGTATTACCCCTTCTTATACCCAATGCATAACATAAGAGGAAATATAATTACTTTTACGATTCGCTAGAAATTGCTATAATGTCCAAAAAATAACATTCATTGTTGATAAAGATATGCATATATCATAGGCCATCAGAGCATCTAGCAATTTTATAATTTTAGTTAGTCTTATAAGAGAAATGTGTATGTAATTCTACCAATATATACTATGGCTCCTTTCATCTAGCAAATCCATACCACCTTAACAACATGAACAACTATCTCTCAAGCAAAGGTTTGGGTCCAACTTCAACCTCAATAAATATGGAGCACACATGGTATTCGACTACTCAATTTTGATCAGGTAAGCATCTTGCATACCCATTCCTGCTCATGACATCAAACCCAATCAGTACCATGTAATATTGCTGACAACCTATGCATGCAAAACATATTGTAGCTAGAAGTCACATATTGAATTATCCGTAGATGCTTTCACATATTCATTTTGTATTTGTAAAGTAAAGCTTCAGAAAGTAGAATACATTTTCATTTGTGCCACATGTACCATCTTTGAATTTCACCCACCACAATCTGTGAACACAGAAAATCACCATGGCATCAAATGCCCCATGATTGCACTCTCTAACTCACTGCCTACCATTTGTTACATTCAAAGAATTTGCATGTAACCCTAGATCAGAAAGGGACTACAAGTGATCATCATGCAAGGCAGTGATAGTGGTGTACTCATGTGTGATAACAGGGAGAAAGTTCAACAGTGGCAAGGATATATCAAAAATCTGTTGGATTATAGTCTTCAATATGTAGTTGGAGATTTTGTGTGTGGGTGTTTGTCCCACATGGAAGGAATAGAGTGTTGTTGTTGTCTTTATATTAACCCATGTGATAGTTATATTAAATTGGATGATGGTCTAACTACTGGGCCAAAGGAGCATGGCTTGATTTTTTTTTAATACTTTATTTTCAACCCCACCCTTAAAGACTAACATTTTGTTAGTTTTAATTTTCCAAAATTTTTTTAATTATTAATTAATTATTTTCGGATTTGGGATAATATTTTATGACAGTTTCCTATAACTCGCCATCCGATTTATCCCAATATATACTTTCGAACGTTATTTCACAATCGCTTCAATTTCTCTTCTCTCACGAACGTTTTCTCTCAAAACTCCCAACCATGTTCATGGAGGATAATTAATTCGTAAATTCATCCTAGATTAGAAATCCGGGGTAAATTAGCATTAATGCCGTCAGCGTAATAGTGGGGCTAATATTATCCTAAGGACAGAGAAATACTCGTCCTAGTCTAGTTTCTGTAATTTCATTTTGTTTTCAATTACTTTGTTTCTAACAAAATCAACAAAAAAGTGTGGTTTTCGCAGCATCAGTACGGTGTTAAAAACATCTCAGGTATGCACAAATTGCACCTGCCATGCATTCTTGGTACTAAAGCATTACACAAGGACGTAAAAGCTACAGATAAGTCCAGTTACTTGCAGCATTAAAAAAAAAAGGAGCATAAAGGGAAAAGGAGAGATTTAGTGACCCATGACACTGATAGTACTACCATTTAACAGTTCTCACATTTTCTCAAAGCTTTGAGGTAACTTCAGATCCAAAGAATAGGTAAGCGTTGATCTTTTCCTCAATTTGGGAGAACGAATCCGATATTTTGATTCTTCGACGGGACTTGGCCAGTACTCAAGCCCTCTACGATTTGTTATCCATAAGCAAGATCCAGCTTTAGTCTCATCTGCGATAAGCTCCATAGCACCTAAAAGGTACATAGTGAAATGCATGTCAGCTTTGCATAATCACATTTACGCCACGTGGCGAAAACAGAAATCTCAAGATCATTTCTCACAAAAAATGGAGAGATTTTGTTTAACTTTACCTTTAATCACCATTTCCATAGGTATGAAGCCCCCGATCGAGGTTATAAACTTAGGTTCCATATTTGACCCTAAATCAGTTTCAACAAACTGCAGATATATAAGACATTAACACCTGCAATCTCAAAAAAGCTCGGTTGACTGCTTGCATCAAAACAAAACTTCTTTCCGCGTAATAATAAAAGAAAAAGAAAGACTTTCCAAGAGTTATATACCTTCACGAGGAAGGAATTTCTAGTGATTTATCGTTCTTGTGACATAGTCCAAACGAGGCTACTTAAGGTTCTAGGGAAGAGAAGAAGCTAGGCTCCAATTTAAAAACCATCAACAACACGACTACACAACACACACGCACACACACGCACATACACACAAGCACACGCACGCCAACACACACACGACACCCCCACACACACCCACACACACACACACACACACACACACACACACACACGCCCACCCACACCACCCGAATTCGAAACCAAAATGTATTGGCATTAAGACCCAATGAACAAAAATTAAACTAGTAGCCGACAGTAATTTCCAGAAAAAGAATATAGACTTATCCACATAACAGGCATTATTGTTTAATATGAAGCATTGAAAATAGGCATCATACTTCTGGGCAGAGTACATTCACACGAATTCCTTGACGTTTGTATGGAAGAAGAGATCTGGTAAAAAGAACTACACCACCTATAAGAATTTTGAAAGGAAAAAGGAAAGAATCAGGTTTGACTCAAACATGCAAGGCTACAATGAAAACAAATTAAAGGGAGAGCTGAAGAATTCAATTATAATTTCCTCTATTTCTGTTCTGAATTTAACAAAAAATTGTTGCTTCATGATCAAATATTGTTCTACAACTTGAATGCAAAATTATCACGAAATTCAATTGTGCCCTTAGATTAAACATACTTATTATCCATCTTTCCAATCACACATCTTAACTTCTTTAACCTTCCCATGATATTATATAAAGGCAATTTAATCTCTTCATTTAATTCCATAATTATGTGCTTGACTGTAAATGACATTAATCTAGGGTCAGGGAAATATGTAATAAGGCAAAGCCACTCCTGCCATCCAAAAAAAAAAAAAAAACAAAGCCACTCCTTTCCAGAAAACTAAAAGAAAAAAAGGAGACAAAAGAGAAAAGGAAACTTTAATTGCACTCCTTCTAATCCAAGATACGTCTTTTTAATTGGAAATATTATCCAAAATATAGTCATTGTGCAATAAAGCAACAATTCCTATCACTTTTCCGTAAAACTGCATGTATTTTATATACTTTTATAATATGAATACAGATTTGAATTCCATTGTTAAATATCAATGCAATTTCAAAAGAATTCAACAAAAATTAAACATCTAAAAGGGATTTTATTTTAGATAAGAGGGCAGTCCTTTAGAAAAATAGTTAGTTCATCATGAGAAAAGTCAGTTGATATAGGGCCAATAGGGGACATTTACACTGTTCCTAAAATGAAAAGCAGCAGCTAAAATAATTATAAAAATATTACAAGGCATTAGCAAGAGACTATGCAGTTACTGTTTCTTGCAAAGCAACCCCCCCTTCCTTTTAATTGACAAAAATGCATTATACTCCCAAACATAGCTAATAGCCGCAATGATACCCTTCAGCAAAAAGGAACTTCTAAGTTGCATCTTCTTTAGCAGGGGGAAAAGAAACAGATACCAAAGGCCTGCTCAATTGTATATATGAAAATCCAAACCCTATAAGGTAATCCCAAATTCAATTGTTTATACACTTCAAGACGGCAGCACCCTTCTAGCTTGGACAGAATAGTGAAAATACCTAAGAAATGAGGATGAGATTTAATTGATAAACTAGAAAATTACATAAGATAAATGGATAAACACAAGCTTTGGAGAGGCTTGCTCTACCAAATACCAAAGAAAACAAAATGAACTGTCATCCAATATTCAGCATGATCTTCTCTCACCCTACTTCCCTTATTTATAGAATTCTGATTCGCCTTTCTTTCTCTCTCTCCCCCCCCTCCAATAACTAACTCCTCTCCCTATTCCTCTAGCTATTCCTAACAAACTAATAATGCAATACCTACAATGCCTCTCCCCAATAGGCTAGCTCATTGTATCTTATACAAGAAAACCAAACCTTTGGAGGCAGAGTATGATGGATCTGCAAATAAAGGATAAAGCCCAGCAGATGATCCCATATTGATGATTACACCTGATCCCTTGGAAGCTTGCATAACTTGAATCTGAACAGAATAAGAATGCGTACAAGAACACAACATACAATATATTCAGCAAAAAATAAAGATTACCTAAAAGAACAACAAGAATTCACATCCAAAATCACAGCAATAAGCTAGGAATGCCATGCAAAGCCCCAGAACATCTATTTCATTAGAAGCTAGATCGACGCACTCATTTTACTTTCTCAATTCCAGAACCAACTCTTGGCAAATTCCAATTTCAGATATCACTCATACAATATGCCAAGTGGACAAGTTAATTGTCCGTGGATAAACACAAAGTGTAAGAATCTAATGATACATAATGAAAACGTGTGTTTTAAAACTCGAACCCATAACCTCTTAGTTGAGATACAAATGCACTAATCAACTACTCTTTAATCACATGTTGGTCTTTGTAGGGAAAAAAAATTATTTAAAGACAAGATAAAAATTTCTCTTTTTAAAACAATGACACAAATGTATAAATTAATACTTTTTAATCTAATGCTAATAATAGTGTCTCACCTTTAAGTACCCTTAAAAAAAAAAAAAGCTCTTAAAATTTTTATAACCTCCCTAATTAACACCACTACACTATTTAATTGCATCGGTTATATTCATACACATTAACCTAAATTTCAAAAACAAGATTGTATTATAGTCTTTGTAATTAATTATATATTTATATATATGTACTTTCTTGAAGCCGATGGTTATATTGATCAATAATTCATAATTTACTATGTAGGAAATTTAAAAGGAACTGAAAGATTATTTCACGAGCACAATACAATGCCTATAATTCTTTTTCTCCACTTCTCTCAAGTGTTTGATTTAACACTTCAAAATCACATTGGTAAATGATTTGGGGCATAGCCCGGGCCAACAACTAGTTATGAGACCTAACCTATAACTGGTCACAAACTATGCATCCTGGGCATTACATTGAATTGAAGTAGCACATGACGGATGCCTAACAAAAAAAAAGGGTAGCTAAGCAGAATAGAGTAATAATACTGCAAGTAATCATCAAAATAAAAAATCATCCATTAAAAACATAAAATTAGTATTGGACACAAGATGAAAAGCATACTGCTAAAAGAGTGCATTCAATGACAGCAACTAGGTTCACGTTAACAGTACGTCTCCATTGAGCAGAGCCACCGGTTTGGTCCTTGTGCAATGGAATTGGAGTACCTATTCCAGCATTGTTGATGCAGATATCTAGCCCACCATAAGTTGCTAGATGCTTTGCAAAAGCAGAAGACACCTCTCCTTACCAAAGACAACAATTTTTACAATACATCAGTAAATTAGCACCACCTCAATGCCAAGCAAATTGTCAAGAAAGGATTATACATGAATCTATGCCAAAGTGCAATACACAATCAGACATGCATCCCTTTTGAGGCAACAGTAGCCCTTGAGAAGAGGCACGAAATAGCATCCATGTGAACCCCCCCGCCCCCGTTAAGGCATGCAAGTGTATCCTATTATAAAATCCACAGAAATAAGTACATAACTATATTACAACATAAGAATCATTAGGATTTAGGAGAATATACTCAATATAGTAAAGAACATTTGATTGTGTACGAAAGTACTAACCCATCCACCAGTTTTAATGCTAAATTTAGCAATGGTTGTAAATATGCAAATAAAAGATGCCCATATACCCCATAACCAGTACTCCCCTAAAGTTCCTCATTGACTTCGGTACGAGTTTCAAGAGTACTGGCTAAATGTAAATAAAATAGAGAGAAAAGGGGGAGATTTAATTGAGAGGGAAAAAGAGGCAAACAATATTTGGATCATATTCAAGAAAAAGGGTTTCTTTTTTGGGACCAGTCACGGTGGCAAGAAGGAATTTTATATTGAGATAGAGGGAGTAATAGAAAGTTACCTGTGTTGGTGACGTCACACCTTATAAACGTCGCACAAGGAAATTTTAGATTATTATGAAACTTGGCAATTTGTTTCTCGGCGAGGGCTGTCACTTGCTTCCCCTTTTCCTCGGAGTAGTCAACCACAGTAATGAATATACCTCTCTCCGCCAAAGCTAAGCACAGAGCCTTACCTAGATGACAACAACCCAGATTATTATTAAGAAACTTGTTCAGACTCCACCAGCTCAACAAAAGACAAGAATAATACATATTATTATAGCCAAAATGAAGTTCACATCTAATGATTGGAAAGACAGTTCTAATAACAAGGAGAAAAGATAAGAATACACCCAATTCATAAGAGGGAAACGAGGATATAAGTTAGAACATATGAGGGACACTCCAATTGTTTGCCTTCAAACATAAAAAAATAGACCCTCCCTCCAATAAAACATTTGTCGTCTAGACTCCAGCCTAAATCCCCTTCCATATGTTTGACTCTCAAAGATGAGTGCACAACTTCCTTTCTTTTAGAACGAGAAAAAGGAGACACGAGGCAGGCAGGGAGGAGGGGGGGTTCAATGACAAGTTACACCAGAAAAACCCTATGAGCATGAGCCACTAGATAATCTCATAATAATAAAAACTTGTCCAGTTGTCCTGCATAAACAGGATCAACTCTCCCTACAATATCCTTAGTTTTATCACCTCCATTTTTGCTCTAAATTCTGTGTGATGTAAAGGGCGCCACATGCTAATTAAAAGATTAAGTTCAATAATAACCTATTCTCAACTTGTCGGGAAATATAAATAACCTACTATATTTGTGTAATCTCAAGGCATGCTTTTCAGGACGAAGGGGGAGTGAACTAAAGCATTACTGGAAGTTACTTGCTTATCTTTTCACCACTACTTTTAAAGATATAATAATATCGTTTTCTAGTAATCTTGGGGAAACAACATCCTTTACCAATTAAGACTGATCAGGGATAAGGTTGCAGTCAAGTAAACCACCCCATACCTCACCAATAGTGGGACTAAGGTGTCCTTACAATAGTTAAGTAGTATAAGTGTATAACAGAGTTGAACGACTTGAACCCTCCTCTTTGTATAAGGATTGACATTTGACACCCTTTATGTATATTTAGAATAAATATATATTATATATCGAACTTATATAGCATATACGAAGTTGACAAAATTTTCAAATTGGTTGTGTTTTACATTCATAATTTTCAACTAGACGGCCAAGGAACAAGGTACAGTCAGTAAAGAAAAAAAAATGCCTATAAATGGGAACACAAGCTTAACACAAACACACAACTCTACAAGCAATTGTGTTCACTTTCACTTATAGGTACTAATAATCACCAATAACAGTCACAAATAGCAAAGCCCTTACCACAAAACTCAAATGTCCCATATAATTCTAGAACTCGCAGAAAATCACACAAAGGAACACATGATGCAAACCTTGTTTCAGTAATCACACATGTCTCAATTATCAGCGCTTTCAACTTGTACATTGTCCATAACAGCTCAAATTCTAAAATCTAATTTCTCAACAACGGCATAAAAAGGAACCATTTCAAAAATTCATAAACAATACAGCTCTCGCTCCTTTCAATTTTCTTTCCAAATTTTTTATAAGCAATGCAGTTAACTAAAACCCTATCCCATTATCCATAATATTTAATGATTACTACCTTCACACGAATTTAATTATCACATTATAATCTCAAATTGTAGAATTAATTCAAAATTGAGAGAGTAATTTAATTTATTTATTTTTTAAAAGGAAGAGAGTAATCTAGTTAAGCGAAGATACATGAAAACTACAATTATCGCAGATAACAGCGTTCCATAAAATTTAATGATTACTACCTTCACACGAATTTAAATTTCACATTAGAACTTCAGATTACACAATTAATTCAAAATTGAGAGAGTAATTTAATTAAGCGAAGATACATGAAAACTACAATTATCGCAGATAACAGCGTTTTTTTTTAACTATAGTTGCAGTTGATGAGAATGGATAAAGTAGATGAGTACCAATCCCAGAAGCTCCGCCGGTGATTAGCGCTGAAAGGCCGGGTTTTAGCTCCATTTTTCGTCGGCGGAAATGCGCGCTCTCTTTCCTACACCAAGCTTTCCACCGTCGACGGGTTTTCGCCACAATCTGTGAGAGTTGCGGATGGATAAATAAACCCCACGTGTTGGAGGTCTCTTCGCTAGCACATTATTTTGGGGTCCCATGATAGAAACGACTGTTTAGTGTTTACCCCGGATTAAACGCGCGCAATTGTTTTTTGCAATGCCGATAGGCATTTGTTACTTGTTAGCATTTCTTTAGGGGGTTGTATCTCTATTTTATAAGGAAAGAAAAGGGATGTTGAAGTACTATCAATTATTTTAATAATTCCTCTATCTTCCACCTCACTTATGATCTACTATTAGTTTTTATGGTTTTCTTACCCTCAATGGATGATCTACAATTTTGAGGTTTTCAAGCTAGATTCTTCTCTGAGGTCATTAGACTTACTCATACATGCGCCATTTATTATCTTTCATGACCATTGGCTATGATCCAGCTATGATCAGATCATCTGATCATCCTTCCTTCTCTCCTCTTTTTTTCTCTCTCCTAATTCTTTATTATATTTTTCTCCCTCTCTCCTCATGATCTAGCTTGTAGATCATCCAATGGGCTTACTCCCATAGATAGAACGATATCTCAACTTTACCGAAAAATAATACAATTATAAAAACACAAAACTTTGAAAATATTTCTTCAACTTAACCAAAAAAAAATTCCTCTGTTTTTTTTTATCCTTCTCACTTTCCTATGAGTGTCTCCCAATGCACTTTTGTGAACTTAAATATCTTTTATTATATATTAGTAAAAATTATAACGATTGAATATTAATAATGTATTAATTGTGAGGAAATAAAACAAGATCCCACATGACTATATTTTTTTTTATAAATTAAAAAAAATTGAGAAGATTCTCTCTAAGTATAAATAGTGCTAAGATTCCAAGTGAGGAAAAAAAAATTAGAGGGAGTACTATTCAAGTGGTCAAAGTTTAAATTTTTTTGACCGTTTGTGGTATGTGTGAAAAATATTATCATGGGAGATTTTGTTGGATTCGTGACAATGTGTATTTTTATAGCATTGATTTTTCATAATTTTACTAATATAGAATAAAGGATATTAATGTTGAATAAGTGCATTAGATACTGCGTAACACAAACGGGAGGATTTCTAGGAAAAGGAGGGAATAGTAAGAAATAGATTTAAATTTTGCTAAATTGTTCTTTTATTTTGCACGAAATTTATGGGTAAACTACTCAAACACAAAATCGGGGAGAAAAATTAAACTTTAATATGACACAAAATTCTGAAATTTTTTTAGACTTCCTTGGTAAATTAATGTTTTAGTTTAGGGGATTTTGGCACAAACCTTCAATACAGCAAATGGAGGAATGAAAACAGAAGTGGCGCGAACTTTCAAGGTGTGTTTGGTTAGACAGAAAACATTTTCAATATAAAGTGGTTTTATAAAAATCATTTTTATGAGGAAATTTTAATTCTTGAGATTGATTTCCCTGTTTTTTGGTTGCACAAAATGTAAATTTCCTTTTAACTCATTTTCCTTTGTTTGTATTTTGTAAAGTTGATAAAGTGAGAGAAAGTGTGGCTTCCCTTGTTTCACTAGGGAAGTACTTTTCCACCCTTGAAAAATAAAGTTCTACCCATATTTTCCACTCCTTTATCCGGTCCAAACCAAACAGAGGAACGTGAGGAAAAAAAGTTATCATGAAAAACACTTTCCTCCCAATAAAACACATCCTCAGTACAACAAATGGATGGAACGAAAATGGAAGATGAAGAGGGAGAGAAGAGAGAATAGGAGGATGAAGGAAAAGATAAGTTTCTTCTAAAAAAAGATTATAACAAACAAAGGTTTGGAGGACTACGTTTAGTAATCCTTATTAGTTAGAGTTGGAAAGATGTATGACTTATTCTCTAGCAACAAAAGCATAAATAAATAAACTAATTTAACATAAGACAATGAAACTCAAATTGCTACTTATGATTCATCGATTTTGAAGATAATGAAGTGTTAGTGTAAGTCATTCAGAAACTTCCCCAACTCAAAATTGTTTTGGCTATTTTAAGTGATGAATTCATGAAAAGACACGTTCTATCTAAATATAAGTTAACTTACATCGTTTGATTAACTAACTTAGTGGAGAAGGATAAATTGAAGTTCAAAAATTTGTAAAAATGCGAGATTTCTTTACAACACCTCCTATTAATACCTGTATTTTCTAAAAAATGCACGCAACAGTTTCTTTTAATTGGATGTGTCAAAAATATTGCAAGAACTTCTTAGTTTATAAGTTTTATTTTGTACAATTTTAATATTATTATTATTTACGTTGTATGACCTTATTAAATTTTCCAACTTACCAGTAATGATTCTCATTCGTTGATGGATACTTGTAAGGTATGGAAGTCGAATTCAATTCGTCTTTCAAAATCAATTAAATTATATCAAAATAAACTTCAAATTTACTAGCTGATCAAATGATCAATAGATTCCTCACCTCGTGGGATCATATATAAAGTAGTGATATAAAAAAAAGTACGAAAAGTTGTCTGATACGCAACGATCGTAGTTTACTTGCAGGGAAACATTATGGAATTGTATTTGTTAGATTTAAATATTATCGTAGATGTCATATGATCTTCAATCAATAATTATTTGTATAAGTTAAAACCATACATCTTTCATGTCCTGAAAATTATAACAATTTAACTTTTACACTCTTTACTTAAGTCACTTTGATGTAATTTTCTCAATACTCAAGTAATGTTATTATATAATACTCCATGTTATTAGATCTGGTCAATATATATTTGCAAAAGATTAATATTCTATGATTCTTTAAAAATATAACTAATAAAGGATATTAAATACTTTTTCAACAACCCCTTTAAAAGAAAAAAAACCTTTTCAACACTTTAAGTTTGACAATAACATTAACATTTTTTACACAACACAATTTTTTTTTTTTTTTTTGTTTTGGATAAAAACACTTTTTTTTTTTTTTTGGATAAACAAAAGAAGGAAAATTATCCCAAACAACCCGAAAAAACATGGAGACCGCCAAAAAAAAAAAGTCATCTCTTTGCGCTTTAGCAGTCTGCAGTTTCTATCCCCTTCCCCACTTCCCAAGCATAAAGTAGCCAAAACCCAAAAGAAACAAAAAAAAAAAAAAACAGGAAAAAGAATAAAGACGAAAAACAATAGTATTTATATTCGAAGTTTACCGGGAATCGTGATATAATTTGGTTTACCTCTTTTTCTCTCTCTTCAGAGGAGTCGTGGCGGCGTGGCTGTGCCCTTGATGGAAAATCGAGCTTCCACCCACCATAATCACAATTAACTCCGATTCAAAACCCTAATTTCACTGTAAATATCAATTTTCCGATGTTTTCGTGGAATTTCGCGAAATCGGCGGAGGCAATTTTGTCTCGTTTCGCCATTAAAAGATTGTGCAAGTTCTTGCTTAAGAAGAAATTAGGCCAATTTATACTCGGAGAAATCGATCTTGATCAACTTGATGTTCAGCTTTCTGCTGGTATAATTCAGCTTACTGATCTCGCTCTTAATGTCGATTTTCTTAATCGAAAGGTATTCCTTTTATCTCCTACTTTTTACGTTTTTTTTTTCCAGAATTTATTGATTTTTTTTAGTGTTTTTGGCCCTTTTTTATTGTTGAATTTCGTTTCAATTGTTTCGTAACATAATCTATAGTGAAGCTTGGTACTGATTATTAACAGTTACTATAGTTTCTGTTATATTTTCAAGTCTATCATAATCTTAAATTCATAATTGCGTAGTTTCATTTGTCTATTTCGTTATAGAATTTATTCTCATACTTTGATTTTCAGATGTTGAACTGAAGTTATGGTAGAATATAATTTGGTTTACGTTTGGTTAAGCAAATGAATTATTGTAGGGGATGCTTATTCTGTGCCTTCTATCGCACTTAATACAATTTTTTTTCGGATTTTATTGATGGAATTCACAGTTTTTTGGCTAGTTTTGTTGAATTATGTTTAGCGTATTTCACAACATAACCTACAGTAAAGCTTGGTACTAGATGATGTTAACAGTTACTATAGTGTATTTTTATTTTTTTGAAGTCCAAATGATCATAATAGCAGAGTTTCGTTCGTCTATTTTGTGATGGAACTTGTACTTTGGTTTTCAGATGTTGAATTGAGGTGATGGTAGAATATAATTTGGTTTATGAGAAATTTGGATAAGCACATGCATTATTATAGGAGATGCTTATTCGGTGCATCATTCATTATTAGTAGGAAAAATTGGGGTGAATTATTTGTTTTATTATATATACTACCTTTACAGGGCCATCCTAAACATGATGGAGGCCCTGGGCTAATTATTAAAATCAGTCCTAAAAATCTGAAATTATTATGCATGATTTAAAATTATAAGAACGTATCTTATAATTTTCATATTAATATTAATTTTTACTAATAAAAGTACCTAAAGCAGGGAGGTTAGGATAATGTGACTAAAAAAAATAATAAATATGAAAATTTGTGGCCTTCTTAGAATGAGAAGCCCTGTGTTAACAAGTCGCTTTGCACATGACTCCCTTTTCGATGACCCTGCCCCTTTATAGAAACTATTTGTTTTTCAAACAACTATTACTTTTTTTTTAGTAACTCTATTGATTAATGGAATCTCTATCTTTCACTATTTTTGAGGTGGGCTATAGACCCAACTCCGCCTTTGCGGCATGAAGTACCACCAATTCCATCACTTCCATTACTTTGCTTCTTTGTTTGGTTTAAAATAGTATACTGAGTTGATCAAGAACTTTGATTTTACATTGTGCTTTAGGTTGAAAATCAAATTTAATCCACTCATCACAATAGATCATTCAGTGTTGAGACCGATAACACCACCATCACCGCTAATTCCGTTGCCAGCATCCACTCGTTGCATTATTTATAACCTGAGGCAGTGACGGAGCAAAAAGGTGGTGGAGAGAAGTGGGAATTAAGAGAATGTGAGGGTGGTGGTGCTGGTAATTTTGTTGGCAGCGGGGCAGTGATGTGAGGGTTTTTACTAGGACTAGGAAGGGGCGGAATTTTTGGATTTGTGGGTCGGTTGACTGGTGGAGGTTCCATTAATTTTGTTTCATGGGTAGCGTTTCCATACCAAACAATAACAAATAAGGTAGTTGTCTAAAATTATTCATATGTGTCTTTGTACTTGCAACCAATGAAGGAGGATAGAGAAGTTGTGACTTGTAAGGAGGGAGAGATTAGTTTGGTACACTGGAAAATTTTCTGCACAAAATACTTTATATGGCTTGCTTGCAAGTATTATGACATTTTCATTTAAGGGAAGTGTTGCAAGTGTTCTGAAACAGGTAAAGTATTACGTTATATGGTAGTTTTTTCGAAGAATCTGGTATATAATAGACTGCTCCATGAAATTTTCCTTTCTATTATGTAAAACTTGGTATATCCTGCTTCTTATCACATGCTGTTACATAATTTTTTTTAGTTTAGATTTTTTTGGTTATGCAAAAGCTTTTCTATTCATTTCAGTTGGCGCAAGCATCGATATTTAGAGTGAAAGAAGGATCAATCCGTTCACTGTTAGTAAAAATGCCTTGGAACGGTAAAGGATGCGAAGTGGAGGTGGATGAGCTTGAGCTTGTGATTTTTCCGTGCTACGATGGCAGTTCATACGAGGTGTCTAAAACTCATGACTCGAGTGAAGAGTATTGTGTAAGTCATGACTCGGGAAAGGGTGAACATGATTTTGTCCACAAGTCCTCTGCTGCTTCTGTCAATGTACATGAAGGAGTCAAGATAGTTGCTACAATGGTGAAGTGGTTATTGACAAGCTTCTGTATCAAAATAAAGAGTGTGATTGTTGCATTGGATGTTGGGTTAGAAAGGGATATGGAGAAAGAAGGGCCTCATAACGCATTGGTATTACGAGTCGCAGAAATTGAATGTGGAGCTTGCATTTCTGAAGAGAGGAACTTAACTGATTGTTCAAATGCTGACAATTTTCTGGGGATAAGCCACCTGACAAATTTTCTGAAATTCCAAGGAGCTACTGTTGAACTTCTTCACATGAATAGAGTTGACAGTCAAATATATCCTGCTACTCAAGCTGCAGCCACCGACTTCTGTCTGCCTAATGCTTCAAAACATCTGTTGACTGGGGAAAGAGATGGTTTTTGTGGCTCTATGAAGCTGTCTATTCCTTGGAAGAATGGCTCTTTGGATACTCGCAAAATGGATGCAGAGGTCAATGTGGATGCTTTAATCTTAAAATTGCAACCCGACACCCTAAAGTGGATACTGGGTACCTGGGAATTGCTTGAGAACTATGAGAATAACAAGTATGATAATATTAATAACGACCCTGTGGATCTAGTTCTCTCTGATTCAACATCTCAGTGTGATCTATCAGCTTTACCTTCTTCCGCACAGTCTGTTGAAAATAGTAGTTTCAACATTCCACCAAGAGAAGAAATCGATACAGATGTGCTTTTGAAAGAATCATGTTTCATTTTGGATTGGGTGCCCTTTTCCACTGGAAACTGTGAGAATAAGGGAATTGAAGAGGCAGATTTAGGAGCCAGGTTCTCTTACTTTACTTTATATTGATGACATGTATAATGACTTCTAACTTCTAATCAAGGCAAAACCGATACGTTGATGAAATTTATACGTATTTGTTTGTGTCTTTGACTCGTAATTTGAAGATATTTTGCCATTATAAATTAAAGCAGCTCATCTCATCTTGTCAAGTATATTGGGTAGTTAATTTCAAAAAAAAAGAAAAGTATATTGGGTAGTTGAATCACAATTTTTTTACTTGGTTCTCAATCAATTTGTCCTTTTTTTCCCCTGTCTGCAGTGTAGATCAATTTTTTGAATGTTTTGATGAGATGAGGAGTTCCCAGTCCGTACTGGGGAGCAGCGGAATGTGGAATTGGACATGCTCTGTTTTCAGCGCGATATCTGCTGCATCAAATCTTGCTTCTGGATCTTTGTATGTTTCTGCTGGTATGTTCACTTTCTCAACCTGTTGGTAACTTGTAAGTTGTTTGCCTTGACATACTTTGCATCTTTAAAAATCTGAAGAGCTTGCTCATTCATATCATAGTCTTTCCACCTTTACGCACACAGCTGTAATAACATGTGAATAAACCTGGCATAGACTAGTAAATTAGAAGGTACTTCCTCTTGTTTTTGCAGAATTCAGTGATTGCCTGAACTTTTGAAATAGAGTTCTTGTATATCACCTTGGAAAAATTAACTTCATTTTTTAAAATTCTTTTTGACCATGTTATTTGCACTTAGCAGACCTTGTATCATTATCCTTTTTGTGTAGTGTTTAATTTTTCTAGTAAGATCAATAGCACCAAATGGATAATTAGAGGTGTGTGAGCCCTATGATGAAATTCATTGGAGAAAAAAAAATTAGCTTGGCAGATCACCGTTCCAATCGTTGAACGAGAATTCTGGGAGATATTACAGAAACTTTTTGTGCTATTAGCACTTGTGCACTCTAGAAATTGTGCTCTTTGTTAGTGATCAAGCTATGAATTTGTTCTGTAAGTCTTTATGTGGTGTTTAATTTCATAAAATATTGTTAGTTGAGTAGAAGAATAATGTGAATGAGAATAGAAGAAACATGCTTTTTTAATGAATATCCTGAAATGGAATTTATTTTGGAAGTCTTTTGCACTATTTTGTTGTGCGTTATAATTTATATTTTAAATTACTCATAATTATATGATAAGGGGTTACCAATTCTTGATTTTGAGGTCATTTTGATTTTCTGACTGCACTTCTCAATGGTCTCTTTGAGCTACTTATTGCCTTTTCTGCTAGGAACTTGAATTTCAGTAGTTATTTTATTGGAAAGGTCCTCTTTCTCAAGTGTTTTGCTAGAGAATTCGCATGCTTTAGTGCTGTGAACTTTTTCCTTCTCTCTGCAAAGAGCATCATATTCGCATGCTTTAATGCTGTAAACATTTTCCTTCTCTCTGTACAGAGCAGCAACATGTGGAAACAAATCTCAAGATAAATCTTGTTGGACTGTCAACAAATTTTTCCTTTTCTGATGAAGATCAGTTGACTCAGCACAAGCCAGCTGATGAGCAAGTTGATATGGATTTTGATGTTCATTATCTGGGTTTGAGATGTCAAGACATTCTCATAGGTGTCCTGGTAAATACTTGTGCTTGAAGTTTTAGTCTCTCTTGTTTCTGGTTCCAGGTTCCAGGTTCCATGGTCACTAAACTTTGATAATCTGGTAAAGTAAACAGGTACGTCCTCAAGAGTGGAAATTGGAAGCTACTGTCAAGCACATTGTGTTAGATGAGTACTTTAGTCGGAATGGGAATTCTGTGGATTTCAATCTGCATGGTAATGAGGAAGGTTTTAGTGGTCAAACTGGTATGATCCGAGCATTGCAAGATGAGGTTCTAGGTGTTCTTCCTTCAAGTTACTTCTTTTCTGGGTCATCAAGCATGGAAGTTTTTGATGCATTTAAGATTGGGAATGGTCTGTCTAGTTTATCAAGTACACAAAACTGTGCTTGCGGCAGCAATATAGTGAAGGCTACACTGTTTGAAACTTCTGGTGTAAATAGTTTTCTTTTTGCTGCAAGTTCGAGATCCTCTGATGATCAACTTACTAGGCGCGTTTCCTTTTCATTAAAGCTTCCACCTTTCATATTGTGGTTGAACTTTGACTTAGTGAAAATGGCATTGGATATTTCAAGGGAAGTTGTAAATTGTGACAGAAAGGACAAATCTGGGGCAGAGTTTTCTTCTGCAGCCTTTGAAGAGAAGCATAGATGTTATCCACCTCCTAATGTCCCTGTTGCATCCTGGAAGGGAAGCATGGGAGGAAGCATATTTCTTCCTCAAGCTAGAATTATTTTATGCTTTCCGTTCAAAAACAGTGGAGGTTATAGAAGCTACATCTCCTGTAATCAATTTATTGCTCTTGATTTCTCTTCCCCATCCAATTTCGGGAAATTGAAAGCTGAAGAGTCTGCTCTTGTTCGAGAAAGTACATCTTGGAAGAATTATTCTCCATCACCTTCTCACTCAGTGCATCTAAATGTTGTTAATTTGGACGTTTACCATATTACTTGTTCTATGGTTGACAAAATGGTTAGGTCTACTGAGTTGGAGAGTAGGGAATCTTATTCTTACAAAATTCTGTCCTTTGGGAATGGAACACATTGGGTTGGCTTGATCAGTATGCTTTGGCACGAAGATGCAAAAACTGGTGCTTGGATTATGAAGAGTGCAAAGAGTTTAGTAACATCAGATGGGCCAGCAAGTAAAATGTCGTCTGCAACAAGTGATTACGATTTTGCTTCTGTATCAACTAGGGAACATAAGGGGGATTCATCTTCCCAAAAACAGAAGGAGCTGATACTGAGCTCCAAATTCTGTATACATATTTGCATACCTGCCCTGGTGGTTACTCTCTGCAGGTCTGAGTATTTATCTGTTTTTCACCTTTTGAATCAGGCAATGGATGCATTGTCCAGTGCAGGTGGTGACACAACTTCTGACATTAAAGGAACAAGTGTAAAGCAATCATCAGTCGTTCTTGAATGCGGTCTGGTGGAAATTTATATTGAACTGGAGCAAGGCGATGGGCCTAAAAGCTCATTGGAGAAGGAACTTCCTGGTTCATGGCACAAGTTAAGGCTGGAAATCCAGTATTTTCAATTGCTTTCTGTTTGTGATGTTGGGGCTGTCAATGGTGCTACCTTTCTCTGGGTATCCCACAGGGAAGGGAAGTTGTTTGGTTCTGTTACTTCGATGGCAGATCAGGATATTCTTCTAATCTCTTGTTTCAATAGTTCAAATGGGCGTGGAGATGGAGAAGGTTCAAATGTTTTATCCTGCAGCCATGCTGGCACTGATTTTATGCACTTGTCTGACCCCGAGAGTTTCCATAACTTTGTGTCAATCATTTTGAAATGTGGAACTATTGTTGCGCCTGGAGGCCGCTTAGATTGGCTGGATAAGATACTTTGTTTTGTTAGCTTGCCATCTCCTGAAATAGGTCAAACAGCTGACTGTAATTGGAAGAAAGCGGATCCTCAGAATGTTTCCTTTGTTTTGAAATTTACCGATGGTGCATTGAGCTATGAGCCGTACTTTTCGGAGCTATGAATCAATGGAGAATGTCTCAATCCTAAGTCTCTTATTTCTATTAGCATCGATGATAACCGATGTGAACCATATGTTGCTTGTCTACTGGCTGCATCATCTTTAACACTTTCAAGTACAATGGTAGCAGGTAGTCTAGACAACGATTATTATATCAGACTGCGAGATGTGGGTCTTCTTCTTCATGAAGTGTCAAAGCAGGAAAAAGTTGTGGGTGAATATGGTGTTGGTCATCTACATGAACTTGGCTATGTCAAAATTGCCGGGGAGGCTGTGGTTGACGCAATCTTGAGAATCAATTGTGAAAATGACATTTACTGGGATTTGACCTGTTCTGAATCTCATGTTGTTTTCAGTACGTGTCATGATACGACACTTGGTCTAATACGTTTGGCTTCTCAAATTCAGCAGCTTTTTGCTCCAGACATGGAGGAGTCTCTTGTGCACTTGCAGAACAGGTGGAATTCTTCAAAACAGGTGCAGGGAGAGGAGGATGGTATTACAATATCAGAAACCAGCAGCAATTCTTCCCCAAGGACACTGCAGGCTCAGCAACTTGGTCCAGATTCAAAGGTTGAATCTCGGCTGGCTAACTTGATGGGAGAAATATCCGAAGATGCCTTTTTGTTTTGTCAAAAAACCATGAACTCCCTTGACAGGTCAGAATTTGGTGCAGTTGAGGGAATTGATGGGGATATATGTCATGAGAGGCATAGCTTCACTTATCCATATCAAGAAAATTATATGGAAGATGGTCATCCGTCAGTTCTGCAGAAATCGAAGATTATGGAAGGCTATTGCCTGTCAGGTTTAAGATCATTGTCAGAACTAACAGTCAACAGCCATTTTCCGGAAGGTAATATTCGGTCCAATTCGGAGAGCAGGGGAATTGTGGATGTTCAAAGAGGAAAAAGTGGATGGTACGGGAGTAACTCTTTGAGAATTTTCGAAAATTATGTTCCAGATCGAACAGGTCAATCTCGCTCGAAACAGCTGTTGGAAGGCCAGCAAAATCTTAAGGAAGATAATGTTTGCCAAAGATTTAAAGGACGCTTATCTCTGAGAAATGTCGACATTAAATGGCGTATGTATGCGGGTTCTGACTGGCATGACTTGGGGAAAACTGTCCGGCATTCTGAAGATATCTATGGAAAGGGACGGATCTGTATGTCTGGAGCTTGCACTATCTAACATGAATATTCATTATGACATCTTTCCAGATGGGGACTTGTGTGTATCTAAACTTTGTCTTTCTATCCAAGATCTTCACCTTTATGACAAAAGCAGAAATGCTCCTTGGAAACTGGTATGACCTTTGGGCTCCTTTTAGGTTTTTGTCGTGTTTTTCTTTTGAAGAGCATAATTATTGACATTTTTTTCCTATCCTACAAGATGCTCGGATATTATAATTCTAAGGAACGGCCTAGACAATCTTTTTCGAAGGCATTCAAACTTGACTTGGAAGCTGTCAGACCAGATCCCATGACTCCTCTTGAGGAGTACCGGTATGCAACTCTTTTGTGGTCTATGGAACTCCTCTATGCTTTCAGTAGAGAGTTGAGACACTTTTCATCTAACATTTTTTTTTTATATTTTTTTTTCTTGTTGATTCTATAATAATTTATTTTTTTTAAAGAATTTGTGAAAGTGAGTGGTGGGACTATGTCCTTGAAGTGCTGGCCAAAAGGGAAAGGGATTTGATAGGAAGTATCATTTCTGACAGTCAATCTGTTTGGTATTGGTTCCGTTTTTGGTAGTTGTTATTTTAGGGTTAGATAAAAGGATGATCATTGGAACTTTTGGTACTGCAGGTCTGGTTTACCGTTACCCCTTTCTAAACAGGGGCGGATCTAGGATTTTTATTTTTTTTTTTGGGGGGGGGTCTCCTAAATAAACCAAGCAAATAGACAATGATCGCAATAATATATGCGAAGTTTGGTTTTAACAATAAGAAAGCCAAACTTTATAATATCTGAATCATGTATTAGATATACCTTCATTATATCAATATTTCAATTTATTTCCATTTTTAGTAAATTCAACAGATTGACTACACTCATCATCAGGCGCGACTCTACCTTTAATATCTTCAATTATATGTTCCTAAAGTTTTTAGGAAGTTGATATAAATTTGGTAAATGTAAATAGAGACAAATCCAAAATTTTACGTAGTAACATTATTTGTAAGTATTTGGAAATAAATCTTGGTCATACTTAATATAGCAATAGTGTGCAAAGTCAAATTGTTGAATTTATTTGAAAACGGAAGGAGAATAATCGTTATATCACGAAAAAATGGTTAAAAATTAGAGCTAAAATTAAGAGAAATGTATACTATTCAAGATTATGAAATGAAAATCCAATATAGAAAAGAGAAAGTGGTAAAAGAGAAAAGAAAAATAGCAAAAAGTGAAAAGTAAAATAAACAAACAAACAATAAAGCATCAAGCAAATTAAGAAGAAAGAAAAAGAAAAAAGGAAGTTGGAAATGGTGCAGGGATTCGAACCTGCGTACTGAATGCAAGAATTTGTTGGTAAGTTTACCACTAGACCAAAGCTACATTGTATTAATTTATAGTGCGGGTATCACTTTTATACTAATGTAAAATTTGTCTGACGTTAAGAAAAAAGGAAAACTGATTTTCTTCGGTGGGGCCTGTGGCACCCAGGACCCTTAATAGGTCCGCGCCGGTTTCTAAATCTACTGCCTTTCAAGGTTATGCACATGGATTAAAGACTTGATATTTATTACATTGGTACGAAAATTGACAAATGATATTGCTTTGGCATTCAAATCTAATACCTTATCGTGCTTTGAATTTTAAGTGACAAATAATGTTGAACACGAAAAGTTAGGAAGTGGTCAGATGATATGGAATGGAGGAAATGATCATCAAAACAAGGCAAAAGATGATTGACTAATTTTCCTTTTTTTGGGGAAAAAGTTGTTATTGCAATCGCTATAGTATGCAGTATGTACTGTCTCTGCTTCTGCTAAATGTTACTGAAAATCATGACATCTATCTGAATTCCGAAAAGCCTTATCTTTTTTCCTTATATTGTTAGGTTTATAAGTTCGTCCGCATATGTTTTTCAATCCATATAGGCAGTTTCTGTTACTTAACTCACATAGTCAAATTCTTTTTATCTATTAGATTTTGCTGCTAGTTAGTTATCCACTCATAACCTCTTCTGTTCTTATTGACTGCAGGCTGTTCCTCTTTCACCTTTTCTTTCTTTGTAATTGCAATAATAATTAGTTGGATCTGCAGGTTACGTGTAGCTGTCCTTCCAATATTATTGCATCTTCACCAGAGCCAGCTTGATTTTCTTATCTTCTTCTTTGGAGGTCAGTGTCCGCCAGATGATCCCTCTCAGAGCGATACACAAGATTCGAATTCATTAGATGTAACCTTAGCTAAAGATAGCAAGTTGAAAGGTGTTGGCCTCGCTGATGAGGCATTGCTTCCATTTTTTCAGGCAAGTAATTGCCTTTTTTTCCCATTGCTCCCAAGCTTCTGATTGCTTTTCTGTTATTTGTTTAAAATAATATTCTTAAACAGGTTACATACCAATCCTAGTAGTATTATATAGGGATTACCAAATTCGAGGTGACTTGCAGAAAATAAATACTTCCTCCTTTTTTTTCTTAATTTCAACGTTTTGACTTTTGTACTTTCATGGACTTACTTTGACCTGAATTTTGTGAATAACATACAATACAAATTTTAGCATGTAAGGTGTTGTTGGATTTATCTCAATATAGATTTACAAGATTTCAACTTTTTATAATTTTCACAAAAATATAAGTAGAGATATTAACGGTCAAAGTTGTATATCGGTAAGTGAATGTCAAAACTTTTGTGAATTGAGAAGACTTAAGGCAACTCGTAAAGAAGAGTATTGGAGAAATCCAATGTCCATCAGGCTTTCTCCAGGGTTAGCTAGTGTAAAAGATAGTGTGGATAAGGAGGTTGTAGTTAGTTTATTACGGTTTAGAAGCCTAGTCTGTTTAGTGTTGCTAATGAATTTTGTTTTTGAACTTGTAGCAATTACTCCCCTTTGTGAGGGTTGGTGTTTTTATGAGAAAAGTGCTACCCTTGCCTAGGCCTGTGTGGACAACTGACTTTGGGTGTATGGTTTTTCTTCTTAGAGATAGGACATCTGACTTTGGGTGATTGATTTTCCTAGTTTTTTTTTTTTTTTACCTCTCTCCCCCTTCCCAAATAAAAAAGGGGTGCACCCTTGCCTAGGCCTGTGTGGACATCTGACTTTGGGTGTATGTTTTTCTTCTTAGATAGGACATCTGACTTTGGGTGATTGATTTTAGTCCCATAGTTTTTCTTTTTTTTTTTTTTTTTTTTTTTTTACCTTTACCCTCCCCTCCGCTTCCCAAATAAAGAAGGGGGAAGTGCTGAGAGGCACCTAGGAATTAAGTTTTGACTTATTATATTTTAATCAGATCTTGCATCTAAACAGTAAAAATATTGATAGTAGTCTTTCTGTCTTACTAAGAGATTGAACTAAACATGCAAAAGGATTTGTCCATTTGGATAGCAAGATTTAAAAATTCTGGATCTGACCCTAAGTGATTTTGTGGAACATCTGTCGGACTTAATTGTGGATTTTATCTGTATACTAGCTATATCTTGGTGGAGGAACAAGCCCAGATTCATTTAAGTGCACACCAAGAAACAGGATACACAAGGATGACAAAAAAATTTGGTTGACTTGGTGCGCTACTGTAATAGTTGCAGCGATTTTCAATGAAATTAATTCAAAATGTGTGTAAATAGCTCATCGTGGGATTTGGGAAGCCATGTCACTACTGATTAGAAGTGTATTTTTTTTTAATTACAAGGGTCTGAATGGATCACGTGTTGTATTGTGGGAAATTTGGATGAGTGTTGTTTGCCTTTCGCCAAACTCACCTTTTCTTGTAGCTGTCATCAATGAGTCAGTTAAGCATCTCATATCCCTTGTTCCTTCTGTTCCCGTTGTACTAACATTTGAAGCTTCTCCTTTTTGTGGGATGTTCATTATGGGGGTTCAGATTGTAGTAGGTAATCCCTCAGCTTTTTCCAGACCCTGTACTAGCCTGGCTGTCTTAAATCTTTGATCTTGTTGCTGGCATTAAATCGTTTTGCAATTTGAAGAGGCTTGACTTGTTTGGTCCAAGTGTATGGATATGCAAGGTTGTCTTCACTTCTACGTTTGATATATATTCCGGTGAATTAATGTCATTTAATTTTCTGCAGAAGTTTGACATATGGCCTATTATACTTCGAGTTGACTACCGTCCTAGCCGTGTTGATCTTGCGGCGTTAAGTGGAGGGAAATATGTGGAACTTGTAAACCTTGTTCCGTGGAAGGTAATATTTTGCTATGTTTATTGTGTTGATATCCACAGATGGTATCTAGTGGTTTAGTTGATGCAGTGATTTGAGTTTGTTGCACAAAACCTTGAAACATGTAGAACATGTATGGATGTAGACTGGAGAAAGGAAGGAAATGGGTGAGAAGTTGTAATGATGTTTATATGAAGGATTTAAGTTTGTTATATCTGGTTTTATAATACTAATTTTATGGAAGAGTGATTCTTTTATATGTTAATATGATCTATTCTCAAGTTCTATACCTGCTATGCCAAATAGTTAACAATTCCTTTTTGGCAATTTGATTGAGGGTAAGAGGAACATTTATAAATTCTTGACGCAGGGAGTTGAGCTACATCTTAAGCATGTTCAAGCTGCTGGTGTTTATGGCTGGGGTAATGTATGTGAAGCAACAATTGGGGAATGGCTGGAAGATATTTCTCAAAATCAGGTTTTTCTGACTTCAATAATTCACACGACTTTGGCATTCTGATTTGTACCTTTGAGTCTTCAATTAAAGAAGTCATTCTTCTTAAATTATAGATCCATAAGCTATTGCAAGGCCTTCCTACCGTTCGATCAATTGTTTCTGTCGGCTCTGGTGCTGCAAAGTTGGTTTCGTTGCCGGTGAAGAATTATAGAAAGGATCATAGATTAGTGAAGGGTTTACAAAGAGGTAGCTAGCTTATAGAACTTGCCTTTTCTGCTTCCTATCACGTTGATAACCTGCTTTGGATTTTATAAGTTTGTGACCTGATTGTAGTTCTTATAGTTTATTTATGTTTTTTTTTTATTTAAAAATCAGTATGAATTTGCCTCTTCTAAATATATATACTCATGATTCATGAATTATTGGTGACTGAAATGTGGATAAGATTGCTGGTTCTGTGAAATAACTTTGAAGTGTGGTGTGTTTGTATTAAACTAGATGTTTGATCTATTTGATTTTGTAATGGATCCATTTATGTGTGTAGGGTATTGTTAATTCCTTCCATACCTTGATATCATATTTATAGCTGATCTTCAGACAGATTCCAAGAGGATAGATAGAATATTAAGATGCCTCACTTTTGAAATTGTCAATCATATTGTCCTTTAGTACTCTTTTCCATTGAGGATATTAGTATTGTGGGATCATTGTGGAAAAATTAAGGGCATATGTTTCTTTCGAATTTATTATTGGAAAACATGCTGTGTAACAATGCAGAAGCTCTAGATAATTACTATGTGATGAATTCTAACAGATTGCAGAAGCAATACTAAAATAATACTTCCTCCATTCTTTTCCTATTGCAACATATGGATTTTTGCACCATTCATTCACTACCCTTTCACCATCAATTGTGATTTTTACATATAGAGTCTTGTTAGATTCATCTTAGTATATACTTTCAATATGAAGTGTAAACTTTTTATAATTTTTACTAAAAGGTAATTAAAAATAGGAAAATTTGTCAAAAACAACCTTTTAAATACAAGTTTTTGCGAGAAACAACCTTTTAAAAATAATCTGGCAAAATAAGACCTTAAGAAGAAAATATTTTGCGAGAAATAACCTCGACCCATTTTTCGGCATTGACCAAGCATTTTTCAGCGTTGACTCGTTAAAACCAAACATGTGGAGGGCACGTGAACTACATTTCTTATGTTTCAACTTTTTTTTTTCTCCATTTTCAAGATTGACCAAATATTTTCTGACATTGAATTCATTGGTATATGAAGGGAAATGGAGTTGAAACATAAGAAATGTAGATTATGTGCCTTGCCATGTTTGGTTTTATTGAATCGAAGCCACAAAATACTTGGTCAACACCTAGAAAATGGTTCAAGGTGGTTCCTTGCAAAAAAAATTATTTTTAAGGTCTTATTTTGCCAGATTTTTTTTAAAAGGTTGTTTCTCGCAAAAACTTTTATATAAAAGGTTGTTTCTAACAAATTTTCCTTAAAAATATTAATGTTTAAGGTTTTGCATTGGCAAGTGTGAACTTGCAAAAGAGAGAATGGAGGAAGTATATTTTAAGGCCCTTTTTTAGCTGGAGCTCCGGTATCAGGCTGATCTTATTTTTGCAATCATCTAAATTTATACTTAACTTTGAGTTAACAAAATAAAAATTTAATGCCTGTGAGCAAGCCCTAGAAATTTCCAAATTGGGGTAGGGTAATTGAAGCTTTTCTATTTCCCAATATAGATATTAGGTGTAATGGGTTTAATTGAATTCATTCCTATACTGATACAGTGATACCTGAACGTGAACCAAATGCAGTCTGATGTCAATAGGATGGACGCATAGAGTAGTAGAAAATAGTCTGCCATGATTGTGAAGTAAACACTGAAAATTGTGTGTTAAATCTTTGAGATATTTTATAGCCTTCATTATAATCCGTTCTTTCAGCATAAGCATATTACTTGAATTGTTTTAGGTTTCACTAGGTTTGAAGATTTCCATGTTGCCTGCTTGGCATTGTACATGTAAGACCTTTTTCAATATCATGCTGAGGGACCATTGGTTTTGTGGTCTTCAACAAAGGGAAACAGAATTGTGTTCCTCCTTTTCCTCTTTCAGTGTTTGGCTACTTTCTTTTTGATTTCCTTTTTCCAGTAATGTTGAATGGATTTACTCCATTTCTTGCTATTGGCTTTCGCCCAACTTTGGTTTTAGCTCTCATATAATATTGTAACTTTACATCGCCTTCTCCCTAAAATCACTAACCCATTGCTGCTGCTGCCTACACCACCACCACTCCGCTGGCACCACTCTGTTGCCTTTGTTTTTATACTTCCTCCATTTTTCTTTTACTTGCAACGTTTCCCATTTTAGGAAGTTGCATGTTACTTGCAACATTGACATTTTTGGCAATATATTCTCTCTCTCTCTCTCCTAGCACAAGGGTCTTTTTTTTTTTATCTCTTTCTATCTCTCTCCTGCCCATTCTTGTGCTGCCATACTTTAATGTTGCAAGTAAAAGAAAAACGGAGGAAGTATATTTTAGAACCGTCACTTAAATACTAGATTTTCTGTATGTGTGTATACAACTATGCAAGTGCACTTGCAAATAGTTTTGTTTCTTAACATGGACTACTAATGCTTGTCATGTGTCAGGGACTGTGGCATTCCTCAAGAGCATCTCAATTGAAGCTCTTGGTCTTGGTGTGAATTTGGCAGCAGGGGCTCATGAGATTTTGCTTCACGCGGAATGTATTCTCACGAAAATTCAGCCATCTTTACCCCATCCTATTAGAAGCAAGCTCAAGACTAACCTGGGATCTCTGGGGTCTGATCAGCCAGAAGATGCTCAACATGGACTTAAGCAGGTGAACATTATACCCTGCTGCAACTTAGCTGTTTTTACATCTCTTGTTCATATATTGCATTGACTTTTCTCTCATAAATATCTTAATTTGTGTAATTCCTATGCGATTTCAAGTTTTCAACTACATTTGAGAATTCTCAACTATACTTTTGCCTCGTGGGATGACCAAATTGATAAAATTTTGTGAAGGTTTTGTTCTGGTGGCCTCAATGGGTTAACATTTACTGCATTCTGCTTAAGTGCTTATTATTCTTTGGAGTCTTGTATATATTTTTTTTAAATTTGTATTTCGGATCAAAGATAAATCAGAAAAAGACCTTTGTGTTATTGATATCATTGGTTCGCTTGTACGTTCATATTTGCTTTTAGATGTTCATGGAAGACCCTTTTGGGCATCACTGTGTCCTCCCCATCCTTGATTTCAGTATGATCCTCCCCTTGTCGCAGCCATTCTCCTCCCCTTCGCTTTCGAGCTCACACCCCATCTTCCCTTCTCAGGCGCTTCTTCTCTCCCCTTTTTCTTCTCAAGCTCCCCTCCTTGCTCTTTTGGTACTTGCTCACCTCCTATTTCCCTTTGAAGTAGATTGAAGAAGAAGAAGAAGATTTGTTTGATGGAGTAGATTGAAGGAGGAGATGGTTTTGTTGATGAAGTAGATGGAAGAAGGGGTTGGCAGCTGTGGGAGACATAGTCGGAGGTAGTCCTTGCCAGTGGTAATATTGAGAGGTTGGGCTGTGGTGGTGGTTGGCTATGGTGGTAGGGGAAAAAGAAGAAGGATGGAGATATGTTGGTGGGGAGGGGGGTTGGTCAAGGTGGGATCTCTTCTCGGCTAAGAAGAAAGAAAAGGACGGGAATACGGTGGTTGTCAGATTCCCCCTTCCAAGGTGGGATGTCTTCCCTGGTGATGACCATGGTAGCACTGGTTGAGGAAGAGGTGGAGGGCAGGTCAGATGGGTAATTGGGTAGAAGGAGAGAGAGAGTGGGAGGGCACAGGGATGTCTTCCCTGGTGACGACCATGGTAGCACTGGTTGAGGAAGAGGTGGAGGGCAGGTCAGATGGGTAATTGGGTAGGAGGGGTAGAAGGAGAGAGAGAGTGGGAGGGCACAGGGATGTGGGTTTAAAGAAGTGATGTAGCTAGGTAATTTTGAATGCGAATTAATTGTACCACAGTGGATTGCATTAGAAAGCATCAAATAAATAGGGACAAAGGAAGTATTGTTAGTAAAAACTTTAGGTGGGTTTTCAATTGGGATTTTTCTTGCTTCTTTTGAAATTAACAAGTGACTGGAACTTGTGTGTTTTAATAGCCACCTTGTGTATAATTGAAGGCATACGGTGTTTGGCCTGCTCTATTGAAGGTCTATATACGATGATTCGCCTGCTCTGAATGAGAAAATAGGACTCCATCGGTTATATCTGTGCATCGTAAATTTTGACACATGTCGTTTTTACTAAGGAGCTACATTTGACTCTGAGTAGAATCTAGTAAAAGATTAACTATACAAGTGCAAAGACTCTCTTTTAGGCTTCAAAATTTATTCCGAAGATTGGAAGTCTGCGTCTGCTAGACCCTTAATCCAAAAGGAATTTGCAAGCGATAGATGAAAAACTCAGGTGTTTCTATTTTCGTTACAATATAATATCATGTACGTATAGCATATCTGCGTATATCATTTTGACATTTTGTAGCCTTTGCAACTGTTTAATGTTAGATGGTCTTGTGTTTTAAGAGATCTGAGAATTTTAGTAATTTGGTTGATGTTTGTGATTTTTATCAGGCTTATGAAAGTATTAGTGACGGTCTGGGAAAGACTGCCTCGGCATTAATTCATACTCCCATGAAAACATATCAGCGAGGTGGTGGTGCTGGTTCTGCTTTTGTGAGTGCAGTCAGGGGAGCTCCTGCTGCTGCCATAGCTCCTGCTTCCGCTGCTGCACAAGCTCTGCGCTGTGCACTTCTTGGTGTCAGAAACAGGTTTCTATTTCAATTGTAATTTCCTGAACTTTCCCTGGGCCATTGTCCAATTCACCAGTACTCATCCCTGCTTGATTTGCTTGCAGCCTTGATCCCGAACATAAGGAGGAATCCCTGAACAAGTATTTGGGGTCATCTCGATCCTGGAAGAAAAGTTGAATGTACTGATGCATTCTCAATGTTAATTACGGACTTTATTTTCAGCAGGAATTGAAGGTTTCCTACAGTGATCATTGAGCTTATATGAGTTTCCTCAAAGCCTTGCAGTCAGTTGGGCAGAGTCAACATTTGCTTCTTTGGATCCTTGTGCACTTCCTATATCATGTGAGTTTAGAAAATTAGCTTCATTGTTTTTGAGTTTTTTTTTATTGTCTTTTGGCCGTCAATTGTTTTTTTTTGGTATTTATTGTACAAATTATCTGTGTTCATCAACTTGTTGAGCACATTCTAATGTTTGAGTTAAGATTTCCACTTCGCATATTTCATGTGCATGTCAATACGTCATCTCGGCTAGTTTACTAGAAACGCAGCATGGCTTTTTACTTGAAGTCTTGAATACACTCATGGCCCAAGATTTTTTAATTCGGAATGCTTTGTCTTCAGGTGTAAATTTGGCCTGATCAAACAGATTCTTCACCAGTGGATTGAGAATAGCTAGCTATAGTCGATGTACATTTTGTAAATAGTCATTTATTGGTGGTTAAATTATTAGAAGCACATAAGAGCCTTGTATTTTACTTTTTGTGCATAGAGCATAGAGCATAGAGCATAGAGCATAGAGATGTGTTTCTTCTTTATTCCTTAATTCTTTAGAAGCTGCATTCGTCAAGTCGTAATGTGGTTTCTATTTGATGTACATAGTTTGCTTTAGTTAAGCAGGTGTACGATAATTTGTTTAAATGCGTTACTAAGTTTGGTGAGAATTGTGTTCCAAATATCAATGTTATCATGATGAGAATCTGACAATTGATACTCCATCCCAATTCATTTGCCAGTCTCCTTCCCGAGTTGTTCCAATCTTATGCCACAATTTACATTTTCGTCTGTTACAACTTATTAGCGAAAATTCTCATTTTGGTTTGTTGCAATTCATTTGCCATGTACCATAATTTGGTATATGACGTTACAAATCAATTGACCATATGGGTAGATTTTATCCAAATTAACCTGATTCAACCCGCGCCAAACATCATTTTCCTTAACTTGAAATTGAATAAACAGAACTGAACTTGCTTAGAAGATCATAGATTATGTTAATTAAAAGATTTCTTTCCCTTACAATATTTTCATCATGTCGCTTTTATTTTTCCGCATTTGCTGTAGTCCCTCACCCGTCCAATTACCACAACAAGGGCCCCCTTGATAGGTCCCCAACCATGACCATTAATGACAACTTGCTATCATTGAGGGGACTACTAATAGTGTTGGTTGTCATCACCGTACTTACAAATGTACCATTTTCTTTTTGTAGCAAACAACCAATCACCCCGTAGTTACAAATTGAGAATAATGGCCTACAAAAAAGTGCTGCAAATTTTATCCCTAGATCTGGGGTTTAGCATGAAAGAGAATCCGGGAGGGGGGAGGCTAAACTCAAAATTCTACATGTTTGGCCACTTGTGAAAACTATCCATGTATATTTTATAGTATTAGCAATTGTTGCATTGTACATGATTACACTAGTGAAAAACTACCAATGTAATATATATTCTAAAAAATGAGAAGAAAATAAGTAAATATAAGGGAAGAAAACTTAATTCAATGCCGTCAACCGACTTCTTTTTTATGCACAACGTAACATATTCAAGACATCATCCTTTCAACTTAATGACGCCAGCCCTTACTAGGTGTCCAAATTTCCAACACGTCCACTGTACACTCATAGTCTTATGCCCAGTCACGACTCACGAGCCAGCTGAACAAGGGTTTCTGGTGAATTTTATCTGTTTTGTCACCTTAGTGCTCCATACCATTAAACCATGTCAACCGTAGAGCTTTGACGAGCCTTTGGGCAAAGGTGAATATGATTTGAAGCCAGTATCTCCAGAAGAGGCAAGACTTCATGAATCACGACAGATCACATCTTCTGGTAGAACCCACGCTTATATAAAACGGTCATGTATTAATGTATCATATCTGAATCGGAACACGGAACCTTTTTACCCTGTTGATTTAATACCAGTATCATCCACTTTCACATTGAAGCATGCAACATAGTCAAAATTATCATTAGTCCACAACAATATAGCCTTCTCTAGTATGACATGATCTTTTCAGAGGTAGCTGCTTGCTGGGAGGCAGTTTTAGCCTCCATGATAGATTTGTCACATCTTTCAAAGAACTCCTGATTGATTTCAAAGATCTGATGTGTACAGGCTTGGCTGATGCTACTGGCAACTTCTGCTCCAGATATTCCTCTGAATCAGACTGTCTTAAATTGTTTGATGTCCTACTCTCCTCCACTGCTTGCATCTTAGGACGACGCATGGATTCTACAGGGACAAGCTTCCCCTCTATTTGGTTTGTAAACACAAAACTGACCTGCATAGCCAGATAGCACAAACAACTTCCCTCTTGTAAATTATACTCTGCTATCTTCTTAAACTCCTCTACCCTCGAATGGTATTCCTTGTAAAGCAGGAGATATGCAAGTGTGACAATTACTTTGGACTTTTAGCATTAAAGCATTTATTGAGCAAAAAAGCCTTAAAAAAATTTTAGGGCTTCAATTCAGTTATTCTATGTAAAATCAGTAAAGTAAAGATAGGAAACCTGAGTTTAAATCGATTCAGAAAACTCCACAGAAATTGCAAAATAGAGGCATTTAAATTTATGACAATTTTCAATTTTGACACTTTTAGACAATATCATAGGATCAAGAAATTTCATAAGCTACAGCGAAAATTCCCAAAAGTTTACTAACCTCATCACCAGCTGCAGCTTGAAATAAAACATCGGGAACTGAAGTGGGAGATGAGTGATGAGCCCAGTTGAGCAAATCCTCTTCAGTTGGAGACCCCACCTAGAGGCAAGCCTCCCAAAGTATATAAGCAATCAAGTCTAAAAAATGTCACATTCTTCTAATAGATCACAGGAAAAGTACCTGTTTCTGCGAGCTTTTTAACATGTGTAAGCATCCAGAAATTTCTGCAAAGCCACCGATATCAGCAACATCTGGTTCAGTTGGGTAATCTTCAATGCAAGTTTTAACTCCATCGATCTCCACTGTGCTCTCATGCATGCCACTTTGAGTGGAATCACTATTTCCACATCGAACACAATTCATCTTCTCATGGATCTCAGACCTGTAAAAAGAGTTAACAAAACTAAAGTATGGGGCACCTAATCTATAATAAGATTGATAGCTTAACATGTCATGGTTACAGGCAAATAAACGGGTCAAGATCAAACATTTATAATTTAGCATTTTCTTCTAACCTAGTGCCGATATGATTTAGATAAAGCAATTTTAGGTATTGTTTGAGGGAAATTCAAGACATAAAAATTTATATATACCCAATTATTAACTGTCTTGCTTCACATGCTTACAGCGTTTGCAAAAATAGCTTCAAACAATAGAAAAGCAAATACCTCACATTCACATGGTAAGTAAACAAATCACGTAGATCTTCCGTTGAAAAACAGTTCCCCTGGATTCAAAGTAATTAGTGGACCCACCTAGAGCAAATGCAATAAAATTGATATAGCAGTTCAACCAAATTTACCTTGTCACCATCACCTTGCTCCTGCTGAATAACTTTCTGAAGCCCTTCCTTTGACATCTGACGCTGGTACACCTTTGCACATGATTAACATTCCTCTTATTAATTAAGATAGTGATGAAGTAACAGTCCTCTTATAAATAAAAGAGAGGGGGGGGGATCAAATCAACAGGTAAATAATTAAAACTAATCTAATTTTAGACAAATCCCATACTAACTAACTAAGATCCCCAATTTCGTAAAATCAAAGAATTAGCTGAGCGATGTGTCCACTCAAACCTTCTCTTCAATGGTTCCTGTGCTCAGAAACCTGTAGATGTACACTCTCTTCTTTTGTCCATCCCTCCAAACTCTTGCAGCAGCCTACAAGCAAACATGAGCTGACACAATGCTCTAAAGTCTGGACCAAAAATTCTTGAAGACAATTTATCTAAAAAGAAGAAATATACAAAATTACTTGTTTATCATTGGCAGGGTTCCAGTCTGGATCAAATAAGACCAGGCGATTTCCTCCGATCAAGTTCAGCCCACAACCACCAGCTTTACTGCTTAAGAGAAATGCAAATTCATCCTGCAACAATTTTCCTGCACTTGAGTAAAACTAGAGTTCTTTGCAGAAGTTCTTGAATTTTTTTTATTGGGGATCATAGAGACCTTTGAAAGATCATTAAAACTGTTGACCAACTTCTGGCGTTTGCTAATTGATGTTGCTCCATCAAGTCTCAGATAAGGGTATCTTCTCTCACGGCACAGTTGAGCAAAAAGGTCAAGTGTCTGAAATCACTTCAGAAAATCAGCTACCAGTTGATACAAATATGACACAGAAGACGGCAGCAAAATACGGGATGCGACGGACCCTCAAGGAAGAGAAAACTGTTAGCAAGAAGCCTCCCTTACCGAAGTCCAATAAGGATCATATAGATGCATTTATACCACATAAAAAGCATGGAGTACATAGTCTCATCAGATCCATGTATGTCCTTACTCTGCTTCACACTTCAGTATATATAGTACTAAAATGATGATAGGGAAAAGGAAACGGCAATAACCTGGGTATAGTTTGAAACTAGGACAATCCTGTCATCTGTTTTTTGACGCAACTGAGACAATAAACGTGCTAGTACATTCATTTTCCCAGATAGCTCAATCCAAAGGCCATTACCACCAGTCCACGATCCAGATCTGGAAGCACAATGTAGGGATCTTCAAAATCTGAGGTTTAAAATGCCAAAGAGAACCATGGGATGTATGGCAGACAAACCTTCCGGAAAAAACTTCTGGAGGGAAAAAGCTCAAGCAGTTTTCAAAATCTGATATTCCAGAATGTCCAGCTTTTATTGTATCGTATATGAGCTGCAGCGAGATTGGAACTAGGATGAGAAAGTGATTCTAAAATAAAAGAAAAGAAGCAGAACAATATTATGTCTCTTTATATTTGATGAATTTGCTATGAACTCAGCAACACAAGCAACTCAATCACAGCACAAGAAGGTTTATAGAACCCAGATAGTGATTGTATTGACAAATCAAGGTGACTCAATCAATTACAATCCTCAACCTTTCGAGAGGGTTGAGTCTCTCCCACTTTCTCTTTCTACTACTCTCTGTATTTTCATGACCCACTACTCATACCTCTACCCTTATTTATACCCTTTTCAGTGAGCTAACAGAATGCTCTAACAAACTCTGACAGCATATTACTAATTTAATTAACTAATTACAATATATAGCTAATTAATGAGATTTCCTTAATTGCCCTTCCTGGCCCTTCTAGAGTAAGTGAATCTGATAGGAGGCCTCGACCCATGGTGTGTTGCATTACCCCCTTCCCAAAGAGCCACCTTGTCCTCAAGGTGAAAAGAAGGAAAAAGGTGCAATATCTCCTCGTAGTGCTCCCAAGTGGCATCAAAAGTAGGCAAGTGTTTCCATTCAATCAAGACTTCCAATCCTCGAGGAGAGGGTCTGGTGCCCAACACCGCAGCTGGCTCCACCTGTATGACCATGTCAGCACCCAAGTGAGGGGGTAGGGTAGGGGGGACCGGCTGAGTGCCCACAGCAGCTTTGAGTTGGGAGATGTGGAATACATTATGTATCTTGGCTGTCTGGGGAAGCAGTAATTGATAGGCAACCCTCCCAATTCTTTGGGTTACCTCAAAGGGTCCAAAGTACCTTGGAGCAAGTTTAGCATTAGGCTTCTTGGCTACTGAAATCTGTCTGTAAGGCTGGAGTTTCAGGTAGACCTTGTCACCAACTTGAAACTCCAAGTCTCTCCTTTTGTAATCTGCCTGTTGCTTCATGCGATGCTGGGCTCGTGCCAAATGAGCCTTCAAATCATCCAGTATGGCATCTCGTTCCAGCAGGGATTCCTCCAATGAACAAACAGCAGTAGTACCCTGAGTATATCTGAGGAGGTGAGGGGGGTCCCTGCCATATAAGGCTTTGAAAGGACTACAATTAGTGGAAGAGTGAGTGGAAGAATTGTACCAAAACTCTGCCCAAGGCAGCCACTGCACCCAAGAGGAAGGTTTGCCCATAATAAAACACCTTAGATAGGTTTCTAGGCATTTATTGACCACTTCTGTTTGGCCATCTGACTGAGGGTGATAAGCTGAACTCCTGTGCAGTGCCGTGCCTTGAAGCTTAAATAATTCCTTCCAGAACAAACTCATAAAGATTTTGTCTCGATCAGTTACAATGGTGACTGGAAACCCATGCAACCTGATGACTTCTTTGATGAAAGCTTCTGCCACTGAATGAGCTGTGAAAGGATGCTTGAGAGCCAAAAAATGGCTATATTTAGTTAGCCTGTCCACTACCACTAGGATCGTGTCAAATCCTTTGGACTTAGGTAAACCCTCCACAAAATCCATGGATATGTCTTCCCACACTTGAGAAGGAATAGGAAGTGGTTGTAACAGACCTGCAGGTTGCAAGGTGAGATATTTTTGCTGTTGGCATGTGTTGCAAGATTTCACATAAGAGGAAATGAACTTCCTCATCCCAAGCCAGTACCACTCTTGAGCAATCCTCTGGTAAGTTTTGAACTCTCCGGAGTGTCCACCAACAGGGGAATCATGGTAGGCATTCAATATGGCAGCAACCATAGTGGATTGTTTGGGTATCACCAACCTGCCCTTGTACTTCAGCAGCCCTGAATCCATGGTATATCCCTTAGGAACCTGTTTCCCCTCAGTGATGTCCTGTTGCAGCTGGGAGATGAAAGTGTCTTGCTGGATCTCTTTCTGCAAAATCTCCCAGTTAATGGAATGAGAAGAGATAGCTGTGCTAAGCTCCAGAAAATCAGGGAATTCTCGAGAGAGGGCATCTGCTACAGTATTAGAGGAACCAGTCCTATAGCAGATGTCAAAATTAAATCCCATGAGCTTGCTGACCCACCTCTGGTACTCAGGTCCAATCTCTCTCTGCTCCAACAAGAACTTGAGACTCTGTTGGTCAGTCTTCACCACAAACCTCCTGCCTAACAGATAATGTTTCCATTTCAACACAGCCAATACAATGGCCATGAGTTCCTTCTCATAGATAGACTTCAATCTGGCCCTACTCCCCAAAACCTTGCTGAAAAAGGCTATAGGGTGCCCCTCCTGAACCAAAACAGCTCCTAACCCATATCCTGAAGCATCAGTTTCCACAATGAAAGGCAATGAAAAATCTGGCATCTTTAGAATAGGAGCCTTAGTCATGGCAGCTTTTAGAGTGTTGAAGGCAGCAGTAGCCTCTACAGTCCAACTATAATTATCTTTTTTTAGTTGTTCTGTTAGAGGTAGAGCAATGTGAGCATACCCCTTGATGAACTTTCTGTAGTAACCAGTCAATCCTAAGAACCCCCTCAACTCCTTTAGACTCTTAGGAATTGGCCATCTAAGCATTGCTTCAATCTTGCCCATATCAACAGCTACTCCGTGACTAGAAATTACATGTCCCAAATATGCAACCTCCTTCTTCCCAAACTCACACTTTTTGCCATTCGCATAAAGTTGTTGTTTCTCTAACACTTCTAACACCTGTTGCACATGTTGGATATGTTCCTCCTTGGTCTTACTGTAGACCAAGATATCATCAAAAAAAACCAGAACAAACTTCCTCAAAAAAGGTCTAAACACCTCATTCATTAAGGCCTGAAAGGTGGCAGGGGCGTTGGTAAGCCCAAAGGGCATGACCAACCACTCATAGTGACCTTCATGGGTTCTGAAAGCAGTTTTGTACACATCCTTTTCCTTCATTCTGATCTGGTGATAGCCAGATTTTAAATCAAGTTTAGTAAACACTGTGGCACCATGGAGTTCATCCAACAGTTCATCAATGATAGGAATAGGATATTTATCAGGAACTGTGACCTTGTTTAAAGCTCTGTAATCCACACAGAATCTCCAGGACCCGTCCTTTTTCTTAACTAACAGAACTGGGCTAGAAAAAGGGCTTTGGGAGGGTTGTATTATCCCAGCCACCATCATGTCACCAATCAACCTCTCCACTTCATCCTTCTGTGCTTGTGGATATCTGTAAGGCCTAACACTCACTGGGTCAGTGCCCTCTTTGAGTGTAATCCCATGTTCCCTTCCTCGTATAGGAGGTAACCCCATAGGCATGTCAAACACCAACCTATAGGTCAACAAGGTTTCCCTCAAGAATTCTGGCACCTCACCCCACTCCTCTAGTGCTTCCATCTGTTCACCAATCCCTCCTTCCAGCAAGTTACATTCAACTAGCACCCCTGATCTTTCCTTCTTCAATGTTCTTATCATGGCTTTCAAAGAAATCCTAGTTCTGCCCAACCCAGGATCCCCCTTCAGGGTAAAAGTTTTTCCCCCCATTTGGAAAGTTAGGGTTTGTGTTTTCCAATTGGTAGTCATAGTTCCCAATTTCTCCAGCCACTGGATTCCCAATATTAAGTCTGAATTTCCTAAGGGTAGGGGCAAGAAATTCTCCTTAACAGTAAGGCCTTGAATCTTCAGTTTGACCCCCACACACTCCCCCCGCCCTTGCACTGACTCACCCGTTCCCAAGGATACTCCAAAGACTCCAGTAGGTGTGAGGGGTATTCCCAAATTTTCTATGGTTTGGGTGGAAATGAAGTTGTGAGTAGCCCCCGGATCCACCATCACCACTACTTCCTCTCCATTAATAATTCCCACCATTTTTAAAGTTTTTGGGCTGGTTAATCCCATGACAGAGTTAAAGGAAATTTCTGGGTTAAGAGACTCACCGTATGGATCAGGCATAAATTCTCCAGGAATGCTCAGCTCCCCTGGTTGTTGTTCATCATCTTCCCCCTCATAAGTCAACAATACGCTTAGCTCTTTTTTCTTGCAACGGTGGCCTGGGCCCCATTTATCATCACATTTAAAACACAGGCCCTTTTCACGTTTGCTCTGCAATTCCTTCTCACTCAGTCTTCTTATTTCTCCCATGGGTTTGTTTACTGAAAAAGAAGAAGTGGCTGAATTTGGACTGTTAATGTTAGAGCTATTACTGGGAGAATAGCTCGTTGGGTTAGAGTATGTTTTATGGTGAGAGAAAGAATTTCCTGGGTTGTATCCTCCTTTATAACTCATCAGCCCAGGCCCACTTTTCTTTTCTTTTATCAGCTTATCCTCCACTTTGCCAGCCAGCTCCATGGCCTGGTCCACGCTCCTAGGCCCAAATAATCGAACCTCGGCCCGTACCTCTTCCTTTAACCCCTTAATAAACTGGCTTCTAGCAATTTCTTCCGGAATTCCTTTTAATGGGGCAATCATCTCGATAAACCTCCGGGTATAATCACGAACGGTCCCTTTTTGTTCCACCGATAGCCACTGTTCATGCAAACTTCCGGTGGAGGTTGCCCTAAATTTCCGGAGCAGCAGCGATTTCATCTCTTCCCAGCGACCAATCGGGTGGCGTGAGACCTCCCACTGGTACCACAACAGCGCGTCGCTCTCAAGCGCCACCACCGCAGCCTCCATTTGCTCCTCCTCCGTCAGCTGGTAGAACTTAAAGTAGCGCTCCGCCCTGAGAATCCACCCGTCGGGATTTTCGCCACTAAAAAGGGGAAGATCTAACTTCTTGTGCTTCCAATGAGATCTTCCCTGTCTTCCTCCCATCATCTCCTCATCTTCGGTTCTGCCAAAACCATCTCCGACAACTCCGGTTCCGCCAAATCCTCCTCCTACATCTCCGATTCTGCAAAAACCACCACCGTTCTGAGATCCTCTTCCCCGACCAATTTCCCCCAACATCTCCACCTCCTCTTCACGTCGTCGTGGACGATCTCTGGAGGACAACACCTCAGCACGGAATCTCTCCTGTTCTTCTTTAAATTGATTCATCAACTGATTATACTGCTCCTTCGATCTCTCGATTTTTTCCTCCAATCGAGTCGAGTTGGCCCCCAAATCCGTATGAAATTGAGCCGACATCTTCTCCAAGCTCGACGCCAAACTCTGTATTCCCTGAGTAACTTCTCCTACTGCTGAAGTCACCTCTTCGGTGATGGTCGCCTTAAGGGCAGCAACCTCCACTTCTAACTGCTCCAACCGTTGAGAGTGTGTTCTAGTCATCATTTCCCGTTGATGGAACGAAACTGCTCTGATACCAAGTTTGCTATGAACTCAGCAACACAAGCAACTCAATCACAGCACAGGAAGGTTTATAGAACCCAGATAGTGATTGTATTGACAAATCAAGGTGACTCAATCAATTACAATCCTCAACCTTTCGAGAGGGTTGAGTCTCTCCCACTTTCTCTTTCTACTACTCTCTGTATTTTCATGACCCACTACTCATACCTCTACCCTTATTTGTACCCTTTTCAGTGAGCTAACAGAATGCTCTAACAAACTCTGACAGCATATTACTAATTTAATTAACTAATTACAATATATAGCTAATTAATGAGATTTCCTTAATTGCCCTTCCTGGCCCTTCTAGAGTAAGTGAATCTGATAGGAGGCCTCGACCCATGGTGTGTTGCAGAATTCTACCAGATACACAGATTTTAGAATAGCAACAAAATTTCTGGTAATTTGTAGACATCCGCCAAATTACTATTCTAAAGTAACAGGCAGATGTCTGCATGAACACATGAGTAAAGTTCAAGAAATTATTATCAGAAATTGTGCGAAAAAAAGGAGACTAGCATATTAGGTTCAGATAGAAAGAATGACATGAAAATTTACTTAACAGAATATAATATGTACTCATTATTTGGCTTAGTTGATCATTAGTGACAGTAAAAGAGATGATCCTTTGATATTGTCAGTCGGCACCAAAACAACAATGGTCATTCATATGAGAAAGCTAGTGTGGACAATTAATCACACGCTCAATTTCATATCCCATTCGTCCACACAACAGCATAACTGCAGAAGTAAGTGAAACTTCTTGAAAGTTTTACAGTGCTCCAGAATCCAGATGTGTGCCAACCATTGAAAGAAAATTAAGAGAATATGGGTAGATCAATGTGGTAACCCTTCAGCAATTATGCAATTGTTCTAGAGAAGTAACCTATGAAAATGGGTGGCTATGGTTTCATCAGATCCAATATAAGTATATAAGTAA
The DNA here is from genome assembly GCA_947646795.1 of Beta lomatogona. Lineage (NCBI taxonomy): Eukaryota > Viridiplantae > Streptophyta > Magnoliopsida > Caryophyllales > Amaranthaceae > Beta > Beta lomatogona. Next base: position 1,008,352 of record CANSNZ010001006.1, on the reverse strand, counting down.
TAACCTAATGAACGCAAATCATGGAAATTGTATAAAAGACCATAATGCAGACCTATCCAACATATCAAGCAAGTTACTTACAAGAGGGATGTGAATTACCATATCTTACAATTTAATTTTTTTTAAGATTAGGGACATGCCAAGGCTACTTTTAACAACTTAAACATATACCTTTGGATGATTGCAAAGCTTCTTGAGGGCTGTAATATATGCTAATATTTTAGATCGCTTGGTTACATCACTAATAACCCTTTTCACCTGATGGTAAGAAAGAAAATAATTAATTTTGTTTTTGCATCATTGCTGAGAGGAGTTCTGAGAGCATAATTGACTATGACAGAGAGAAGGCTTACATTTTTAGATTGTATAAAGTGGTTGTACAGATCCGACTGCAAAGGAGTTAGTTTGCAACAAACAACTTGAACTATCTGCAATATCCAAATACCAATCATGACTGATGTAGTTTGCTAACAAACGCACAAAGAACTATCTATTAATTACCCAAGAAATTTCATTACATAAATACATAGCAAGAATATTAGGTAACATAAACCTGGGAGTGAACAAGAATATTTCTGGCTATACTGATGCCCAGGATCTGTCTATATGATATATAGTGCTATTGATTTAGGTGTTACACAGAATTTATAAAAAAACTTATTAAATTCTAAAAGGAGAGCTTGACAGTCACCTAGTGTCTGCAAAATCAGTCTCAGCACCCTCTTTGCTCGGTAGTTCAATACTTTGCTTCTCAAATGATATTTTAATTTATCTTCACTATTCAAGCTATGTTCACAACAAAATCTTCAAAACTAAGTGCCACCTAGCCTCCACTTGATGATTAATCATGACTCAAGGGAGCCACCATTAAGTTGGGATAACTTCTCTTAACACAAATTGTCTAACATAAGATGCAGGTATTGGGGAAGGGAGGGTGTGATGACTCAGCCTAACAGACCTCAATTAATCACCTGCAAGAGGCGCAACAAATGAAGGGTAAATAGGTAATTCTGGAAATAATGGCAAAAATAATATATGGCAGGAAAAGGAATATTTGGCAGAGTTGGCTAGGTGGCAGAGTTTCTTGCGCAGAGTTTTTCTAAGTTAGGAATAAAAGGGGAGGGAAGGTTCAGTAGAGGGGTATGAAATTATTGTAAAAGGGAATTGGTTTGGAAGAGTGGGAGCCTCGCGAAAGCTCACCAACATGTATCCATTATCTACATCATTCCAATATCACCTTCCTCTCACTTATCTTTTTCTTCTTCTATTTTCTGTCATTTCAATCTATCCATCATTCTTTGTTACTGTTGTTTGTCCTTGGTGCTGTAATTTCTGTGTGCAAGGTTTAGGTGGTGAACTGAGTTCATCACAGAAGGGGGAGGAAAGTGGAGGGAAGAGTGTAGCATTTTTGGCTACCAGGTGCCTCTTTCTCTGGTGTAATTACATGCCAAAAGTTTTGGTGGATTTTGGGCACTAAGCCCATTGTTTCTTGCTTCAAATTCGTGCATGTTTGGTTCACTCAAAACTATCTCATCTGATTACGTCAATTTTGAACTAATGCAAACTTTTCTGGACTGATTGGATCTGATTTGAACTTACTGAAATATATGGATTCTTATTAATTTGGTTGTCTTGTTACTTAATAGAAGTGCTACTACCGCTGCTATATAATTATTATTTTCTAGAGCAAGACAGGAATATAAATCTTCATTGCTCACATAAAATGTATTTCACATATTCAAATAAGCCTAACTGGGGATAAGAACATCAAATTACATAAAACCTAGCTTTCAGTTTTTTATTAGCCAGTACGTTACTTAGTTGCAACATTACTAAACTTGGTAACATTTGAGTGGTAAAATACCATTTATACCTTAAATTAATTCCCCAACCACCAACAAAAACTACAACAGTGTGGAGGCCTTAATTTCATAAAATCGAGGTTGGTTGCATGAGTCAAAATTTAATCTTCGGTGTTTGTCCAATGTTCACATGGATCTCTGCCTCCATTCTCTTCTAACAAGTGGTGAAAACCTAAACCCTTCATGTTGTTTCTAACGCCCTCCATCCAAGCCATCTGCTGCCTCCCTTAACTCCTTCTAATATCTCTAGTATCCCAAGATTCCCAACCTTCCACTACTGCAACTGTTGCACCTTCTAGAAGACTTCTCACATGCTCAAACTAGCATAATCGGTTTCTCACCTATCTTATCCTCAACGTCTGCAACTCTAATCCTCATTCAAATATCTTCATTTTATATTCTATGTCTTAATTGTTTTCACCCATCCATCTCAATATGCGCATCTCTGCTACCCCCATCCTCCTAGTCTGATCCTTGTCATCCTTCCTAACATCCAACATTCAGACCCATAAAATATCGTTGGTCTAATAGTAGTTTTCCTATAAAATATTGGGAAATTTCCTCAGGTACCCCTAAGGTTTGGCGTAATTCCCAAGATACCCCCCACATTTGGGGAATTCCTCAGATACTCTTGAGGTTTGTGTTTGGGCTCAAGATTCCCTTACTAATAACGGCAGGCTAACGGACGTTAGTTTTTCTCTTTCTCTATTCCATTTTCTCTCTCTCCTCCCACCATCCTCCATTGATGAACCTTCAAGCTTTCTCTCTCCTCTCCATCTTCATCTTCTTCATCTCTCCTCCCATCTTCTTAGGACATGTTTGGCAGTACTCCTAGTGAAAGTTAGGCCCACAACATTTCAACCCACCACAAAAAGATCTCACATTTCCAATATAAAAAAAATTCCCGGTAACCCAAACAAACCCCAAATTTCCGCCATTGTTAACACCTTATTTTCTCTCTCCTCCATGAAGCAAAATGGAAGAAGAACAAGAAAACACCAACATCAACACAACAAATGGTAGCAGCAACAGAATTGCGAATTGCGGCCTAACACCTCCGACCGCAGTGATTGGCAGCAGCAGCTCCGACGAAGCTCCGACAACACGAACAGAACTCGTGGCAACAGCATCCAAGAAGCAGAGGAAAGAGGAAACAGAGGCATCCACCCACAACCCTAACAAGATGAGAGAAAAATTGTGAGCAAGAACAAGAACAACCACCACCAAAGCCGACATATGTGACGGTGGCAAATGACGACGGCACAGGCCGAAGAGCTGGCCGGAAGTTCCATTGAGATTGGCAGAAGAGGAGATGCATGAGAGAGAGAGGAAGTAAGATCGAGGGTTTGGAGTTTTTTTTTTTTTCCAGTAATGGCGGGAGAGAAAGTAAGGGGTTAACAATGGGGGAAGGGGGAGGGGGAGGGTAGGGGGGGGTTTGGTGGTTAGGGCTTTAGAGTGGGGTGGGAGGAGAGAGAAAGCTTCCATGGCATCAATGGAGAGGACAATGGGTGGAGAGAGAGAAAATTGGGGAGAAGGAGAGGAAAACCTAACGGCGTTAGGTTTTCATCCATAAGTAAGGGTATCTTGAGCTCAAACACAAACCTCGGGTATCCGAGAATTCCCAAATGTGGGGGGTATCTTGGGAATTACGCCAAACCTCAGGGGTACCTGAGGAAATTTCCCTCAAATTTTCCTTTTAATCTTAGAGGTAAACTACGTTATCTTGAAATCCCGATCACCTCTCCGTTCAGTTCCCCAACCATTCCATTTAATTATCCACCCCAGTACCCCCTTTCCTAGTCACTTCTCCTCTCGCTTCTCACCCCCTCCTTCCCCTTTGCCAACTAACCCCAACCACCATCAGCCCCATACTCAAACCTGAATTACCCCCATAGCCCCATCCAGAACCACAAGTCCCATCCTCAAACTTGAAATTCCACTGCAGAGCCAAGTAATATGCTAGATTTTCAAGTGTAGAACCTCGCCAGCTGGAATGAGCACTCTCTTCTATAAATTGACCTTCATCTAGCAATAAAATTAGCATGCACAATCCACAAGACCTATCTTAGTAGAAAAATCCATCACAGAGAAGAGGCAAAAGAGAATCGCCTTGGCACAATCTGTGAGAGTTTGGAAAGAAACCTGCTTCCCGTTGAGTGATCACTACTCGTATATTATGGGAGATATGTGGTGGCAATGCAAAGGCAAATTTGATAGCTGAGTTGGGGGCGACTTAATTGGGCTGAAGGGGGGTATGGGTTGAATGGAAGAACTGTTTTTTGTGGGAAGTACAGATGAGCTAATGGCACCTAAGCAAGAAAGGAGTAGATTCGGTGATGTTGGCATTGGATTAAAAAAAGGGAAAAGTATATATAGAAAATATAGGTTTATATTTAAATTTAAAATCGCAAAAAACAGGTCTTACAACTAACGATGGGCATCTTTAGTCACACTTGATGTAAGCCTGTGAACATCAAACTCCTGTTGTTCACTTTGGAGATTGGAGATCCAACATTGACAACCAAAACCAACAGAGTGAAAATAATATTAAACAGTGAGAGAGATGAAAACAGAGAGATGACCGGTTCTAAGTGATGACCAAATTGTAATTTTTCGGGCTAGCATGGAAACACAATGCTAGAATTAGCTTTTTGTGAAGTTGACATTTGTAACTTTGCAAATATCGAAAATTAAATTTGCTACTTAAATACACCAACTATCATTAATTTAAATTTTCTACCTAGAGGCGTCGATTTTGATTTACTTTTATGATCTTATGGTACGGTATGGGAAGATCAAAAGCTTGTTGATCAACAATACGGTCATGTGTAATGCAGAAGAGAGAAATTATAAAACAGAAACAAACTAGACGAGGTCTTCCTTAATCCTTGATTACAAATGTGCATCTTTTAACTACAAACCTTGTCAGAGTCATGGGGTAGATTATTAGGATCTGTGCACTAATAGAACAGTCTGCACACAAGCACCTCATAACAAATCAGAAAAAACTGCATTCCTTAATAGAGAACCTATACAAGTGCAGCATAATAGAAACTGGGAGAAACCATTGAATTCAAAAGATTTCAAACATGTTAGCTATAACTGTTATACCTTTGGTGGTAGATGATTGGACAACAATGCATTAGTTCTTCTCAATATAAACTGCGAAAATGAAAGAAAAAAGTCAGTCAGCACTTCAAAAAAGGAGTTAAATGAATGATGCCAGATAATATATATAGTTTTTTAAAATAACTTTATTAGTAACCAAAGCATTTAGTACAAAGCATATAGCAGGGTACCAGCCAAGTGCAACCTCTATATGTATCAATTGGTGCTATTTCATTCTAAAATTTGCCACCCTTTTTTTAGTTTGTCTCATCTTTTCATCATATACAACATATAATTAGGTAAATTTTGCACATATCATGAGTGAAACAGAAAGTATAGCTTTCTAATCCATAAATTAATAGTCTGATACAAGGAAGTACTATTTAGCAGAAAAGGCATACCTGATTTACTATGGAGCTCAATTCCTCTGAACGTGAAAAACCAATCTTCTTTTCCTCATCATTGGCTGTGGGTTCTCTTCCATTCAGAATGGGTGCCTTACATTGCAGATCACAACTCATATTACAATCAATGATAGAGATCAAAGTCAGACAGAAACTAACATCTCAGACAACTTCATATGTAAGGTCAAGCTTGAGATAGATCCCTTCAGTAGAGAGAGAGCGACTATAAGCATCATAAGTAGGAGTAAGACCTATGCACAAGGATGTAATATCCGAGTCATTTATGCGTTTAATAATATAACAAGAAACATAAGGTATTTTTTTTCATAATGCAGAAACCACGTAGAAATTATGGTTTAATACCAAGAGGTTGGCTCTCAAATCTATCTTTATATATCACACGAACAAATTTAAGATGCTCAAATTTCCAAAGGATTATGTATTAGTAGACTACTAGCTGATGTATATTAAAAACACAGCATAAAACTTAGGTCTGGGTCCAAATTAAGTGCGACATTGACATTATCAATCTGTTATGGGACGGAAAAGTTTAACAAAGTCATCTGAGATGCTCAGCAGCAGCTATAAAATGTATGACATACTTTGCATGTAATTCAGGCACCACAAAGATATGTAGATATACACAAAAGCCCAAATATCAGAGATTAGGAATTTATCACAGTGCAAATTGATGATGTGCATACTATCAATCAGTATAGAAGATAGTAACAAAAGAAGCACACCTGATAATATCTCCGAAAATGTGCAGTGTCACCTAAGATTTCAGGATTAGTGAAATTAACCATGGCATAAAACTCTTCGAGGTCATTCTGCAAGTCAAAATGCAATACTCTATAAAGAGGGAAGATAAAAATTGAAGACATAATATCCCATGAAAGATAAGACGAATTGCTCACCTGCATTGGTGTACCGGACAACAAAATACGACGCTTGCATATAAGAGAAGCCAATGCCTAGAGCACAAGATACACATCGATGATTCAAAGTACCAAAAGACACTACGACAAATTAAAGAATGAGAAAAGATAAACAACAAAGGCCAAACTTAAGCATGTCCTCTTACCCTGTTTGTGATAGTCTGGTCATTTTTTAGCCTGTGAGCCTCATCACAAATAAGGAGGTCACATGATCCAGGATGGCTAAATTTTGGAGCATGCATTCTAAAAGTCTCGTACGAAACAATCAAAACCTGTAATGATACCAAGTAAATCGGTGCATGGTTTTCTCAAATTGACCAAATAATCAAGATTCATGATAATTTTACCTGTGTTGTACTGCGTGGATCTGTGAAATTGGCTATTCCGGATATAACGTCCTCTCGGCTGCTTTCACATAAGGCAATAAGCTGAACTCTTTCTTGTACCCACTTCTTAATTTCTGCCTCCCAGTTGCTGACAAGACTTGTTGGAGTAACTATAATTGCCTTTTTAACCATAGGTTTTCCATCAAATCCTTGGCGGAGAAGAGTATAAAGCAATGTGATAGATTGCAGAGTTTTCCCCAAACTGTACAAGAGATTCTTACAACTATGACAACACCCTAAATGGATTCTCACAAAGAAGAGTCTATACATAACAAGAAAAGTTGATTACCCCATATCATCAGCCAAAATGCATCCACAGATATTTGCAGCAGTATGTAATCCAGAGACACATCTGAACATAAACTGGACACCTTCTCTGCTTACAATGGCTTTGAAAAATCAGACTGCAGGCAGACTAAAGGTATCCATCTCACCAATTTTATTAAGCAACAAAGAGAGTAGATTTCAATGCTTTACTGCAACCAGAAAATTCTCTTATGTGAAAAGGAAAGTAAGATTAAACAATTAGATGATAAATTGATAAAGGAGAATGAGTTTATTCTTGAGCTACTGTCTTAATTGACAACCAATCTCAACCACATCTGTATCCAATACCATTCCATCCATGCCAAGTGGGGCCGAGTTAACGGATTGTCTTTCTTATACACATATGAAGAGTAACATACAATTGAAGAAAATAAATACCTTTGATGAGGTCGAAGGAACCGAACAAGCAAGGGATCAACCACTATAGGTGTCAAATCATTCTTAAATTCTTCAGGTTGCCATAAAACCAATGGCTCAATCTCAGGAGGCAAAATCATGACTTCCTCATGATCATCGTTCTCATCAACTTCTGGAAGACGATAATTCACTAATGGCGACACAGGAACGCCTGTGGCACGCCACGGAACAAATCGTTTTCGAGCCAAAAGCCGCCGAAGTAGGTCGTCATTGGAATTACTCAACCCCTTAGAAAATGGTGGTTTAAAAGGTTTTCTTGCTACAGCTGGCCCGTCTGATACCGACAGAACTTGCGGAAGCAACGACTGTCGTCTCACAATGAAGTTTCCTCTATTATTCATTCATACACCACAAAAAAAAAAAAAAAAAAAAAAAAGCAAAACCAATTCTTCAGATATGCACATTCAATTAAAACCGTAAGCAATCTGAAGAACTAATTACAATTTTCTGGATTCTCGACTGATAACATCAGCGGAATCGCTATAAATAAAGTTAGGTTAGTAAGAAAACAGACAGCGAAAATCGGCGATTATAATTGCGAAGCAGAAATTGAAACCATTGAAAAAATCAAACAAAATTGAGCTTAAAATCGGGAATTCTGGGGGTGAGAAATCGATACATACCTAACTAGGGCAGCGACATTTTGCGACTTGAGATCATCGTCGTCAGAAATGTTACAATCGACATGATTTTCACCATTTTCATCGGTTGAGTGTTGCTCGTTATCGTCGTCATCAAGAAATTCTACATCGGAGTCGGAGGCGTCGGAAACTGAATGAATAATAAGTTGTTCTTCTTCGTCTTCCATTAAAATTTAAGGAGTTTATGCAGTTGCAGGTAGAAAGTAGAGAGCGCGGGGAAAGAGAAGATATGCGATAGTCCGAGTGTTAAGCTAGTATTCGTTCTTGGCACGCTACTGCTCCCTTCCTAAAACTGGCGGCAAACTGGGAGTTAAAATCAAAACATTTCTAAATGCCATCCGAAAGACGAGAGGGCAATTGCCTCTAGTGTAATTTATCTATACAAATATATTAAAAGGCGAACCTAAAGCCGTTCGGTATTACGTCACAGTATAATTATATTTAACTAAAAAAAAGAATTTAATCAATGAAAGTATTTAAAAGATCTCTAAAAATCACTATCATTTTATTCAATGTTTAAAAAAATATGATAAAGCTTAATAATTATATTTACTAAAAAGATTTATTCAAGTATTTAGATCTCTAAAACTTTTTTTTTAATAAAATTTAATACAAACACAATATCGATGAAATATTGTCCTACCCCAATTTCTTTTAAGCTATTATTTTGAAAATGAAACCTCTAGGGTTTTTTTACTTATCACGTCATGATGTTAATTTTTCAATCTTTCACTAGACAAAAAAAAATACGAAAAGTAACAAATGAATTACGACATTTATGAATGATAACATATTTGTTTATTGTAATTGACCCAAGGCATCTCCCGGGTCAAAATACTAGTTGAAAGTTTGATATGGTGTCTGATTCGTGTTCATGTCATTTTGTACTAAGGGCTTGTTCACTTTGGCATAAAACAACTCAACTGAATTGAACTGATTGCAACTGAACTGAACTGAATTGAATTAAAACCCTAGCCATTTATATTCAGTTTCCAAGCTTTTACCCAAAAAAAATTTGGACAAAAAAAATCCATCGTATATCTTGTCACATGAATCAATGACGGATTTGTTCGAACTTCTTTGATTTTTCGATAATTTTATACAATTTTTAAGATGCACTTTTACTTCATAACGTCCTATTGATGTAATTACTAGTACTTCACCTCAATATGCTAACCATTTTTTTGTAGTTGAGTCAAGTTGCAAACCTTTAATGAGATCCATGTCATTGGTGATTATATTAGTTATACATCTAAATTAAAAATGTGATTAGACAAATTGTCGAATTAGATAGATTGGATTTTAACTCATAAATTTTTCTAAAATCTTCCTTTGTAACATAAAATTTGTCTTTGATCACTACTTTAAAAAGAGACACTAAAAAGTAAGGCAATTTAATAACCAATAACTTGAATTTGATCAGAAAGATGAATTTGAGCAGGAAGATGAGATTCCAAATCATGGTTATTTTTACAATGTTAAAGTGCAAAGCAACTTTTTAGTTTTATTTACAATAATTTACTCCCTAGCAATTCCAAATAATCGCCCGAATCTCCAATTCTTACTAGAAGTCCTTTGTCAACAAGCTTTATACGTCCTTTGTGATCATTAATTATCTTCATTGATCAAATCCTGCACCAAGGTCCAAGAGACACTCTTCTTTACATACATAAAAATAACATAAAAGAACTAATATGAAACACTATCTTTACTCTTTCTTAGGTTAATATACTCATTATCCCATAATTAACTCGGTAATACTTTATTTATTGGTTTAATGACACCCCAAGTAGAATGAATTCAAATCCAATCATCGATAATGTGATAAATGATACTCCCTCCGTCCCAAAATATAGTTTCCATTTTCCTTTTTTCACTGTAATCTATGCAAGTAGAATTTACGAGGGATAGTAAAGATTTTTTGTTTATTTAGATAAATGTTGTATAGGAAAAGATGATTTTAGGAGAGAGAATGGTAAATAATTGGAGAAAGATCATTAATTGTAACACTTGGGTTGAATAAACAAAGCAAAAACCAAAATTCAAGAAGCAAATAAATAATGGGACACGGTTTTTCTAGACAAATTGCAGAAAAATGTGGAACTTAATATGAAAATGGGAACCATATTTTGGGACACCCAAAATAGAAATGGGAACTATATTTTGGGACGGAGGGAGTAGTACTAGATTAGATTTGTTTGATGGTGTCTTAAATCAACTTTAGGAGCTACTTGACCTTCCCCTATCTTGTATTTTTTATCATCTTCAACTAACTAAATCAAACGTAGGTAATTATTCGTTGTATTAGATAGATTTGTGCTACTTTAGCTCTACTATGTTACGGATAGAAGTTAGACTTGGTCTAACTCTATCTTATCTTCTTAGTTTGTTATATAAGATATGAGAATATTCTCTAATAGTTAGCTGTACATATCTTTCTCTGTAATCTTATTGTTGTAACTTTCTCCTAGTTTACAGTAGCTTTACATATCTTGTATCTTAGTTTACTGTAGCTTTACTTAGTTTGTATTATAAATACGTGAACAATATAATGCAATAGTCATCCTTTTCACTCCTTCATGGTATCTGAGCAGGTTTATTAACCTCCCTCATTTTTTTTTCTTCTATCTCGTGAATCTTTTTTTCCCCATGGCCAACACCACCATCTCCAATGATGCTGAACCTTCCTGCCCTCTTGTGGCTGTCTCCTTATCCAACATTCTCAAACTCACCAACACCAACTATTTGTCGTGGAAACTCCAAATTCAGGCCACCCTTATTGGCTATGGCTTGTTCAAATTCCTCGACGGCTCTCACCTAGCACCACCTGCTACTATTACTAAAGACTCCACCGAGTCTCCGAATCCCGCTGCCACTACTTGGCTACGCCAAGATCAATTGTTGTTTGGTGCTCTCATCGGCACCTTGGACACTACCATTGTCCCGCTTGTTTCTCGAGCCTCCACGGCCAAGGAGGCTTGGGATATTCTAGCCCACACATTTGCCCGACACTCCCGCGGGCATGCAAAGCTTCTTAAAGCTAATTTTCGCCTCCTCACCAAAGGTCCTCAGTCTGTCTCTGAGTACATGAATGCTGTCCGGGTCTGTGCCGATCAGTTAGCCATCTTGGGAGAACCTGTCCAACCTGAGGATTTAATTGACCGTATTCTTGAAGGCCTGCAAGACCCAAACTACAAGTCCTTGATTGATGCTGTAAATGCCAGGGACACGTTGATTACCTTTGATGAACTTTATGAAAAGTTACTGGTTCGCGAGGGAAATTTGCGTACTGAAACCCCCCTTCCTACCACTCCTTTACCTGCCACTGCTCTTGCCGCTACCACCCGCTACCCCCCTACATCCTCGTCCCATCCGCAGGACCCTAGCTCTCGCTCGTATCATCCCCACAAACCCACCTACAATAACTCAAAAAAATCTTCCCACTCCAAAGGACAAGGCTACCAAGGCAAATGCCAATGGTGCCATGTCCAAGGCCATTCTCTATACCGCTGCACCAAATTTCAAGAAGCCTTTCCTAATGCTAAGCCTACTCTACCTTCCGCTTCCACCTCTCCTCAAGCAAATGTTGCCGTGGCTCCACCAATCTCCCCCTCCCCTACTTGGTTACTCGATTCGGGCGCCTCCCATCACGTTACAAATGACCTTTCTAATCTTGCTTTGCACCATCCATATGATGGCTCGGAGGAGATTGTAATCGGTAATGGTATGGGCATCCCAATTTCTCATATAGGTTCATTATGTCTTCCTACTGCTTCTAAACCTTTAAAATTGAATAATGTGCTTTGTGCTCCCTCTATGGCTAGGAATATTATATCTATTTCTCAACTATGCTCTGACAATAATCTCCTAATCGAATTTTCTCCTGATTCTTTTATTTTGAAGGACCCACTCACGGGGGCACATCTTATCCAGGGTCCAACTAGTCAGGGCATCTATGAGTTGCCAACTTCTTCATCTATTCTAGCTCTCTCCATGTCAAAGCTCCAGCCATTGGACCGGCATCACCGCCTTGGTCATCCATCTCTTAACATTTTCAAGAATTTAGTTTCTCAATTTAAACTTTCTGTTACTAGTTCGCTCACATTTAATTGTGAGGCATGTAAATGTAATAAGAGCCACAAGCTCCCCTTTTGTCAATCAACTTTAGTTTCAACTCATCCTCTTGAACTTATTTATACTGATTTGTGGACGTGTCCTCTATATTCTCTTGATGGTTTCAAATACTATGTAATTTTTGTTGATCACTTTACCAAATACATTTGGTTCTACCCTCTCAAAAATAAATCCGACACTAAGTCCATCTTTATTAGGTTCAAAGCTTTAGTGGAAAAATATTTTGAACGTCCAATTAAAACCCTTTACTCTGATAATGGTGGTGAATATGAAGCTTTATTTAATTTTCTCACCATTGACGGAGTCTCACATTTGACATCTCCTCCTCACACTCCAGAGCACAATGGTTTTGCAGAGCGACGACATCGTCACATTGTTGAAACTGGTCTTTCTCTATTATCTCATGCTCATCTTCCTCCTACATTTTGGACGTACGCTTTTACCACTGCCTCCTATCTTATTAATAGGCTCCCTACGCCTACTCTTAACGGGAAATCTCCCTTCCATTGCCTCTTTGGCAATCCTCCAAACTATCTCAAGTTACGAAGTTTTGGTTGCTTATGTTACCCTTGGCTCAAACCTTACACTTCCCATAAACTTGAGCCAAAATCTAAACCTTGTGTTTTTATTGGGTATTCCAAGACGCAGAGCGCCTATCACTGTCTTGACCCTATTACTAACAAGGTTTATACTTCTCGTCATGTTCAATTTGTTGAACATGACTTTCCATATACACGCCTTCTCTCTCGTCCCTCTCTAGACCCCCCTCCTTGCATTGACTCTTGGTGCCCCACTCCTATCATACTACCCATCTTACACGACCCAACCCCTCCCCCTGCTGCCCCCACCCCACCTCCTTCCCTCACTCCTCCTACAACCCCTCGAGTTCCCATACCTGATCCCCTCCCTCGTATTACAACACCTACCGCCACGCCCACCCCTCAACACTCCACCCTCACCGCAAGACACTACGTCCCCTCCTCTCAACGTTACACCCGCATCTCCTACCTCATCTACCCAAGTACCTCCTCACCCTTCCCATGGCATAGTTACTCGCTCCAAAAACAATATCCGAAAACCGAACCCGAAGTACGCAAATGTTATCTCTGTGCACCCTAAACTCCATGAACCCACTACGGTTAAGCAAGCCTTAACTGACCCCTTATGGCGCCAAGCTATGGACTTCGAACTTCAGGCTCTTCACAAACTTGGCACGTGGGATCTCGTGCCATCCACCAACACTAATAATCTTGTCAAGTGTAAGTGGGTTTTTCGTATAAAATATAAGTCTGATGGTTCCCTAGACCGCTACAAGGCTCGTCTCGTCGCCAAAGGATTTCAACAACGACCCGGTATTGATTATACGGAAACCTTTAGCCCGGTTGTTCGTCCGGCGACTATTCGTACACTCCTTGCTCTTGCAGTTACTAAAGGTTGGCACCTTCGACAACTCGATATCAATAACGCCTTTCTCCAAGGCACCTTACATGAGGATGTATACATGTCCCAGCCTCCCGGTTTTGTTAACTTACAATATCCATCTCATGTGTGTAAGTTAAAGAAGGCCATTTACGGTTTAAAACAAGCTCCCCGAGCTTGGTACACTGAGCTCACTAATTTTCTGGTTAGTTTGGGGTTCACTCGTGCCGTCTCGGATACTTCACTCTTCATCTTGCATCATCTCACTACTCCTATATATCTTATTGTTTACGTGGATGATATTATTATTACTGGTCCAAATGCTACTAATCTTGATTTGTTAATCAAAAGCTTGGCACACAGATTTTCATTAAAGGATTTAGGGCCTTTGTCATACTTTCTTGGAGTTGAAGTAATACCCTCCTCACATGGGCTTTTTCTTAGTCAACGTAAATACATTGTTGATTTATTGGCACGCATGGGAATGCTTGAAGCTAAGTCATCTCCAACTCCTTTGGTTGTTACTCAACATCTACATGCTAATATGGGCACGCCACTTGCTGAACCAAAGGACTACCGAGCTGCTGTAGGTAGTCTTCAATATCTCACCTTAACGCGACCCGATGTCGCCTTTGTCGTCAACCGGCTATCCCAATTCATGCACCGTCCCACAACTGATCATTGGGCTGCCTTAAAACGCCTCCTACGTTATCTTAGTGGTACTCTTGACCACGGTTTTACTATTTATCGTGATTCCCTTCCTATACTTCATGCATTTTCCGACGCAGATTGGGCTGGAGATAAAGATGATTACATGTCCACAATGGGTCACATTGTTTTCCTTGGTCGTACTCCTCTCACTTGGTGTTCCAAGAAGCAAAAGTCTATCGCTCGGTCGTCTACCGAAGCTGAGTATAGGGCTGTTGCTGCTACAACGGCCGAACTAATGTGGTTTCGTAACTTGCTCACTGAGTTACGTGTTTCCTTGGCCCAGGTTCCTGTTATATATTGTGATAATCTTAGTGCTACTCATCTAAGTGCAAACCCGGTTTTTCATTCCAAGATGAAACATGTTGCTCTAGCTTTCTATTTTATTCGGGAACAAGTTCAACGTGGTTTGTTACGTGTTACTCATGTTCCAACTGGTGATCAACTAGCGGATTTTCTTACCAAGCCTCTTTCCCGTCCCCGGCTTGATCTCTTACTATCCAAGATCGGACTTTCAACCCGACCGTCCGTCTTGCGGGGGCATGTTACGGATAGAAGTTAGACTTGGTCTAACTCTATCTTATCTTCTTAGTTTGTTATATAAGATATGAGAATATTCTCTAATAGTTAGCTGTACATATCTTTCTCTGTAATCTTATTGTTGTAACTTAATGCAATAGTCATCCTTTTCACTCCTTCATACTAGTCATAATTCACTTTTGATAATACCAGATCAGACTAATATTTCAAATAAAGTCATCTTATAGAAAGGTTATTAAAACTTTACTGTATCGTAACACTTCGTCGATTCTTCAAACCATTAGGAATACCACCCTTAAACTTGTTGTTATGAAGATATCTGCCATCAAAAGTAATTGTAATTTAGTTAACAAAATTAGAGGTAGGAAAAAGATGACAACTCAAGTTAAAGATATAGCGGTATTATACATCTCACGAATATTTGGAAGGTTGGATAATGATTCAGGTATTGATCCTTCAAATTGATTGTTCTCCAAATGCCTGAGAAAATCAATATTATATATATATTTAAACACATGTATTGAAATTAATTACTAAAGTATAACTAAAGAAGATAAATGACATGCATGCAATTGAGCAAACTTACAAGGTCTGTAGCATTTTCATGGAGCTCATATCAGGAAGCGAACCTGATAGTTTGTTATGTCCGAGCCACCTATCGCAAAAAGTCAATTGCAAGGCCATTAATCGCAGAGATTTTCAGTATGAGAATCGGAAAAAGAATGCTAGATGTCTTCCAAAAAATACAATATTCTATCATGGTGTTATATCAGAGTAAAAGTGGTAAAACTGTGTGTCAGGGTGATATGTTAGTAATTACCGTGACGCACTGTTATAACTTATACTTATACCACGGGGAGAGAAATTAACTGTCTCTCCTTAGTAGAGGAGATACACTAATGTCCCTAAAGTGCACAAGTTTTGTATCTGATCACAAGCAAATATCTACCATGCCTTGAATCATAATGCATAATTATAAGTTTTCCCGAGACGAACTTAAATGGTCGATTTCACACCCTAAATGAGCTTTTTCGAAAAAACGAACGCCACCGACTACCTTATATGGGCACAAATTTCGAGAAGCACATCAAAACGAGTACCAATACGAAGCCAATAAGATATATAGTCGATTGTATCCTTTAATTTACTTACAAATGAACTATTGCAGATAGATTTCCTATACTCGTCGATAATGAACCTGTGAGCCCCAATCCTGTCAAGTTCCTACAACATCATCCAGAAAAATAATGAACGAATGTTCTTTATTAGCTTGTAACTAACTCGCCACATAAATTGTATACCACCTCCTGGAAATATATTTAGGGAGACCATATGATTGAAGGAATTAAACACAACCCTACAATATTCACATTCTTACACCTGCAAATGCAAATATGTATGGGGTGGTATATATGTATCTTTTGCAGATAATCTAGTACAAGATAAATCTTCCCTGATCATAATTCGACGAAGAAATTAGATAAACAAATTAACATAATGGTTGATTTTTTTTTATAGTAAGAATTGAACTGACATGGAAGCAACTTGAGCAAGATCTTTATTTTGGGAACATGTAACTCCAGTCCATGAATTTTGTCGAGGTAAGCAAGGATCTCCATTCCAATCACTAGGTGGGTTGTTCATGCTTCGAGCTAACTCTGCCATAGCTATCACTGCCATATTATTTAAGTGAAGATTAATATTTTATATCAGGGGAGTTAAGACTAAATTTCCAAACAATATATGATGAATCTTCTTTATAATAAGTTACTCCTTCGCCAAAATGTAGTATAATTGCATTTTTGTTGCTAAGACAATGGACAATAATTATGTTTTATCTATAGTCATAGCAAAACATATAGCTTCATAATGCTTTTACATAGAATATCTCCAACAATAATAAGGAGCTTAAAATTTGATTGCAAAATCAAAAATGGGTTTATCAAATTAGTATTTAAGACAACTTTTAGAGTACACGATAAACTTTTGAAAAACGAATTAGAAAAATTGAACTTTTAGGGTGCATTCTGATCTTCACTTATTCTTATTAGAACCCGAACTTATTGAACTTGATTAGACTTGATCAACCCTGATTATATTCACACTTCATATATTATATTCTCGTCACACTTCAATAACAATAACAATATAACAAAAAAAAAAAAGAATCAAGAGAATTTGGTACCAAGTAATTACCATCCCTAGAATTTGTCCTCCCACCAAGGGGAATGAGTTGAAACATCTCAGCAGCATTAATGACGGGACCAACAGGCGTACCATTCTCAGGGACAAGTTTGATCTGAGTTTGACCATTGAAAGGCCATTGACTTGAATAAACATTTACCCCAGTAGTAGTGACATTAAGCTTGGAATAAAAAGTATCTCCATTTATCAACACATTAAACACTCTCCAACTATAAGGGCTTGGAGTTCGATTATCTTGAAAGTAAAGAGAAATGTGGTAGTTGCTCCCATACAATGGCATTGGTGGCCACTGAATTTGTAGGCTTTTCCCACGACTTGTTGTGATTGCTGAGTTTAATGCCTTGCTTGGTGGCATATTCCAAAAATCTGAAGGTGTCACATTAGATTGACATTTCACTATGGGGTTCGAATCTTTAAATTGTTGCCACATCCGGTGAAACTCGTCATCTGGATAACTAGTCTTCAAATGATCAATTAAGTAAGTGCTAAAAAATAATTTGTGAAGTACTACTTATAAAAGTATATGTTCCAATATTTCAGATATATGTATGCATACATGAGGATAATGCTTTTGTGAAAAATTATATAAGATGACTTTTCATCAAAAATGAAAAATATTTTGTGAATATAAAATATTTTCATTTAAAAGGAAATTATGTTAAAGATTCTCCAAGTTTATGTTTTATTTACTCTATACGAACAACATTATAGATAAGAAGTAAGAAATGGAAAGCCAAATTCGATGAAATTTACAAGTACTATTATTCCTTTATTCACACAGAGAATATCATATGAAAATGAGAAGAGATTTGGGGTTGGAGTTTGGTAAACAAATAGCAAGAACATTGAAGAACAAGAAACAAGGGACACCAACTTCAATTATTTATGCATATTGTGTATACTAAATGCACTATCACAAAGAAACAGGGGATACCAAATTCCAAATATTTATGCATATTGTGGATACTAAATGCACTATTACAAAACATTACTACTTCTATATCATAGTGAATTTCCTTTAGTGATGAGTAAAACATTGATATATTCTTACCAGTAAGGGAGACTGTAAATAAATCTCGATCCAATAGTTTAAGGTTATTTTAAAAACTTTTACGTAATCACCATAGATAATCTCACTATTAGAATGAGCGATAAACACGATTTATAGACTAAATCAACTAATCTAGAACTAGTGAATGAACATGAGATTTCAACATGATTGATTAATTACCTGATAAAATTCGCGTCACCATTATCACCATCACCATAGCCAAAAATATGACGAGCAACCGTGCCAAGTGCATACTTTTGAAGATCTACAGCCTTATAAAGAGAGTCACCCAAGTTCATGACTTCTAAGGCAGAGATGAATGGGCTAGAAACACCAGCAGTATACTCATTACGAGCAAGACAAATAGAAATAACCTTACTTTGAGCTACCATTACAATCTCATAGTAAGAAGCACGACCTTTGACATAATCTTCAGTAGTATTAACAATGCTCCATCTAGTTCCATCAACAATTTGATGGAACACTGGTGGGTTATTTCTCCCATCAAAATTTCCATAATAGTAACTAGTCCTAACAAGGTACTTGGCTCCTTTAGTTACAAGGAAGGTGTAGCAATTTTTGCGAGCTGACTTATCTGGGAAGAACCTTAATTCCGATAGGATGGGAAATACTTGATTTGTATTGTTTTTTACGCTTGTTACGTTTCCAACTGAGATGAAACTTTGGTCTGGTATGTATTTTAAACCATTAATGTCTATACTCTTCGTGGATCCACAACTTACTAGGAATCCTGCAAGAAAAAAGTTCAATCTTTTTTCACGATCTCAAATTATGTATGCACCCATTTAGAGTAAATTGGACAGTGCTCCTAAGTGGCGGATCTAGAAATTATATGCTACGGGGTCACTAATCATAAGTACCCGAAATAAGTATCCGAAACGGTGTTGAGTGGAGTCTCTTTTAATACTAATTAACACTTTTATCTACATTTATATAAATTAGGTTTTTTCTCATATTATTTTTCCCAAATGGGGTCAAGTGACCCCACTTCTATCAACATGCATCCGCCACTGCTCCTAGTTAGATGCGTGCACAACATACGCGTAATTGTAAGGGAATGGGTCGCTCACATGACGAGAAAATGCCCGTGCATGTTTGCGTAGGTTGCGCAAAGGTTTTTATGGGAGCATTAAACTACGCATCCTCGCCAGTTTGATCACCATACATATGCATTAATATGAAAACAACAATTACCTCCTAAGGATATATTGGATAAAATGGTTTATAATTTGATGTATAAAGATGATGATCAAGATTTATTACCTCTAGGGGCTGGAAAATCATCTGCATGGATTAACGATAATGGGATGCTAACTACCCATAAGATGAAGATAGAAATTGACATCATTATTCTTTTGTGCCCAAAAGAAAATTCAAGGAAGAAAGAGGAGATATTAGGAGAAAACAACTATGCCTAAAACAGGGGAGTCAATAGTGGATATGCAATGAATAGCTAAGAAAGGGCATTGTTTTGGTGAAAAGAACAACACGTATGAAATGCAATGATGAGCTAAGAAAGGGCATTGTTTTGGTGAAAAGAACAACACGTATGAAACTATCATTAAAGAAAATTTGATCAACTTAGACCACAATATTAATTGAACTCGCAATATAAGGAGTTATTAACAACTTGAGATGGGATCATTCTTGATATTATTGATAGAGTAATATCTTCTCATATGTATATTACCAACTCATGCTGCTTTTGATTTATGACGTTCTTATACTTTTCATTCTAGTTTGTTTTATAAAGTTCTTCCATCTTATTATTTTTTTTTCTCTTAAAAATTACTATTATTTAAAATAAATAGTGCTTGTTGGTAATTGCTTTTGGAAATCAAATACAAAATTATTATAACATGGTTAATTTAGGCACGACTAACATAGAGGTCATCATTTAACTGATATCTCGTGACTTAATAAAAATATTAGAAACCAAATACTGAAAACGCACAATGATACCAAAACAAGTCGGTAATAGTCAGGAAATATTTTTTTAAATATATTATATGAAAGTGGAAGTTGGAAAATTTAATGATGAATAAAGAGAGTTTTGCCCAATTCGGAACCGTTCTATACATTGTCCAAAAAAATAAAGAAAGTCGTAGATGTAAAGTCGTATTGGAACCAAAAATATAACTGTGATTATATATATTTGATCAATTCATATGTTGAATTTGAAAACCTTTCTTTTAAAAAAAATATATTTTTTTTGTAATAAGTATACTATTATTTTTGATAAATCTACTATCAATTTCTTCGTTTATTTAAAACACTTCTAATTCAGGCATTTCTCTATGTTACAATTAGAGGTGGTAAAAATTGACACGACCCGCTATATTAGCGGGTTTGGGGTCAAGGTTTTCAACCTGTTTAAGTAAGCATGTTGACCCGACACAACCCGTTTATTGAACGGATTGGGTTAGGGTTGAATATTTCAACCCGAATCCGATACGACAACCCTAATAATTTTTTAGGGATACTAACAATATTATTAGTTGGGCTTGAAATAATTTGAATATTTTTCATAAATATGTAAGATTTATTCTTTGGTTGTTCGATTTGGTTTATTTAGGTAACATATTATAGTAGTATATAAGACAAGAGTTAAGAAATATAAGATGTACATTTGTTTAGTTTATGTACATATGCGCAGTTGGTAAACGGTTCAACAAGCGGGTCGGGTAAACCCGTTTAATAAATGGCTCAGGTTATAGTTGAGTGTTGTTGACCCGTTTAATAAACGTATCGGGTTAGAATTGAGGGTGATTAACTCATTTATCTATGGACCCGGGACAAAATTGACACGACCCGTTTACCCTCTCTAGACTAGTTACAAGTCCACTTGTTAAAATCATACTCATAAAGTCATAAGTCATAAGTCATAAGTCATAAGTCATAATTCCAAAAGTCCTCTTCTACCAACCCAGGCAACACGACTACCAATCCTATGATCTAAGAAATTGACCAACCAAACAATTAGGTATCAATTCTAACTCACCAAATCCAGACTAACCCAGTAACTCACCAAATCCAGACTAACCCAGTAACTCACCATCTTCCATGCTTCTTCTCTGCTAAATCCTTCAATTGGGTCAAATTCTTCAATGGGTCCTGGATTTTCTGGGTCTAGGGCTTCAAAACCACCATTTGATAACGAAAATCAAGGCAACAACTCAAGGAAAAAATGGACCAATTTAATGCCTTTTTTCATAGCCCTTGTTGTAATTGCAGAGATTTCTTTCTTGGGTCGTCTTGATATGGCTAAAAATGCTGCCATGGTTAACTCGTGGGCTGACTCATTGCTGCACCAATCATCATCTTCGGCCAATTATCTGGGCTCCGAGGTTGAATCTGCGCGCCATGATTTAGTATCTACTGTGCATGAAGAGGATGATTGTGAGAGTTGGTTGATAAAAGAAGATGCTGTGATTTATTCTAGAGATTTTGAGAAAGATCCTGTCTTGGTATCTGGTGGTGATCAGGTTGGTTAAAGTTTCTATATTTATGTTGTATTAATTATATTTTAGATGTTTGTTGTTTTAATTGTTTAGTTTGAACTTATATTGGATTGTGGGCAATTCTGTATTGGAGGAAATTTTCTGGATGTTTGCTGAAATATGGTTAGTTGAAGTGATGGTATATTGTTATTCTGTAAACTTGAAAGTGATGAATTTTGAGTTATGAAGTTTGGGAAAATTGGGTTTTTTTAAAGTTTACTTTGTTTTATGGGAGACATGGAAAGTTAAACTTGGAAAATTATGCGAAGTTTTTGCTTGTATTGATGGTTTAGTTTTACGACTGATTGAAATATGGTGAGGAAATCTACATTTGGAAGTAATTTTAATTATATGTTTGTTTTGTTTTTTCATGATTTACAAACTAAAGTAGTGAAATATTGTCTATTCTTCTTGTTAATTTTCTAATTAAATAACCAAATTGCTTGAAAATTTGTAAGTTTTACATTTTTATAACTTTCTATAGTTCTTGTAGATTTTCTCATCAAGAAGGTTTGTGAAGAGAATTTGTAACATGTTTTTATCTGGGGTTTTTTTAGAGAGATGAGCTATAAAGCTCCTAGTCCTGAAAACATTAGAAAAACCTTATGCACCCCTTTTTGATTTTATAAATATTCACCTAATCCCTTGATAGTTTATTCATTTTAGGGAGGAAGTTGTTTATAGTAAACCATTTCTACTTGGATCAAAGAGTTTCCCGCAGTTCTTAATTTGGTGGTAGACCTAATTTCTAGGCTCTAGCTACTGGTTCAGGGTTGAATAATTGATGCCTCGTTGCTGTTGAGTATTGATGTGAAAGTGGCATAAACATTCTGCTCATCTGCCGCCCCACATTTACCAGCTGCACAGTATGATATTTAGCCACGACTCACGAGTTTGATGCCTTCTTGGTTAGGGGTCTTTTCATTTGGATTTCTGCTTTAGATTCAAGTTTGTGGTTGTTTTTAACTAAGGTTTATTGCTATTTTATGGTCATGTAATTGCCCAGCTCTTTATTTCATTTATTAATTTAGTAGCTCTATCATGCATGGGATAGTTGTCTACCATTCTGCCAGATATGAGATTTGGGAGGACCTGGGCTATATGTTAAGTCCTCTGTTTTTAGATGAGTGACACACTTCTCCCGAAAAGCTCTTACATAAAAGGGAGAAGTGTGTCACTTATTTAAAAACGGAGGTTAGTATTATGCCATATTTCTCTCTTATTTAACTCCGAGGAGTTGTACTCTTTCACTTGAGTGTTGCGTCCTAATTATATTAGGGGCTAAGAGAACCAAATGAAAATTGCGTCCCGTAAGGAAACTTTTTCTTGAATGAAAATTGCGTGTCCTTGAATTAATACTGTGCTTTCTGGAATTTAAATATATTCTAGGTTATTTTGTCAGTTCATGTTTCCTTCAGGCATTGTGTTGCTTTCTCTTGCTGAGTCTGGCTTTTGTTTCTCCTGCATCTTTTTATGCATTAATAATGCACATATCATCAGAGTTCACTCTTTAGTTTAAGATGGGATGCCTACATAAGCTGCAACTATGCTGAGAGGCTTTTGTGCACACATTGTTTTCTCGTTCCTTCTAATTAATATAATCTACATAGGAGTGGAATACTTGCTCGGTGGGATGCAAGTTTGGACATGATTCTGGTAGGAAATCGGATGCCGCTTTTGGTTGGCCTCAAGCGCATGGAACAGCTAGTGTGCTTCGTTCAATGGAATCATCTCAATATTATGCGGAGAACAATATCGCTAATGCACGACGGTAGGTAAGAACAATTTATTTACTCATACAGTGAAGCCGGGGGAAGGGGAGAGCTAACCTAGTTCAGAGTCATACTTCTCGTGAATCAAGTTCTCCTTTTTTATCGATGTTTGGCTGATGTGTCTTATTAGATGCTTCTCAGCTGAGGTCTAAATTGCCACCTCTGTCAACCCTTCATGCATGATTATTATATCATTAGCATTGTAGGCATCTATATTTTATGCTAAATTGCTAATGCATGTCGCATTCTCATTTTGCATAACAATTCAACCAATGCAATAATTGACTTGGATGGTTCTTGATCCCTTACTTATGTTTGGGTGGCCCTGTGCAGGAAGGGTTATGACATCATTATGACAACTAGTCTGTCATCTGATGTTCCGGTAGGATATTTTTCATGGGCAGAGTATGATATCATGGCACCTGTGCAACCAAAAACCGAGAGTGCTTTGGCTGCAGCTTTCATCTCCAATTGTGGTGCTCGCAACTTTCGTCTGCAAGCACTTGAAGGTCTTGAGAAGAGTGGGATGAAGATAGATTCTTATGGTGGCTGTCACCGTAACCGAGACGGAAGAGGTTTTTGAAGTCAAACAAATTTCTCTTGTTTCATGTCATCTTCATGCTTGTTATATCTTTTTTTTTCTATTTATAAGGCTGCAAACATTGTTCCTGCACTCTTGTTATCTTTTCAATAGCAGTCCACAGCTTGGTAGTTATCACCTCTAGGAGACCCTGACCCTTGAGGCACTTCTCGTGCAATAGATACTTCTATTGGCAGCTGTTTATGACAAAAAGAAAGCCTTAGTCTTACGATGATTTGGGGTTAGCTAACATGAATCATTATAAGAAATCTTGTCCATGACACATGAAAAAAAATTATACAAATAATATTGATAGCTGTTTGAATTTTTAATTTTTTATTGGAAAAAGAAGATGCTGAATCTTTAGATTCTTTTTGAAAATTTTGAATTTGAAAATGATATTGATATTTTGATGCATTGCTATGAAGTATTTAGTGATTTGTGTAATTTTCTGTATTTAGAATTGAAATTATATGTGTTATTGTATTCTGTTAGCAGCATCTACTAATTCAAAATTTTAATTTGAAAGCTTTTAATTTGAAAGCCATAACTTGACTCAGGCATGTAAAATAATCTTCGTATGTATTTGATAATCACAGAAATTCACTCCTTGCTTTGCCTAGGCAAACAACTCTGCTTTGCACCTTGTGCTAGAGTCCAGGATTTATATCGCCTCGATCTGCATCTTACCTTTTATAATGTCGCTTGTAATCTTAAAATTTGTTTCTTCCATGGAAGTATGCTGGATTAACCCTTGTCTTCTCTCTGTGCCAGTTAGATGCCTGTTCTGATGAATATTAATGGTGGTTAATGTGCATATATTCTGCTGGCATTGTCGTCGCAAATTGATTCATAGACACTAGAGAATCTTCCGTGCTAGATGACTAAAATTCTCATATATATACTGGCCTTTTATCCTATTCATGTTGATGTTATACCTATCACGTTCGTCATCATGTTCCTTTATTTGTATTACCATCTGATTGCTCAACTGTTTGTTTTAATCATATTGTTTATTCTCATTTCAGTTGACAAGGTAGAAGCATTGAAGCGCTACAAATTTAGCTTGGCTTTTGAAAACTCAAATGAGGAGGACTACGTCACTGAAAAATTCTTCCAGTCTCTTGTTGCTGGTATGAGCACGAGCTTCTATATTTAGCATAGTTTTGAACTTTTGATGCCTTTTTTAATGGATTTTGATACCTGTTTTATGGCCACTGCTACTGTTGTCCTGAAATTGCTCCAATCTTCTATTATTGATCTGCTTCCCTTTCAAACTAAGGATGCCAACCACCAATTCAACTTTTGGCTCATTTAGTTGGGTCAGTACAATGGAGAATGTAGGCACTGTATGCTACTGCCTGTGGTTTTTATTAGTTTACCCATTTCCCTTTATGGGTTGTAAGTAATAATACAATTAGGTTACCCACATATCCTAAAACTTTGTGCTCAAAGAAGTGGTCAAACTAATAAAAACAAGAGGGAGTACTTGATAAGACTTATATTTTGGTCTCAGCTGTCTAACATCCTCTCCTCCGAGCGAAGGAAAGCTCACTTCCATATTCTCAAGTCTCAAAAAGATTGGCACCCAAGATTGTAATCCGTTCGTTTATACCCTTGTTAGAGAAGATGGCACCCTCAACATCTTTTTAGGTGTTTTCGGTTTTTTTTTTTTTTTTTGGGGGGGGGTTCTCACCCCCGATTTTGTCTACTTGTAAAAGATTAATAGTGTTCATTTTTCTTTGCGACTTTTGTGTGTGGTTATGTGATAGCTCGAGGCTCTAATCTCTTTGTCCTTGTCCTTTCTCTTATATATGCTTGACTTTGGTGTCTTTGTGTTCTGTCTCTATTCTAGAAAAAAAAAGGTCAAGGATGCATTTATATCAATACTATTAGCCCAGTGATTATACAAGGCTCTAACCCAAGATGAGGCTGGACGAAGGGGATCTAATATTTGCTGCCTTGCAGTTTTCCTGCCTCAAAACACATGAGGCAAGGAACGAGTGATGAACTTCGTGTAGTCCAATAAATTCTGAACTGAAAACTCTTTAACAATAACTTCAACTGGGTATGTATTGAGAATGGATGTCAATAGACCTTGCGTCTGTTTGAGTAGGCTAATATTGTGTGGATTCTGAAACCTCATTGAAGTGGTATATGATTCATGCTGTAGGGACTAGTGAAAGATTATTGAAACTTGGAAACGTGCAATAGCCAATAGTCACTTGTTGGTGGAACTTTAAACAAAAGTGAGAACTTAGCAGGGTTGCATACTTGCCTCCTGGACCTGAAAGTTATCTGCATTAGCTGGTCAGCATCCTCTTTTTAAGATACATTGATGCTTTGTCATGTGTGTTGTAGCTACTATTGGACATTTGGTGATACACTGATTAATGGATCAGGGCTTTGGTGGTAGCTTCTGAGAATTATCTGATCTTTTATTTGATCTTTAAAAAAAGTGAAGAGGATATAAAATATGCGGCGAGTGTAAGAAAATTTCTAGGTTGTCATAATGTAACTAGAGACTGCTGTTGTTGTAGGGACAATCCCTATTGTTGTTGGTGCTCCAAATATTCAAGACTTTGCTCCTTGCCCTGGATCAGTGCTGCATATAAAGGAGCCGGAGGATATTGTTTCGGTTGCCAAGACTATGAAGTATCTTGCTGGGAATCCTGATGCATACAACCAGTCATTGAGGTACAATTGGGTACCTTTCTTATCTATTGTTCTCACAGTCCCTGAATCATAGTTGCAGAAAAACATATTTGTGTTTTAAGGAATTTGTAAACAAATTGCTTTCGTTGGTAGGTGGAAATATGATGGTCCAGACGATTCTTTCAAGGCCCTAGTTGATATGGCTGCAGTTCATTCATCATGCCGCCTTTGCATTCACCTAGCGACTAAACTCCGTGAGGTTGAAGAGAAGAGTTCAGGATTCAAGAAACGTCCTTGCAAGTGCTCTCGAGGCTCAGAAACTATTTATCATTTATATGTAAGGGAAAGAGGGAGATTTGAGATGGAGTCTATTTTCCTAAGGTAAGCAGTTCTTTTATTTTTTGTTTTTGTTTTTATATCTAGTCTCACTCTTGCCATTACATGGGAAGCAGTTCTCTGTTTACATCTCTCATTGCTTCCAAACGCTGTCCTGCGTAGGAAAATATGGGTTTGGATCCTTATATCCTTGTCACTCAGCCAATTTAGAGCTCTTATCATTATTAGATATAACATGAGTAAAGCAAAACCAATCTTCTAAGAACTGGTGTCTGTAGAGTGCTGGACTGTGATGCTGCTAACGGGGAGATCAAAAGGCCCGACATGGCTACACAAATGATCTCAAACTTTAAGCAATCTCTGTACCTCCACCATCTCTTCTTCTTCCCAATTCTCATTATAATTTAAAATTTTTGACTTATTTGGGCCGTAGAAGATAAAGGGAGAGACTAGAGAGAGATGGTCGTGAATACATAATCATGTGACAGCGATGCTGATTCTTTAGTAAACGGCGGTGGTTTGCTATTGAAAAATTACATAGGCAGTAGCCAGAGTTGGTTTAACCATTTGATGATCAGATTTCCTCTCATTACGGACAAAGGAAAACCAAACATATGTTAACTGGATTTAACCTATGACAGTTTAAGAAGGCCTTGGAGATTTTCACTTTTATCAAGAGAATAGCATATAACCTATGTACATATAAATGAAAATGAGGCGTGTATATGTTTCCTGTGCTACAAATTAATTAATTTCATTGTTATTCTCATTTGCAAATTTGCTGTATAGGTCTAGCAATTTGACAATGGAGGCCTTGGAGTCTGTGGTGCTGAAGAAGTTTAGTTTACTGAGACATGTGCCTATATGGAAACCTGAAAGACCTGAAAGTATTAGAGGAGGAGACGAGCTTAGGATTCACAGAATATATCCTCTTGGCATGACGCAGAGACAAGCTTTGTACACCTTTAAATTTGAAGGAGAGAGTGATTTTAGAAGTCATATAGAAAATAATCTATGCTCTAAATTTGAGGTCATTTTTGTTTAAGAGGAAATGTATCTTTGGTTTGCATCGTTTTACAGCATGGAGATGTCCTCGATACTTGATAGGATGCAGGTAGATTCTCGATACTCATAGGATCGTGTTCTTTCATGGCAGCGAGCACTCCACGCTTAGTTGTGTGACCATGTCAGTGCACATGCATTGTTTGTAAAAATTAGAAATATCACTGTATTGATTGTCAGTGCCCTAGTGGTTAATGTATACATTTGGGTTGCATTTTTTTGAGGAAATTTTTGTCTTCGTTGATCACGCAATCTGCTGATTTTCTTTTGCTGAAGAATTCTGCCTGTAAATCAGTTTCAGTCAAGTATACCTCTTCTATTTCTACTTTTATTATCATAATTTTTTTGGATTGATCACATCATCTCATGATCCCAGATTCTCCGTGCATGATGGTAAAGTTAGAGCAATAGCCTGTAGGAAAAGATCAACTTCTGCTTTTATTTCTTAATTGAAAGAAAAAGAATAGCTCTCCGTTGTTACAATTTTCTCTACTGTGTTTTGCACTTTTGATTATTTTTTTTATCCTTCTTTTTACTCGTATTTGTTATGTTTAATTTTCTTTTTAAAAATATATATAGTCCCGGCGAAATAGTCCATAAATATTCTGCTGATGTAGTGGAAAAGAAGCAAAAAACATTAGGTTCCGTTTGGTAGAGCGTAAAACATTTTCCTGGAAAACTGTTTTCCTCTATTTCCTATTTTACATTGTTTGGTTTGTAAAGGAGTGTAAAACCATTTTCCCTAAGAGTAAAATTGCTCTCCCAATGATGGAAAACCATTTTCCCTTTAAGGGGAAAATTGTTTTCCTTTGTTTTCCTTATCTCTCTTGTACACTCCTCTCACTACCTCATTTCCCTTTCATTCTCCTTTTGTTTCATTATTTTTCTTACATGGAACCAAACAACGGAAAATTAATTTTGGAATTGTGTTTTCCATTGTAAATTGTTTTCCATGAAAATCATTTTACACTGAAAATGTTTTACACCCAACCAAACAGAGCCAGTATGCAATGCAACTACTTTGTTGGTTCCTACAAGTTTGTGTCCAGGTCCAGGAGTTGGAAGAAAAGAGGTTTATGCGCCATTACTGTCCATGCCTGAGAACGACCCCGGCCGAACAGGGGCCTTGGGCACCTACTTCTGTGGGACTTTGAGAATTGAAGGACTCACTCTTAATTATATGGAATAATTTAATTATCGTAAATTATTGTAGTCCACTTTTCTATCACAGATATACATTGTACATCATGTATCGAAAGAATTGACAATCTAAAGTAAAAGGATGTAAAGTTCAGAATACAAGAGCGTAGCACAAGACTTTACTACTCAAGTTGCGTTATATACGCATCACCAATACATTGCAGGATTCATTATGATAGGAGTTTTTGCTCATGGAGCTATATTTTTCATATTTGACTTTCAATTATAAACAAACACATTCCCTCAAAAAAAAAAAATTATAGACAAACACAATTTATAATACACAGACATTCAGCGAAAAGACATAGTAGTACAGATAACATAGTATGCATCATTCTCCTGGCCGTATAATTTATGTGTTTGACTTTCAACATAACCTTACTGCGTAGCCTCTGCTGACAAGACAACCTAGCGGCAAGAAAAGTTTATGGTTTTCATCTGGGTATGTATCAGATGGTGAGACTAGTTTTCTCAAGGATTTACTGTGACTCACTATCCACTCTATTATGCTGATATCCAGATTTGTGCATGCACTTAAGCTTAAAAATCTGAGTCTTTTACACGATTTCACCACCTCCTTTACCCCTGCTTCTGTTACGTTTCTGCAATTGTCCAGATTCAAATGTACCAATTCAGGACACATCTTCCCTAGCAGTTCTAACATTTCGTCGTTTATCCCTGAATCATTTGCGATTAACATCTCTAAGTTTGAGATATTCTCGTCTTTTATAGAAGCTTTCAGACGTTGGCATCCCTCTAACACCAACTTCTTCACAATCCCCTTGTTGCACTCTAGTATATCAGCCACGTCTAGTTCTCCACCGCGTAAAAAACAATAATATAGTTTGATCTTCTCCACTTTGGGACAGATGTTAAGAAGCCTTTTGAGAACAGAAGTGCTTAAGTAAGACTTTGATGATAGTTTCAGGTACTTTATTGCCAGGTTCTTCATTAGACCTTCATAATTGTATTCTTTTATACCGAGGCTTGTATCTCTCATTTCAAGATGACAAAGAAGAGGGCATCTTTGTGTGAGTGTAACAAAAGCTGAATCAGATACCTCTGGACAACTATGAAGCTTTATTAATCTCAGGTTATGGAGAAAAGAGGACAAGCACTCTATATGCTCGTTGGTGAGGAACTCCGCTCCTTTTATGACTAAAGATGTCAGTGATTGATAAGATTGCAGGAGCCTTAAGATCCCAGAAAACGTGTAGCTTTTGCAAAATATGAGTGAAAGCTCAGTTAGAGGAATTTGCGCGTCTGCAATAGAATACAGAATCTCGTCTGATAGATCCGCATGTCTGAGTCTTAGAGTCTGCAACTTTTGTAGGAAATTAGGGGAACTTTTGACTCCAAATGACTCAATATTGAAATCTATATGCAAGAATTTCAAGCATAAGCTATTGTTTATAAGGAATGAAATACCTTTTTTTGTCACTTTGTGACAAAATGATACTGTAATATGCTCAAGGAACGCACAGTTTGATGATAAGGAAACAAGGGACTTATCTGAAATGTGAAAATTATGTGTAAGGTCTATCTTGCGTAATCTCTTGAGCTTGGATGACAAATAATGTATCCCTTCATCACTCAGAGTCATGACACCTTTCTTAAAATAAGGTTTCCCGATCTGCAGCTCCTCCAGCTGGGCCAATGAATTCGCTATTCTGACAAGATCAGCATCTTCCAGGCAAAGTGCACACTTCAGTACTTTCAGATTCTGCATTTTTGAGCCAAGCTCCTCTAAACAAACTGTTTGTAGACTTCCACTATAGGACAGATCCAACTCTTCCAGGTCCAATCCAGATTGTGCAACTGCATGAACAGCTTTATTGAGGTCCCCTGGAAAGCAACTGAGCTGTATCTTCTTAAGGTTGCTGAATCTTTGCAGCAGTTTCGAGAGGAGTTGGATCGATGGACTTAAAACTTTGATGCTAATTCTGGAAAAGTTGGTGATTGACAGAAATCTCTTGCAAACTAAAGAGACTGATTCCTGATCGCTTTCACGATTGAGATTTTTGAAGATTATAGCCCAACATTCGTCAGGCAATTCTTTGTTTATTTCTTCTGCCATATTTCATCTGCCTAAAAGTTTAGACTATTTGCAGCATATGATATAAGGACATCCTTTTGACTTGGTTTAAACGACATTTATATTTTTGGAGCATATCAATGTCAAGCCTGAACATTTCATAGTTCTATGATATAGTTATAATAAAACTATGCTTTGCGACTGTTCCAATACGCGTATTGAGAATGCAGATCATGAGAAAAGTTCATCAGACAAATTTTTATCTCTTTTGGTGCATATCAATGTCTCTTTCATGACTGAGATTTTTGAAGATCATAGCCCAACACTGGTCAGGTAATTCTTTTATTGGTTCTTTTGCCATTTTACTCAACATAAAGGCTCAGTTTTTTTGCAGCATATGATATAGCGGTGGTTACTGATGTCAAGCCTGACCATATCAATATGCAGATGAGAACCCAGATTTCAGGTATAAATTTTCTTTACTATTTGAAGTACATTACTAGTCTAAGATCACGAGACTTCAATTTTTTAACAGTCACCCATCTTTTGTAGGCTTGTAGTATTTTTTACCTTCTTTATTTCCAAGTTAGGATCTTGATTTTTTCTGGTCATAGACCATTTCATAGAAGGTTAACTTGACCTGATCAATCATGGATTATTTCTACTCAGATTGGTCAAGCGAATTAAGTAGGATGTTGACCAAGGGTAATTCTCATTCATTTATTTTTGGTAAACATAATATATTTTTTGGCAGACTTTTTTTTTTTTTTTTTTTTGTTTAACTAAACTGTTTATTTTTTACTGAACTTAACTTACTCTTGGCTATAACATATTTGTACATTCAGGACAACATAGGATATCTTTTTTTTTTGTTTTTCTGGACTGCTAAAGCGAAATTTCTTATTTTAGGAAAAATTTTCAATAAAAGGAAATTTGAAAAATTTACATTTTACCACAAGACACTACACAAGAAAGTTTCAAAACTAGACCAAACTCTCAAAAGTTCAGATGAGATCGGGTGAAGATAAAACAATCTTATGGCCTGAGATAACCTATTTAGCAAACATTTGCAAAAAAAAACAAAAAAGAACAAAAAAATTACACAACAACATTTGAAAAATATAATTACGCAACAAATTACAAGAAAGCAGTCTCATACAAACCATGATAAAGCCAAATACATCTAGACAACAAATTACAAGAAAGCAGTCTCATACAAAACAAAGTTTCTTTATTACTAGTGGGAAAAAAAATACATTACCCAGGAGATAGTCAAATGTTATTATAGACAATATGAAAAATAATTATTGATGTTGAGTTGGATCTCACCATCACTTAATCTTTATTAGTTGTGGATAAGCTATATATCCACTCCGTAGACCAAGTTTTGTCTCGTTACTACCCACGACACCACATGGTAACTCACTCAATACAAACTAGAGAATAAACAAATTATTTCTTTTGCTGAATGTAATCCGCTTATTATTTATGTCTATCTTCAGTGGGTTGATTAATTAGTCACTGAGTCAACAATTTCTTTTAGTTCCTATAGTCATTCTGTCTTCTATATCATCAAGTTTGAGATCACGGTTTGGACACAACCCATTTCCTACTTGGGCAAATTCACTGGATAAATATAACCGATTTCACATAGATTATCTCTTCCTGTGTCCCATTATCTCTTATTCTACCACATAATCTATATACAAAAGTACAACACCCTTTACAAACTCAAAGTTCCTAATTGTTATAAAGGTGAGATACAGTACACAAGAAGGGAGCCTCATACAAACCAAAGAAAAGAGAAAAAGAACATCAGGCCAAGCTGTAGGCAGCAAAAATTAAACACTCATTTTAACTTTTAAGACTACTTAATAGGCTTCATAATTTGCACCTTTAGTAACAAGGCAACCTTGCTGTAAGAAGTGTTTCTGCTCTTCTTCGTCTGGGTATGAGTAAGATGGTGAGACCACGCGTCTCAAAGACGGTCTGTTAGTAACAATCCATGCTATAATGTTAGTATCCACATTCTCACATGCACTTAGGCTTAAAAATCTCAGTCTTCTACACGATTTCACCACTTCCTTTACCCCTTCTTCTGTCAAGTTTTCACAATCCTCCAGATTCAAATGGACTAGTCTAGGGCTGATCCTCCCTAACATTGCTAGAACTTCATCGTTAATTCCTGAATACTGTGCATTCAATGTCTCTAACATAGAGATTTCCGCGTCTTTTCTGGACAATTTTAGTTGACAACTACTTATATCCAAGTTAACAACTCCCCTGTTGCACTCCAATATATCAGCCACATCCAGTTGATTATTACGTTGAAAACAAGCATATAGTCTGATCTTCTCCAATTTGGGACAGAAATGAAGGAGTCTTTTTAGACCTGAAGTGTTCAAGTAAGAATTTGATGATAAATCCAAGTACTTCAATGCAAAATGCTTCTTTATTAGGCCATCATGATTGTATTCTTCTCTTCCAAGGCTTGTTCTTACCATTTCAAGGTGGCATAGTAGAGGACATCTTTGTATGAGCATATAAAAAGCTGAATCCGATAGCTCTGGACTGTCAGAGAGCGAGATTGATGTCAAGCTATGGAGAAATGAGGACAGGTACTCTATATGCTCATTTGTAAGAAACTCTGCTCCTCGAAGAACTAAAGTTTTTAACGATTGATACGAGTATAGTAGCTTCAAGATTCCATCAAACGTGTAGCTTTCGCAATATAACAGAGAGAGCTCAGTTAGAGGAATTTGTGCTTCTGCTATAGCTTCTAAAAACTTGTCGGAAATTCCTACTCTTATGAATGACAGAGACTGTAATTTCGTGGCAAAACTAGTCGAATTTTTGAGTCAAAATGATTCTATCTGAAAATGTGCTGATAGAAGCAAGGTTCTTAAGTGACGGCTATTGTTAATCAGGAATGAAAAACCATATTCTGTCACACCACAATAGAATACACTAATTTGCTCAAGAAACTCACAGTTTGATGACGGGGAAACAAGGGACTTATCTGAAATGTATTTATTATGTGAAAGTTTTATCTTGCGCAATCTCTTGAGCTTGGATGACAAATAATCTATCCCGTCATCAGTCACAACAATGCGCTTACCGTTATCTTCATGATCGGAATCCCCGATCACGAGCTCCTCCAGCTGAGGAAATGAGTTTGCTATTCTGACAAGATCAGCATCTCCCAGACAACCTGAACAATCAAGTATCTTGAGATTCTTCAGTTTTAAGCTCAGCTCGTCGAAACAAATTGTTTCTAGACTTCTATTGTTGGAAAGATCCAACTCTTCCAGGTGCAATTCAGATTGTGTAATTGCAAGAACAGCTTTATTAAGGTCTCCTAGGAAGCTACTAAGCTGTATTTTCTTAAGGCTGCAGAATCTTTGCAGCAGCTTATAGAGGACTTGGATTGATGGATTGAATACTTTCATGCTAACTCGGATCGAATTGGTGATTGACAGAAATCTCTTACAGACTAAAGAGATTGATTCATGGTCACTTTCATGATTGAGATGGTTGAAGATCATCACCCAACATTCGTTGGGTAATTCTTTAATGGTTTCTGCTGCCATTTTCGTTTGTATGAACTATGAAGATTTAGAATTTTTTTGCAGTATGAGACATATAGGAGATTAGGAGTACAACGAGGGAGAAAATTTCAAAATTCTAAGGTCATCTTTTTGACTCAGTTTTCTTTATTAGACAACCTTTAGTTCCTTGACTGGTTCATATAATATCAAGCCTGACCATTTCAACCTTCATTTTCTAATTCTGTAG
Source organism: Beta lomatogona (assembly GCA_947646795.1). NCBI lineage: Eukaryota > Viridiplantae > Streptophyta > Magnoliopsida > Caryophyllales > Amaranthaceae > Beta > Beta lomatogona. Next base: position 973,256 of record CANSNZ010001006.1, on the reverse strand, counting down.
TCAGTTTAAACTGAAAGTCTGCACTAACGCATTGCAACTTTTTAAGAAAATCTAAATTAACTTGACAGTTAATTGATGGGATGATGAACTAAGGCTATGTTCAGTTCACCTTATTTTTGCTTATTTCAGATCAGATCAGATCAGAAAAAATAAGTTCAGATCAGATTAGATCAGATCAGATCAGTTCAGATCAGATCAGATCAGATTATGCTTATATTTAAAAACTTATTATTATTATTATTATCATCATGATTATTATGATTATTAGTATTACTAATGCTATTATTGTTATTGTAATAATTGTTATTATTATTATTATTATTATTATTATTATTATTATTATTATTATTATTATTATTATTATTATTATTAATATTACTTTATACAATTACTATTACTATTAATATTACTATTTACTACCCGTTGTACATTTGTTCATTTGTTCAAAAATATTATTATTATTGTCGTTGTTGTACTTATTAATTTTTAATGTTGGTAATTATTATAAATGTCATTGATATCACTATTTGAAGCTATTTGTGTTCAAGAAGAAGAATGTTCTTTTGGCATTTGTAAGTGTTCTTTTTTATATTTATTCTAATTAATAATTTTGATATGTGATGTTCTTTTTGATGTTGTACATGTAACGAACATGACAATAGTATATGATGTTTATTTTTTAAAATAATTTTGGTAGAATAATATAAATTATATATTACTAGTTTATATAAAACATGAGTAGCATGGGATAACCTAATGTTGTTGTCATCACGTTCAAAATTTTCCCTACAAAGGATTTCAATTTATCTTTAAAAATAAAGTTTATATAGAACAAGACAACGATATAAGAAGAATATTTAACCATTTTGTTCAAGATCATATGGTTATATATATTTATAGGTTTATTTATAATAAAAAAGAACAATTTATTGATATAACAAAGAACATGTCGTTAGTTAAATCCAAACATGTTATCAATATAAAAATAACATCTATCTTTTATTTTTAAAATGTGTTCTTTAAATAGATCTTGTATGCTATTTTAGTATATGTTATTTTTTTAATATCATTATATGTTCTTTTCATTACTACCTAAATTCTTATTATTAACGGACCTTGAACATGAGTGTTCTTTTATTTTTAATTTTTTTGGGCCCCTTTCGGGAATCCCGTGGTAAGATGAATTTTCTTTGGGCTGCCCTCGCACAGGGTCACTCACCTAGAGACCCAACAAACCCTAACCCCCCTCCCCCACCCACAACAATATTGAAATATATGCTTCCACCAAGATTTGAACCTTGGTCTCTCATGTGGGAGGTAAGAAGCCATACCATTGGACCCAAAAGTCCTTAGTCTTTTATTTTTAATTGTATGTTCATATACTAATGTGCTCTTTTTCAAAAAAAAAAAAATAATTATGCTATAATTATAATTTTAATAATAATAATAATAACGGTTTTTTCACCATATACCCCTGACTAATTTTTTTTGCACCGTATACCCTCGCAAGTTTCCAAATTCACCATATACCCTCCACGTTTCAAAGAATACATCAAAGTACCCTTTTGACTAACGGTGTTAGACTTCCGTTAGTCATTAACCTTTAATCCCTCCTAACCCTCCTAATTAACTAACCTAAACCTAAGTCAAACCCTAACCCTAACCCTTAATCTAATACCCTAACCCCAACCTCCCCTTCCCCACCCCTCCTCCCCCACCCCCTTACACCACCACCCCCCACCCCCACCCCTTACACCACCACCCCCTTACCCCAGGTGGCCGCCCACCCCCACCACCCCCTACCCCACCGCACCGCCACCCCCAATAGTCCCCCTCCCTCCCCCTTCCCCTTCCTCCGCAGCCCCCTCCGAAATTCGAGCCCAAAGAAACCCCCCACCACCCCCACCACCATCGCACCACCTCCGAAATCGTCGCACCACCCTCACACCACCTCGAAACCCTCGCACCACCCCTTGCACCACCCCCTAAAATCGTCGCACCACTCCTAAAACCCTCGCACCTCCCCTAAAAATCCTCGCACCATCCCCGAAAACGTTGCACCACCCTCGCACAACCCTCGCAAGCACCCCTAAAACCTCGTACCATCATCGTACCTCCACGAAAAACGTCGCACCATCCTCGCACCTCCCCGATAAAAGCCAGATTTCAGCCGCAACCACCTATTGACGGGAAGACAACTTGACAGGGGGAGGGGGTTGCGCGATTTTGCGGGGGGAGGGGGGCTTGCGAGTTTGCGAGGAGGTGAGGGAGAGACTTTTGCGGTCTTTGCGGGGTGTCGGAAGGTGGATGGGGTTGCGGTCTTGCGTGCGGCGGAAGGGGGAGGGGTTGCGGGCTGGCTGGTGGCGAGGGGGGCTTCGGGGTGGTGGGGAGAGGGGACTGCGGTGGTGGGGGGTGGGGGTGGGGTTGGAGTTGGGGGTGGGGGGGGTGGGGGATGGGGTTAGGGTTAAGGTTATTAGATTAGGGGTTTTGTTAATTAGGGGGGTTAGGGTTAGGGTTTAGCTTAGGTTTAGGGTTTGTTAATTAGGGTTAGGGGGATTAGGGCATAATGACTAACGGAAGTCTAACACCGTTAGTCATAAGGGCATGTTGATGTATTTTTTAAAACGTGAGGGATATATGGTGAATTTGAAAACTTGCGAGGGTATACGGTGCAAAAAAAAATTAGTCAGGGGTATATGGTGAAAAAACCGTAATAATAATAATAATAATAATAATAATAATAATAATAATAATAATAATTATTATTATTATTATTATTATTATTATTATTATTATTATTATTATTATTATTGAAAGTTGTGCATAGTAATAAAATGATAGTAATAGTAATACTAGTAATGAAATACAAAGTAATAATAATATTAGTAATAATATGTTTTTTAAAAGATAAGTTCAGATCAGATCAGATCATATCGGTTCGGGATCGGTTCGGATCGAGTCAGTTAGATCGAAAAAATAAGTTCAGATCAGAAAATTTCAGGTGAACTAATATAATGCTTGTTATGGGGTAAAAATCCATTTACAAATAGCAAGCAATCATTGGCAGCAATACAATTAAAGTTATTCTGCACTGCCACTTGGTAGCAGGCAATTGGTTTGAAGATAGAAGCACAAATTGCTAACGTGGCAGGTTGTTGTGGCAGTTTCTAAAATAGTGGCAAGGTAGAAAGAGGCAAACAACAAGTCAGTGGTCAAATCGGTTGGCAAACTGTTGAGAAGATCGAGGAGAATCCCTAAAAAAGTCGAAACTAACAAGCTGGAGCAAGTTGACAGATTCTGCTTAAATCGTCATATTTTCTACTATAAATACTCCTAATGTAAACCATGTAAAAGAAGGAACTCTCTCCCACTCACTGATAACCCTAAAAACTCTATTACGCCTCACTCTCTCCATCATTTTTCTTTGTTATTCTTAATTTGCCATCTCTTTCCCTAAAACCTGAGTTGCTCGTTCTTTCTGCCAATCAAGCAAAAATAGTGTACTTGTACTACAAATTGATATTACTATAATGGATTGGAGGAACACCGATTCCCTCGTGGTTTTCTTCCCATCTCGAGGGTTTCCACGTAAAATTATTTTGTGCTCTTTACTATAATTTGCACTTTACTTTGTGTATTTATTTTGCTCGTATTGCAAGTTAATTGTCAACCCCCTCTCCAAGCAAACTTATTCACAAGACACCAGGTTGCAACTTGTAACAGACATGTAAATGGCTACGAAAGTACGACGTGATGAGACCAATGCAGTAGTATGCTTCAATAATTAGTGGGTCAGTATATGATGTTACTAATTTTCAGGATTAGCTTATTGGTTTTGTTATAAGTGACATAGGATGGGATGGAAAAGGAGAGATGATACACATACATAAGGTTTATGTGGGGACCACATACACTACCAATAGAATTGTGCCACCTCAGCTAAGTTAAAAAAAATGAGAGGGAAAATGAAGTATTCTTTGGGGGGAAAATTTTCACAGTTTGGAGCCAAGTACTCTCCTTTGGCGGTATGTTTGGAGCCAATTTTCCCCAAAAATTTAGTTAGGAAAAATTTAATTGTTTATTGTAATTAAAAAAATCAGTAAATTATTCAGTAAAACCCCATTATCTCTCTTCCCTGGCATGTCCTCTTTCCGGGGATGCAGTCACCGCCGTCTGTCGCCATTGCTTGTGGTGGTCGTTGTTGCGATGCCTTCTTTCTCTCTCCTGCTGCCCAGTAATTCAAGTTCCTGCAGCCGAGTATACTGTTGCCGGCACTGTTGCCTTCTCTAGTGACGCGCATCTTGAATCCGGTGGTGTCCCCTGTGTCCTTGTTCGAGTTCCATGATGTGGCCCGTTGGTGATTGTGGCAAAGAACATAGTTCAAAGTGTTTAATTTTTTTCTTCAATTAAATAGCTAGGCTGCTATAGTGATTGATTATTTAAAAGGTCTGTTCTTAATTGATGTTCGTGCTTCTTGTTTACAGATTATTATCTCCAGAGGATAGTTGTGAATTTATGTTCATGAATTTTGTTTACGGATTATCACTTACTTGAGTTTGGAGTGGGGATTTTCTTCTCTTTTGCTTCAGTTAATCTTTTGGCTTTTTGCGTAAATCTTTGTCCTTATGTGTAGACTAGGAAATTAGAGGGCCATTGTCATTGTTTTTCTCCCTCCTCTTTCATTGCAGCTGGTGGTGGTTGTTTATTAGTAATTTTGTGTAGCTTGTGCTTAAGATCCATGTTCATACAATATAATTTTGTGTCTTACCTGGAGACACAAAGCTTGATCATATTGGAGATGGAAGGATTATGAGATAGTTTGAATTAGTTCGCTAGTTGAGTCTTGCTACTTGCTAACATGTTCATTATAATAACCATATAAACATTAGATTGCTAATTGTTGGTAGCGAACCCAGATTGGAGTAGCCTAAATGTCAAGTGATAATCCTTAGTTGTTGGTTTTGGAAAACAAATGTGATTATAAGTTCTTAAGTTAGATTAATAAAACTTGTTAGTTTAGTAAGCCTTATTTTAGTTATATTGAATTGATAAATTGGGGTCAATTTCCGTTCCCCTTCTCATTCATCAATTGCATATATTTATACAACTTATAAGTAGAGTCCTACTTCATCAATAATTAGGACTAACAAACCTAATCCTAATACATAACCTTAATATAGAGTCCTAACACCCTCCCTCAAGCTGGAGCGTGCAAATCACGCACGCCCAACTTGGACAACAAAAATTCAAATTGAGTCCTACCAAGTGCTTTAGTGAAAATATCTGCCAATTGAAACTTAGTAGGAACATATGATGGACTCACAAGACCTTCAGTCACGGCATCACGAACAAAATGACAATCAGCCTCAATATGCACTAGTGGAAAAAACCTTATCTGTCACTTATCAACTAAAAAAATGGGAAGGAAAGCTGGGAGGAAAATCTGATGCGGTCCTCTTGTGGACCGCATCAGATTAAAAAACTGATGCGGTTTTTTCTAAAATCTGATGCGGTTTTTAAGACCGCATCAGATTTTCTTATTTTTTCTTTAAAAAAAATGAAACGCGGCCCAGTACTCGTGGCCCATTACCTCCCCTTATAACCCCAGCCCAAATTCCCTTATCTCAAAACCCTATCCCCCTCATCCTCTGCTCCAAAACCCAAATTTCCTCGACGTCGAAGTCGAAGTCTAACCAAACGAAGGCGACGGCGAACCAAACGACACCACCTCAGTCCACCTCCCTACTCCTCCCTCACACACGCGGCTGAGACCCTATCTCCTCATATCTCCTCTCTCCTCTCACAAACGCCACCACCTCAATACACCTATCTCTCTCCTCTCTACTCATCCGTCACGAAGTGAAGAACGAAAACCCTAAACGAAGAAACAAAACGAAGAAAAAACGAAGAATCAAAGTGAAGAACGCTCGTTTCCAGATATGAGTTTTTTTTTTTGTTTTTTTAATTTAGTTGTAATTTCAGATCTTGTTGTAATTTTTTCGGTTTTTTCAATTTTTTTAGATCTGAATTCGTATGAAGAACCCTAATTTGTTCATCTTTTAATATTCCAGATATGAGGAAACTCGTGATTAATATGTTCGTTTTATTTTTTAGGAATTAATTTAGGGATCTGAAGTCTTTTATTTTACGGTTTTTTCACCATATACCCCCGACAAATTAAAAAATTCACCATATACCCTCAATGTTCCAAAAATTCACCATATACCCTTGAGTTTTTGAAAACGTTCACCAAATGCCCTTTTCTAACTTCCGTTAACTCACCGTTAGCTTTATTTACGATTTTGCCATCATTAAGCCCTAACCCTAATTCTAATCTAACCCTAACCCTAATCTAACCCTAACCCTTACCCTAACCCTAATCTAAACCCTAATCTAACCCAGCCCCTCCACCCCAACTAACCCCAACCCCACCCCCCTCCACCCCACCCCTGACCCCACCCCACCCTCCACCCCACTTTCAGCCCCCCCCACCCCACCCCAACCCCCCTCCACTCCACCCCACCCCACCCCCTCCCCCCCTCCCCGTCGATTCCCCCACTCCCTTCCCCCCTCCCCGTCGATTCCCCCCACCCCCCTCTCCGTCCATTCCCCCCCCTCCCCCCCTCCCCGTCGAATTCCCCTAATACCACCCCCTCCCCTCTCCCCGTCGATTTTCCCACCACCTCCCCTTTCCCCGTCGAATTCCCCTAACCCCACCCTTCCCCTTCGACTTCGAATTCCCCTAACCCCACCCGCGAGTGCAGCCTCTCTCCGTGGAGTAGATCGAACGCAGAGAAGAGCGAGGGGAGGAGAGGGTAGGGGGATGGGTAGGGCTGCGGCTGCGAGGAGTGGAGGGACGCGGCCGGTCGGCTGCCGCTATTGGGGTGGAGGAGGAGAGGGGGTGGGATGCGGCGGTGGAGGGATGAGGAGGGTGGGGGGGCTTTCGAATTTCTGGGCTACGCGGGTTGCGGGGCTGCGGGAGAAGGGAGGGGGAGGAGGGCTGCGGCGGATGGGAGAGGGAGGGGAGGGGGATGCGGCGGTGGAAGGAAGAGGGGATGCGGCGGTGGAGGGAGGGGAGGGGGTGGGGGTTGAGGGCCGGGGTGGAAGGGTGGTGTACTGGGTAGGTTAGGGTTTAGTGTAAGGGTAAGGGTTTAGGTTTAGGATTAGGGTAAGGGTAAGGGTTAGATAAGGGTTAGAGTTAGATTAGAATTAGGGTTTAGGGTTAGTAATGGCAAAATCGTAAATAAAGCTAACGGAGAGTTAACGGAAGTTAGAAAAAGGGCATTTCGTGAACTTTTTCGAAAACTCAATGGTATATGGTGAATTTTTGGAACATTGAGGGTATATGGTGAATTTTTTAATTTGTCGGGGGTATATGGTGAAAAAACCGTTTATTTTAAGATTTGTTCGTTTTATTATTTTTCAGTATTTTAGTTTGTTTTCACTCGTGATTAGTTTGTTTTATTAATTTTTCGTATTTTAGATTTGTTCGTTTTTTAGTTTTTTTTATTTTCTGTATTTTATTAATTTTCTGTATTTTAGATTTGTTAGTATATAATTTTAGGGATTCTTTTGTTGTGAAATATTTCACTAAATGTTTTGGTTGAATGAATGTGGATGTATTTTGTTTCTAATTGCACAATTTGTATAAGTTCTTTTTGACAGAAATTTGTATGAATTCTTTTTGACAGAATTTGTATGAATTCTAGTGTATTTTAGATTAGTTTGGTTGAATGAATTCTAGTGTATACAATTTGTATCTAATTACACAATCCAAATTTCGTTGACATATATATATGTATCACTGAAGGCAGAAAAGTAGCGCAGACCTGCAGCTTGCAGGTCTGCAACTTTTTTTTGACATTCATTCTAACAAGTTGCTGCGGTTCGTAAGGAAAACCGCATCAGTTAATCACATTAACTGATGCGGTTTTCCTTACGAACCGCATCAGTAAATTAATGGGAACTGCTGCGATCCCGTCTGATGCGGACCAAAACCGCATCAGTAAGCTTGGTTTTGACCGCATCAGATGGGCTTTTTTCCACTAGTGATGTTTAGTACGTTCATGAAACACCGGATTCTTGGCAATATATCAGATTGACTATCGCAATATAATCTCATCCATGCAGGATGCTGAACTCCAAGATCACCTAATAGCCGCTTTAACCACTTTAATTCACAAACTATAGCAGCCATAAAACGATATTCTGCCTCTGCAGACGACCGAGACACTGTAGGCTGTTTCTTAGTCTTCCAGGAAACAGGATAATATCCCAACAATACAAACCATCCACTCAGGGATCTCCGAGTAATAGGACAACTAGCCCAATCAGAATCACACCACCCATCCAGGCGGAGATCACTATCAGAAAGAAATAATATTCCCTGTCCTAGTTTTTTCTTCAAGTATCTAACCACTCTCAAAGCGACCTCCCAATGAACCATCTTAAGAGCCTGCATAAACTGTGAAAAAATGTGAACAGAATATGCCAGATCAGGTCTAGTAACAGCAAGATAAATCAACCTGCACATCAATCGGCGATAATTCTCTGGATCATCAAACAAAGGACCGTCAGCCAAATAGAGCTGATGGTGCTGCTCCATAGGGAACTCATCAGCCGGTTTGGCACCAAGCAACCCGGCCTCAGAAATAATATCCAAGGCATACTTCCGTTGACTCATAAAAATTCCATGCGGCCCCCTGGCAATCTCAAGGCCTAGGAAATATTTCAGAGCACCTAAATCCTTCATTTTGAAACATTTTCCAAGGTAAGCTTTGAAGTTCAGTAAAGCTTCCTGATCATTCCCTGCAATAATCATATCATCCACATAGATGAGAACGTTCAGCTGAATATTTTTCCTAGTCAGAGTAAACAAGGAATAGTCAGAATAAGACTGCTTAAACCCATGGGCTTTCAAAGCAATGGCCAATTTGGCAAATCAACACCTAGGTGCTTGCTTCAAACCATACAATGATTTTTTCATCCTACACACTAGATTAATATTTCCTCCCTGAAAACCGGGAGGAATTTTCATATACACTTCTTCCTCCAAATCACCATGTAAAAATGCATTGTAGACATCCATCTGATGAATATCCCATTTCTTCACTGCTGCAATTGCCAGGAAAGTACGTACTGTTGTCATTTTTGCTACAGGGGCAAAAGTTTCATTATAATCAATTCCTTCCACCTGATGATGACCAAATCTAACCAATCTGGCCTTCAACCTCTGTAGTTTTCCTTTCTCATCATATTTTTCTGTATACACCCACTTGCTCCCCAAGGCCTTCTTGCCTGGAGGGAGAGGATGCAATTCCCATGTGCCTTGATCCTCCAGAGCTTTTATCTCAGCTCCCATGGCTTCACGCCACCCTTCATGCTTCATAGCTTCCTTAAATGACTTTGGAGGGTGTCCTGCAGTTATAGCTGCTAGAAATCCGCGATGTTTATCAGAAAACTTTTCACAACTAACATAATGTGTAATAGGATAGAGAGTGCCTGAGGACGATGTTGAAACAGGTGCCTGAGTTGATGAACTTTTCTTTTTCACAACAGTATGAGTCACAAAATCTTGCAACTTTTTATTTGGGATTTTGGTTCGTTTCCTCCTTCCCAACACCTCAACATTCTCCTCTTTACTCCCTCCCTGCATCTGCGCCCCACTAGGCGGCTCTCCACGCGGCACCCCATGATCCGGGGCCACGCCTGGCATCACACGAGGCACGATTGTCTCGGCCTCCCCTTCGGGCACATACCGTGGGTCATCATCCGGCCCCCTACCTCCCGTTACACCAAGTCCCCCTTCATCCGTCACGGGAACTTCAACAAGGGGCATAGACATCTCCTCCTCACAGTATTCCACAATAGAAGATGCATCATTCGATACTGGCAATGATTCAGACACACTAAAGGGGTATTTATGTTCAATAAACTTCACATCCCGCCAAAACAAAGTATTTATTGTTCTCTAAATCATATAGTTTCCATCCCTTTTGAGTATAAGAATAACCAACAAAAACACAACGTCGGCTCCTACTAGCAAATTTATCACCCCCATGAGAAATAGTATAGGCATAACACAAACAACCAAAAATTTTAATATCTGTCATCATAGGTGGCTTACCAAACAAACACTCATAGGGGGTCTTATAATCAAGAACAACGGAGGGAGTTTTATTTATCAAATGGCAAGCTGCCTTCACACAATCCCCCCAAAAGTTCAAAGGTAGATTAGCCTGGAACCTTAAAGCACGTGCAACATTTAATATATGGCCATGTTTTCTCTCAACTCTACCATTCTGTTGTGGAGTTTTAACACAAGAAGTTTCAAAAATAATTCCCTATTGCATAAAGTATGGTTTCAGGCAATTAAATTCAGTTCCATTATCACTGCGCACACGTTTGATTTTCTGTTCAAATTGGCGATCAATCAAAGCCACAAAATGCATAAACATAATCTGAACTTCCAATTTATTATATAATAAATACGTCCAAACAGAACGAGAAAAATCATCCACTATAGTTAAAAAATATATGAAGCACCACAATTTGACTTAGTTCGATATAGCCCCCATAAATCACAATGAATTAACTCAAAAATCCTACTAGCTCGACTATTACTCTTAGGAAAACTAGTTCTAGGTTGATGGGCACGGAAACAGACATCACACCCATCTTTATTGCAGCCAGTAATAGTAGAGGGACTCACACAAGGTAAATGTCGGAGAACTTTCTCCGAAGGATGACCCAAACGCTTATGCCATATATCCATCGATGCCATGCCATCAACAACCATTATATTTACCTTTGGAACACCCCGAAAAAAGAAAAGTCCATCTTTTCATTCGCCTGCTCCAATCAACGTCCTCGTTCTGCGATCCTGTAAGACACACAATGTTTTAGTGAATTGGACAATACAATTTGCAGAATCTAACAGTTGTGGAATTGAAATCAAGTTACAATCAAGATTAGGCACAAATAAAACATTACTAATTGTCAAGTTTCCCGGAAGAATAACATCTCCCTCATGTGTAGCATCTGCAGTACTACCATCAGGCAATCCAACGGGACAACCATTAATCCTTCGAGGCTCACACAGGTGAGAAAACGTGCCGGTGACATGATGAGTTGCACCTGTATCCAAAATCCATAAGAATTTACCATTGAGCCGATTTTTAAGTGAAGGGGAATTCAATAAATCCAACAAAGTTTGCCATTGTTCTGGTGTAATCCCCGCAAGACCCGCGGCAGCAGGATCTTGGGATTGTTGTCCGCCAGATTGCGACCAGTCGGAGGGACATAGACCCCTGACGAGTTTATTAGTTGTACAAAAGTTCAATAAAGCAAAACTATGTGGCATAACGTGACTTGGGTTCAAACTTTTACTACTTTCTCTCTCCTCTGCAATCTGCTGCGTGTTATCCTCTTCATATGCCTTTTTAATGCTAACAACTAGTATTTTGGCCCGGGCGATGCCTCGGGTCAGTTACAATAAACAAATATGTTTAAATTTCATAATTTATTTTGCCACTTTTTGTATTTTTTATCCAGTAACGAATTGAAAAGTTTACGTTATGACTCATGACTTGATAAGTAAATAGATTTGAAAGGTTTAAGTTTGAAAATTAAAAGCTTAAAAGGAATCGTGGTAAGAGAATATGACATCAATAGTCTCTTGTTAGATAAGTAATAAGAGTGTTAGAGATGTATATACTTGTTTAAGTCTTTTTAGTCAAATATATTTATTATAGGCTTTATCATATTTTATTTCAAATATTAGACACTAAAGTCATAGTGTATTGATGGTTAAGCTCTTACTTTTCATTTCAAAGGTCACGTGTTCGAGACCTTGCAATTACACATTTATTTTTATTGAGGTTCTGAATTTCTATCTCTTCTATTCTCTCTCCTTCTTCATTCTAATTCTGCCATTATTGAAGGTGAGCTTGAGCTCCCTTAACATTGGTATCAAAGCCAATCTGCTGCTCACTCATATTCAGACGCCATTGTTGAGTTCTTCAGCTCAAAGGTGTTTGTTAAAAAGTCTGAGTGAAAATCCAGACGAATTTTCTCTTAAAATTGTTACTGAAACTGGAATTCTGGCCGCATTATCTCGTGCAATCTCTAAGAAGTTCCAAAAATTCCTTGGATTCTTGAACTAGTAAATCAAGAATTTGGAGAAATCTCTGTTTCCAACCACAAGAACTCAGCTAACTAGCTGATTTAAATGTTGCCCAACAAGTGTTCGATAAAATGCCTGAAAGAACTCTTCAAGAGAAATTTCATCAAGAAAACATAAATTGTTGAATACTCAGTACTTTCAAAGTGAAACAACATTTTCCACATTGCTGCTGAGTCTGCCATGGAAGAACAATTCAAGAATGGTGGTTTTCTTTGGTATGTTCCTAATCATAGACTTAAAGTAGTTTTAGCTACAAAGTTTAATGAGTTGTGCCAATTAAGTACTCTTGAGTCATACATTGAGGAGTATGAGGATTTGTTGAATGTTATGCTACATCGAGATGTCGAAATTCCCAATTTTTACCTTATTGATTGCTTTGTGAAAGGTCTAAAATCTGATTTAAGGGATTTTGTAAAATCTTGGAAATTTACTTCAGTAAGTGATGTCATGAAGTATGCAATCTGGAAGAATAGCATTGTGAGTTTGTTTACTACAAAAATAAACGAGTCTTCCACTGAATTTGAGTATGAAAGATGTGAACAAAACACTATTGGGTGTGAATATGTTAAGGTGCAAGATTCTTATGAAGTTGTGGAATGTGTGGAGGGTCAGATTCCCATTGTGAAAGAAATTGTAGGATGTGTTGAAGTTGTGGAATGTGTGGAGGGTCAGATTCCCATTGTGAAAGAAATTGTAGGATGTGTTGAAGTTGTGGAAAATAAGGAAGTAATTGAAGTTTTGGAAAGTGACAAAAATGTGGAAGATGTTAGGTCTGTAAAAAATAATGCGAAGGAAGGTCATGCACAATTGGTTATGCCACATTCATCACCTCTTATACAATCAGACTTTATGATCTTTCGAGCAAAAGATTCTAAGACTCTAGGTAAGGAAATGTTAGAAGATATGGCTGACCAACTGTTAACTTTGGAAAGAAAAACTCAACAGGTTTTGGGGCAAGTTATGTTTTTAGCAAGAGTTAGGCCCCCTCTTAAACCTCCATTAGAATTTCAAGATTGGTACACAGCACTGTTTTGTGGGTACTTGTATTTGGGAGTTTGTGTTGTTGTGGTGTTTGACCCAGGTGGATTAAGGTTCAAATGGTTCCTGCCGCTGCTGTATTTGTCATTGCTACTGTGGGCAAGGTGGCTTATAAGTTACAACTGCCAGCAGGATCACATATTCATAATATGTTCCATGTATTCCAGCTCAAGAAATTTCAAGGACAATTGCCTGCTGCTGCTCATATTCCTACCTGGCTACAAGGGGCTGTAAAGGATGAATTACAGCATGAAAATATTCTGGACACCAAACCAGTTCAGCACTCTACTCAATCTCTTATTCATTACTTGGTTCAATGGAAAGGTTGCCCCAGTTTTGAAGCTACATGGGTACCTGCTACTGATTTCCTATGGAATTAGATGACCCAAAGGATGAGCTGAAGGAATACTTATTTTGAAATACTTTCATTGTGCAAACTTTTTGATGTTAATTGTTTCGTATTTCAATTCTATCACAAGACTTGAGGGCAAGTCTTTTAGAAGGAGGGAAGTATGTTACAGGAGGTTTAGTTAGTTAGTTAGTAAGAAATCTGGTCTAGTTAGTTAGTTAGTGAGTTAGGAATCTGTTAGAACTGGTTAATATCTTGTTATTAGCATTGTATAAATAGAGGTACAACCTCTCTAATAATTCATTCAAGAAAGGAAATGAAAACCTCTCAATTCTCTATATTTCTCTCTGTCTAATTCTGATTTCTCTTCTCTGAATTTCTATCTCTTCTATTCTCTCTCCTTCTTCATTCTAATTCTGCCATTATTGAAGGTGAGCTTAGAAGTTTGAGGAGAGTGTCATGTGGCATATAGACTTCTTCAGGCACGGCTTTTAATATATTTGTATAGATTTGTGCGCCTGTGGTCATCAATGCCGGCAACACCTCTGTATATTGCTCCACATCTACTGCCTCAAATTCATCATCAGGTGATTCTACTTGATCAAGCGTCATTGAGTCCGCATCTCGCGGCGGCACTGCTGGTGCCGAGTCACCCTGGCGGTTGTGGCCCCCATCCGTCGTGAGTTTATGTGTCCGAGCCTGGGTGCTGCCACCCCTTCCATGGCTGCGGCGAATAGTTGTCCGATTATGTTGGGGAAATTGGAAATTCTCTCGTGTAATTGGCTCGTACCTATCATTCATCACCATGGTGCGACACTTTCTGGTTTTGTGGGTGGAAGTCTCAATTGCGTTCATCTTTGTCGTGCTGCTGTTCTTTGTTTTTTTTTTTTTTTTTTTTTTCTGATTTTCGAATTTAAAAAATTATAGGTTGTAGATTTTAGGTTCGGTGGATACAAAGAAGAACTCGAGTCTGGGTTTCGTGATGCAGATCCGAAGAACTCGAAAAAAAACCGAGCCTTGGTTTCAGATTTCCGGGTTCGGTTTTTTCAGATTTTGGTAGAGAGAATTTTCAAGTTTTGGCTCTTGATACCATGATAAATTGGGGTCAATTTTCGTCCCCCTTCTCATTCATCAATCGCATATATTTATACAACCTATAAGTAGAGTCCTACTTCATCAATAATTAGGACTAACAAACCTAATCCTAATACATAACCTAAATAGAGTCCTAACATGAATACTAAGCTATATAATCGGATTAATTTTCTCGATTAGAGATTGTCATCTAGTTTATTGAAACCATATATACTACTTTTTCGGCCAAGATTATCATCCCTCTTCTTCTCCGGCAAGATTGTTGGTGGTGAAAATATTAGTCCATGCCCAAATATTGTGATACGAAAGAAAATATTATGTTAGTACTAAAAATAGTTTGATACGAAAGCAAATACTATGCTACTACTACAAATAATGTGATACTAAAAATGAACAGGGTTACTCTTTACCTCTCCTAAGTAGTGTTTAGGTTCCATAGAATGTGGAAAGTTTTAATATAAATGATACTATATATAATCTTTACTTTTCCTTATAATTAATCTTCAATAAATATATTTTTTGGCGCTTACAAATGTGTTGGTACCCCGTAACATCTTGGTTCAATTGTTAGTAGCTAAATATATTAAACCTCGAGAGTTTCAATTTGGACTAATTTAATGTGTTTAATAAATTTATAACCATACATATTTTATTTATAACTTTTTGTTACTAATTAAATAGTTAAAATAAAAATAATAACTTTGTCCTACAACTTCATTACTGTGAAAGTTATGCTATGTCAGGTTTTCAATGTTTGAACGACTTATATTTCAAATATTTTGTATCTAAATGATAGTTATCAATAAACAATAGGTGTGTTTTTGCATCTGTTCATAATCAACTTTGTCCTCCATGTTTTTTTAGGAAATTAAGTAAAAAAACTAGGACCAAGATGTTGAACTAAAAAAATTCACAATTTGTTGTGGGAAAATTAAAACATAGAGATAGTAAGAAATTTAAAATGAAAAAATTTACATGATAGAAAAACAAAGGTCGAAAAAGTTAATCTACAACTATAAATATTTTTCCATGTCCAAATATTGTGATACGAAAGAAAATATTATGTTAGTACTAAAAATAGTTTGATACGCAAGCAAATACAATGTTACTACTACAAATACTGTGATACTAAAAATGAAAAGGGTTACTCTTTACCTCTCCTAAATAGTGTTCAGGTTCCAGAGAATGCGGAAAGTTTTTTTTTTTAATATAATGATACTATATATAATCTTTACTTTTCTTTATAAATAATCTTCGATAAATATATTTTTTGGGCGCTTACAAATGTGTTGGTACCCCGTAACATCTTGGTTCAATTGTTAGTCGCTAAATATATTAAGCCTCGCCTCCACGTCAGTGTAAGAGTTTCAATTTGGACTAATTTAATGTGTTTAATAAATTTATAACCATAAGATTCAATTTGGACTAATTATGTTTGTAATGAGGGCGAGATTCATTCAATTCAAATGTAGTATTATTATTTTCGTTCATATTTATATACAATTAGTTAAATCCAATAAAGGTGATCAAATAGTTTTCGTTCCTATTCACATAAGCATTAGTCATATATAATTAAAAAATAACAAGAGTAATCAAGCTCCGATCAACGAGTTTGTTAAGAAGGGAAAACTGATTAAATTCAATCTTATAGTTTTCGTTCATATTCATATACAATTAAACAAGACCAATATTGATTTCACTCAACAAGAGTCATCAATCTCCGATAAAACGAGATTGTTACTTTAGCGAGACTAATTAAATTCAATCTTATAGTACTCGTTCATGTTCATGTACAATAAGCCCAAAAATAGTATTATATATTCACATTGAACAAAGAGTAATCAATCGCCGATCTATTTAATATTTTAGGAGGGCGAGACTAATAAAAAAATCGAAAAGCTCAATATTATAGTTCTCGTTCATCTTCATATACAATTAGTCAATACATAGCGCTATTGATTTCACATTAAACAAGAGTGATCAATCTCCGATTTAATGATTGTTTTAGGAGGGTGAGACTCATTCATGAATTCAATAAATGTAGTATTATTATTTTCGTTCATATTTATATACAATTAGTTAAATCCAATAAATTCGATCAAATACTTTTCGTTTGTATTCACATAACCATTAGTCGTATACGATTAAACAATAACAAGAGTCATCAATCTCCGATCAAACGAGTTTGTTAGGAATGGTAGACTGATTAAATTCAATCTTATAGTTTCCGTTCATATTCATATACAATTAATTAATAACAATCTTGCTTTTACTCAACAAGAGTGATTAATTTCCGATAAAACGAGATTATTACTTTAGCGAGAATAACTCAATTAAATCTTATAGTTCTCGTTCATATTCATGTATAATAAGTCAATAGATAGTTTTATTTACACTGAACAAACTAGTCTTGTTGTCATCTTCATATGTACTATTAGCCAAAGTGTGTGCTTATTATTAGCAACCAAAGTTAAATTTTTTTTTTTTAGGAAATAGAACTTATTATTATTGATGTGTGTTTAATTTCTTGTTAATATTAAGAACTATTATTATTAGTAATGTGAGTTAGTAATTGACATTGAATCATAAGTTTATTTTCAGTAACTTAATATGTATTTTAAATGTTTATCAAGAATTATTATTAGTAGTAGTGTGTGTCAGTAATTGACATTTATAATTGGAATCATAAATTTATTTTCAGTAACATAATTTGTTTTTAAATGTTTATCAAGAATTATTATTCTTAATAACGTATGTTGGTAACTGACATTTATAATTGGAATTATAAGTTTATTTTTGGTAGCATAATATGAATTTTAAAATGTTTATTATGGCCTGATAGAAGAAGGCAAAAAAATGTTTACTACAACTTCATTGTTGTGAAGGTTATGTTATGTCAGGTTTCCAATGTTTGAACGACTTATATTTCAAATATTTTGTATCAAAATGATAGTTATCAATAAACAATAGGTGTGTTTTTGCATCTGTTCATAATCAACTTTGTCCTCCATGTTTTTTTAGGAAATTAAGTAAAAAAACTAGGACCAAGATGTTGAACTAAAAAAATTCACAATTTGTTGTGGGAAAATTAAAACATAGAGATAGTAAGAAATTTAAAATGAAAAAATTTATATGATAAAAAAACAAAGGTCGAAAAAGTTAATCTACAACTATAAATATTTTTCCATGTCCAAATATTGTGATACGAAAGAAAATATTATGTTAGTACTAAAAATAGTGTGATACGAAAGCAAATACTATGTTACTACTACAAATACTGTGATACTAAAAATAAAAAGGGTTACTCTCTGCCTCTCCTAAATAGTGTTCAGGTTCCATAGAATGCGGAAAGTATTTTTTAATATAAATGATACTATATATAATCTTTACTTTTCTTTATAAATAATCTTCAATAAATATATTTTTTGGGCGCTTACAAATGTGTTGGTACCTCGTACCATCTTGGTTCAATTGTTAGTCGCTAAATATGTTAAGCCTCGCCTCCACGTCAGTGTAAGAGTTTCAATTTGGACTAATTTAATGTGTTTAATAAATTTATAACCTTAAGATTCTATTTATAACTTTTTCTTACTAATTAAATAGTTAAAATAAAAACAATAACTTATTTCTATATATGCCTTTATTATAATTGATTAGTTTTTTTTAAAAAAAAGTTACATACATGACCAATTATATATGGAGTACAATTTAGGTGAATATCGTTTAAAAGTGAGCAACACCACAATAAAAAAATTTGGTTACGGGGGCGAGACTGATTATGTTTGTAAGGAGGGCGAGACTCATTCAATTCAATAAATGTAGTATTATTATTTTCGCTCATATTTATATATAATTAGTTAAATCCAATAAATGTGATCAAATAGTTTTCGTTCCTATTCACATAAGCATTAGTCGTATATAATTAAAAAATAGCAAGAGTGATCAAGCTCCGATCAACGAGTTTGTTAAGAAGGGTAAACTGATTAAATTCAAGCTTATAATTTTCGTTCATATTCATATACAATTAAACAAGACCAATATTGATTTCACTCAACAAGAGTCATCAATCTCCGATAAAACGAGATTGTTACTTTAGCGAGACTAATTTAATTCAATCTTATAGTACTCGTTCATATTCATGTACAATAAGCCCAAAAATAGTATTATATATTCACATTGAACAAAGAGTGATCAATCGCCGATCTATTTAATATTTTAGGTGGGCGAGACTAATTAAATTTGAAAAATTCAATATTATAGTTCTCGTTCATCTTCATTTACAGTTAGTCAATACATAGCGCTATTGATTTCACATTAAACAAGAGTGATCAATCTTCGATTTAATGATTGTTTTAGAAGGGCGAGACTCATTCATGAATTCAATAAATGTAGTTAGTTAAATCCAATAAATTCGATTAAATAGTTTTCGTTCGTATTCACATAACCATTAGTCGTATACAATTAAACAATAACAAGAATGATCAAGCTCCGATCAAAAGAGTTTGTTAGGAAGGGTAGACTGATTAAGTTCAATCTTATAGTTTTCGTTCATATTCATATAAAATTAATTAATAACAATCTTGCTTTTACTCAACAAGAGTCATTAATTTCCGATAAAACGAGATTATTACTTTAGCGAGAATAACTCAATTAAATCTTATAGTTCTCGTTCATATTCATGTATAATAAGTCAATAGATAGTTTTATTCACACTGAACAAACTAGTCTTGTTGTCATCTTCATATGTACTATTAGCCAAAGTGTGTGCTTATTATTAGCAACCAAAGTTAATTTTTTTTTTAGGAAATAGAACTTATTATTTTTTATGTGTGTTTAATTTCATGTTAATATTAAGAACTATTATTATTAGTAATGTGAGTTAGTAATTGACATTGAATCATAAGTTTATTTTCAGTAACTTAATATGTATTTTAAATGTTTATCAAGAATTATTATTAGTAGTAGTGTGTGTGTCAGTATTGACATTTATAATTGGAATCATAAATTTAGTTTTAGTAACATAATTTGTATTTAAATGTTTATCAAGAATTATTATTCTTAATAACGTGTGTTGGTAACTGACATTTATAATTGGAATTATAAGTTTATTTTTGGTAGCATAATATGAATTTTAAAATGTTTATTATGGCCTGATATAGGAAGGCAAAAAAAAACGGTTCCTACAACTTCATTGCTGTGAAGGTTATGTTATGTCAGGTTTCCAATGTTTGAGCGACTTATATTTCAAATATTTTTTATCTAAATAATAGTTATCAATAAACAATAGGTGTATTTTTGCATATGTTCATAACCAACTTTGTCCTCCAATATTTTTTAGGAAATTAAATTCAAAAACTAGGACCAAGATGTTGAATTAAAAAAATTCACAATTTGTTGTGGGAAAATTAAAATATAGAGAGATTAAGAAATTTAAAATGAAAAAAATTTATATAATAGAAAAACAGAGGTCGAAAAAGTTATCCTACAACTACAAATATTTTTCCATGCCCAAATATTGTGATACGAAAGAAAATATTATGTTAGTACTAAAAGTAGTGTGATTCGAGAGCAAATACTATGTTACTACTACAAATACTGTGATACTAAATAAATTATTATGTTACTACTTTCAATCCAAAATCCTAAATTCGATGACAAAACGAAAAAAATTCCGGCTACAAAGGTCAAGGTCTAATTCCGGCAAGATTTCCGATTATAATACAACGAACATTCCAGCTACAAAGTCCGAGTTCTATTTCCGGCAAGAACAAAATTTTCCGGCTAAGAATTCCGATGGTGAATCGGTTAGTAGAGAGAATATGTTTGGAAGAGGAAATGGTAATTTTCTGAGGTGAGAGAATTGTGAGGAGAGAGAAAAAAATTCAAGGGGTTATGTCTTTGGGACCCACAACAAATTTGAATTTCAAAATCAAATTTTCAGATTTTGGTTTGAAATTCAAATGAAAATTTCAACTTAGTGGAATTTGGACCCCACTTCTTCTAGGCAATGAAATCACTTGTGTATGTGGTCCCCACATAAACCTTGTGTATGTGTAGCCTTTCTCATGGATAAGTAATAAGTTGGTAATGAAGTGCACTTTCTCGGGACTTTTTATCATACACCCGCGTGTACCATGTTCATGGTACACTCAAGGCTATTTTTTTGCTCATTGCTCATTTAAAACTCCAAATGAGCATAATATAACATAATAGGTAGAGCTCCAAATGAGTAAATGAGAAAAAAATAGCATTGGGTGTACCATGCACATGGTACACCCGAGTGTATGATGAATGTACTCCTCTTTCTCTAGTTAGTTCCTTCTTTTCAACATTTGTTAGTATCATACAGACCTTGTATTACGTGATACTAGCCTTATATGCACGTGATGGCTGTAAAACATGTAAAAATTAAATTAATTGCTAATTACATCTAATAAATCATCGATTTTTAAATTTTTTTAATCAATTTACCCCACAAAATTGGGGATTTTTAAATTTTTTCAAAAATTTAGTTGCGAGAGAATTCACTATTTTCTTTTTGTTGTGTCTTTTTTATCTTTTTATTTTTTTAATTAATTAGGTAACTACATCATTTTTTTATTTTTATTTTTATTTTTTTTTCATTTTTCTATTTTTTCGTGTCCCACCCATGTTGTCATATGTAATAGAGATAAGAATGCCTGAATGTTAGTCACCAAGGCACGTACGTATCACGTAACCCCATAACACCAATTTAAGACTAGTTAATGCTGCAAGAAGTGCTTCTGTTGTTCGTGTAAATGAGATGTAATAGAGGATACTAAGGGTATCCTTGTAATTGTACTATTGTACATATATATATGAGCCCAGGCACCCTCATTAGGGTTAAGCTGTATCATTATTCTCACATGGTATCAAGAGCATAAAGTTTTCTCTATTTACGTTCTTGGTGTTTCTTGCTTCCGCTTTCATTTTTTTTTCCGGATCACCGCACTTGACTGCTTCGATGGCTTCTTAATCAGCCTCGGCCTCTACCACTGCAATGACTTCCTCCCCGACGGCATCTCACGCCGTCTCTGTGCTGCCCGCCAGCACTGTCGTGCACCCCACATCCCTCGCTGCTGGTCCGCAGCCTTCGGTCAACGTTGGCGCACTAGGGCTAGGGCAGTCGCACGCCTACAACCATGGTGATTCCATGGCCTTCACGTGGACACCCTCGCACACCACGCCTCGTCGGCTTTTCAAGGCAGCCGCATCTCCGCTTGGTGCTGCGAACTCAGGGACGTCTGTGTCTCGTGGGTTTCCGTTGTCCTCATCGATTCATCCTACATTCGGTGGCTCCACCCTTGCCGGCCATCCGGGGCAGCTGCTCCAACATCACACGCCCACTGGGTTTGGTGGTCCGCCTGGGTTCTACTCTTTGACAACCTAATCTTGCTTTGTCATCCTCTACACTGGTAACATCTACTTCTAATGTTAAGAATATTGTTACTACTGTTCTTCGGACTGTTGAAAACTATTTACCCTGGCGTACTCAATTCTAATCGTTTTTAGTATCCCATGGTTTGTTAGGTATGATTGATGGTCTATTGCAATGCCTGACATTTATTTGCTTGATCATAATAATCACCAATCCATGAATCCTGAATATTATCATTGGCTTCGTATTGATCAAACTATTCGTTCATGGTTATTTGCTACTCTGTCCGAAGATATGCTTGTTGAGGTGCATGATGTTAAGTTTTCGATGTTAATATGGACTCGCCTTCAATCCCGCTTTATGAATGCTAGTTTGACTCGTTCCATGGAATTGAAAAGTATGTTACAACATGTCTCTAAGACTGAATCTCAATCCATAGATACTTATTTATGTGACATCAAACTTATTGCTGATTCTCTTGCTGCGATTGGTGCTCCTGTTTAATCTCGTGATTTGATTCAACATACTGTCATGGGACTTGGCAAGGATTATGATTCCCTAACTACTAGTATTACTCACTTCTCTCGTAATCTGAGTTTTGATGATGTTCGGGAAAAGTTATTGATTCAAGAACAGATTATGAATGGCCGGCATGCTCCGGAACAAGGATTTGCCAATCATCAGGCTTTTCTTGCTCATGTTCCTAGTAATTCTCCTTCATCTGACTCATTGTCTTCGAACTCTGGTTCTCGCAACAATAACCAGGGTGGTCGTGGTGGTGGAAAAGGTAGAAATCGTGGTCGTGGTGGTCGTGGAAAAGGTCGGAATGGGGGTGCAAAGCAAACTCAAACACAAACCCAAACACAAACCTCAGGAGGTATAATTATATGTAACTCTGTTTTGTCATCTAAAAGTGCTGTTGTACCCCTTACTTCTTGCGATACTAACCATTTGTCTACAGGGAGTTCTACTGTTGAGGGTGTGTTTGGTTCTCAGTCTACCAATATAGTCTGTCAAATTTGCTTTAATCCAGGTCATTTCGCTGTTTCGTGTCCCTCTCGCTATGCTCAAACTTCTAATGCTGCTCTTGTTAGCCTCCCCACTGGCGAGCATAATGAAACCACTTGGTTTCCTGATTCCGGAGCATCTTCTCACATGACTAATGATCAAGGTATTATATGATTCTATCAGATAAGTCTATTTATACTGGTCCTATTTCTGTTGAAGTAGCAAATGGTACCCAAATCCCAGTAAAACATGTTGGCACAGTCACATTAAACTCTAACAGTCGACCTTTAGTTTTAAACTCCGTTTGTCATTGTCCTAATATTAAATTCAATTTAATTTCAGTTCAAAAATTTGCTAAAGATAACAATTGCACTGTGAGTTTTAATGGTTCTCATGTTTTTGTTAAGGACAATAGGTCAGGGGAGGTGCTTCTCAAAGCTTCTAGTCAAGGCAATGTCTATCCCATCAACCTCACCTGTAACGCCCTGTAATTTTAATATAATTCTAATAATGAAACACTACATGATAGTACCAGGATCGAACCAAATATTACATCTTTTATTTATTATATAATATAGAGTTTATAGGACATTACTGCCGTATTCCTAATAATAGAAATACTAGGCGAAGACAAAATAAAACATGATACTAATATTAAAAAAAATAATAATAAGATAACAGCATATAGTATATTAGTCCTAATATTTTATAATCCTCACTCCTGCCCATTCCCATCACTGGTACATGAAAACAAAACATTTTATAACAGTCAACCCAAAAGGGTCCAGTACATTCCCAATACCATGTAAAAACACTTTGCAGATAATTATATAAAGTAATCAGTTACGAATATATAAAATCATTTGTTATAGTTTCTCCCGACAAATCTCGTGTGCACACCCCTACAATGACGTACGTCACTCCGGATAATATTTTCAGGCCTTTAGCCCCTCCTAATACTTCCGTGTGCACACCCCTACAATGACGTACGTCACTCCATATAATTCATTCCTCCAACACAAACCACGAACCTCCATTTTATAATACCACGAACCTCCATTTTATAATACCATGAACCTCCATTTTATAATACCACGAACCTCCATTTCATAATACCACGAACCTCCATTTTATATTATCATAGTAACATCTTTATATAACATTATTATTACCACATATGATAGTATTTTTAGAATCACCTTGTATATAAATCATAATGTGACAAATACCATTTGCATTATAAACACATTATTTGCAAATCACAATATACCTTTACTATTAAGGAAAAACTAATAGTTTATCTAAAAAGGTTAATATAACAATACATTGTAGCAAAACAACATTAAAAAGGGGTGTTCAAGAATGTACCTGATAATACTGATGATACCTAATTTTTAACTTACTGTTTTTTTATTCTCACACGCACACACTCTCTTTCTTTTTCTTTGTTTTTGTTTTCCTTACTGCTCTCTTGCCAAAGTGGTGAAATTGGAGTGCTATTTATAGGGCTACATGGTTGTGTATGTAATGGCGAACATCTACTTGTTAAAAAGGTGTAAGCTTATCAATTACAAAAAGAAAACCAATCACCATAACCCATGATATCGTTGCAAACATGAATTTGTCTTACGTAGCAAATGAATTTGTCTTAGCCACTTAGGTAGCAAATATGTTTATTTCTTATGAACTTTCACTACTTGCATGGCTAGTTACATGAAACAATTTGGTTTAGTTGATAACTTTATCTCAATACGCATGCATTGTCCCTGATATAGTTTGATGTTTCCATCTCCAACTAACTTGGAAGCCAAATATAATTTGCCAAGTGTCAAGAATTTACTAAATCCGAAACCTACCAATATTGTATGTTGCGTATTGTCTTAAAATGGGTAGCGACTGTCCGTCCTTAGGTAAAGTCACTAGTGACGATTTTAAAAACTAAATTACGTTGGTCAATAGCTTCACCGTTTATAAGTTAGGAGCATTGTAGGTTTATGCAGTACTTACTAAAAATCCTACTAGATATATTTATAAGATCATAAACTAGTAATTGATAATTTTATTAACCTTTGACCCTTAAAGTACTTTATAAACTATAATGTTAATACAAATGATATATGTATGCACATATAACTTGCCCTGAGCAAATGCACAAAGCCAAGGAAACACGTAACTTCATCTAAAATAATCATATAAACGACAAAATAACGTATATAAGATATTAGGGACTAGTTTATCTTATAATAATACTTTAACCTTCAATAATGATTTTTTTTTCCTGGTTATTACATTATCCCCTCTTTAAAAGAAGTTTCATCCTCGAAACTTAAAGTTAAATTACCTTAAAATAAGTGTGGGTACTTGTCTCGCATATCCTGTTCGACTTCCCATGTAGCTTCTGTTTCGACATGATTAAACCATAACACCTTTACTAACGGAATTACTTTGTTGCGTAGTACCTTATCTTTATGATCTAGAACTTGAACAGGTTGCTCTTCATAAGTCAAATCTTCTCCAACTCGAACAGGGGGGTATATTAATGACATGGGATGGGTCTGGTATATATCGACGTAAAAGTGAAACGTGAAACACATCATGTATTCTAGAAAATTCACTAGGGAGTGCTAATCGGTAAGCTACGTTTCCAATTTTCTCGATAATCTCAAATGGCCCAATGTATCTAGGACGAAGTTTTCTTGCTTTGCCAAACGTCACTACTCCTCTGGTAGGGGAAACTTTTAGAAATACTGACTCACCTACAGAAAATTCTACATGTCTTCTTTTAAGGTCAGCATAACTTTTTTGACGAAACGGTGCAGTTCTCATTTTCTCCTGAATGATTCGAACCTTGTCAGATGTTTCTTGTATCATTTTAGGTCCGATTATCTTCGATTTATCTATGTCGCTCCAACATAAAGGGGTTCTACATTTCCGTCCATATAGAGCTTCGTAAGGTGCCATATCAATGCTAGCATGGTAACTATTGTTATAGGAGAATTCTATTAATGGCAAATACTTTTCCCAGGAACCTTTGAATTCTAAAACACAAGCTCGTAACAAGTCTTCTAAAGTTTGAATTGTTCTCTCAGTCTGGCCATTTGTAGTTGGGTGGAAGGCTGTGCTAATGTTCAGTTGTGTACCCAATGCTTTCTGTAGCTTTTGCCAAAACTTAGACACATATCGGGAATCTCGATCAAACACAATAGAGCTAGGTACTCCATGAAGTCTAATCATCTCTTCAACATACTTTCTTGCTAATCGCTCAAGATCCCAAGTATTATGAATTGCTAAGAAATGAGCACTTTTTGTAAGCCTATCCACTATAACCCATATAGAATTCATCCCTTGAGGAGTTGTTGGTAACCCCATAACAAAGTCCATTGCTATCGACTCCCATTTCTAAGTGGGTATATCCAAAGGCTGCAAAAGTACTGAAAGGCGCTGATGTTCTATTTTTACTTGGTGGCAAATCAGACATTTGGCAAAGAATTCTGCAATTTCTTACTTCATGTTACTCCACCAAAACATACCGCAAAGATCTTTATACATCTTATTTCCACCTGGATGTACAAAGTAAAGGGTATTATGTGCTTCATTCATGATTCTCCTTTTAAATCTATCTGATTCGGTACACACAATCGTCCTTGAAGACGAAGTGATCCATCATCTTGTATCACAAAACCATTCTCTATCCCAATCAACACTCTTTCATGAATCTCCTCTAATTGTGGATCTGTTTTCTGCAACTCCTTAACTTCTTCACTCAAGGTCAGTTTGATTTCTAAGGCTGCTAAATATCCTTCTAGATCACCTACAATCAACTCAATTTCTAACCTCTGAAGTTCTCTTTGGGTAACAAGCTGAATAGTAAGTGAGTTAAGGGTAGTGTAATTTTTCCGACTAAGAGCATCGGCTACCACATTGGCCTTTCCAGGGTGATACTGAATATCCAATTCATAATCCTTTATAAATTCTAACCACCTTCGTTGTCTCATATTTATATCTTTCTAGGTGAAAATGTATTTAAGGCTTTTATGATCTGTGTAAATTTTACACTTAACCCCATATAGATAATGTCTCCAAATTTTCAATGCAAAAATAATGGCGGCAAGTTCAAGGTCATGGGTAGGGTAATTCTGTTCGGGAGGTTTTAACTGACGAGATGCATAATCTATCACTTTCCCATGTTGCATCAACACACATTCCAACCCTTGTCTAGAGGCATCACTATATATTTCTAAACCTTCGGTACCACTAGGAAGAGTAAGAATTGGAGCTGTGGTTAGATGAAATTTCAGTTCTTGGAATGCAACTTCACACTTGTCACTCCACTCAAACTTTGTAGTTTTTCTTATGAGGTTTGTGATAGGTTGAGCAATTCGGGAAAAGTTTTCCACAAATCGACGACAATATCCTGCTGACCCTAGGAAACTTCGTACTTCTGACACATTGGTGGGTCGAGGCCAATTAATGATTGCTTCTACTT
The DNA here is from genome assembly GCA_947646795.1 of Beta lomatogona. NCBI lineage: Eukaryota > Viridiplantae > Streptophyta > Magnoliopsida > Caryophyllales > Amaranthaceae > Beta > Beta lomatogona. Next base: position 945,697 of record CANSNZ010001006.1, on the reverse strand, counting down.
TCTGGGAATCTACTTGCACACCTTCGCTAGACACAACATGCCCTAGAAACGCTATTGTATCTAACCAAAACTCACACTTTTTAAATTTTGCAAATAATTGGTTCTTTCTCAGAGACTCCAGAATTATTCCCAAATGTTCCTCGTGCTCTTTCTTATCTTTGAAATATACTAAAATATCATTAATAAACACAATAACAAAATGATCTAGATAAGGTCTGAAAACTCGATTCATAAGGTCCATAAATACAGCTGGGGCATTGGTAAGATCATAAGGCATAACAAGAAACTCATAATGTCTGTACCTCGTTCTAAAAGCAGTTTTCGGCATATCTAAAGGTCTGATTCTTAACTAATGGTATCCAGATTGTGAGTCTATCTTTGAAAATACTGACGCACGTTGTAATTGGTCAAAAAGGTCATCAATACGAGGCAAAGGATATTTTTTTTTAATGGTTATCCTGTTAAGTTCTCTATAGTCTATACATAACCTTAGGGTTCCATCTTTTTTCTTTACAAATAAAATGGGTGCTCCCCATGGTGATAGACTCGGTCTAATATATCCTTTTTCCAATAACTCATCAAGGTGTACCTTTAATTTTCTTTAATTCTGCAGGTGCCATTCTATATGGTGCTTTTGAGATAGGTGCTACCCCAGGTACTAATTCAATGGTGAAATCAATTTCTCTTTCCGGAGGCATATTTACAATTTCCTCAGGAAAGACATCTTGGAATTTTTAAGAGATTTTAGGTTCAGATTTTTCAATACTAACAACATCACAAAGGTATCCTTCACAACCTTGTCTCAACATCTTTTGTGCTTGAAGAAAAGAAATGATTCTAGATTTTGGTTTTGTCTTATTATTCTGAAATGTGACTGTCTTTTCTTCAGAATTTACTAAGGTTACAGATTGCTTTTGACAGTCTACTATGACACGGTGTTTTCTGTTCCTAAGATAACATCAAATCCCTTAAGGTCAAATTTAATTAGGTCAGCATGAAATATATTTCCCTCTATACTTAAAGGACAATTTTTATATATAGTAGTTTGACACGGAATAATATTTCCTATAGGGAGGCTAATGCAAAATTCTAAATTTGACTCACTAGGATCCAAATGCAGATTTTTAGACATGGTAACGGATATAAACGAATGGGATGCTCCGGTATCGAGTAAAACATGTATCGGAAAAGAGTGTATAGAAATGTTACCCGTAACTACTTCACTTGAGTTTTCCACCTCTTGTGGATTTATCATAAACACACGACCAGAGGTTGGATTTTGACGTTGGATAGCTCCACCTTGATGTTTAGAGGTAGGTTTTGAGGTATAGGGATTAGGTGCAGTTACTTTTGCATCTGTCACTCTACCTCTCTCTAAAGGACAATCCTGTCTTAGATGATTCAGACTCATCATCAGATATGAACACCATATGGTCTCTTTCAAAGGCCAACAACTCTCCAGCTAGTTGATTAATTAAAGGTCGGAGTCCATCGTGGTCAACCTAGTCCAAACTGTAAGTATTTTTCCTAATCTTGAAATCCATTTACTAGTAAGTCACTATATTTATTTTTAAAAGTAACCCATGGGGCACTCATTGGAAGTGTTTCTAATTAAAGCAAAAGTTAGATAGGGTATGGTCATTCACATTATGGGTATTGAATATTAAACTCGTCAATATATTAGGCTGAGCGATTAATATTATCCGTAACACTACTGTCAGGATCCATAGTTAGTCCTCTGGACTTATTTGTCATGCCATTTTAAGATTATAAAAACACATGATAAATATCATGAAATAACATCAATAAGCAATAAACTATAAATATCCCAACCCTTTCTCTCAAATAGATTACTAATGTAATTATTAATATTTTATTGCATTTACTTTTATTTGTAATATTATATTATTTTTAAAAGTGGCTCGGATACCAAACTGTAACGCCCTGTAATTTTAATATAATTCTAATAATGAAACACTACATGATAGTACCAGGATCGAACCAAATATTACATCTTTTATTTATTATATAATATAGAGTTTACAGGACATTACTGCCGTATTCCTAATAATAGAAATACTAGGCGAAGACAAAATAAAACATGATACTAATATTAAAAAAAAAAACAAGATAACAGCATATAATATATTAGTCCTAATATTTTATAATCCTCACTCCTGCCCATTCCCATCACTGGTACCTGAAAACAAAACATTTTATAACAGTCAACCCAAAAGGTTCCAGTACATTCCCAATACCATGTAAAAACACTTTGCAGATAATTATATAAAGTAATCAGTTACGAATATATAAAATCATTTGTTATAGTTTCTCCCGACAAATCTCGTGTGCACACCCCTACAATGACGTACGTCACTCCGGATAATATTTTTAGGCCTTTAGCCCCTCCTGATACTTCCGTGTGCACACCCCTACAATGACGTACGTCACTCCATATAATTCATTCCTCCAACACAAACCACGAACCTCCATTTTATAATACCACGAACCTCCATTTTATAATACAATGAACCTCCATTTTATAATACCACTAACCTCCATTTCATAATACCACGAACCTCCATTTTATATTATCATAGTAACATCTTTATATAACATTATTATTACCACATATGATAGTATTTTTAGAATCACCTTGTATATAAATCATAATGTGACAAATACCATTTGCATTATAAACACATTATTTGCAAATCACAATATACCTTTACTATTAAGGCAAAACTAATAGTTTATCTAAAAAGGTTAATATAACAATACATTGTAGCAAAACAACATTAAAAAGGGGTATTCAAGAATGTACCTGATAATACTGATGATACCTAATTTTTAACTTACTGTTTTTTTATTCTCACGCGCACACACTCTCTTTCTTTTTCTTTGTTTTTGTTTTCCTTACTGCTCTCTTGCCAAAGTGGTGAAATTGGAGTGCTATTCATAGGGCTACATGGTTGTGTATGTAATGGCGAACATCTACTTGTTAAAAAGGTGTAAGCTTATCAATTACAAAAAGAAAACCAATCACCATAACCCATGATATCGTTGCAAACATGAATTTGTCTTACGTAGCAAACATGAATTTGTCTTACGTAGCAAACATGAATTTGACTTAGCCACTTAGGTAGCAAATATGTTTATTCCTTATGAACTTTCACTACTTGCCTGGCTAGTTACATGAAACAATTTGGTTTAGTTGATAACTCTATCTCAATACGCATGCATTGTCCCTGATATAGTTTGATGTTTCCATCTCCAACTAACTTGGAAGCCAAATATAATTTGCCAAGTGTCAAGAATTTACTAAATCCGAAACCTACCAATATTGTATTTTGCGTATTGTCTTAAAATGGGTAGCGACTGTCCGTGCTTAGGTCAAGTCATTAGTGACGATTTTAAAAACTAAATTACGTTGGTCAATAGCTTCACCGTTTATAAGTTAGGAGTATTGTAGGTTTATGCAGTACTTACTAAAAATCCTACTAGATATATTTATAAGCTCATAAACTAGTAATTGATAATTTTATTAATCTTTGACCCTTAAAGTACTTTATAAACTATAATGTTAATACAAATGATATATGTATGCACATATAACTTGCCCTGAGCAAATGCACAAAGCCAAGGAAACACATAACTTCATCTAAAATAATCATATAAACGACAAAATAGCGTATATAAGATCTTAGGGACCAGTTTATCTTATAATAATACTTTAACCTTCAATAATGATTTTTTTTTCCTGGTTATTACATCACCACCCATCCTAGGAGGCCAGTTGCTCTCTTCTCTCTCTCTGCGTCCGGTCCTACTTGGCATCGTCGTCTTGGGCATTGTGGTGATCGAGTTCTAGGTGCTCTTAAGCAAAATAAGGTCATTGTGTGTGCCACTAGTCATCTTTTTTATTGTATTTCTTGCTGCTTAGGAAAGTCTCATTGTCTTCCTTTTCAAGATATAATACATTCTTTTGATAAACCCTTGCAACTTGTTCATTCGGATTTATGGCAATCCAATATCTTATCTCATCTTGGTTTTAAATACTATGTGTGTTTTGTTGAAGATTTTTCTCGTTATACATGGATTTATCCTTTAAAACGAAAATCGGAGGTGCATGATCGTTTTTTTAGATTTTCAAGCTTTGGTTGAGAATTTATTTGATTGCAAAATTAAATATTACCAAAGTGACGGGGGTCGGAAATTCAATAATCAACCTCTCCTAGATCATTTTCGAAAATGTGGTATTTATTTTCGAAAATCTTACCCTGAAACTCAACAACAAAATGGTGTTGCTGAACGCAAGCACCGACATGTCATATAACTTGCTCGTACAATGCTCACTGAGTCTTTACTTCCTGGTCAGTTATGGGTCGATGTTGCATACACAACTACCTATGTCATAAATCGTTTGCCTACTCCTGTCTTGCAGGGCCTATCTCCTTTTGAAAAGTTATTCTCCAAACGCCCTGACTATTCCATGTTACGTGTGTTTGGTTGCGAGTGCTTTCCTAATTTCTCTGCCAAACCGTCGAATAAGCTCACCCCAAGGTTTGTTCAATGTGTTTTCCTTGGTTATGCTTCGGGATACAAAGGGTATCGATGCCATGAACCTAAGTCGGGTCGTGTGTATGTGAGTCGGAATGTCAAATTCCATGAGTCGATGTTCCCCTATGGTCAACTTGTGTCGTCCCGACCCTCGTCTTCTGTTGACTCTAGTGATACTGACCCCTCACTCCTCCACTTACCTTTAACCATATCCTATACGACCCCATCGTTGTCCCTTGGCTCACCCGCCTTACCCGCGTCCTCCCCCGCACATCCTAGGCACACCCTTGTCTCGCCATCGCAGCATGGCTTCGACTCCCCCTCCCCTTGTGCTCGGTCTCCCCCGCACGCTGCTTCCCCAGCGCCCAACGGCTTGGACAACCCCCCTCCATCGAGCTGTTGTCCAGCCTACTGGATTTCCAGCGCTTGATGGGACGCCCACCCTATCCCACCCCTATTGACTGCTGCCCAGCCCGCTGGGTCAGCACCCTCGACCCATGTCGCTGCTGTCCTGCCCGCTGGAATTCCAGCGCCTACTAGGTCAGCTCCCTCCCCTCATGTTGCTGCCCAGCAGCACCACGCCATTGACCCCACTTCTCCTGTGTCTACGTCTACCCTCTCCCCTTGTCGTAATGAGTCCCCTACCTCTGTTCCTTTGAATGCACCTCCTTTGCCCGGTATTTTTGCCATTCCGTCTTCGGATAATGTTCATACAATGAAAACTCATGCTAAAGAAGGTATTTTCAAACCAAAAACCATTTTAACTCTCACGACACTGGAAAAAGAAAAAGCACCGACTTGTTTTTCTAAGGCTAATAAAATTCCGAAATGGCGTCAAGCCATGGCGGAAGAGATTAATGCCATGCTTGTCAACAAAACTTGGGATTTGGTACCGTATGATGCGTCAAAGAACTTGATCAGTACAAAATGGATTTATACGATAAAAACTGATGAGGAAGGTCATGTGATTAGGCCTAAGGCTCGTCTGGTTGCTCGGTCAGCAGGAAGGTTTCGATTACTCTGAAACTTTTAGCCCTGTTGTTCGATCCACTACTGTTCGGTTGGTTTTGTCCTTAGCTATTTCCTATAATCGGGTCATTCGACAATTAGATGTGAAAAACGCCTTCTTGCATGGTGATCTTATTGAGGAAGTTTATATGAAACAACATGTCGGCTTTGTTCATTCTGATTTTCCTGATCACATTTGCCGTCTTAGGAAAGCCATCTATGGGTTAAAACAAGCTCCTCGAGCTTGGTATCTTCGCTTTAGTAGTTTCTTGATACAACAAGGTTTCTTTTGTTGTCAATTCGATACTTCCATGTTCATTTTTTGTCGTGGCAAATATATTCTCTATCTTCTTCTCTATGTTGATGATATTATTGTCACCGGCAACTCGACTCCTTTGATCACGGAATTTATTTCTCTTGTATCTGCTGAGTTTGCTATGAAGGATTTAGGTCCTCTCCATTATTTCCTTGGTGTACAGTTTATTCGCACCTCCCACGGCTTATTCTTCTGTCAGAAAAAGTGTGTTCATGATCTTCTTCTCAAGTTTCACCTGCACACTGTTAAGCCTGTTCGCACACCCCTTCTGAGGAGAACTACTCTCGCTTACCGATGGTGATCTTCTATCTTATCCTACTAAGTATCGCAGTATGGTAGGGGCTTTACAATACTTGACTATGACAAGACCTGACATTACATATGATGTGCATTTAGTTTCCAAATTTATGCATGCCCCCCGCACATCTCACTTGTCGGTTGTTAAGCTATTTACAGGTACTTACAGGGTACTACTGACTACGGTCTATGGCTTCACCCCTCCAAGACTATGTCTATCATGATTGCATACTCAGACACTGATTGGGCTGGTTGTCTAGATAGTTGTCGTTCCACCACTGGTTATGCTATCTTCTTAGGTGGCAATCTCATCTCCTGGCGCTCAAAGAAGCAACCCACTGTCTTGAAGTATTCAACTGAAGTTGAGTATCGTGCTGTTGCTTACACAGTACAGGACACCCTCTCGATTCGTTCCTTGTTGGCTGAGTTAGGACTCATCATTCGTGCCCCCGTCAAACTGTTTTGTGATAATGTTTCTGCTTCCTAATTCCTATCTTGCTGTGAATAGGGCTAATTAACATATCAGGTCGGGTCGTGTTCGGGTTGATAATAAATGGGTTGAAGATGTCCCAACCCAAACCTAACCCATTTATATATTAAACGGGTTGAAAAACTCAGCCTTGTCCCGACCTGTTTATTAAAGGGGTTACCCATATAACCCGTTTAACCCATTTACATATTTATACTATTAAATTTTTATTAAAACTTATTAGTTTTCAACAATAAATTCACATAAAGTATGCATGATTAGATTTTCTTTTCAGTATTTGTGTTCTAAAATTAGTATTTTTAAAATTTTCACCAACTTTAACACAACTTTTTAGGAAATTTATATTTTAATGAGTTAAACAGGTCAAAGCAGGTTAATTTCGGGTTGAACATGTCAACCTTAACCTAACCCATTTAATTAATTGGGTAAGTCGTGTCAACCCATTTACTTAAATGGGTCAAAAATCTCTACCCAAACCCGCTTATTTCAGGTTGGGTTTGGGTTTGGTAAACGGGTTGGGTCAGTTTTTCACAGCTCTAGCTGTGAATCCAGTTCAGCATGATCGTAGTAAGCACATCAAGATTGATTATCATTTTGTTCGAGAGCGTGTTGTTCATGGTGATTTAGTTGTACGCTATGTTCCTACTGAGTTACAAATCGCTGATATTTTCACCAAAGGTTTATCTGGTCAGTGTTTTGAGTTTTTAAGGTCCAAACTGTACGTGGTTCCCCCTGCACAGTTTGAGGGGGTGTAATAGAGGATACTAAGGGTATCCTTGTAATTGTACTATTGTACATATATATATGAGCCCAGGCACCCTCATTAAAGTTAAGCCGTATCATTATTCTCACAAGATGGACAGATGGTGAGACCAATTGTCTCAAAGACGGGTTCTAAAAATTTTTTAGCGTCATAAAGTATATTCTAAAATTTGAAGTGATTTCGATGATATTGTCCATAAAGTATATATAGATTTGGCCTTGAAAAATAGGGTTCAAAGTCCGGCCAAATATAACAATAGTAGATATAAACTATATCTTAATTATAGTAATTTTTACGAAAAGAATTCTAAGTTATTAGGTGACAGTTTACGAAAATTTGATTTGACTATCTTTTATTAAATGACAAATAAGCATTATATCATTAGATTTTGTCTTGAAAAATACTTACTTTAATAGTATCATCTTCTTAGAATTTTTATCAAAATATATTGAGAAAACTGAAAGATTAAAGTTCGACCTTGAAGTTGCCTTATATATTAAAACTAGTTTTTAACTCGTGCAAAATGCATGGGAAGTTTTATAGTAGATATGATTTGGCCGTGCATAATGTGCGTGAATTGTTTTGATTATTAAGTAGTTGTTTTTTATTTCTAGCCAAGTCATAAGCAGGTCTCTAGCTTTTAGACCCGTGTAAATATATATTGTATACTACTTTATTTCTAACTTTTAGACCGAAAATATTCCAACAAAACTTAATATATTACATATATTCTATGATTGCGTCAAAAGTATTAAATATAAGATATTGAATCATATATTTAATGATATTTCCTTTTAAATTATGTTATGTGAATTTGTAAAAGTGAATGAGAGACTACATATAACTTCTCAAAAAAAAAAAAAAACTACACATACAAAGTATACAATATACTTTTCCATTTGTTTTCTTTGTCCCGTTATTAACTTTTAGCACCCAACAAATTACATGGCTTCATGTGGCAAATTAAACCCTCCCACTTTGATCGATTTATATAAGTACGTAGTTGTTGTCGTTGACAAATTTTGCTTATAAAATTTGAATAAGGAATAGCGAGCTAATCACAAAGCTTGGTAATATTTGTTGCACATAAATTAATTAAAATTAGGGTCACTAATTTACATTGATATAGGACCATAATTTACATTAAGTTATTCTACGTAACTCTTAATTTGCCACACATTTATCTCAAGCATCTAAAAAAAGGTTAAAGTAACTATAAGTTGTACGATGTCTTATTATTTATATATATTTCTTTTGTATTGTCCCCATTTTTTCAAACTTCTCCCGATTCATCATTCAAAGGCATCTACTATATTATAACTAATATGCTAAAATTTAAAAGCCTTTAAAATGTGATGGTAAGGATAAAAAAAACATATAAAAATATTTTAGATTTTAGACCCGTGCAAATTACAAGAAAAATTCTTGTTTTATAAATTTAAGATTTTAGAATGTTCCTCTTAAAATCATGTTGTGAATATTAGCTTGTGATTTAATGTTTTATAACCGTGTATTGAAAATATTTTTAAATAGCTTATGACCCATGTGTTCTGTGGTTGACGTATGTAGTTAATGTCATGGTGGATAATGTGATCTACAATGTTATTTTTAAAAGAAAAAGTTGATGAAATCTTTGCTCCGCCTACTGCTTTCCTCAAAGACCTAGATAAAATCACAATTCGAACCACCACTGGCACTCAGCCATACACCTGCTTTCACCCCCGCTTCGGGCAGTCCCCCTCCCCACTCCCCTTTCTCTCTCTTTTTTGTTGCCGTCATGATGCACCATCGCTTCTCACCACCTCAGGTCGCCCACTGCCCACTGATTATATACTACTATAATTTTATAATATTCTCATTTTATTTGCCTAAGTTAACAGAAAATTATTTTTTTTAGTTTTTTGTAACTTATCATTCTTGTAAAAAAAGGATAGGATAGATTCTAAAGGTTGTTTTTCATCCCCTTCAATTTTATACTTGATTTATGGAATGGGAATGGGAATGTGAAGATAAAAAAAACAACAAAACATGAAATGCTGATACAAATTTTTTCTAGAATGAAAAGATAATGAATCAACAAAATATTAATAATTCACCGAATAGTGCGGAGATTTAGTACAACATATTTTTTCTTCATAATGAATTAATACGATGTATGTAGTTAGTATTAATAACCCAAGTTATTTATTTAATCCAATTTTCTTAATTGATTTTTTGTTTGTTAATTATTTCCAAGAAAATTTATACTTGGCATTAATTTGAATTATGCAGCAACACGTCTCCTACCTATTTTAGGCACTCAATCTTAATTCTTTGGTTCTCCATATTCCTCTTGTTGTCCATAAGGATTGGCTAATTTTTTGATAACTCTTTGTTTCTTTGTGATATTTTTCTCATTATAGGTTTGTTATTATCATTTAGCTTTATTGTATTTATCTTTTAGGTTTTTATGTATTTGTTGTAGCTTCATACTTACCATTATCTTAGCCCTAATTAAACTCATACACGTATACACTTGGGCTCTGTTTGGCAACACATTTAAGTCACCTTAAATGAGTAGGTGCTAAAATTTTAAGTCTCCTAAAAATCTCAAATAAATAGTCGTGTTTGGGGTAAGAGTTTAAATAAAATTTAAGCTCAAAAATTAACTGAAATTGAGTTGCTATCAAATATAGCATCTCAATTTAAGGTGCTGAAATTTTCAACTATCTTATCAGTTCAGCTGCTTTCAGGTACCTTATTAGTTTCAGCTCTATTTCAGTTTATGTTCCCAAACATAGCCTTAATATTTTCCTTCTTTCTTGCTATTTTGTCAAATCATCTTCTGTGGCTGCAACTAACTCCTCACTCAATCTCTGTAGCTGCAAGAATCATTGCTTATGGGGTTAACAATTATTTTTGTTTTCAAGCATCAACCACATGTGTCTTCTCTCTTAATTACTCTATAATCAATTTACTTAACAACTAAAAGATTAATCATTTAATTGACCTCGAAACCTCCATTGGTATAATTTGGAAGTTTAAGCAATAAAAAATAACATACATTTTTCAACAAATACCGGCTTGATTTTTTTTTTTCACCAAGTACCTCTACATTTTTCAAAATTCACCATATACCCTAAATTGTATACAAATACATCATAATTACCTTAATGACTAATGACGGTTAATTCCGTTAGTCATTAACCCCTAATTAACCATCTAACCCTTAATTACTCTACCTTAATGTGTTACAATTTAACTGGAAAACAAAAGCAATTGTTTCAACTAGCCCTAGGTAGTTGAACTCCTCGCCTAGGCTCAGGATATAAGTTATAGTAGCCCAGACTGTAAGCAGTTTTAATGAATAGTTAATTATATTTTATTAGTTTAATTAGATGATCACTTTATTTTTTCTGAAATTAGCTTATGAAATATGGGAATTATTATCTTAATATAATTATGATTTTATTTTATAAGCAAGTTACTAAATTCGATTCTTTGAACTTATAATCTAAATCTAAATCTAAATCTAAATATAATCTGAAGATATATAAAGGAGAAACTTTTCGAGAGGATAGAGAGCTCCTTAAGATTTCGAGAGCATAGAGCGCGCCACGTAAGATTGTCATGTCATTAGTTTTTGTTTTTATTTTTTTACAAAAATAGAAATCTACATAGATTTAAATACATATAAAAAGTTTTGGATAAGCGAAATTAGAGTTCGGTTTTGAATGAACAACCTATATAAGATTATAACTATTTACACTTTCCTTTTTCATCTGTCCCACAATACTCTTTACACTTCTATTTTGGATATGACCCACTATTATTTTAATCCTTTTACATTTTAAGCATTGGCCCACACTCTCTCTCTCCTCCAAATAAAATAATACCACTCCTACTACCTACCAACTCTAACATGGCCCACACTCTATCTCCTCAAAATAAAATATACTACTTTTACTAACTACTAACTCCCATCACATCTACTTTTCAATAAAATAACAATTGATAACCAAACAACAAGTTATCATCTAAAACTACGTGCATTGATAAGTGTCAAGAGTATTCTGGGACGGAGGGAGTAATAGCTATAAGTATAGGGTACTATATGAGATTATAACAATTGATCATAGGTTCAACTTATAGAATTAAACATATTATATTTCAAAACCTCAACCTTACTCAATTGAGCCAAAACAATTTAGTATTGAAACAAAATTAATTAAGGAAACTTTATTGTTACAACAAAAATTAAAATCTATTGCGATAAAATTACATATATATTAGACTTTTAGATGATGAAAAAATTAGAGTTTGATTTTAAGAAAAAAAAACCTTATAATATTATAGAGAGCTCCACATAAGCATGCCATGTCATTTTTTTTATTTTTTGTTTTTTATTTTTTATAAAAAATAGTGTTCAACATATTTAGATATAAATACATGTAAGGTGTTTTGGATAACTTTTGCTACATAATTCGCAATATATTATATTTTTTTACTATTGTTAGAAAAAATAAGTATAGTTTTCGCTACATAATTCAAAAAATTATAACTTTTACATTATTGGAACTTGCTTACAACTATAAAAATAAAAAAATTAGATGAATGTTTTATTTTTAACCCACTGAATAAGGAAAAAACTAGGTCGTTACTAACTCCCCTAATGTCAAATAAAAAAAACCTAACTATCCACCTAAACTAGTCAAGTGGTAAGTAAGGGTCGAACCACAAGGATCGGAGGTCTCACCAAGGTAGAGTCGCTACAAGTAAGCTAAGTCGAAGAAATCGTCAAGTTTTGGTTAAACTAAGGGTATAAACTATTGAAGTCAAATTAGGAAAAACACTAGGAATGGGGAATCACCACAATCATAGTTCACATCCAACAACCAAGTAGAGGTAAGGGGGTTGACATGTATTGGGGATATGCAAAGGGAAATAAACAAACCTAAACACCTCTAAAATCGTTGTTAGGGAGTTTAGAGTCCTAATTATGGCAACAAAATCCTATGTTTCGAGGTGTTATCACCTAACTAGGCCAAGTTAGGAATTGAAATCAAACCCAAGTTAATACCAATCAACAAGTGATGTGTAGCAACTAATCAATCGATCACGAAGGTCAACCACATAAAAGTAAACCATTAAATGGGTAACAAAAGGATCAAAAGGTGATGGAGCTCACATCAACTAAGTCACCAATCAACATTAAAGATTGAAATTGCACAAATCCCAAGCATAATCAACCCAATAAACTCTACTCATGAAAATAGGATGCAACCAATGATTGAGCTACTCACAATCCTAGTTAATGAACTACTCACTACCCATTATACTACCAAACATCCTAAACATGGAAAAACTAGCAATAAATCACCAATCTAAAAATAGCAAAAACCAAAAATCAAGACTTTAAAGCAAAAACAAGATAAAATCTAGTGAGTAAACAAGAAGAATCTAAGAAAAGATGGAAACTTTAATCTAAATTAACTACTAAGCATGAAGATTAAGTAATGAAAACATGAAACTAACAAAGTAGAAATGCATAAAAACAATGAGAAAGGAAGAAAGGATTGAGAGGATTACTAAGGAAACAAGAAACTTCAAAGAAACTGTCACTTTTTCATTGATTTTCAATCTCCAAATTACACCTCTTGAGCCAAGTTTTCTCTCTCCTACACTAGTAAGCAAGATTAGGGTTCTCCAAAATCTGGGATCCTTTCTAAAATAGGGTAGAGGAGTATTTATACCCCCCTAATTACACGAGTCGTAAAAGAAAGAGATCCGGAAAAGGCCCAGCGAACAGAGGCCCGGGCGGGCTTAAACGGGCCCGGGCGGGCGAGTTAGAGGACCCGGGCGGGCTCCATGGTGGCCCGGGCGGTGCAGGGTAGATGGGCCCGGTCCGGTACTCCGGGCGTGCGTTAAAAATCCAGGCATGAGGCAGAATGTTTGGCCGCTGATGAACCCGGGCGGGCGACTTGGCCCGGGCGAGCCGTCACGTAGCCCGGGCGGGCGAATTTGCTCGGGCGGATTTCCTGGAGCTCGGGCGGGTGTCTTTGCTCGGGTGGTCCTTGAGCTTCCCGGACAAACTCTTGCTTCCCTTTTTTTGCTCCCCTCTTAGCTTGTAGAAACTTGAGTTCCTACACATCAAAGATCAAATAGAAGAGTAGGGGAGGGGGATGCAAATACATGTACACACGTGCTAAGAGAGAGTTAGATAGAAAAAAAAAGGCGAAATTAAGAGAAAAAGAAACTAAAATAGGAAATAAGTCAAGTAAAATAGCCTTAATACTACCCTAGGAGTGAGATAAATCTCACTCATCAACTTCCCCCAAACTTGAGTGTTTGCTTGTCCTCAAGCAAAGTGCAAAAAAGAAATTGGAGGAAAGGGAATGACCTAACGAAGATAGCAAGGCAAAATCAACCAAGACAAAACACACTTAAGGTAAAACAAAGAAACTATATACACTAACTCATTTTCGTAAGAATCACGATCACTTTTAGCATAAGTGACAAGCCGTTTAAACCCCAAAGTTGCCAATAAGGACGAGTAATGCTCTCGTAAGGGTTTTCTAAGAGCTTGACCCATAACTCTAGATTTTAGAATGCAAGGCAAACCAAAAATAAATAAGCCAAATAAAGCCAAAAGAAAAATAAAAAAAAAAGGTGCTCTTAAGTGAGATTTTGAAAAGGAGCAAACACAAGTGGATGCAAGAATTTCTAGATACTAAAAGTAAGCATGCTTAAAGATGTTCATAGGTTGATTAAAACATACCATAAACTAAGCATAGAGAACTAGATAGAGCACATTTCCTCAAATTCTACAACCATACATACCGCGTTCTCTCAACTAGTTTCAAATTCGCCATTTAAAGTAGCTTCTCTAAACTCCGAAGAATGGAGCCGATAAATGTAACTAGAAATAGAATAGGAGAAGGTTACTCGACATCTCGACATGACACACTCGCTCAATAAGCTTGATTCCAATCTTCCGCCACCGACAATGACTCAACCCTCTAAGGTCAAAAGGACTTTTTGAGGTGGTAACGTAGGCTAGGGATAAAGGGTGTGAATAAATTTGGATAGTGGTGCTCAATCCTAAAATAGTGAAGTCTTAGTAGGAGCGAAAGAGCTAAATAACTATAAATCACAAATCATACTCAACCATTTAGGGATAAGGTTCCCCCCAAACTTATTCAAAAACATGACAATAATGAATTATTTTTGGATTTTCTTTTTTTTTTTTTTTTTTTTTTTTTCATTTTCACCGCCTTCTTTGACTTTGGGCGGCTTTTTCTACGAAGTTGCAATTGCATTTATTCGAAAATATACACAAAATTTCCACTATACCATAAGAATCTCATCATATTTCTTTTTCCCCTTTTTTTTTTCATTTTCAAATATTGCTCAAGACAATCGCTCTAACTTCACTATTCACTACAAGGGTGAAAAATAAAATAAGAAGGCAATTGACTTGTGTTGAGGTAACCAAAGAAAAGGATAAGGCTCGAAGGGTTAAGAGGAAGGGCAATTGCAAATAAAAACAAAACTAAGAAAAAGAAATGAAAATAATGGGCCTAAAACTATAAAAAAAAATAGTCACCGAAAAGAACGCCTTTATCTTTCCCTAGAGTGGCTCGGTCGCGATCTTGGATAGATTGGAGTCAAGATCTCGATAAAAGTATGCAATGTCGAGGATCCATGCCGCTCAAAATGAATGTTGGGGCTTTTTGAAAGTCCTCACATGGGATTATCAAGCAAATACTACTCTTTTAGGTTTCAAATTCACTAGAGAGAGCAACACCATCATACCACAATCCATGAATTAAGGTCTTGTGCTCTTAAAAAGTTCTAACCACTACCTTAGAATATAGTATCCTAAAATCAACCATAAACATCTCAAAGCATGCAGACTTCTAACATCTAGGAATAAAAGCATTCAAAAGAGTGGGGTTTCAATAACATTGCTCTCAACTCAAGAGCAAAAGAAATAAATAAAAGAAAAGTTTGCCTTGATTCATACGTATTTTTTTTTTTTTTTTTTTATATATATATACACACCATCAAACTCAAACATCACTCATCAAATATCAACACTAAACATCAAGCAATTCTAACCCTTACGAAGTACACCCCAAAAATTAAACCTACCCTCTAGACACTTAGTCATTCACTACCCTTTTTTTTTTTAACATCCCCACCCTTTCAATAACAAGTGAAACCAACCCCCCCAAACTTATCAAAAACACCGTCCTCGGTGTGCTAAGCATAGACATAGGGGAAGGGCGGGGGAAAGATGATGAGGATCCTAATCCTTATCGACGGGGTCATCGCCCGGTAGTTGGGACGCGGGAGGACCATGGGGGGACCAACCCCCGTCATATGTAGGATCGCCCCTTGGATCGGTTCCACCCGACACCGTGTAGTCATATGGTGGTGGACGAGGGGGCCAAAAGGGGTAGGTCGGTTGACCACTGTCCACCCCGGAACCGGCCCATATTGGGGAGGCATGTTGGGGTAGTTGACAAATGGCTCAACTAGACCTTGCTCCACATGATAATGAAAAATTTTATTTTGTTGGAGCATGATAGTGTCAATGTCTTGTCTCATCCTTTGGTATTGGTCATTGAGGTGACCAAACCCTTGGGATTGAGACAATGCGAGGTGGGCTAGATGAGCCTCTATTGAAGACATGTCAAAAGAGGACTCACCTTGGTCCGGAGGAGGGGCCGGCACGGGAAGAAGAGGTGCCGGCTCGGGAGGGAGGGGGTCGTGGAGGTGGACTATCATCACCACCTCCTTGGGGTACCTGCGGCCCTTGATCCCTAATGGTTCTATCAATGTAATAGGGATTGGGCGCGTTTCTCGTAAGAGAAGTGATAGATGGGTTAGGAAGGCGGCACCATGAGGTTTTCTCCGACCCTACTAAAAGGACGTAGGGACGGGTTTCATTGCCACCTTGGCGGATGAAATTCATCACCCGCAATTGCCGGATGTCTAGGAAGACATCCGTTGAAACAGGGGAGAGGGTGGCAAGCTCTTGACCAAGACACAAATGACGGGCAATAAGTGTAATCATGCCCCCCATAACAATGCCGGATCGGTGTGGAGTGCCGTCCCGGTGTTGTATCATCCGAACTACAAATTGCTCGGCGAAGTTTATAGGGGGTGGATCTTGGTGCTCTTGGGTGCACAACCAAAGGGCCGGCATCTCATGTTCACTTGCCGCGCCTACTTCGGAACGGCCATAGACCGCGTATACCATCATGCGATGCACGTAGCGCATCGCAAGATGGATAATGGAGGATGATTTCTCATGACTCCGGTCGAAGTAGTCTCGGGAACATGTAATGCGGGCCCAAAACCTCTCTAAGTTAAAATCGCCGAGAGTGTTTAAATCCGTTCCCGTAGGGGAATTTGGATCCCACCCAAAACAAGTATTTAAATCTTTAAATGACATATCGTAATCCGCATTGAAGAGACGGAAACGAATTAGGGTCTCGCCCGTCTCATCATCCGTGTCACGTGATAATGTACTTAAAAATTCACATACAAGTGAGGGGTAAGTGGGAGCGGATTTGTTTAAGAATGAAGTCCACCCAATTCGTGTGCACAACAAACGCACATCTTCATCAATGCCCAATGCAGTGCATGAGCGTTGATGGTAAAATTTTGTTGGTTTAAATTCGCGTTTGATGTGCGTCCGAAAAAGGCTTTTCTCGGCGGCGCTTGTAAGTGTGATATTGAATCTCCTCCATGGTTGGGAGGAGTCTTGTTGATGAGAGTTTGTCGTAGCATCTTGAGCTAAATTAGATTTACGGCTTTTAGACGGCCTTGACATTGTTATGAAAATCGAAAATCGTAAATTTTCGTTTAACTACAATGTCGAGGTTGTTTAATCACGTAAAGCTAATTCCCAAATTGCAATCACAAATTAACTCAACAAGTACAATGTCAAACTTGCAAAGCTAAACAAAAACACAAACTCTAGTCTACAATTTCAACAAATCTCTAATACAAATTCCAACTAATCCACAAGCAAACCACACAAAACCAACAATTATTTCACAACTTAAAGGAAACTATAAAGAAAAACTAATCAAGGACTAATCCACAACTAATACCACAATCAAATCACAACTAATACCACAATCAAATCACAAACAATTATCTAATGTAGCATAATAATTTCAGCTAATCAACTATCCTACACCACAATCAAGGGGAGCAACAATAATGGGGAAAAACTAGATTATAACTAGGATATTGAGATGAAGAAATGAGAATAAGCAAGAGTTAGAGGAATTTGTTACCCAACAATGGAGAAATTCCTTGAAACCTTGCAAAATCTTGTTCTTTTAGCCCAAAATGTGATGCTCTTCTACCCTTGAAGCTTCCTTGAGTGTTAATGGAGGAGAGAGAAAGTTTAGGTTTAAGGGTTTGTGAAAGATGGGAATTTTTGTGAGTTAAAGAGTGAAATTTGTTGGGGTTTTTGTAAATAAGATGAAAAATGTGGTGATTTTGTGGTTTTAATGAGTGGATTTGATGGAAAAATGAGGATTTGAGAGTTTGAAATGTGAGGGTTTGAAGGTTTTTGAGTGGGAGATGAGTGAGAGAGTGAGGGAGATGAGTTGAGGAATGAAGGAGGAAGGGGGAAAAGAAAGGGCCTCCGTTTTTTTTTCGGCTGGAACTGGCAGCCCGGGCGGGCTACATTTAGCCCGGGCGGGCGAGTGAACAAAGACCGGGCGAGCTACATGTAGCCCGGGTGGGAGAGTGAACAAAGACCGGGCGAGCTACATGTAGCCCGGGTGCAGTGTGGGAAGGCCCGGGCTTACTACCCGGGCGGGAGGTAACTTTTCACCATGAGGCAGAATGCCTCAAATTTGCATGCCCGGGCGGGCCGTCTCGAGCTCGGGCGAGCTCGTTTGATCCTTGGCCTTCCTTTTTTTTTTTTTTTTTACTTCTTTCTTTGCCTCTTTTCTCTCGTTTTTTTTTTTTTTTTTTTTTTTGAAGTACCTACACCAATAAAAACAAGAGTTAGTGAGGAAAATTAAAAATTAATAAAAGTAGAAATAAATTGAGAAGGAAAAGAAAGTGATGAGAGGGATAGAGTAGGAATTCGGGTTGCCTCCCAAAAAGCGCTTGTTTTTAAGGTCTTTAGCTTGACCATAGTGAAATGTGTGCTTCAAGTGGAGCTTGACCATAGTGAAATGTGTGCTTCAAGTGGTAGGAGGGGGGGTGAAATCTCCAAGGATGGTAGTAGAGATTGCTCTAATAAAGGCATCACCATAGTATTTCTTCAATCGGTGCCCATTAACCTTGAATGGGCTTTGGCTTGGACAAGAGATGGTGATCGAGCCATAAGGAAAGACTTCCTTAACTTCATAAGGGCCACTCCATCTTGATTTGAGCTTTCCGGGGAAGAGCTTCAATCGTGAGTTGTAGAGGAGTACTTGGTCACCAACATGGAACTCCTTCTTAACAATGTGCTTGTCATGCCAATCTTTGCTCCTAGCTTTGTACATGCTTGCACAATCATAAGCTTCCATGCGGTGTTCTTCAAGCTCATTAAGATCAAGGAGTCTCTTGACACCCGCACTCTTCAAATCAAAGTTAAGGGCCTTGATTGCCCAATGAGTCTTGTGCTCAAGTTCCACCGGAAGGTGGCAAGACTTCCCATACACCAACTTGTATGGAGTGGTGCCAATGGGAGTCTTGAAGGCGGTTCGATAGGCCCATAGTGCATCATCAAGCTTAAGTGACCAATCCTTTCTATTCCTATCCACGGTCTTTTCTAGGATCAACTTGATCTCTCTATTTGACACTTCGGCTTGCCCACTTGTTTGAGGGTGGTAAGAGAGACCAACCCTATGGTGAACACCATATTTAGCTAAGAGAGCTTGGAATGACTTCTTAGCAAAATGGGAACCCCCATCACTTATAATGGCCTTGGGCACACCAAATCGTGGAAAGATAGTCTTTTTGAACAACTTAGTCACGACCTTTGAATGATTGGTGGGGCTTGCAAGACATTCAACCCATTTGGAGACATAATCCACCGCAAGAAGAATGTAGAGGTTGCCACAAGAGGAGGGAAAGGGTCCCATAAAGTCAATTACCCACACATCAAATACCTCAAGCTCTTGGATTGAATTTTGAGGCATTTCATCCCTCTTGTAAATATTCCCGGTTCTTTGACAACGATCACAAGTTTTGACAAAAGCCTATGAATCCTTGAAGAGAGTGGGCCAAATCAAACCACTTTGAAGAACCTTGGCGGCGGTCTTGTTTGATCCCATGTGTCCTCCACAAGGGGAAGAATGACACATCTCAAGAACTCATTTCATCTCTTCATTAGTAACACACCTCCTATATAAGCCATCGGAACACCTCTTGTAAAGCAAGGGCTCATCCCATATGTAGTACCTTGAATCATGCTTGAGCTTGCGCCTTTGTTGTGGTGTAAATTTGGGGGGAATTGCACCACACGCTAAGAATTCACAATATCGGTGAACCAAGGGAGGTCCTTGCTCTCAATAGCATATAGGGCATCATCACGAAGATCTTCATTGATGGGAGCATCATCCTTACCGAGCTCCATAGGCTCTAACCTAGAGAGGTGATCCGCAACAACATTCTCACATCCTTTCTGGTCCCTCACCTCTATGTCAAACTCTTGGAGGAGCAAAACCCATCGAATCAACCTTGGTTTGGCGTCTTTCTTGGACATTAAGTATTTGAGTGCCGAATGATCGGTGTACACAATAGTCTTGGACCCAACAAGGTATGATCTAAACTTCTCAAAAGCATATACAACCGCCAATAACTCTTTCTCGGTGGTTGTGTAGTTGCGTTGCGCATCATTGAAGGTCTTGCTAGCATAGTATATCACATGAGTTTTCCCTTCTTTCTTTTGACCAAGTACCGCTCCAATAGCATTGTCACTTGCGTCACACATAAGCTCAAAAAGAAGTGTCCAATCCGGTGGTTGGACAATTGGAGCGGAGGTGAGAGCTTCTTTAATCCTACAAAAAGCATCTAGGCACACATCATCAAATACAAACTCACTCTCCTTTTGGAGAAGAGTGGTGAGAGGTTTGGTGATTTTAGAGAAATCTTTAATAAACCTCCGGTAGAAACCGGCGTGGCCTAGAAAAGATCTCACCTCCTTAACCGTAGTTGGAGGTGGAAGTATCTCAATCACCTCAACCTTAGCCTTATCCACCTCAATTCCTTGCAATGACACTTTATGCCCAAGAACAATGCCTTCTTGAACCATAAAGTGACATTTTTTCCAATTAAGGACAAGGTTGGATTTCTCACATCTCTCCAAACATTGAGTGAGGTTAGATAAGCAAGCATCAAATGAAGAACCACATACGGAAAATTCATCCATAAAAACTTCCATGGTATCTTCAATCATGTCGGCAAAGATTGCCATCATACAACGTTGGAAAGTTGCCGGTGCATTACATAGCCCAAATGGCATCCTACGATAAGCATAGGTACCATAAGGGCAAGTGAAAGTCGTTTTTTCTTGATCCTCCGGGTGAATGGGGATTTGAAAGAACCCGGAGTAACCATCAAGATAACAAAAATAGTTATGCACCGCTAATCTTTCCAACATTTGATCAATGAAAGGCAATGGAAAATGATCCTTCCGGGTGGAGACATTTAGTTTTCGATAATCAATGCACATTCTCCACCCCGTAACGGTCCTAGTGGGGATGAGTTCGCCTACATCATTGCGAATCACCGTCATCCCCCCCTTCTTAGGAACTACTTGCACCGGGGATACCCACTTACTATCCGAAAATAGGATAGATGATCCCCGAAACAAGTAGTTTAAGGACCTCCTTTTTTACAACTTCCATCATAGAAGTATTCAATTTCCTTTGCCTTTCTCTTGAAGGTTTAACATCATCCTCCAAAAGAATACGATGCATACAAAGAGTTGGGCTAATCCCCTTCAAATCATCAATTGTATAGCCTAACACACTCTTATGCAATCGTAACACATCAAGCAATTTGGAGATTTGTTCTTGGCTCAATTCGGCATTTACAATTATGGGGTATGTAGAGGAAGGGCCAAGAAAAACATACTTAAGGTTTGAAGGTAGAGGTTTTAATTCTACCTCCGGAGCTTTAGTATCACTTTTTGAAAATTTTGCCTCTTCCTCATCAATAGCCAAGAACACATCTTCAAATGGTTCAAGAGTGGGGGTGGAGTCAAGTAGCTCAATTATTGACTTCACCTCATCACTTCCACAATCATCATCAACCAATGCAAGAGCAAGAAAATCATTATCATAAGCATGCATGGGTTGGGGAACATCATAATCAATCGTTCCAACTCTAAAACAATCATCCGTAACTGGTGGACATTTCATGATTTGTGAGAGGTTGAATTCAATCTTATCATCTCCTACTCTCAAGGTTAGCTTGCCATTTTTAACATCAATAATTGCCCCCGCCGTAGCTAAGAATGGTCTACCTAGGATGATTGGAACATTTGGATCTTCATCCATTTCAAGCACCACAAAGTCCATGGGAATATAGAACTTTCCCACCCTAAGGGGAACATCTTCTAACTTTCCTATGGGCATCTTAACCGATCTATCGGCCAATTGAAGTGAAATGTGAGTGGGGCTTCAACTCTCCTAGGTTCAATCTTTTGCAAACGGAGTGTGGCATCAAGCTAACACTAGCTCCTAAGTCACATAAAGCTCGGTCAATGGTCATGTCACCTATAGCACATGGTATATTGAAACTACCGGGGTCCTTCAACTTAGTGGGTAACTTGTTTTGAATTATAGCACTACAACTCTCGGTCAAGTTAATGGTGTCCACACTATCTAGGTCCCTTTTCTTGGATAGAATCTCTTTTAAGAACTTAGCATAAGTTGGCATTTGTTTTAGTGCTTCGGTGAATGGGATATTGACATGGAGCTTTTTCAAGACTTCAAGGAACTTAGCAAATTGGTCATCAAGCTTAGAAGAAGCAAACCTACTTGGGTAGGGAAGCTTTGCTACATAAGGAGGTGGGGTGCTTGTGACTAGCCCATCATCTTTGGCTTTTGGTGGTGGGGTAGGAGGGTCATCATCTCTCTCATCCGCATCATCAATCAAGTCATTGGTCAATTGTTTTTCATCTTTCTTTGCTTCACTCCCATTTACACTCCCATTTACACTCACATCCCCCAATTGTCTACCACTCCTAGTGATTATAGCATGAGCTTGTTCATTAGGATTTACACCTTGACTAGGGAGTTGGGTAGTGGAATTTCCTTTCATAGAACCCGCCATTTGAGCTAATTGAGTCTCAAGCATTTTATTGTGAACTTGCATTTGCTTTATGCTCTCTCTCAACTCACTAGTCTCTTTAGCTTGATTAGTCATAAACGTTTGCATCATACTCTCTAGACTAGTGGTGGTGGTGGGCGGTCCTAATTGAAGAGGTGCTTGTTGAGGGGAGTTGTAGTTAGGCCTTTGGTTTCCTTGAAACCCGGGGGGAGGTCTAGCATTTGAATATTGACCTTGATTAGGATACGAACCACGGTATTGACCTTGATTGTATCCATGTTGGCCTTGACCTTGACTTTGATTAACATTTTGACCCACATTTTGAAATCCATTTTGATTAGAGTTTTGGCCTTGGTTCTTCCACCCAAAATTCGGGTTATGACGCCAACCCGGATTAAAGGTGTTAGAATAGGGGTCGAATTTTTGATTTAGGGCATTGACTTGTTCCATGGAGGAAGGAGAAGTGATGTTAGAGTCTACAAAGTTGCATTGAGAAGAATAATGGTCATATGCTCCACAAGTATCACAAAACAATAAATGCATGGGCATGTTAGTATGACCGGAATGGAGAGTGTTCCCATAACTATTCACATGAGACATGTTAGGAGGGGGACATGAGTTGGGGTTTTGGGAATGACCAAGCATGTAGACATTAGATGAGGAGGGGGACATAGTAGATGATTTCAATTGATTAACTAAAGCATCTACTTTAGAAGTAAGTAAATCAATGCTATCAACTTCATACCTTCCACCTCTCTTGGAGGTTGAAGTGCGCTCCCCTTTGTTCCAATCTCGGTCATTTTGAACCACATGTTCAATTGCTCGAAGAGCTTCATCCGCCCCCTTCATCATTATGGGTCCACCCGCTCCCGCGTTTAGACTCATCTTGTTGTGAGAAGAAAGTCCATTGTAGAAACAATGGAGTTGCATCTCCTTCCCCATGTCATGATGTGGACACTCCCTCAAGAGGCTTTTGAATCTCTCCCATGCTTCATTTAGACTCTCACCTTCTTTATCATTGAATGTCACAATTTTAGCTCTCATTTCGGCCGTCTTTTGCAAAGAATAAAATTGGCCCAAGAAAGCTTTGGTGACTTCTTCCTATGTGGTGAGTGAGTTAGGAGGTAAGTCCATGAGCCAACGTGATCCTTCATCTCTTAAGGAGAACTTGAACATGCTTAGGCGGATGTAATCTTGTGTGACTCCATTGTGCTTCACCGTCGAGCAAAATTCAGTAAACCTCCTCAAGTGTTCTCAAGGGCATTCATGGCAACTACCCCCAAATTGATTGTTCGAAATGAGCTGAATGAAAGCCGGTTTGAACTCAAAATCATTTGCTTGTGTGGTGGGTGCAACAATGGCACTTGTTGGAGTATATGCCATAGGAGCACCATAGTCTCTCAAACTCCGGTTGTTTACTTCCCCCATTTCTTGCTCAAATTCCTCAAATTCCTCGGAACTAGAGGATCTTGTAGAACTTCGAGGACTTCCAATGGTGGAGGTAGGATGTGGTTGCTCTTGCACTCTCTCGCCTCTCAACCCTCTTCTTATAGCTTTTACGGTTCTCTCTAGTTCCCTATCAAATGGAATAATGGGCAAGGCACGATTGCTTCTTGGCATACAAGACAACAAGGCTCAAGAGGAGTACTCAAACAACTAAGCAAGCAAAGGACACCAACACACAAACAACAAAAGAACAAGAAAAGAAAAAAATAAAGACTTAGACTCACAAACAAAACTACTACTCAACGAAAATACACCGATCCCCGGCAACGGCGCCAATTTGAACACGGGAAAAACTAGGTCGTTACTAACTCCCCTAATGTCAAATAAAAAAAACCTAACTATCCACCTAAACTAGTCAAGTGGTAAGTAAGGGTCGAACCACAAGGATCGGAGGTCTCACCAAGGTAGAGTCGCTACAAGTAAGCTAAGTCGAAGAAATCGTCAAGTTTTGGTTAAACTAAGGGTATAAACTATTGAAATCAAATTAGGAAAAATACTAGGAATGGGGAATCACCACAATCATAGTTCACATCCAACAACCAAGTAGAGGTAAGGGGGTTGACATGTATTGGGGATATGCAAAGGGAAATAAACAAACCTAAACACCTCTAAAATCGTTGTTAGGGAGTTTAGAGTCCTAATTATGGCAACAAAAGCCTATGTTTCGAGGTGTTATCACCTAACTAGGCCAAGTTAGGAATTGAAATCAAACCCAAATTAATACCAATCAACTAGTGATGTGTAGCAACTAATTAATCGATCATGAAGGTCAACCACATAAAAGTAAACCATTAAATGGGCAACAAAATGATCAAAAGGTGATGGAGCTCACATCAACTAAGTCACCAATCAACATTAAAGATTGAAATTGCACAAATCCCAAGCATAATCAACCCAATAAACTCTACTCATGAAAATAGGATGCAACCAATTATTGAGCTACTCCCAATCCTAGTTAATGAACTACTCACTACCCATTATACTACCAAACATCCTAAACATGGAAAAACTAGCAATAAATCACCAATCTAAAAATAGCAAAAACCAAAAATCAAGACTTTAAAGCAAAAACAAGATAAAATCTAGTGAGTAAACAAGAAGAATCTAAGAAAAGATGGAAACTTTAATCTAAATTAACTACTAAGTATGAAGATTAAGTAATGAAAACATGAAACTAACAAAGTAGAAATGCATAAAAACAATGAGAAAGGAAGAAAGGATTGAGAGGATTACTAAGGAAACAAGAAACTTCAAAGAAATTGTCACTTTTTCATTGATTTTCAATCTCCAAATTACACCTCTTGAGCCAAGTTTTCTCTCTCCTACACTAGTAAGCAAGATTAGGGTTCTCCAAAATCTGGGATCCTTTCTAAAATAGGGTAGAGGATTATTTATACCCCCCCTAATTACACGAGTCGTAAAAGAAAGAGATCCGGAAAAGGCCCAGCGAACAGAGGCCCGGGCGGGCTCCATGGTGGCCCGGGCGGTGCAGGGTAGATGGGCCCGGTCTGGTACCCCGGGCGTGCGTTAAAAATCCAGGCATGAGGCAGAATGTTTGGCCGCTGATGAGCCAGGGCGGGCGACTTGGCCCGGGCGAGCCGTCACGTAGCCCGGGCGGGCGAATTTGCTCGGGCGGATTTCCTGGAGCTCGGGCGGGTTTCTTTGCTCGGGTGGTCCTTGAGCTTCCCGGGCAAACTCTTGCTTCCCTTTTTTTGCTCCCCTCTTAGCTTGTAGAAGCTTGAGTTCCTACACATCAAAGATCAAATAGAAGAGTAGGGGAGGGGGATGCAAATACATGTACACACGTGCTAAGAGAGAGTTAGATAGAAAAAAAAAGGCGAAATTAAGAGAAAAAGAAACTAAAATAGGAAATAAGTCAAGTAAAATTGCCTTAATACTACCCTAGGAGTGAGATAAATCTCACTCATCACCCACATGCATGTTGGATCATATTATAATAAAGAAGTTATAAGAAGAATATGAATTTAATATAATAAGAGGTTATTTTTAACCTATATGTTATTATACTACATATGGTAAAATAGAAGTATTAGAATTATTAAGATAAAATAGAGTTCGATTTCCACCAAAATTATCCAAAAATCAATAATACAATGGAGTATTATAACTTTTGCTATATACTCCAAAATTATACAATTTCACTATAATTGAATAGAGCTTGAGATTCGCATTAAAATAATAATAATTAATTAGAAATATAATTTATTACTATAATTATCACAAAGGTAATGACATGAATATAAATCAACCACATAGAAAAATAACTGTGCGGGCTTCAAAATCTAGTACAAAGCTATTTTAGATAGGGTTTTTCTAACCTATGCACCTAGTGCAAAGGTTAAGCCTTATCTATTCAATAAATTAACTAACTAAACTAGAATATTCTCTGTATAATTATGCTAAATATATATTAATGACAATTTTGGTTTGATTAAAAGAAAAGATAAAATATATATTAATAAGGAAATTAACTATTTAGCATAATTATAGGGAAGATATTCTATTTTAGTTAATTAATTTGTTTAATAGATAAGGCTTAACATTTGCACTAGGTGCATAGATATAGATGAAGATAGTACTAGATTATCGACAAGGCTAAAGTTTTTCTTAATTGATATTCGTGGTGGTTCGTCGACCACGTCATACTCCTCATTGGCAACTTACACTAAAGCCAAAAAAGTTCACGAGATTCACGTTAACGACTTTAATGATAAGGATTTATGATCAATCATTAACACCTAACCCTTTTTTTCAACATTTTCTATAATGATTAAATAAATATTAACTTATTTCTTCATTAATTTATTATTGTTTTAGCAATAATCTACACTAATATATTAAAAAGCATTTCTAAGAAATTTATATGCTGAGCGACACTCTTCTCTAAAGCTCCAATGCACATGCGTTATTTCCATATCAACTCCTCGATTAAAAATTAACGTTAAACTATAAATCCAATATAACATCATTCAGTCTTTTGAAATAAAATACAATAAGGTATTGTACGTAACTGTATTTCAGTAAAAGATTTACACAAGTAGTTAAATGGAGTATTTAACCAAGCTTGCTTGGTGGAGGTGGTGGGGAACTCACCTTGTGACTTTGAGGTCACAAGTTCGAACCCCACTACCAACTAGTGCTTGGGAGTAGGGATTCCCTTATTTCCCCCTACTCTCAAGCGTTGGCCACAGTATGGGTACCGACCTGCGATAGGTCTTTGGTCCAATATGGTCCTTCTACTACAAAGGTGCCAAAGTGAGGGCCCAAAAAAAAAAAAAAAAAGTTAAATGGAGTATTTAATACTTTCATGGTAATAACAAGAGACTATAGTAGACACAATCTCTTAACCTAATTCCTTGTAGAAATTTAAGCTTTCATTCCTAAACTTACCCTAATTCCTTGGTGTAGAAATTATTTAAGCTTTCGTTCCTAAACTTTTAAGGGTTTAGTTTTTAAATATCATGCAATTATATATTTATCACGTACATGAGGCCAATTTTTCCTCAGTACATAGAAAATTAAAAATAAAAACTCACTAGTTATTTTCTTTATAAGCTAGATTTCAAATATGTCATGCACGAGCTAAATATACTCCCATCCGTATTTATAAGATGGAACACAAACTAAACTAGCCAGCAGCTTTGTCTTTAATTTGATACTAAGGGCCTGTTTTCCCCAACTTATTTTCAGTTCAGTTCAGTTCATATCAGTTCAGTTTAGTTCAGTTCCAATAAGTTCAGTTCAGTTTAGTTCAGTTCAGTTCAGTTCCAATCAGTTCAATTCCTAAATTATTATCACTACTATTAGTTATAATGTAATTCAGTTAAGTTCAGTTCAATTCAGTTCAGTTTAGTTCAGTTCAGCTGCAATCAGTTCAGTTCAGTTTCAGTTCAGTTCAGTTCAATTCAGTTGTTTTATGCCGAAGAGAACAGAAATGGTAAAGTATATTAAAGAATGATAAGACTAGCTAGTTAAAATTTTGTATCATGTTAGTTTTTTTAAGGGGCCAAGATATATAGATTTCATTAATTGAAAGTCATACGACATCTACAATCAATATTAAAGAAGAAAAAAAATATGACCTAACTTGGTTAAGTAAAGTTCTTCTACGATATAAATATGATATAATTGAAGCAGATTTGTTAACACATCATAGCTCCCATTTGTTGTTCGATGAATCATGCAGCCTTTTATAAGAGCATACGTCTATCATTCTGACATAATTTTGAAAAGAAATAGTTTTATTAGATTGTGTCGGTAGCGAAAATCCAAGACTAATTACAAATTTTGTACATTAAATAATCAATAAATCGTATCAATGCTTCAAACCACAAAAATCAAACTTTAAACTCCCACAAGAGGAGAGTAACAACTCAAAATCCAAACTCTCACTAGTGGAGATGAAGAACCTATTAATTGGGTAAAAAAACTCTTCAACAGAGAGATAAAAGAGGATTATTATTAAACAAAACTAGAAAAACAAATGCGTAAAAGTAGAACCTAGGGTTACCACCACTGAAAAGGATGGTGGCAGCCTCAAACTGGCTAAAGAAAAGCTAGAGTTTTAGAGATAGAGACTGTCATGCATGTTTTTTTTTATTAGCATGTTGGTTAGAATGGAGCATATATACTTTTTGAAGATTTAACTTTATTTTGTCTGGTGAATAGTTAAAACCTAAATATGTTATTCGTTTTACCCTTATTTTAACTTTAAATTTCCATCCGTCACTTTTTAATTGCACATTCTATTTATGATTATGTATATAATAATTTTGACTTACTTTAGTTTTACTTATATATGAAAAGAAAAACATAATCATGAGAGATCTTATTTGATTTCTCAACGTATACTTTTCCAATGTATAATTTTTATGATTTTCTATCATACATAACTCAAAATATTATGGTTTGAAGTTGTGTCTCAAAAATTGTAAACATATAATGTATTAATTAAAAAGAGACAGAGGGGGTAGTTAGAAAATATGTGACTAAAAATGCATGAATATAATCAAATGCAATACTGATACTTCAATGCACAAACCCATAAAGTATATACCCATCTATGAGAGGGAGATGTGGTAGCTCAGTGGAGTATCACCCTAATTCCAGGGAAATGCCTCGAGTAGTGGGGTTCGAATCCTCATCCCAACAATATGTTGGGGATTATGCTTCTTGTGGTGGCAGTGTGCCTTCAGGCCTGCTGTCTTATGGGTTGTTTAGACTTGTACCCAACCTCTAAGCTACTAGCCTGCAGGGGTTGGGCTTCGGGCCAATTATCTTTCCTAATAATAAAAAAAAATATGCCCACCTACGAGGTATGATCGTCAATCTCAAATTCTCAACCCCATCTTTAAGTCAATTGTATATTGTGACTTCTACGATTTTGTGATCGTTCCTATCATTTACGGCCCGTTTGGTAAGAGGTCATAAATGGTGGGAATGGTAATGCATTATAGTGTAAATTTGTACTAGAAATCTAATATCATTACCTATGGGAATGCTACTTCATCCCAATATATCTATTTTCTTCCTAAAATCTCATTACTATCCATTACCACTTGGAATGTGGTATTGGATGGTAATGAAAATTTATAAAGGAAATGATAAAGTTTCATTCCCATGGTCATTGACATGAGAACTTCCTTACAAATTTACACTAAATTTCATTACTATTACCACTATTTATGACCACTAACCAAACGGGCCGTTATAGTTGCCGACTTGTCGTTTGTTCAATTAGTCTTAGAATATTGTCATTTATTCGAATTTTTTGTTTATTTTTTCAAATTAGAAATGTACTACCTCCGTCCCAGAAAGATCTGAACACTTGTTGGGACACGTAGTTTAAGGTGATAAGTTGTAGTGTGGTTATCAAATGTTATTTTATTTAAAAAGTAGATGTGATAGGAGTTAGTGGGGTATTTTTTGTTAGAGGAGAGAGAAAGTTGGGTAACTTTTTATCGATAAAAGGTAGAGTGTGGGCCAAAGATGTGTAAAAGAAATAATATATTAATAGTGGGACCATGCCAAAAATGGAAGTGTTCAAACTAATTTGGGACAAACATAAAAGGAAAGTGTTAAGACTATTCTGGGACGGAGGGAGTATGTGACTAGAAGTTATGACTCTTCCAGTCAAAAAAAAAATTACGACTTTTGGTTAGTGGTACTAAATTGTAGTAATGGTAATGCTTTCTAATGTAAACTTGTGAAGATATTCCAATGTTAACATTCATGGTAATGAAACTTGATGTCAAAACATGTGTTTTCGCTCATAAATTTCCATTACCACCCAATACCACCTTCCCAAGTGGTAATGGATGGTAATGAAATTTTAGGAAGAAAATAGATGTTTTAGGATAAATTAGCATTACCATGGATGTTGAAATGGGAATGCCTTCACAAATTTACACTAGAAACCATTATCATTACCACCATTTAGGTCCCGTTCTGTTCAATTTATTAACTTATATAAGATCTTATAAGATAAGATCAGATAAGATAAGATAAAATAAGATGTTAGACACACACAATAAACTATCTTATAAGATAATATAAGATAAGATATGATAAGATAAGTTGAATCAAATAAACCCTTAGTACCACTAACCAAACGTGCCGTTAGTATTAATCAAATGTTTGAGTTTGATTACAGTTGTTCTTAAAAATAAAATAATAAATATAGGCAAAAAGTAGAAAAATATTACATTGATTATTATTATTATTATTATTATTATTATTATTATTATTATTATTATTATTATGACATTTATAATATTCACATGTGAACATAGAGTACTAACCCATGCATTGTACACACCTTAGAACTAGTATATACTTTCTTTGTATTTTTTTTTATTTTGCTCACTTTCCTTATAGAGATGTATTTTTGTTATCTTACTCATTTTGAATATTCTTATTCATGCATTGACATTTGAGACCACTTAGTTTCTCTCTCATCCAATTCCTCTCACTATTTGCACTAGAAAAAATTGGTTCGAACTATTTTCTCTCTCATTCAGTTGTTTATAACAAATTCAAGTGATCATGAGACTCATTTCTCTATGATAATTGTTCTATTATTAAAAAATTAGAACATATATATTTTAAATATCAATTTTTCTCATAAAAGTTGTAAAATGCATGTTCTTCAATATTACAAGTGAATTATGAGATGCCATCTTCATCACACACTTCTCAATACTACCTCCGTTTCATATTAATAGTTACACTTTCACTTTTGACACTATTTACAAATTTTCCTTTGACTATCATTTGTGAATTATGGTTAAGAGAAAATATAGTTATGTGGGGTCTTGTTTAATTCGTCTCGATATGTAGTTTTAGAATATCGATTTTTTATATTTTTTACAAATATAAAATTAGAGATATAAAGGCTCAAAGTAGTGCATCGGCATGCGTAAAAAGTGTAAGTGTGTAGATTAAAATAAAACGGAGGTAGTATAATCTTACTGCTTATCCGTTCGCATATAATCAACCATCACGTAAAAATGGTGCCGCACGCCCACACCACAAGGCACAAATCACACTATCACAGTCGTTGTGTTTTTTTTTTTTTTTGTTTTCATAATCAAGGAGCGTCATAGCCTATAACTTATAGCATATGTAGGTATGGTGACCTATATCGCCTACAGCCTGTAACCTATAGGCTAGGCTACAGCAGCACAGCCTACATTTTCTATAAATAAGACCGCTTCTACGAGGAAATTATAGAGCAAATAAAGCATTGGCTACTCAATAAACAATCACATTAAGTTATTAACTACTCCCTCCGTCCCATAATATAGTGCTTGTTTCTTTTTTACACGGTCTCCAAGACGTAACTTTGACCTTTAATATCTTCAATTCCGTATTAATAAAAAATATAAAAAGTTGATATTATGAAACTACACATTGAGATGAATATAACAAGATCCCACATGAATATGTTTTTTTATATATATAAATGAGAATATTCGGTCAAAGATTTTAAAGTTTGACCCACTAAAAATAAAGTAGGCACTATATTATGGGACGGAGGGAGTACTATATAGTCTGATCAAAGTTGATGGAGAGCGGCTCAGCGAATCTCCGTTCTCCTGCTGTCCTAGCCATATTAATCTTGCTCAGTACTACTACAGGTTATATCCTTTGGTTTTGTACGTACGTATATTGTTTTAGAAATTTGTATTGTTACAACTTTTATTAGAAAAGAACTTATAAACTCCCTCTATTTTCAAACGATGTTCTATTTAAAATTTTTGTATTATTCATAAACTTTACTATGACCATGTATTTAAATTCTATATATGAATAAAATCAAATATTAATATACAAGATCTTGG
The DNA here is from genome assembly GCA_947646795.1 of Beta lomatogona. Taxonomy (NCBI): domain Eukaryota; kingdom Viridiplantae; phylum Streptophyta; class Magnoliopsida; order Caryophyllales; family Amaranthaceae; genus Beta; species Beta lomatogona. The sequence goes on along the minus strand of CANSNZ010001006.1, from coordinate 913,109 downwards.
ATTTGTCTCAATGTGTTTTATTAAAGATCAACTTTTATAATCAGTTTGTAAGGATTATTAAAGATATTAATGTCCTAAATTGTACATTGGTAAGTGCGCAAGTTAAAAAAACATCCATTTGAAGCCCAATCGCTATTTACCGTCCGTATTTACTAAAAATCGTCCGTATTTTTTCCTTAAAATTCCCCCATACCCTTTACCCCACTCTTACTCTCTCACCTCTCACACTCTGACCACCCAGTCCACCACCACCCGACCACCACCACCCGACCACCACCACCACTACCACCCGACCACCACCACCACCACGACCACCACCACCACCACCCGACCACCACCACCACCCGACCACCACCACCCGACCACCACCACCACCACACCGGCGACCACCACCCACCAAAGCAACCACCACCACCACCACCACCACCCGACCACCACCACCACCTGACCACCACCACCACTACCACCCGACCACCACCACCACCACTGACCACCACCACCACTACCACCCCGACCACCACTACCACCCGACCACCACCACCACCACCACCACCACCACACGACCACCACCACCACTACCACCCGACCACCACCACGACCACCACCACCGAACTACCACCATCGCGGAAATTTTTTTGTGCTCCACCGGAGCGAGGGTAACGGATGAAAAATCCGTTGCCCCAATGGAAGCAACGGATGAAAAAACCGTTGCCTCCACGGAGGCAACGGATGAAAAAACCGTTGCCTCTGTGGAGGCAACGGAAAAGCAATCCGTTGACGCAACGGGATTGCTTTTCCGTTGCCTCCACGAGGCAACGGTTTTTTCATCCGTTGCCTCCATTGGGGCAACGGATTTTTCATCCGTTACCCTGCCCGTGGAGCAAAAAAATTTCCGCGACGGTCCGCAATGGTGGTAGTTCGGTGGTGGTCGTCGTGGTGGTGGTGGTTGCGGTTGTTGACGCCGTGGTGGTGGTGGTTGACGCCGTGGTGGTGGTGGTCATGGTGGTGGTTGCGACGGCGGCGGTGGTGGTGGTGGTTGCTTTGGTGGGTGGTGGTCGCCGGTGTGGTGGTGGTTGCGGTTGTTGACGCCGTGGTGGTGGTGGTGGTGGTGGTGGTGGCGGTGGTTGACGCCGTGGTAGTGGTTGCAGCGGCGGTGGTGGTGGTGGTGGTTGCTTTGGTGGGTGGGTGGTGGTTGGGGTGAGGTGAGGTGAGAGTGAGTGAGTATACATAGGGGTAGTTTAGGAAAATCTTGAAAAAAATACGGACGATTTCAAGTATACGGACGGTAAATAGTAATGCCCTTGAGTGAGCACTTTAAATGACACCTCAATCAGAATAGGCACCTTGCACATCGATTGGTTAAATTTTCATCGTTGACCTTCTCTTTTTTCCTCCTCTTTGTACATTAGAACTTGGGAACAAAACGTTTTTTTGACAGCTACAATAATAAGTTGGAATAAAAATGTAATCATGTGTAACTTCCATATACAAATCGGAGTAAAAAGAGGGTCAATGATAAAAGGTGTTTCTCACAAAATACGGTGTTTTTTCTATAAATTTTTTTTTTTTGACAAATTCCTTGATTTTTTTAGTTACTTCAAGAGGCTTTTATAAAGCCCATACAAATATACCGTATGTTCCCACGCTAAAAAAAACGTTCCCACATATTTACCCTAACAAGAACCTCAAGGTCAGGGGTCCGAAGCCCATCAAGTGAGGGGTACTTGGAGCAGAATTCCCCTTACAACTCCCCCTCCTTCCAAGTGCCCGGGTCTCGGATTGGACCCTGTGCGAGGGGCATTTCGAGAGGTTATTCATCTTACCAAATAAAAAAAAATATTACCCTAAAAAGAAAAAAGCTCATACCAGTTACATAGCTCCCATCATTCTTAAACATCTTAGAGGTCCTATGCTGTCTATGAAAAGGGACCTTTAGATATGAACATTAGTTATTGGCATGAGTTTAGCTCAACAATAATAAGATCAATTTTTTATGGATTATATTTGAATATATAAAATTAAATTTATCATAGTTAATTAAAATCGTAACATAATTAGTTTATCAAATATAATTTAAGAAGGTTATTTAAAAAATTTGGTATGAGAAGATAGCTTTTTTCTAATAGAGATGATCTAATTTCCTACAATATCTCACAAATAATTTACGTATATATCTTTTGGTTTTTGCTTTAGTATACTACTAGGTTTGAAGCCTGTGCGTTGCACGGGTTGTTGTTTATTTTATTTTATTGCAATTTTTTTGTTAATATTATTGTTGATTTTGTCTTTGTTGTAAAATGAGATTTTTCAAGATCATTGTATTTACATACTTCCTCCGTTCTTTTTCTACTACAACAATTACCACTTTAGGTAGTTTTATGCTTTCATCTTTTGGAACCATTCCACTTTTGATAAAAAAAAAAAGAACTACAATTGACAATATTACCTTTACTTTATGTTAATAAAACCATCATTAATTACCCAAATTGCCTTATAAAGTTGCGTTTACTTTAATAAGGATTTATTGTAGCTAAGTCTATTATTAAATGGTATCCCACTAACAGGTATGACTAACAATAGCTAATACAGTTTTAACATTAATAATACTCGAATGATACTTTAAGAAAGTAGAGGGTAATAATTTAATAGATGCAGGACAAAAAGAATACTTTCTTAAAAATTAATAAGAATGACATGGCATGCTTAGGTGGAGCTCTTTATAATATTCTAAGGCTGTTTTATTTAAATTAAACTCTAATTTTTACATAATCCAAAACTCTAATATATATGTAACTTTATCTCTATAGATTTTAGTTAATAAATTTTGTTGCATACTATATTGTTTTAGTTTAGTTGAGTAAGGTTGAGGTTTTGAAAGATAATATGTTTAATCCTGTAAATTAAACCTATAATCAAATGTTATAATCACATATAATACAATATACTTAATACTTATAGCCATTATTATATTTATCTAAAAAAAGACTAAATAATATCCTACAATGCATCTAATTTAATATATTTTCATGAGTTGTAAAATTATATTATAAATAGATCCTATTTTGAAACATATTTCAAGCACTCTCCAATGGTAAAAAAAATTATAATGTTTTGAATTAGGTAAAAGTTAAATTCAATTTACATAGTATAATAATTTAAGTTGTTTATTCAAAACGTAACTCTGATTTGCCCCTATCCAAAACTCTTTTATGTATTTAAATATATATAGAATTCTATTTTTTTCAAATATTTAAAATAAAAACTAATGACATGGTGATCTTAAGTGGCGCTCTCTATTTCATAAATTGTAGAACTATATATTGTAAATGGATCTTATTTCAAAGCATATTTCAAGCACTATCTTATGGTACAAAAATTATAATATTCTGAATTAGGTAGCAAAAGTTATAAACAATTTAGATAATATAATAATTTAGGTTGTTCATTCAAAACGAAAATCTAATTTCTGCTTATCCAAGACTCCCTATATGTATTTAAATCTATGTGGAACTCTAATTTTTGAAAAAAATATAAATAAAAATTGATGACATGGCAATCCTACATGGCGCTCTATATTTCATAAGTTGTACAACTATATTGTAAATGGATCTTATTTCGAAGCATATTTCGAATGCTCTCCAATGGCATAAAAATTATAATATTCCGAATTATGTAGCAAAAGTTATACACAATTTTCATGATATAATAATTTAGGTTGTTGATTCAAATCCAAACTCTAATTTTCACTTATCCAAATCTCCTTATATGTATTTAAATCATCTAGAACTCTATTTTTGTAAAAAAATTATAAATATAAATTGATGACGTGGCAATCCTACGTGGCGCGCTCTATGAGCTCGAAATCTTGAGGAGCTCCATATGCTCCTGAAAAGTTAATCCTTTATATATATATATATATATATATATATATATATATATATATATATTGATTTTATAAATATATATAATAAACACTTCATATGTTTCTTAATACCTACAACTAGGGGTGTCAATGAGCCTGGAAGGCTCGCAAACTATTCTAGCTTGGCTCAAAATTTTCTAGAGTCGAGCATAGCAAAGTTCGATTGGAAAAGTTTATGAGCAGGCTTGAAATATGTTTTAACTATATTATTTTCCATATTATAGAAACTAAATGAAAAGTTATATACTAAAATTGTGCAACACACTTGTGAAAAGCTCAAAGTAAGTAGTAAAAACCTATTTATAGAATTTATGTAATATAATATTTTAACTCATCAAGTTGAGTTTTAAGGTAAATTGAACTAAAATTAAGTGTTACGAGCCGAGCCGAGCAACCCGAGGCTTGGTCTAGGTTCGGCTCGTTAACACCCCTACCTGCAACATTTTTGCCTACACGCTATCAAATTCACTACTTTGTTCCTTATTATCTTTAATTATGTATAAGTAAAAAAATACGGAAAGTTGTTATCATGTATTTAGAAAGAGAGGAAGTATCATAAAATAGTTCCTCTGATTTTTAAGTTATTTGACATTTAAACATTATTCACCAAACAACTTTGACAAGCTCTCTCTCACCATTATACTTATAAGAAAAAACACTAACATATTGATGTATATACAGCTCCGGTGTTTGGAAGGATGGCTACCAATTCTGAAGAAATGCGACTGTCAGCAGTAGAATATAAAGAGATAATTGAAGGATTGGCAGCAAGAGTCCAACCACATAATCATATATATCAATCTGGAAACGAGAAAACAAAGATGACAATTACGTCGCGACCAATAAGTACTATTGATGTATTTGAGGAGGCTGTAAAAATGCATAAAATTGCTACAGCGGAAGGTTTGGAGTGCGTGGGTCAAGGCAGTTATTGTAACTTCATTTTTGGACCGCAATGCTGTAAAACTGATTTTGCATGTATACCACCAGGAATTGTTGGTGGTGTGTGTGTGGCTTAAACTTAAGAACAACATAGCACACTAGGTGCCTCAGTGGCCGGCTGAGCTTGTTTCTTGACTTTCTTAATAACTTTCATCGTCTTGTTTTATAAATATTGTCGTCGCTTTCTCTGTTCGTGCCTGCTTGGTACACAAGCAAAAGCAATAAGACTTGCGAGAAGCTATGTAATATAAGTGTGTGTGTGTTTGGCTAATGAATAAATGAATGATGTATTTTATTCCGCGAATGTGTCAAACTGATTTAATTATTGGAGCTGTGTTCAAATTCTATCATTCCACTCAAACTGATCCAGTTCTCGTATCCGAGAAAGATTGGATCGTTATATTGCCTCTCCTTCTTGGTGTGATCTTTTTTGTAATATGCAGGTTGAGCACTTGCAGAGGTATAAGTCGGACCATACTCCTATTATGGTCCAACTTTATGGGAATCATAGAAAACGAAAAAAGAAGAAAAAGAGATTTCATTTTGAATCTGCATGGTTGTTGAATGAAGAGTGTGAACCTTTAGATCGAGAGGCGTGGGGTACATCTCGTTGGAGAAACTTTTGAGAAGAGGGTGAAGATGGTGGCTCATGAGCTGCAAGTGTGGAGTCATGGTACTTTGGATAATTTGGGACGAAAGATAAAAAAAGAGGAAGGAAAATTAGCTCGGCTACAGCAGTCTACGCGAGAAGAGGACCGAGCTTTAGTGGGTACTTGTCAGGCGAAAATTGATGATTAATTAGAAAAACAAGAAGCTTATTGGTTTTTGCGGTCTAGAGTTTCTGAGTTGAGAGACGGTGATAAAAACACCAAGTATTTTCATCATAAAGCAAGCCAGAGGAAGAGACGAAACTACATTCCTGGGCTCTTTGACAGCAGTGGTGTTTGGAGAGATGACGAAAAGGAAATTGCGGGGGTAGTGACTGATTACTACCAAGGTCTCTTTTCTTCGAGTAGTCCGTCTGAGGAAGCTATGAATGAGGTCTTGCAGGCAGTTCAACTGATTGTTACTCCAGAGATGAACATTGATCTGATTCGTAAATGCACGAAGGAGGAGGTTTTTGAGGCGTTGAACCAGATGCATCCCGCTAAGGCCCCTGGCCCTGATGGTAGTGACGGGAATTATTCATTGTACTCGGCCCCCGGATGCTATTAATAAGACTAATATTGCTCTCATCCCGAAGGTGAAAACTCCTACTCTTGTCTCTGAGTTTCGCCCAATTAGTCTACGTAATGTGATTTTTAAACTTGTTACAAAAGTGCTAGCTAACAGGTTAAAAGTGATATTACCTGGGGTAGTTTCTGATAACCAGAGTGCTTTTGTTCCGGGCCGGCTTATTACTGATAATGCTCTTATTGCTCTTGAGCTATTTCATTCTATGAAGTATCGAAGTAGGGGTAATAGCGGCTTTGTTGCGATGAAGCTGGACATGAGCAAGGCCTATGACATGGATAGATGATCCCCTTGGCGTCTTCTGCTGTGAATGACATGGATGGCATGGTAGGCGGTGCCGGCCACTTACCCGTGTTATTGTAGTTTACTTGATGCCTTACCTCCTTCAGGCTGGCTTTGGCACCATGAATACTTCCCCCATTGACTGGTCCACCTGAAATGACATGCATCTCAGTGATCCTTTCCTTGACAGGCTTCTTGCTGTCGTCACCCCTTCTAGGTGACCTTTCTCTTGGCGACCTTTCCCTGTCAGCTCGGGCCTGATACTGCTTGAAATATCCTCTCTGTATCAGGTCCTCTATCCCGTCTTTCAGGTCCTTGCAATCTTCTTTAACATCACGACCTTTATAATACATCTTCCTGGGTCGCTGCCACTTGTCATCCTGTTTGTGCAACTCATAGAGCTCGGCCCTGGACATTGTTAGGGGAGTGTAGTTGTGATAGCGGTCTGGCCGTCCTTCTTGGCCCTTCTTCACTGAGTTGTTCTCCTCCCTTCTTCCGGAGTTATCGGACTTCCGATCTCTCCGGTTTTTATCTTTCTCTTTCTATTTTTCTCTCTTCTTCTCCTTGCCGTCTCCTTCAGACCGCTTCGAGGTTGCCGCCTTATCGAACTCCTCTCCCCGGATAAACTCATTAGCTTTTCCGAGGACTTCGGTCAGGCTGGTCAACTTTTTGCGGCCTAGGTAACTTCTAAATGCAGTTCCCTCTTTCAAACCTGTCATCAGTGCGAGTACTGCGACCTCTTGCTGCAAGCTAGGAATGGTAACGGCTTCAGAGTTGAAGCGACCAATGTAATCCCTTAGGCTCTCATTCTCTCCTTGCTTGATGGACATTAGCTCGCCGGTAGTTTTCTCCCTTCGCTTATTACTAACGAAGTGTGTCACAAACATGGACGTGAGCTGTTGAAAATCAAAGATAGTTGCCGGCGGTATGCTTTTATACCAAGTTTGTGCCAAGCCCGCTAGGGTTGAAGGGAACACCTTACACCACACGGAATCAGTGTCGGTGTACAGTAGCATGTGTCCTTCATATGCAGAGATGTGGTCCTCCGGGTCGAATTTACCGTCGTACTTGCAAGTCGGTATTTTAATCCTCTCCATAGGCTCCTGGAGTATGGCTGTGGAGAATGGAGAATTCCGAAGTGATACTGGTGCTCTGCGTCGAGCAAACTCACTTTCTCTCCTGTGTCGGGATGACTGTTGGATCTCGGTGTCCTGGTGATCTTCTTCATCCTCTTCCCCCATGGGCTCTGTGGGAGTCTTTGAGTTCTCCCCCTGATCCTGATCGTGCCGGCTTAGGTTACCATGTCGGCCAGTTGCGAGATAGCGCATCTTTCTCACGGGACTATGTGGCCTGCTCAGGGAACGCTTACCAACATGACCGGTCGGTGAAGTTTGGCTCGCCATGGCCTGGAAGACTTCGGCAGCACTCCGAAGCTGTTCAGGGCTGAACATATGTTGCAAAGTTTCGAATATGTTAGGTTGAGGGGTCTCAGTGGCCCTCTTTCCCTTGTCGGCTGGTGGTTGGGAGGACCCAATCACCGGTTAAGGGGTGTTGAAACCAGGAGGTCCACCCCCCACAACGGCATTATTGTCCTCCGTTTCCGGCATCCCGAAGGTCTGCTTAGGATCCATGAGGCAAGCAAGTGGGCTGGATCGATCGCGGCTTAAGACCAAAGTATAGTTCTCCCATCCTTCTAGCGCCAATTGTTCCGGTATGGAATAAATAGTAGGGAGTGAACCGGTATCTCCTCTTTGCAATAAGTCGGTTTAATGTCCTGCAAGACAGAACATGTAAACTAATATCGGGGGTTGATCCGAGGAACGCCTCTCCGATGTCTAAGTCAGTAAAGGATAAAGCCGGGATATCTCAAGTAAAGTATATTAGTATTTGTGAACGTACGCTATGACTCAGATCATGGGGGTATTTATAGGAGTCAGTAGTGTCCTTAGCAAGGTAGGACACTACTCCTATTGGTTGGATACATTTCTATCCTCTTTTGATACTTATCCTTAGGCCCATAGGCGTATTGAGTAAGTACTGGATCAATCCAGGCCCATTTGACAATGGCCCAGATGATAGATACCGGTTAGGTATACCGAGGTAACCGGCATGTACCATATGCAGGCATAGCTGATACATATCCTGTAAAATGAGATTCCTCTGACTGAGTTGACCATGACGGTCAATGGCGGTCTGACATGGACCGGTAGGGAACTTAACAGCCCCCATACACATGTGATTTAGCATCATAGCTTTCTTCCTTGCTATCTTGGCTATTGCATCTGCAACTTTGTTTGATTCTCGTCATTCATGTAGTAGCTTAATATACATGTGTTTTGGCGGAACAATTAATTCCTTGCATTTTTCAACTGTCATTGCTAGTTCGTGGTTAACCTTGGGAGTGTTTTTTATTTCGTCCAATGACATGCCGTTATCCGTGGCAATGGTACAACTTGTCCATCCTTTTGCTTTGCCAAGTTCATATTCTCTTTTATGGAAAAAGTTTACATTATTTTGGTAAACGCCGTAATGCGATAAGTGGCCATCTGTCTGCGGATGAAAATTTTCCCTTCTGTTTTGTTTATGTGCTAATTGTTTTAGCATGATCGAGAAAATGCGTACATTTCTTAAAATTTCTCATCCTGGATTTGTTAGTAAATCAGATATAGAAACGATAGTTGCAGATTGTTTGCCATTATAGGGTATTTAAGTAATCATTGTTGGGGTAAATGATGGAGGTTGAGGAAACAAGCAAACACAAGCAAGGCAAGGAATTGAAGGAGAGGCGAAGAACGAGCTGCAGGCCCAGCAACCCGGGCGGGCAGCAGGAGGTGGCCCGGACGGGCACGTATGGGCCCGGACGAGATGGCTAGTTGGCTTCGCTCGTGGAGCTTCGGACTTGCAGTAAGTTGGTGGCAAGCTTCCCCGGGCAGGCGAGCTATGAGCTCAGGAGCGCGGGCGGGCGGTCTAACGCCCGGGCGGGAGAATTGATGCTGTAGCTTCTGCCTCCGAGGCAGGAAGTTGGTGCATCCCTGCACCCGGGCGGACGGGCATCTGGGCCCAGGCAGGCAATTCTTCGGGCCCGTTCGGGAAACCCAGATCTGTCTCGGATTTTCACGAGTTTTAGATTTAATCACGACCCTTGGATTGCTTTAAACCCCTTAAAGTATATAAACCCCCCTCTTTTATGTTTTAGGTAATCATCCACACAAAGAGAGATCAACCTAGGGTTTAGTGAGAGAGGAGAGAGAAAATAGCATTAAACTCATCAATTAATGCATTTATACTGGCCTTTTATCCTATTCATGTAGATGTTATACCTATCACGTTCGTCATCATGTTCCTTTATTTGTATTACTATCTGATTGCTCAACTGTTTGTTTTAATCATAATGTTTATTCTCATTTCAGTTGACAAGGTAGAAGCATTGAAGCGTTACAAATTTAGCTTGGCTTTTGAAAACTCAAATGAGGAGGACTACGTCACTGAAAAATTCTTCCAGTCTCTTGTTGCTGGTATGAACACCGAGCTTCTATATTTAGCATAGTTTTGATGCGTTTTTTAATGGATTGTGGTACCTGTTTTATGGCCAATGCTACTGTTGTCCTGAAATTGCTCCAATCTTCTATCATTGATCTGTTTCCCTTTCAAACTCAGGATGCCAACCACCAATTCAACTTTTGGCTCATTAAGTTGGGTCAGTACAATGAAGAATGTAGATAGCACTGTATGCTGCTGCCTCTGGTTTTTATTAGTTCATCCACTTTCTTTTATGGGTTGTAAGTAATAGTACAATTAGGTTACGCACATATCCTAAAACTTTGTGCTCAAAGAAGTGGTTAAACTAATAAAAACAAGAGGGAGTACTTGATAAGACTTATATTTTGGTCTCAGCTGTCTAACATCCTCTCCTCCGAGCGAAGGAAAGCTCACTTCCATATTCTCAAGTCTCAAAAAGATTGGCACCCAAGATTGTAATCCGTTCGTTTATACCCTTGTTAGAGAAGATGGCACCCTTAACATCTTTTTAGGTGTTTTCGGTTTTTTTTTTTTTTTTTTTTTTTGTGGGGATGCATTTATATCAATACTGTTAGCCCAGTGATTATACAAGGCTCTAATCCAAGGGGAGGCTGGACGAAGGGGATCTAATATTTGCTGCCTTGCAGTTTTCCTGCCTCAAAACACATGAGGTAAGGAACGAATGATGAATTTCGTGTAGTCCAATAAATT